>CM060906.1:512679198-513304198 GCA_030737815.1 Allium fistulosum | reverse complement strand
TCAGGACTTGGTGGTATACACGGATGCATGAGGAACATGATTAGGAGCTGTGCTAATGCAGAGGGGTAAAGTAATTTCCTATGCTTCTCGACTGCTCAGACCGCATGAAGTTAGATATCCAAATCATGATTTTGAATTAGTTGCGATAATTTTCGCATTGAAGGTGTGGAGACATACCTCTTGGGAGAAAGATTCGAGCTGTTCACGGATCATAATTCACTAAGATATTTATTCTCTCGAAAGAAATTGAATACAAGACATCAGAGATGGTTAGAGTTCATAACTGCATACGACTTTGGTATTCAGTACACATCAGGAAAAGGAAATAAGTTTGTAGATGCACTTAGCAGAAAACAACAGAATGTAGTATTGGCAATGACAGTCGAGTGGAATGATTAGAAGCATTGACTACATGTAGAGTACAATGGAGATATGAGGCAAGTTCTAGTCGAGAAACCGCAATGTTATCATGTTTAGAAGTTTGACCGATGGTGATTAAAAGGATTGTTTCTAAACAAGGAGAAGATCGATTATTAGCTGAGGGAATCAGAAGGTAAAGGAATGGAACAGAGAGTGGTGACTTGAAATGTTTCAGTCTTAACCGAAATGGGTGGTTAAGGAAGAAAGGACAACTATGTGTTCCGAGTGTGGGAAACATAAGGAAGGAAGTTCTTAGGGAATGCCATCGTTTGAAGTTCACTATTCATCCGGGAGGAACTATGATGTATCAAGATATGAAAAGGAGTTTCTTCTGGGAAGGTATGAAGAGAGATGTAGGCCTATGGGTAAAGCAATGTTTGAATTGTCAACAGTTAAAGGCCAAGCATCAGAAACTGAGTGGATTACTCCAGCCTTTGGATATTCCGATCTGGAAATGAGATTCTATCACAATGGATTTCATAGACCGATTGCCAAGGTCAAATAGAAGAAATGAGAGTATCTGGGTTATTGTGGATAGATTGACTAAGAGTGCACACTTTATACCAGTTAAGTCGAATAGGACAACACAAGATTTAGCTAAGTTATTCATGAGGAATTTAGTTAGACTGCATGAGATTTCTAGTAGTATAGTAAGTGATAGAGATTCCTTATTCACTAATGAGTTCTGGAAGAGTCTAAAGGATGCTTTAGGTACCAAGCTCAATATGAGTACCGCTTACTATCCTCAGATAGATGGGCAAACGAAGAGTGTTAAAAAAGTCCTAGAAGATTTGTTAAGAGCTTGTGTGCTTGATTTTGGAGGATCATGGGAAGACCATCTACATTTAGTCTAGTTTTCATATAACTACCGTTATCAGACTAGTATAGGGATGTCACCATATGAAGTTTTGCATGGAAGGCCATACAAATCTTTAGATTGTTGGTTAGAGAGTGGGGATAGATTAGTTCCTGGTCCGGATTTGGTTAAAGAAGCTGCAAAAAAGGTTGAGTTAATTCGGGCTAGAATAAAGGTAAACAGTCTAGGCAGAAGAGTTTTGCTAATAAGAGATGGAAAGACTTAGAGTTCTCAGTTGGAGATCATGTTTTCATCATAGTGTCATCGATGAAGGGAGTAATCAGATTCGGTAGGTCAAGGAATTGGCACCAAGGTTTGTTGGGCCATTTCCTATTATAGAAAGGATCGGGAAACTCGTGTATAGAGTAGAGTTGCCGAATTGTTTAGCAGGAGTCCACAATGTTTTCCATATTTCTCATCTAAGAAAGTGCACTCAAGATCCAAAGACTACTATTACATTAACTGTGTTAGAAGACATAGTAATGAAACTTGATATGACTATAGTTAGAAAACCAGTTCGTATAGTTGCGAGAGATGAGAAGAGACTAAGGAACAAGACAGTCAAATTAGTCAAAGTCCAGTGGAGTGACGGTAAGAGAGACTGTACTTAGGAAACCAAGAGCAGGATCAGGGAAACTTATCCTGACTTGTTTGATGGTATGTTTTACCTTTATGTTTGATTATTATGGGTTTTTTGCACAAAAAATGGGCAAACACTCAAATCGTTGTTGTAGAGCTGTAAATGTTGTTTGTAGTATGTAGCTATCATTTGATTAAAATTAGTTGTAGATGTTTAAGGTAGAAAATCAGTAATTTGCAATAAAGAATATGCAAAGGACTTAAATGTAAAAGGACACAGAATTTATAGTGGTTCGACCTGAATGTGCCTACGTCCACTGTCCTCTTTTATTATCCCTTTCATTTCCGATTACAAGTACAAGTTTTGAATATGAGTAAACATGCTATTAGAACTAAGATTTTTCCCTCTCGAAGTTGTTTGCCATTGTTGCTGAAAGCTTCCCTCTCCCGCATCCTCTTTTTTTATGATGCCATGTGTTTAGTATTTATAGAATGAAGATATGAGGATAGGAAGTTTATTATATAGTATTTGGAATTTGGTTCAACCTTCTTTCCTCCAAGATTTGGTTCAACCTTCCTTACTTGATTGTCAAGCTATTCCACTTATGACGACCGCTATACACCACCAAGAACCACGAAATGCGTCATGAAGAAATCCTTGAAGTATCGTCGTGCCATGACGAAAATATCCAACTTTTTTTTAGATCAGTTATACCCGAGATGAGCCGCAAGCAAACCTTCACCCGACTCCAAGCAGCATTACTCCCAACAGACCCCAAATAAACCCTTAAATTTCTCATGCCCGACTCCAAACAACCGCCGAACAAAAGTTTTGGTTCGGTCATTGGACCGACTACAAGCAGACTCCGGATTTTCGAGGCCCAACTCAAAGCAAGCGTCGAACCAATGTTTGGTTCGGTCATCGCCCCAACTCCAAGCAGACTCGAGATTTTCAAGCTCCGACGCGAAGCGAGCGTCGAACCAAAGTTTTGGTTCGATAATCCATCCGACTCCAAGCAGACTCCAGATTTTCAAGGCCCGACTCCAAGCAAGTGCCGAACCAAAGTTTTATTTTTGTCATCGGGCCGACTCCAAGCAGACTCGAGATTTTCAAGCCCCGACTCCAAGCAAACGCCAAACCAAAGATTTGGTTCGGTAATCCAACCGACTCCAAGCGGACTCCAGATTTTCAAGGCCCGACTCCAAGAAAGTGCCGAACCAAAGCTTTGGTCCGATCATCATGCCGACTCCAAGCAGACTCGAGATTTTCAAGCCCCAACTCCAAGCCAACGTCAAACAAAAGTTTTTGTTCGGTAATCCAACCGACTCCAAGTAGACTCCATATTTTCAAGGCCCAACTCCAAGCAAGCGCCGAACCAATGTTTTTGTGCGGTAATCCAACCGACTCCAAGCAAACTCCAGATTTTGAAGGACCGACTCCAAGAAAACGCCGAACCAAAGTTTTGGTTCGGTCATCGGACCGGGGATCCTGGCTTGCTATTGGACTGTCAACCTTGAATGGCGGTAGAGCGTCTCGGTATTGGCCTAACGAGACGGTGGTGGACAAATCTTAAGATGATCATATCTCTCAAGCCGTAGCTCGGATTGAGATGAGATTTCGACCTATGTCCATATCTTGATCTCGAGAATACCTCCAAACTAGTTTGAGTCTATTCCATAACAATGACGATTTTGCCCCTAACTCCTCATATTCACCATGTTGTGGGCGAAAATGTCCACAACATTTGCCCCTCAAAGCATACTTTCGTGAATACAAAGTGTGCTTTTTTTAATCCAAGACTGTCTTCTTAGTCTTGCAATGGTTATATTGTCTGAATATATATATATATATATATATATCTCATCTTCGCCTTTGATTTTTTGATGAGCCTCCTTTGGCTAGTTTGATATGGGACTTTTTTCGTTCTGAGGAGGACTTGCTAAATTTTTGAAGTCGTCTTTGATTAGTCTTCATCCGACAGGATGTTGTTTTCTGGGACTTTCGGTTTCCTACGTTGAGGCTTCTTGCACTATGCAGACTAACTGATGTACACTTTGCGTTATCGACTTTGGATCTGTGATGTGGTACTCCGGTTATGTTCATTGTGTGGTTGAGTCAAGCTATCTTGACCGTCTCATGTGATCACCAAGTTTGTGTATTTCTCTACTAATCTTTTCTCCATACTTGTGAATGCTTTGATAAGATCAATCATTGATGAATCTGATAGAGTAAGAATAT
The DNA here is from genome assembly GCA_030737815.1 of Allium fistulosum. Taxonomy (NCBI): domain Eukaryota; kingdom Viridiplantae; phylum Streptophyta; class Magnoliopsida; order Asparagales; family Amaryllidaceae; genus Allium; species Allium fistulosum. The sequence goes on along the minus strand of CM060906.1, from coordinate 513,300,104 downwards.
CTGTTGAAGGGACTTCGTATGTGGGAGATGACGCAAAGTGTTATGGAGTGATTTTTGGTTAAGACTTCCCCAGCCCATGTTTTGTATCTTTTGCCTGGACGTTTGTACAAAGATATGTATATTTTATATAAATTTTGGTTGGAATCCTCATACCTGATAAGGTGTAATTGGTTTGTGCGGCATACAGTCTGGTAAAGTGATGATCAGTTTTACTAACTACTCCAATAGCTTGGTTTGATAATCCTTAGTGTAGTTGTATAGACTATATTGCTGGTAAGTTTTGACGGATAAGTGTTGGATTATTGAGAAGCTTGGCAAAGGAGCAAGGATAGTCGGACCACGAAATTGGGTTGGTGGAGTTTATTGGACCGAAACAATTTGGTTTGATAGTGGAAGATGATAGCCGAACCACTTGGTCTGGTACATGAAAAGAGGTCGGGCCGAGGTGCAAAATGGGATCGGGCGAAGTGTTGGTAGGTTGCATGGTCTAAGATCAAAACAATGATCTGGTACACTGCCTGTGCCAATCGTAAGCTTGTGTTTGGTGTCTAGTGATTCTGATTGAGTCAAAATTCTGGTTTGGCACTAACACAAGACTATAACTAAACCAATCTTTGAGAGAGCAACATTGGCTTTTCTGTCTAGGGTCTGCGAGGAATTGTTCATACTAGGAGTACTTTATTATTCTCGTGCGAAGTCATGGTCACGAAAATATGTGAGTTATGGATGTCTCGATGGGAAAGCATACTCTAATTGTGGGTAAGAGTGATTCATTATTGCTGGTTTGAGTTATGCCAAGTGCTGATGTTGGATTCCCCATGTATGTGGTGTTTAGATAGAATAATCTTTGGACATTGGAAACCTTGATTAGTATTGGTTTATTATTTCCTATTGATCAGGTAGAATCAATCTTTTAATTCAAATGTCCCATTGGCTTTGGCGGTAGAGGATCGTCCTGTTATGTTTACTTTACCTACAAGTTTAGGGTCCTTTCGGGCCTAGTGTGGTCAAAAACTTTCATCCTTGCCTTAGAATTAGTTACAGACTATTAATACATTTTTATTTGGAATTTCACCATAGATATGTGTTAGAGTCATCCCGCGTGTCCTTGGGATTGATTTATTATTTAAAGTAATCGTTTAAAGTTATCAAGCTATTTGTGTTAAAATAGACTTCGATATGAATTAATTACATTCGAAAGGTTAGAGATCGAATCACTTCTGTTTAGAGAGGTCCTTATCATTCAAAGTGATTCCTGTTACTGAAGTTTAGAGAGTGATTTTAGGGACATGGCAGTCCTCAAATACTCATCACATCCTCCAGAGCATCCTCTAGTGACGTTGTCAAAAGTCGGCCGAGAGCGCTCATTATTTGTCTGGGTTTGCCCCCAGTATAGTGCACTTGGTTGCTTCTCACAACATGCTGCCTTGTATCATGAATAGGTTTTAAACTTGCGAACTTAAGGTCATGATTCCAATGTGCTATTACCAAGCCGAGTGGTAGTGCAGGTGTATAACCAAAGGGTGAGGTGGTGCTATGCCCCCAAGTATTTTTTTTATCGAATTTAGCTTATCTTACAAAAGTTAGTTATACCTTTGCACTGAGTTTTTTCTCAGGTTCCATAAGTGTGCTCAGCTTTGGGAGAATCCTTACAGTTTCTTGAGCGAAGTTGGCAGGAAGGGATATTCTAATTCTTGTGGCAATGTTGGATTGATGTTCCGATATCTCTGATGGAGTTGAGTCGATGCTCTATTTCCTCTGGTGGAGTGGAAGCGAATGAACATCCTGCTGTGGTTGGTAGAGTGGAATTCATATTTCTACCATTTGTATGTAATGCACAAGGCTAAAAGAAATTGTTAGAAGCTTATAGTTTAAGTACAATGAACTATATTCTCCATCAAGATAGTCCTTCTAAACTTAAGATTCGTGGCACGTAAATTACTTTCCCTGATTATGGATTTTGGTGACATTTGGTTTGTCAGCACAACCTATGTTCCAAAGGAGTGTAAATTTTGCGACCGCCGAACTTAATATTTAGAGCTGGGATTCACACACAGTAACTACGGGGGCTATTATGGCCTGTATCGTGAGTATTATTCGATTTACTGTAGCCCGGCTAGCGTGGGTGCCGATCGTTAACTACGAACTATCCCTGGCTACAGTCATGCCTTAATCGTGGGATTTATTATCGGTTCGCAGTAGCCGGCGAGCTGAACGCCAATGGTAAACTACCTAGGCTATAATCGTGCCTAATCCGTGGCTTATAGTCAGTTTATCATTGCTGGCTGGGGGGCTGATCGTCAGCAGTGAACTACCCAGGTTATTTTCGTGCCCTTAGTCATGGTTATCTTGCTTTCACTACTACCGGCGAGAGCTTGCGATTGATTGCAATAGGAAAATTATCAGACAAACAATCGAGAAAACATCAATTTTTACGGTGGTTTGGCCAGAATATGCCTACGTCTACTGTCTTTCTTTTATTGCTTCAAGTGACACATGCTTTTTACAAGCCGAGAGAAGTAATGGCAGAGTTGCTGGAGATTCCTTGCTTTCCCAAACACCTTTTCCGTCAACGGTCGACGGAATGTAAACTCCGTTGTGTAGATCCTTATGAACAACAAATGTCCTTCCCAAACTGGATCTAGTGCGCTTGGATGGAGAAAGACTTGCTTGAGAACAATATCTCCCTCCTGTAACTCTTAGGGCGTCACCTTAGATTTGTATTGTTTTGCCATTTTCCGTCTGTGTGTGGCGGTCTTGAGAGCAGTGCTATTCCTTTTTTCTTCAATCAGGTCTAAGGACATGTTGAGAAGGTCCTCGTTTTCTTCTGGATTATAATGTGTCCTACGATGTGAAGGGACAACTATTTTGACCAAAAGCATGGCCTCAGCCCCGCATGCTTAGAGCAAATAGAATATGTCATGTTGCTGTTTTGTAGGAGGCTTGGTAGGCCCACAGTGCCGTGGGCAGTTCGTCAACTCACACTCCTTTGGATTAATCTAGTATTTCCTTAATTAGTGTTTGTAAGACTTTGTTGACAGCTTCAACCTGCCCATTGGCCTGGGGCAACTCTTGTCATGAGTCAATCCACGCTAGGCTTCGAATGCATTTATTTTTTGAGTTACTCAAGCTAGATTTGTGCCCGAATTCCCGACTGGTATGTCATTGCCAGGCAGAAGGTGCGGTCGTCAGTAGTGAACTGCTCAGGCTGGTGCCCTTAGTAGTGGTTATAACAGCACAGGTGTTAAGTGAATATAACTACATATGTGTTAAGTGAATGCATTAGTCTCTTATCTCGATCAAAGGGAAAGAGTAGTTTAGACCAAACCTGCCGCTTCGAAAGAAGCACAAAGTACCAGGTTGTGTAATATGCCTGGTTTAAGATGTTCTCTTGGATAGGAAGTCTCGCTTGGTATTTTTATAAGACTTTGTGGAACCTAGGAGCAGATGGCGTTGTCCTGAAATGACAACAACCGAGTTAGATAAAAACGAAAGAAGAGGTTTGTTATGGTACCTCCTTTGCAGGACCATCTACTATCATGCATATGACATGTTTATGCGAGCATATTGTGAGATCATAGAGCTCCACATAAGGATTTTTCTATAAGTGCTCTATTGATAACAGGGGTTTTACTGGGCCAAGATTCTTGTTTGGCGTTTTAGTGCTGCCTCCTAGCAGTCATTGGTCTAGTCATTTTGTCAAGTTGACTCTGGCTAGTTTGGTGGACTTATAGTGGATGTCCCCAGTGTGCATCCTACTATCCTTAGTTCTTAATCAATTTGAGTTGTGTTTTTTGATTATTGAATCATGATGGAGTGGTGAAGCTAGTATCTTGATTGGTGACTACAATGTCCTAGCGGTTTACTATATATATTGTTGATTCGTGTTGAATTGTGATATGAGGAGTAGTGGTGGTGGTTTTGGATATCTCTCGCCTTTCTACTGCAGGCCAAATATGTTGGAATTGCTGGAGCTCCGTCTTTCAAAGCCTTCCCGTATAAACTATTATGTTATCCAAGTTCTCAGCAGATGCCGTTTCCATAGCATCCTCTTCCTTACCCTTTGAGGTAACACCATACTCAAATGGATGGCTTCTCTATGATTATTGATCATTCGAGCTCCAGAGGCAGAGAGTTGTATCTCTTCCATTTTGCTATAGTATTTGCGCTGCAAGCTGTGCTAGCATCCCTGGGTGACCATCTATCTGAACTCCTGACAGTGATGTTTTCTCATCTTTATGTGCCCTGCTGACCCAAAGGAGAGGCCATGCATAGTTGTAGGGGCTAGATTGATTTTTTGTCTTTACATCGTGTAACGTGTAAGCACCCTCGGGTCGATCAGCACATGCAACAGATTTACGAATCTTACCTTCACCTTTTTCCAAGGATGGAGATCCAAGAGTAGATGGTAGAGCCCTGCAATAGCCAAAGATTGATTAGAATGAAAGTAAATTAATTATATAGTACCTCCTTTGTGCCCCATGTTTATCAGCAAGTGTGGAGATCTTGGCAAGTGTCTACGGGGCCAGGTTAGCCCCTTATAAAGGTTTGTAGTAGGAACTCAAAAGATTTTTGTTTTCCTGGAGGGTGGACTGGTATCTCTTGGTCTTATCTCCTTCTCTTTTCATATTTATTTAACATATCCCAAGATAAGGAGAGCTATTGACATTATTTGAATCATGTCTGGTACGCGTTGGATTGGTGATGCCTTCATGCATGATAGGAGTGACGAAGTGTCGTGCTTGTCATATCTAGACTTTGAGTATTCAATCATCATGACTTCGGTCTTCAAGTTGTGATATATCGATCCATAAGTGGGATCTCAATTGTAGTACTTTGATTTGATGCTGGATGGAAAAAGGGATGTGCATTGGGTTCATTTGGTTATGTGGAATGCCCCTGTGTTCTCTAGACTGAGACTTCCCTTATATTATGACGTTGAGTTCAAATACTTCTGTCTGCCTTAAGCATGTCAAGAATTTATCCACCAAAGCTTTATGTTAAGCAGTGAACTGTTTACTGATTTCAATCACAACCATGTCGAAATTACATCCGATAATTTTTAGCACCGGGAGGTCATTAGACTAGTCTTCCTGCTTTTTCACATCCGGATAGCTGTTGCATTCTTTGCAGCGGAATTCTCTCACTTTAGGCGGCATATCGGTAAGTTTTTCTTGTAACAACCCTGGTATTGGTGATTACCTATGATATTAAATTATAACGTTAGTTATAATTTAATATTGAAAATAAAATGGAGAAAATAAATTTTATTTAAATTGTTTATTTCAAATAAACAATGTGATTTGAGTATAAATATTGAGTTTTTATTTACTTTGAGTAAATAAATGGAAAATAATGGAATTTAGGTAAATTCGAGTTAGTAAATTAATCAAGTGATGTATTTAAGCATTTAATTGTCGAAATAAATATAAATTGATGGAAATAAAGTTAAAAAAAACTTTATTTTGAGAATTTGGAGTGTAAATAATCATTTTTTTCATTTTAATTGAGTCAATATAATAATATTGGTAATTATTGCCAATATTAGCTTTTTATTGAATATAAAAGGAGAAATATGTAGAAAATATGTATTTTATTAAAATAAAAGATGGAATATTGTTCGAAAATAATATTTTGTTATTTTAAAAGAGTTATAATGTTTTGTTATAATTTATTTGACAAAGAAAATGATTTTTGAACAAGTTATGCTTTAAAATTAGTGTTTTTACACTAAAATTGTAAAATTGTGTCAAAAATATGGTTTTATTTATAAGAATAAATTTTATTGTTGAAATAAATTTTATTTTGTGTAAATAACAATTTTTGTTTCATAATAATTGGTTGCATACATTTTGGTTTGAGTATATTGAGAAATATGTGTATATTGTGATAATATAGGTTAAAACATGTACATAGCCTTGATTTTCACCAAGTAATTTTGCTCTTGGGCTTAATTGGGTAGATATTGGATCCATTAGCCTAATCTACAGAGTTTTCTGGGCTGATAAAACTAACTGTACGTTAGTTTCTCTTCTTCCTTCTCTAAGAAATAAACATACAGCAAAGAACAAAGAAAAACAATGGTCGTCTTCTACTAAAAATCAATTTCCACTCCAATTTGCTGCAAATTAAAAAAGAAATCCACCTAAATAAGATCATACAAGGTAATCTCCATCCAATACTAAAGGTTTTCATCAAAAATCTTTGAATTAAGATATGAATTGTATGTAACTCTTCTATTTTGTTCTTGCATATCTTTGAAAACTCCATTTCTAGGTTGTTGAAGCATCTTTCAAGCAAAAGCTCGTCTCTTTTCACCAATTTGATCTTGAAGCTCAGGTATTTTGAAAGGTGGGTATCAATCTCACAAAATCTAGCTCATGTAATGCCAAAAATCGCAAATTGAAATAAAAAATTTGCTAAAAAATTCGTTTTCGAAGTATTTTGATTGTGTAAACTGTCTTGAGTTGCAAATTTGTGCAGTCATATCTCTCTATTCCGGCAACAAAATGCAGCCGGATTTTTTTTGTAGATCATGTTTTGTAGATTATGCATACCAAATTTCATGTCATTTCAACCTATATAGCTTATAGAAATATGCTGCCGAACTTTGATTCGGAGTATGTTTTTGCCCAGATTTTTACAGTGAAAACACTACCTGGGTTCAACTTTGAGACATCATAACTTTCTCATAGCTTGTTCAAATTCCGTGATTCTTTTTCCAGTTTCAATTATCAGTGTTAGATATTACGCATACCAAAGTTTTGGTCATTTCGACCTATGTAGCTTATAGAAATATGCTGCCGAACTTTGATTCGGAGCATGTTTTGCCTAGAATTTTGCAGTGAAAACACTGTCTGGGTTCAAATTTGAGACATCATAACTTTCTCATATCTTGTCTAAATTGCGTGATTATTTTTGCAGTTTAAAGTATAGTTGTTGAGCTTTATGTCTGTTAAATTTTAGGGCATCCCGACCTCTGTAGCCTGTAGAAACATGCTGTCAAACTTTGAATTAGAGGATGTTTTGCTCCAGCTATTGACAGTGAAATTTGGTTGCAAGTCCAACTTTGAGAGATCATATCTCTCTCGTTTCTTGTCTGATTGTACCTGTTCTTTTTTTATTTAAATTAGAGTTGTTTAACTCTATGCCTGCAAAATTTCAAGGCTTTTAAACATTTGTAACTAGTTGAAAATTTGCTTGGAACTTTGAATCGGAGCATGTTTTGCTCCAGCTGAACATTTGAATTGTTTTACATGGATTTTATTCAATGATGTTTTTGATCGGCTTGATCCTAAGATGGAAGAGCAAATATTACCACTTATCTGTATCTCAGATTGGTGAGTTTTTAGGAGATTTTCGTATGACGATTTTATGAATAATTTCATTGAATTATTGTTGATTGTTGTTGTTTCTTCGCACGTGCTTTCTAAACAGTTTTCGAAAGATTTTTTAGCTTTCGAAATAAATATTTTACAATATTTATAATTAATTTAAAGCTATTAAAATTATACATTATCTATAATAAAAGGATTTCAAAAGTAATTTTCCAAACGATTTCGAAAATAGTTTTAAAAGCTTGTTTTCTACAATAAATTATTTTCTATATAATAATACATGCTTTTGCACTTTTCGGACGTATGAGAAAGAGAATTAAATGATTCAGTAAAACACGTGGTATGAGACACATGAACTTACTTTTTCACATAATTCTGGACTTGTACGATCAAAACCTCTTGAGTATATTGTTTTGAGTTGATAATTGAGATTTATAATTCCTATTATAGGAATTATCTGAGTTAGCCAATATTTGGCGAATTGAGAGGTTCGGGATCTCTTATTATAAGGGTAATAATCGATCAGAACCACTTATATATGTTGTTTTACTCGCCGATGAGATGAGGGGAGTCTTGAGATGAGATTTCCCTTTTCGGGAATTATGGGTTACGATAAACCACTATGAGATTTATTTGCACTTGCCGATGATACAAGGCAAGATATATGAGTATTCTGAGATTTCTGAGGTTTGAGATTTTATTTTTATGATGTGGAGTTAACTAGCGGTTAGTAAACCGTTTAATGCGAACGTGTGGTATGGGACGCATGTTAACACTTTTCGGGTTCCTTCCCGAGAGTTTGTGACACATCCACGAGTATGCCAGTGCTATAGACCTTCTGGTCATCTGAGTTATGTGACTTCGGTCACCACGAGTATGACCTTCGGGTCCATGAGTTAGGTACCTAAATTATAAATAGCACTGGACAAGAATTTAGCACGTGCATCATTACTTCGGCATTGCAATCGGGGATCTGGCCAATCTGGGTTTTCAGAGTTTTCTGATTTTATATGATTTCACCATTTTGAGATATTTTTGTTACATCGATAGCCTAGTGCTACATGAGATGGTATACAGGGTGATTTCGTTTTTATGAGATTTGAACTCTATCTTAAGTTCCATGAGATTCATATTGGAATTTTGATGAGTTTTTCTTATGACTTTTGTATGATTCCTTGCATTTGAGTTGAATTCCATTAAGTATGGATTTCTTATGTTGAATTAAACCTATTCATGCGACAACCCTTGGTGAACATATACCATGCATTGAGATTATCCTATACTTGTACCCTTCCTTTATAGTTAAAGGAAGAATTCCCTTATGCACTTATATTCCTCTTATCTTACACTAATATCAAGTTCTAGCTAGCCTGACCTGTGTATTTATTACTCGGGTCAAACCGAGTTGCAGGTTAGGTAGTTGGACTCTTAGCTTGCTTTACCTTTTGGACTTCACCATCGACTTGGGATATGGCATAGTTTTTGTGTAGTAGTCTTTCTGTTGGGAACTTGTGATGTATATATTCTTTTGTGGGGAATGCATGTATATATTGTGGTTGTATACCACTAGTGGCATATTGTATTACATTTGATGTATGTATTCATATTTATCGTTTCTGTGTTGCTGTTCTGTGACTTGTAATTGATATAGTTATTATGTTTTGTTTCTGAATCGATCCTATAGCCACCATAGTAGCGTATTAGATAGGAATTAAGTATGTCGAATACTCGAGATGAAATTGAAAAAAGAGAGTATAAATATCAACATACTTAGCTCTTATCTAATGCGAAACTATGATGGTCGCCCTTAACCAACCCTATTCTCCGCATTAGTAGACAGAATTACTAAGTAATTCTCTTTGTTAATGTGGGTTTCGGGGTGGGGCGTCACATCTTGGTATCAGAGCTGGATTCAGAACAAAAATGTAATAAACACAGAACAATATACACGATTACCATACATCAAGTATAATACAAGTGTAAACATCATCCCCAATCGTAAACAAACCCGACTTTGTCCTTACCTTTTAATTCCTTTCGGGGTAGATAGAAAGGAATATGTCTAGGAATGTTAATTTTAAATTCCGTAGTATTCCTTATTTAATGCATTTGAATTGCTAATATCTACCCCTATGAATAATCCTATCTTATCTTAACTTTCAGCTATGTTTGGAAGAGGAAGAGGTCGCACTTTGGAGGCGGGACTGTCCAGTGGTTCTCGTCCCGAAGGAGTTTATATGTCGACTGACCAGATCCTCGAGCTTATTAGGAGCACTCAACCACCTGCCCCAGCTCACTCCTCTCCTCCGCGCAATTCCGCATTTGCGCGTTTGTGCAGCGACTTCACCCACCTTGGAGGCAATCCGTTCAAAGGTTCCGAGACAATTCTCGAGGTTCAGGCTTGGCTCCATAATTGCGAGCGCATCTTCACTCTCATGGAGATATCCGATCATCATCGAGTTCTTGTGGCATCGAGTATGCTACAAGAACGGGCTTTAGACTGGTACGAGCTCCTTATAGTAGAGATGGATGAGTCCACCCTCACTTAGCAATATTTTAGAGACCGATTTGAGCTCAAGTTCGTGCCAGAATCCGAGAAGGCTTTTCTTGCCCGTCGCTTCCTCGAGTTGAAGCAGCGCAAATCCTCTGCATCTGATTATGTTTCATCCTTCGAGTATCTATCTAAGTATGGGCTTGAGTACATCAGTACCCCATACAAGAAGAATCTTAAGTTCATATCTGGACTTAAGAAGTATTTGTGGAAATCTCTCATGCATCAGCTTAAGCTCTCATTCGAGGAGCTTGTGGATTCGGTGTTCACCTCAAAGCCATCGGAAAGGAAAAGGATAGTAGCGATGAGGCCTAGGTTCGAAAGAACCCATGTAAGAAGAAATTCCCTTTCCAGAGATCCAAGTCTTTTCCTCCTAAGAAGAATAAGAAGCAAGGCAATTCTAGTTCTCATCCTCATGTCACACCTCATTCAGCAAAGGTCTTAGCCTGCTTCAACTGTGATTCTCGAGACCATCTAGCTCACGAGTGTCCTCATCCTCGCAAGTGTCTCTATCGCAAGCAAGAGGGACACATGATTTCTACTTGCCTTAAGAAGAAGAAGGGTGCTCGTTCTGTAATCTGAATGTGGCACAAGCTTCTTGTAGTGCTTCTCAGTCTCGAGGTATATCTCCCACTATTTTGGAGGGTTCTATATTGTTCCATGGTCGTTCTATTAGAGTGCTCTTCGATACGGGTGTGTCGCATTCGTTCGTATCGAAGGAACTCGTTGATGCTTTACAATTAGATGTTTCTTGCTTGATTACTTCTTTGAGGATTGTGAATCCTATCAGGGGATCCGCAAACCTTAGTATGCTTTGTGACGATGTTGAGATTCATATTTGTGGCTTTTCTTTCCGTGCGAATCTGCATGTGGTTCCTTCTCTTGGTTTTGATATGATATTGGGTATGTACTGGCTAGTTAGATACGATGCAAGGATTCTATGTTTAGAGAGAGTCCTATACCATCGACATCGCGACTCTCCTGCTCAGTTATCTCTTATACTTCGGGATGTCGATGGTGATTTCGAAGCTTCTCTATTCCCTCTTGAATCTCGAGACGATGATGGTAATGTGTCTTGGATTCCTGGTGTTCGTGACTTTCCAGACTTATTTGAGCCTGTTTCGAGATTACCACCCAAGCGGCTATCGAGTTCCGCATCGACCTTATTACAGGCGCATGGCTTGTTAGTTGTCCTCCCACGAGGATGTCTAACAAAGAGAATGAGGAACTCAATAAGCAACTCCTAGTGCTTGAAGCCAAGCATTTCATTCGATCTAGTTCTTCACCATGGGGGGCCGCGATGGTATTCATGAGGAAGTCCGATAGGACTGTTAGGCTATGCGTCGATTATCGCAAGCTTAATGAGTTAACCATCAAGAACCGATATCCATTACCTAGGATCGATGATATGTTCGATCAATTAAGTGGCGCTAAGGTCTTCTCATAGCTTGACCTTGCCACGGGATTTCACCAGCTTCGAGTTGCGGAAGATAGCATTCCATTTACAGCTTTCCGCACATGCTATGGTTCATATGAGTGGCTCGTCATGCCGTTCGGTTTGACGAACGCCCCTGCTTATTTCGTCGACCTTATGAAACGAGTATTCCGGGAATACCTCGATAAGTTCGTTCTTGTATTCATCGACGACTTGTATATTCTAAGTCCGAAGCGGACCATGCTCGAAACCTTAGAATTGTTTTGAGTACTCTTTGACAACATCAACTCAAAGTAAAACTTTCTAAGTGTCATTTTTGGGAAAAGCAAGTTAAATTCTTGGGCCACATTGTTTCTTTCGAAGGCATTTCGGTCGATCCTTCTAAAATCAAAGCCATCCAAAATTGGAAGAGGCCTGAGAATGTTCTTGAGATTCGTAGCTTTCTGGGTTTGGCGGATTATTACCGTCGCTTCATCAAAGACTTTCCTGTATTGTGCTTCCCTTGACTAGCCTTACGAAGAAATGCGTTCTCTATAATTGGTCCGATGAGTGTGAGGCTTCCTTTTAGATATTGAAGGAGCTTCTCACTCATGCTCCCGTTCTTGTGGTTCCCGAAGGGAATCAAGATCTTATTTTTTATACCGATGCCAGTCATAGTGGCCTCGATGCTGTTCTTATGCAGAGGGATAGGGTAGTTGCTTACGCTTCAAGGCAATTACGCCCGAACGGGGTTCGATATGCTACCCATGATTTAGAGCTTGCCGCCATTGTCTTTTCTTTAAAGATGCTACCCCTGAATACAAGCAACCGCCGAACAAAAGTTTTGGTTCGGTCATTGGACCGACTCCAAGCGGACTTCATATTTCTAAGGCCTGACTCCAGGTAAGTGCCGAACCAATGTTTTGGTTCGGTCATCGCCCCGACTCTAAGCAGACTCGAGATTTTTGAGCCCCGACTCCAAGCGAGCGTCAAACTAAAGATTGTTAGTCCCTGAAGAGTTGGTTTTGATGACCACAACCTTACTTAGAATTAGATTATAAAATATATAATACTAACATTATTGTGTAGATATATATAGATATGTTTGCAGGTACTAAAGAATGAAGAACTGTACAGTATAAAGATTCAAGATCAAAGATTGAAGATATCAAAGATTCAAGACTCATGAGTATCAATAATTTCAAGAGTTCAAGTTTCCAAGATAAGTTATATAGTTAGGAATATTGTTAAAACTCATAGAAAGGCACTGACATCTTAAAATCTATTTTATTCGTGGAATGGAATCCACTTCGTGCTCGTTAAAAGGATGGAACCCTAAGTAGGATGGAACCTACGAAAAATCTAGTGGAACATCTTTTTGTATCCACTTACTTTTATTTCAAAATATATATAGCTTGTTTTTCAAAATGACTTTAAATATTCCTGTTTAAAAACCAAAATCATCTGTCTTGGTTTTTCAATATATTTTAGCCTCAAAAATATCCTTAGTTTTAAATATTCTTAATTTTAAAATATCTTTGATTTTAAATTATTATCCTAAGTTTTTTAAACTATAATTCTGATAATAATATATTTAGCTGTTTTATATATTTATACTTAAGATTTAAATATAAAAGTATAGAAAATTATTATATATTTTTTAATATTGTTCTCTATAGCTATTTATGTATTATAACCATATATAAGTATATTTTAAAGTTTAAATATAAGTATAATATAATATAGAAATTATTTTCAAAGAAAAACAAATCACCAAAAATTACAAGGGCATGTCGACATGGTCACATGTACCCCTGTCGACATGATGACGGTTAAACTGTTTTTTAAAAAGAAGTGTCTATTCGCCACATCCCTTCACCAATGGACATGGCTATTGATCTACTATAAATAAAGGGTGTTTTCAACGAATTTTAATCACTTTTTCTCTGATTTAATTTCTCTTCTTCTTCTCCACTTTCTTATTTACAAATTACACCATTACTCTGCCGAAATCAATATCGAATCTAACTAGATAATTTCTGGTTTTGATTCTCTCCACTATCTCTACAAGATCCAAGTGCTAATCCGAGTTATAGACTTTTTGTAATCAATTGAGCGAGAGAAGGTGTGATTGTAGCCCTGGAAATCAATTGGGTCAACTTGTTGCCCCAGAAATCAAGTATCTCTACCCAGAGGATTGTGATTCTGAAGGGTGTACCTCGTAGCCTTGAAACCGAGGGTTGTAATTGTTGAATTGCTTTTGAAAGGAAATCCGTACTTAGTTGTGCGGGACTGGATGTAGGGTAACTCCGAACCAGTATAAAATCCGGTGTGTTCTTTCCTTTACTGCTTTTAATTTATATTTGCATCTGTGTTTGATTCTGTGTTCATATCTGTGTCTGATTAGTGTATACATTGTTAACAAATTAAGATAAACTCAAAAAGATTAACAAATTTCTTAAAACACTATTCAACCCCCCTCTAGTGTTAATTCTAGCCTTAAGATCCTTAATCTGCATTTCTCACATTTGGTATCAGAGCTTTGTTTTCAAAAGTTTCATAATCTGAATTTTGAAAAGTTTTAAAATGGCTATTTTTGAAAAATCTGTTAAAACTAGTTTAGAATTGTTTAAATCATCATTGTTCCATGAGTCTGCATATGAATGTTATTCAAATTCTAGTTGTCTACCCAAATTTTATAATGTGCAGTAAAGATGCTTTATGGGTATTAAGGAATCAATCCACAATGGACAATCTGTGCAGATCAAAAGGAATAAGTGGATACTTGATAGTGGTTGCTCCAGACACATGACTGGTAATCCGGATATGCTGAATAATATTATATACAAAGATGGAGGACTAGTTAACTTTGGAGACAACTCGAAAGGATACGTAATTGGCATCGACAATGTCGGTAACTCTGAAACTACTATTATTACTAATGTTTTGCTAGTTAAGAATCTGAAACACAATCTGCTAAGTATAAGTCAACTATGTGATAAAGGATATAAAATTAAATTTGAAAAAGATAAATGTCATATTGAAGATAATAACTCAACCATAATATTTGAGGGAACTAGGAAAAAGAATATTTATATTCTTAGTATGAAAGTTTCAAATGATAACCTATGTCTTTTGGCAAATACTAGTGACCCTTGGATTTGGCATAAGAGATTTGGACATTTGAATTTCAAACTCTTATCTAGACTGTCAAAACATGATCTAGTAAGAGGTCTCCCTAAAATGAATTTTAAAGTAGATAGTTTATGTGATGCATGTCAATTAGGAAAGCTTAGAAAAAGTTCCTTTAAATTAAAAGATATGATTTCAACTTCAAAACCCCTTGAGTTACTTCATCTTGATTTATTTGGTCCATCTAAAATTCAGTCAATAAATCATAGTAAATATGTTTTTGTAATTGTAGATGATTATTCTAGATTTACATGGACAATATTTTTGAAACATAAAAGTGATACTTTTGAATGTTTTAAGAACTTTACAAAAAGGATTCAAAATCAATTATCTTTAAAAATTATAACTATTCGTAGTGATCACGGTGGTGAATTTGAAAATGAAAAGTTTGAGGAATTCTGCAATAAGAAGGGAATAACTCACAATTTCTCATTTCCAAGAACTCCACAACAAAACAGAGTAGTTGAACGTAAAAATAGAACGATACAAGAGTGTGCGAGAACTATGCTTTCAGATAGTAATTTACCAAAACACTTTTGGGCAGAAGATGTTGCTATCGCCTGTTATATTTTGAATAGAATTTTAATTAGACCTTTAACTGATAAGACACCTTATGAACTTCTTCATGGAAAGAAACCTAAGGTATCATACTCCAGAATTTTTGGGTGTAAATGCTTTATTTTAAATACAAAAGATAATTTGGATAAATTTGATCCTAAATCCGACAAAGGAATCTTTATCGGGTATTCTAATAGAAGTAAAGCTTATAGAGTTTTTAATTTAAGATCTAACACCATCGAAGAAACAATGCATGTTTCGTTTGATGAAAATTTAAAAGATTTTGAAATTACAAATGATGAAGAAGATTTAATTACTCAAAATCAGGAATCAACCGAAATTAATAATGAAATTAATCATCCTAATAAAAGAATTAAACTTTTAAAAGATCATCCTATTGAAAATATAATAGGAGATATGCAATCTATTGTTACAACAAGAAATCAACTAAGTAAAATGAGTAATGTAGCATTTATATCATCTATTGAACCCAAAAATCCTAAAGAAGCATCAACGTATGATTCATGGATTTTGGCTATGCAAGAAGAATTAAATTAATTCACTAGAAATGAAGTTTGGGAACTTGTTCCTAGACCTGAAGATAAAACTATAATTGGAACTAAATGGGTCTATAAAAATAAAATGAATGAACAAGGTGAGGTCGTTAGAAATAAAGCACGTTTAGTCGTCCAAGGTTATTGTCAAGAAGAAGGTATAGATTTTGACGAAACCTTTGCTCCTGTAGCAAGATTAGAAGCCATTAGGATTCTACTTGCTTTCGCAAATCATAATAATTTCAAATTATTTCAAATGGATGTTAAAAGTGCATTTTTAAATGGATTTGTAAAAGTAGAAGTATATGTTGAACAACCACCACTTTTTGAAGATGAAAAATTACCAAACCATGTATACAAACTTAAGAAAGCTTTGTATGGTCTAAAACAAGCTCCTAGAGCCTGGTATGATAGACTAAGATCTTATTTATTACAATCAAATTTTGAAATTGGTAAAATAGATAATACTCTTTTTATTAAAAGAAATAAAAATGATATTCAACTAGTTCAAGTATATGTAGATGATATCATTTTTGGTTCAACTAACTTCGAAATGAATAAAGAAATTTCTGAAATAATGACAAAAGAGTTTGAGATGAGTCATATGGGTGAATTAAACTTCTTTCTAGGATTGCAAATAAAACAGTTAGATAATGGTATTTTTATTAGTCAAGAAAAATATGCTAAAGAACTAGTTAATAAATTTGGTTTGACTACTGCGAGTGGAAAACCTACTCCCATGGCAACCAATGAATATCTAAGTAAAGAAGATCTCTCGAAAGATGTAGATCAAAAGTTGTATAAAGGAATGATCGGATCATTGCTCTATATCACTGCTAATAGACCTGATATCATGCATAGTGTATGTCTCTGTGCAAGATATCAATCCCATCCTAAAGAAACTCACTTAAAAGCTGTAAAACGTATCATAAGATATATTAAACACACCTCTGATTATGGCTTATTTTATCCTAAAAATTATTCATTTGATTTAATATCATACTATGATGCTGACTATGCTGGATGTAAATCAGACCGAAAAAGTACAAGTGGAACTTGTCACTTTTTGGGACATTCTCTGGTTTCCTGGTTTAGTAAAAAGCAAAATACAGTTTCTCTATCAACAACTGAAGCAGAGTATATTTCTGCTGCTTTGGCTTGTTCTCAAGTAATATATATGCAACAAACCTTAAGAGATTTTGGATTAAATATCTCAAAATCGCCAATTTATTGTGATAATACTAGTGCAATAAATTTATCTAAAAATCCTACTCATCATGCTCGAACTAAACATATTGATATTCGACATCATTTTCTTAGAGATAATATAACTAAAGAAGTAATTACTCTCGAATATATAAACTCTGAGAATCAAACTGCTGATATCTTAACAAAACCATTAAATGAATCTATATTTACTAAATTAAGAAGAGAATTAGGTATTTGTTCAATAACTGAAATATAAAACATAAATATATAACAAGTATAATTAAATAAATTAAAAATAAATTAGAAGCCAAAATTAAAATACCCTTGTCGACAACCCCATATCCCACCATGTCGACATATAACGATATTTTTTGAAAATTAAAATTCCCACCAAAATTTGAAAAGTTGGTTATATATTCTTCCATATTTCGACTTTCTCTTCATTCTCTCTCATTTTCTTCTGGTTTATCTTCTGAAACAAAGAAAATAATGGCTTCTCCATCAAATTCAAACATAAACTCGACTTTCTCATTTCACTTTCCTACTCTCGGCCCTCTTCAACGCTCCATTCACGCTCGTGTGATAAAATTAGAGGATACTACAAAGGATATTCTGCAAATGGTGACTGAGATTCAAGTCAAACAAATTTGGATGAGTAAAGAACAGGAGAAGCAAGGTCGAATCCTTAGAAATTTGCAGAAGTTCCTAATGGATAACCAAGCAAACCTGATCTTGATCGAAGAAGAGTCTTCTAGTGACCATACACAAGAGGACAGTGAAGAAGAGCCAATGGAAGAGGAAGAAGCACCCTTGGAAGAAGAGGACGCACATGTTCATGAAGTGCAAGTTGAAGACGACGACACCATAGTTTGCGTTGGTGAAGTATGTTTTGATAAGGATGGAAACCTTGTCGAATAGCGTGGAAACTTCTGTCTCTACTAGCCTAATTATTCGATTCATAGGTCTCCTATTGTCAAGAATACTCCTTAGTGTTCTTTCTTTCATTCTTTCGTTCGTATCGTTGTATATATAGTTGTTTATATTAAAAACACATGTATATCTGCTTATATAGTTTACACACATATAAATATAACATTATATAATAAATTGTGTTCACTTATTCATATATTCTCGTATCTTTTGAATATATAGTTTATTAGTTAAGAAAAGTAGTTATTAAGAGTTTAGTTTAAAGTTAAGTATTGATTATGTATGATAACACTATCATTATAATCACAAGTAATGTAGTCTTAGTTTCAGGGGGAGTTATATGGAGTTATATAGAGTTATATATTATTAGGGATTTATATGGTTTTTGTTGATGACAAAGGGGGAGAAGTATAAAATAGGATAGTTAGGCATAGATTAAGGGGGAGTTATTAGAAGTATTAGGATAGAAGTGATATTTTATAAACAAAGGTTGTCATCATCAAAAAGGGGGAGATTGTTAGTCCCTGAGGAGTTGGTTTTGATGACAACAACCTTACTTAGAATTAGATTATAAAATATATAATACTAACATTATTGTGTAGATATATATAGATATGTTTGCAGGTACTAAAGAATGAAGAACTATACAGTATAAAGATTCAAGATCAAAGATTGAAGATATCAAGATTCAAGACTCATGAGTATCAAGAATTTCAAGAGTTCAAGTTTCCAAGATAAGTTATATAGTTAGGAATATTGTTAAAACTCATAGAAAGGCACAGACATCTTAAAATCTATTTTATTCGTGGAATGGAATACACTTCGTGCTCGTTAAAGGGATGGAACCCTAAGTAGGATGGAACCTACGAAAAATCTAGTGGAACATCTTTTTGTATCTACTTACTTTTATTTCAAAATGATTTTCAAAATATATATAGCTTGTTTTTCAAAATGACTTTAAATATTCCTGTTTAAAAACCAAAATCATCTGTCCTGGTTTTTCAATATATTTTAGCCTAAAAAATATCCTTAGTTTTAAATATTCTTAATTTTAAAATATCTTTGATTTTAAATTATTATCCTAAGTTTTTTAAACTATAATTCTGATAATAATATATTTAGCTATTTTATATATTTATACTTAAGATTTAAATATAAAAGTATAGAAAATTATTATATATTTTTTAATATTGTTCTCTATAGCTATTTATGTATTATAACCATATATAAGTATATTTTAAAGTTTAAATATAGTGGAAATTAGCCACAAGGGCCTCTTTAGCAAGTGGAATTAGTTTCTAGGACACACAACTGAAATAATTACTTTCAAGGACAAAGCGTAAAATAATTAGTTTCTAGGGTCTAAAAATCTATGAAATTATGTCCTTGAAAGTAATTGGACCATTGACTTTGTCCTTGAAAGTAATTATTCTGCTGATTTTGGCCTTGAAAGTAATTTCTTTGAATGTATGTCCTAGAAACTAATTGGACTGCAAAGTTTGTCCTTCTGGTGAAATGCCCCTTAAATATATGTATAATATAATATAGAAATTATTTTCAAAGAAAAACAAATCACCAAAAATTACAAGGGCATGTCGACATGGTCACATGTACCCCTGTCGACATGATGACAGTTAATTTTTTTTAAAAAGAAGTGTCTATTCGCCACATCCCCTCACCAATGGACATGGCTATTGATCTACTAAAAATAAAGGGTGTTTTCAACGAATTTTAATCACTTTTTCTCTGATTTAACTTCTCTCCTTCTTCTCCACTTTCTTATTTACAAATTACACCATTACTCTGCCGAAATCAATATCGAATCTAACTAGATAATTTCTGGTTTCGATTCTCTCCACTATCTCTACAAGATCCAAGTGCTAATCTGAGTTATAGACTTTTTGTAATCAATTGAGCGAGAGAAGGTGTGATTGTAGCCCTGGAAATCAATTGGGTGAACTTGTTGCCCCGGAAATCAAATATCTCTACCCAGAGGATTGTGATTCTGGAGGGTGTACCTCGTAGCCTTGAAACCGAGGGTTGTAATTGTTGAATTACTTTTGAAAGGAAATCCGTACTTAGTTGTGCGGGACTGGATGTAGGGTAACTCCGAACCAGTATAAAATCCGGTGTGTTCTTTCCTTTACTACTTTTACTTTATATTTGCATCTGTGTTTGATTCTGTGTTCATATCTGTGTCTGATTAGTGTATACATTGTTAACAAATTAAGATAAACTCAAAAAGATTAACAAATTTCTTAAAACACTATTTACCCCCCCCCCCCCTCAAGTTTTAATTCTAGCCTTAAGATCCTTAATCCGCATTTCTCACAAAGATTTGGTTCGGTAATCCAACCGACTCCAAGCAAGCGCCAAACCAAAGATTTGGTTCGGTAATCCAACCGACTCTAAGCAGACTCCAGATTTTCAAGGCCCGACTCCAAGTAAGTGCCGAACCAAAGTTTTGGTTCGGTCATCGTGCCAACTCCAAGCAGGCTCGAGATTTTCAAGCCCCGACTCAAAGCAAGCGCCGAACCAAAGTTTTGGTTCGGTAATCCAACCGACTCCTAACAGAGTCTAGATTTTCAAGGCCCGACTAAAAACAAGCGACGAACCAATGTTTTGGTTTGGTAATCCAACTAACTCCAAGCAGACTCTAGATTTTCAAGGCCCGACTCCAAGCAAGCGCTGAACCAAAGTTTTGGTTCGGTCATCGCGCCGACTCCAAGCAGACTCGAAATTTTCAAGCCCCGACTCCAATCAAGCGCCGATCCAAAGTTTTGGTTCAGTCATTGGACCGGGGATCCTGACTTGCTGTTGGACTGTCGACCTTGAATGGAGGTAGAGCGTTTCGGTATCGGATCCACGAGACATCGGTGGACAAATTTTAAGATGATCACATCTCTCAATACGTAGCTCGGATTGAGACGCGATTTCATCCTATGTCCATATCTGGATCTCGAGAATACCTCCAAACTAGTTGAGTCTATTCCAAAACAATGACGATTTTGTCCCTGACTCCTCATATTCACCATGTAGTGGGCGAAAATGCCCACAACATGGGTACCTTATCGTAATTTCGAGGAGAAAATTCTTTAAGGAGGGAAGTATGTAACGACCCCAATTTTAGTTAACATTATTTAGACATTTAATTAGAAAAATTAAATAAAATAGTATAAAGGTTTAAAGGAATTGAGATTTAATAATTAAACTTCAGCCGTGCCTTAATCAATATATCAATGAAGGGAACTAGACATAGATTAGAAGGAGAGTTTTGATAAGGTTAAAATAGGAAGAGCCTTTATTCCTATACCCTAAACTCTTACACTCTCTCCACTTCCTCATTCATTCTAAAACAATGTTGTTATGTGATCTTTGGCCAAAGCCTCCTACAACCGAATCAACACGTCTCCAAGAGATGCCGAACCAAAAACTCCACCATCCTCCTGCCGAACCAACCTACTTCCATCTCCATACCGGACCATGCTTCCCACCGAACCATCCTCCTGCCGAACCAACCTACTTCCATCTCCACACCGGACCATGCTTCCCACCGAACCATCCTCCTGCCGAACCAACCTACTTCCATCTCCACACCGGACCATGCTTCCCACCGAACCATCCTCCTGCCGAACCAACCTACTTCCATCTCCACACCGGACCAACCTCCCCATCCCACCACCGGTCCAAGCAACTACCGGTCCACTCTACACTCCAACCACCTCCGAACCAAGCGAGGCCGAACCAAGTAGTACCAGGCCAGATCACATCAGCCCAGGCCCATCAGCGACTATACACATCCTGGACCCCTACCCCTAGCCTCACTCTATAAATAGAGGGGCAGGGGTACATCAATGGGGACAAGTTAGGAGAGCTCAAGCACGGAGAGAACTTTCAAACAACTTTCTTTTACTTGTATCAAAGCTTTGTACTTGTAATCAAAACAAGAGAAGAGAAATAACATATAAAGTGGACGTAGGCACATTCTGGCTGAACCACTATAAATCTGCGTGTCTTTTTACAGTTTAGCCCCTGTTTTTTCATATATTTGCATAAATCACCCGAATCACTAAGAACAACATAAGATCTACTAAATCATACAACTTTGAGGTGTTTGTCCATTTTTTGTGCAAACATTTTTGGTGCTTTCATTGAGAGCTAGAAGCTCGAAGCTTCAGCTTCATCCACTTAACAAGTTTTCCTAACAGCATCGTCCGCCACTTGGAAAACATGCCTCCCAAACAAAGAAAAGATGTTAACAAAGGAAAAAACATCACATCCAGTAGTCTTCCAGATCCAGCAGTCACGAATCAAGTAAATCGTCCTCCTCCAGCAACAGTAACAAATGAAGAACAGGCTAACCCAACCACTCCTGCCACAGAACAGCCTGCAGCAATTACTAGAGCAGATCTGGACAGAGTTGTGGTTGAAGTAACTAACCACTTCACATCCCAGCAGGAAGCCTTGGTGGACCATCTCATGTCACGCTTAAGGGACGCTGAAGAATCCAACCGCAACACTGAATCATGGGGCGAGTCCCAGTCTGGAGGATCTCAGAGACAACAAAGATCTTCCTTCTTCGAAGGGGCTAACGGTAGAAGTAGCCGTGGTAGGAGCCGAGACCGAGCACAGCCCGAAGTTAGGCCTGAGGAAACGTTTGGTACCGAACCCAACGGGGAAGGTACCGGGCGAAGGTCAACTGTAGCTGAGCCTGTCATGCTGCCTAACCACAGAAACGCCAGTGAACGGGGCCGAGCTAGAGTCCAGCCCGAAGTTGGACCCGAGGAAGTGCTTAGATCAGAACCCAACAGGGGGAGATCAAGGCAAGGGCCAACTGTAGCTGACCCAAGCATGCTCCCAGAAGATCAAAGGCAGCCACTGGAAAATATGAGGAATGATAGACGATACCATCCCTACAGGTCATCTGGACGGAATCAATCCCACAGAACAGAACCAAACTCATTTCTATCTGCTCCAAGTTCTGATGAAAGGATGGCACGCTTATTCAGAGAGTGTGTCCAACGGGAGCAAAGAGATCGAGGGATAGGCGCTAGGGTAACCAGCCCTTTCGCCCGCAATATCGAAATTGCTATCACCCCCCGAGAATGGAAGATGCCAACAATGGAACCCTACAAAGGAACCTCCGATCCCGTTGTACACTTACAGAGGTACATGCAGCATATGCTCATGAGTGGAGCGACAGAGGGAGTACTGTGCATATGCTTTCCGCTCTTCTTAGCAGATCTTGCTACCTCCTGGTTCTGTCATCTACCCCAAGGATCCATCAGCTCGTGGGAAATGTTGAAAGAAAAATTTATCAGTCAGTTCCGCATTCATGTGGAGCAACCTAAGGACGCTTATTCCTTATCCAGCGTCAAACAGAAACCTGGAGAAAAGCTGCAGCAATACCTAACCAGATTCAACGCCGCAGCAGCCGCAGTCCAAGATGCCGATGAGAAGCTTATCCTAATGGCCCTCTGCAGTGGTGTGCATCCGGACACTAAATTTGCTAGAAGGTTGACAAAAGAAAAACCAGCTACTTTACCCGATTTCTTCCATGAAGTCGGGAAATACATGAGGCTTGAGGATGCTGCCGTTGAGGGGCAGTCAGGACAGCAAAATAAGACAACCCATGGCAACGCCCCTGCTGTGGCAAGGGACGTTCGAAGAAATGATTCCAGAGACAATACTGGGGGCAAGAAGGGAGAAAAGCGCCTATATCGGCCAGGACCAAGATTCGACACTTACACCCCTTTGAACGAGACCGTCGAAAATATCTTCCTTGCCACCCAAGGCGAAGTTAGATACAAACGCCCACCATACAAGAAGGAATCAAAAAACGCACAGAAGTCTGGAAAGTTCTGCCGCTTCCACAAATCTCACGGACATGATACCAACGAATGCCATCATCTCCGAGATCTGATTGAGGAACACATCAGAAGAAATAAACTGGAACGTTATGTAAAAGGTCAGGATAGGACCCCAGCTCCTGCCAATGAAAACCCAAGGCTACCCTCACCGGGGGCCGACAGAGGAAACCGCAACGCTAGCATCTCTAGTCAAGAAAAGATAGTGGTACATACCATCTCAGGAGGGCCACACATCGCAGACAGAAGCTGGAAAGAGATGGAAAGGTACGGAAAGTCGCTTAGAGACAATAAAGACTATGTCAATTCGGTTATAGAAGAACGCCACCCGAAGCGGAAAGAAAGTGATGACATCACATTCGGTAAGCGTGACCTAGAAGGAAGGCAGTACCCTCACATAGATCCCATGGTTATCTCTGCCCGTCTCGATCCCGCCGAAGTTTACCGAATCCTGGTAGATACTGGAAGCTCAGTAAACATCCTGTTCAAACACGCATTCGACAAAATGAAGCTATCAATGAAGGATGTATCTCCCTGCGATAAACCACTACACGGTTTCACTGGAGATGCGAAGATGCCTCTCGGACAACTGGACCTCTTTGTTGAAATTGGAAGCCATCCCCGCTCCGTTGTACGGAAACAGACATTTGTGCTAATAGAAAACCGTTCGGCCTACAACGCCTTCTTAGGAAGGCCAGCTTTGTCTGATTTCCAAATTGTCCTAGCCCCATGGTGCCTAAAGATGAAATTTCCAACAGACAATGGAATAGGGGAAGTGGAAGGAGACCAGGACGTTGCTCGAGACTGCTATGTGACTGAACTTCGCAACAACCACAGGAAGGATAAAGGGAAGGGTATAGAGATTGCCCTCTGCACGAAAAGCCTAGAAGCATAGCAACTAAAGAAAGCCCCTCCTCTTCGATATACCAGCGACCCTTTCAATGAATTAGACCCTAGGGACAAAGAGGAGGAGGCCACCGCCAAGCCTGCCGAGGCTATGGAATTCATATCTGTAGACAAGCACGACTCAAGTAGACTATTGAAAATTGGGTCCCAACTAAAAACCGAATTGAAGGAACAACTCATCGATTTTCTCCGCCACAACTTGGATGTATTCGCTTGGTCACACGTTGACATGACCGAAATCTCCCCCGATATAGCATGCCACGTATTAAACATTGATCCTACCAAGGCGCCTGTAAAGCAAAGAAAGAGAAGTATGGGGACAGAGCGATCAGCAGCCCTCGATGAAGAAGTAAAGAATTTACTCGCCAATGACTTCATACGAGAAGCTATCTACCCGGAATGGATCGCCAACCCGGTACTGGTAAAAAAGGCTAATGGGAAGTGGCGAACCTGCATTGACTTTTCCAACTTAAACGACGCCTGCCCAAAGGATTGCTTCCCACTTCCCAGAATCGACCAACTTGTAGACAGCACAACCGGGCACGAACTCCTATCTTTTATGGATGCATACTCAGGATATAACCAAATTCCTATGCATGCTCCCGACCAAGATCACACTAGTTTCATCACCGACCGAGGTTTATACTGCTACAAAGTAATGCCTTGCGGACTTAAAAATGCAGGAGCCACCTACCAGCGCCTCGTCAACAAAATGTTTGCAGGGCTAATAGGACAAACTATGGAAGTATATGTGGATGACATGCTGGTAAAGTCAAGGAAAGCCAAAGATCACGTAAGCCACCTAGGCAAGATGTTTCAAGTACTTCGGCAATATGGAATGAAGTTGAATCCGCTAAAATGCTCCTTCGGTGTGTCATTAGGGAAGTTCTTAGGATTCATCGTTCATGCCAGAGGGATAGAAGCAAACCCTGAACAAGTCCGAGCGCTAAGGGATATCAAGATACCTTCCACCCGAAAGGAAATGCAAAGCCTAAATGGAAAAGTGGCCGCCCTAAGCCGATTCATCTCCAAGGCAACGGACAAGTGCGTCCCCTTTTTCGAAGCTCTAAAGAAAGATAAAGGAAAGTTCGAATGGACGGACGAATGCTTAACCGCTTTCCATAACCTAATCGAACACCTCCAGAAACCACCGGTACTCTCGACTCCAAGCGAAGGCGAAGAATTATACCTATACCTTGCTGTGTCATCTCACGCTCTAAGCGCCGCCTTGGTAAGGGAAGACAACCGCACGCAACGACCAGTTTACTTCGTCAGCAAAAGGTTTACTGGGGCAGAAGTTAGATATCCTAAACTTGAGAAGTTAGCGTACTGTTTACTAATCACATCACGAAAACTGCGTCACTACTTCCAGTCCCATTCCATCAAAGTTCTGACCGATCAACCACTGAGGCAGGTACTCCATCGTCCTGACACTTCTGGGCGACTGCTTAAATGGTGCATTGAACTAAGTCAGTATGGTATCACCTATCACCCTCGCACCGCCATCAAGGGACAAGCCATGGCTGATTTCATTGCAGAGTTCACTACCAACGAAGATAAGGAGCAATTGGAAATAGCAGAAGATATCAAGTGGAATCTCTTTGTGGATGGTGCATCGAACGAACAAGGCTCGGGGGCAGGTGTGGTAGTAATCACTCACAGGGGAAACAAACTGCACTATGCTATAAGATTGGAGTTCGCTGCCACCAACAACGATGCAGAATATGAAGCAGTGATAGCTGGACTAGAAATTGCCATAGAAATCGGGGCCAATTCTTTGTGTCTTCACAGCGATTCTCAACTTATTGTTAATCAAATACTAGGAGAATTCCAAGCTCGAGAAGAACGACTCATAGCATATCTAAAGAAGACCAAGTTACTTCTCAGCCGATTGGACCACTACTTAGTCAAACACATCCCTCGGGAGGAGAACCGAGAGGCCGACGAATTAGCAAAGCAAGCAAGTGTGAGAGACATCACCATCTTCGGGGCAGTAACCATCTCAAAGCAACTGGCCCCAAGTTTTGAGCAAGTAAATCTGATAGCTGCAACCGAAGAAGCAACTTGGATGACTCCCATCCGAGACTACCTACGAAGTGGCACTCTACCCAATGGGCGTAACGAAGTCAAGAAAATCTTGAGGAAAGCATCCCGCTACACAATACAAGAAGACATCCTCTATCGGCACGGATTCTCTAACCCGTTATTAAGGTGTGTCGCTGGGAGAGAAGCCAAGGAAATCTTATCCAACATCCATCAGGGGAGCTGCGGAGATCACACCGGAGGGCAAACATTAGCAAAAAAGATACTCCGATACGGATATTTTTGGCCCACCTTAAGCAAGGACGCCTTAGATTTCGTCAAGAAGTGTGACAGATGCCAAAAATTTGCTAAGATTCCGCGGCTACCAACAACTGAGATTACTCAAATGACCAGCCCTTGGCCCTTCGCAATATGGGGAATTGGCTGAATCAGCGAGCTACCGATGGGCCGAGGCGGGGCCAAATATGCTATAGTGGCAGTTGATTATTTCACCAAATGGGTGGAAGCGGAACCTCTGAATAAGGTATCTTCAGCAAAAGTTATTAACTTCTTAATCAAAAATGTTCTATGCAGGTACGGAGTCCCACTCAAAATCATATCAGACAATGGACTTCAGTTTGACAGCGAGGAATTCGCCAACTGGTGCCAAAAACACGGAATTCATAAAAGCTTCTCATTCGTCGCATATCCCGAGGCAAACGGACAAGTCGAAGCAGTCAACAAAATTCTGAAAACTCTGATAAAAAAGAAGCTCGAAAAGTCAAAGGGCGCTTGGGTGGATGAACTCCCTACGGCACTATGGGCCTATCGCACATCTTTCAGAACATCAACAGGGCACACTCCTTTCTCTTTGGCATACGGATCGGAGGCTATGCTCCCAGTTGAAACCATTGTGCCTTCCCACCGTAGAATCCACTATAACCCGGAAGAGAATGAAGAGCTCCTTCACATGTCTTTGGATCTAGTTGAGGAGAGAAGAAATGATGCAGTCCTTAAAACAGCAGCCCACAAGCAGAAAGTGGCAGCGCAATACAACTCCAAAGTCAAGCATCGTACCTTACAGGAAGGGGATCTTGTCCTCAAGCGAATCTTCCCTCGCCCCGGAGCACTAGACCCAATCTAGGATGGGCCATATGTAATTCATAAAGATCTCCACAACGGAGCCTATATTTTGTCAACAGTGGACGGAGAGGTGTTCCAGAGGGCATGGAACATCCAACACCTCCGTCGATACTTTTCTTAACTTGTATTGCCCATATGAAGTGAATTAACAAAGAGAATCAGTGGACGTAGGCCTTTTCGTGCCGAACCACTTTAAAAAACTTTGTCTCTTTTTTAACTTGTTCCTTTATATCTTGGATACTTGTTAACTTTATCCTTTTCTGTTGAACAAAATCCTACGCATATAGCATCTCCACTCAAAGCACCCCACGGCGCAACTTCACCTGGGCAAAACCCAACAGGTACTATGCGAATCTATGCCCTCGCCAATGAGACACTTTTGCTCCAGCATCCCTCTGCTGCGGGTTAACTCATTGCTCGCGACGGCCCTTAAAGCCAACTGTAATGAGCCGATTATAAGCCACCGAGAAGGCCGACTATAGCCGAGGCAGCTCATTACGGCGTTAGGCTCGCCGGCAACTGTGAACCGACTATAAGCCCCAACATAAGGTGTGGCTAGCCAGGGGCAGTTCACAGTTGACGATCGGCACCCACGCTAGCCAGCCACAGTAAATCGAATAATACCCACGATTACGGGCCATAATGGCCCGGGTAGTTACTGTGCGCGATCTCGGCTCCGATGTGTCTTAAGTGCGGCTGTGGTAAAAAAGAATTAACTCCCCGCGGAGGCGTAAGATGGGTGACAAATGTCTCCAAGACCCACAGCTAGGGAAAGTGACTACAAAACCCGTTTGCCACGAACTTAAGCACATCGAAGGCCTTCCGTGATTGGAAGTTTTACTATTTCACATATTTGAATTTTACTTAAAAAGCTTTCCTCCTATCCTCTATAACAATCCATAAAGTACAGGATACATAGTAGGAGATACTCGCCAATGGATGCAGGGATTCACAATCGGATGGCAGGGCATTCAACTGTTTTCCATGATATTCAAAACTGCCATCTACAAACAGAACATGAAGGGCGGTATTTTCTTCCTTTATGTACAAATACATGACTATAATTTATTCACACCACACACTAACATTGCAAGTCATGAAATTATGTCTTAAACCAGAACCCGACATCAAACACAATTTAATACAAGAATATACATAGCTATATTTCTCATGCGACATGCCAAAATAACAGCAAACATTCAAAAGACGACAAAATCAGCTTAAGTTAAAGAATTACACGTCAAAAATAAGACTATTTATTACAAGTGGCAGAATATTACAACCTAAAGGCTACTTTACTTTTTTAAGACTAACATATACAACCCTGTCAAAGTCCACGAAAAAGAGTTTTTTTTTCCAGGTCTAATCAAGGGGCCGGCTGCATTGGAGTTTTATCCTTGTCCTGTTGGCCACCTGTCCAGTCAAAGAAAGGATTCATTAGTGATAAGCAACCAAGTTAATGGGGAAACTAAAAAGGAAGACTTACCAGCATAAGCTTATTGGCCATCCTGGTCGTCATCATCCACTTGCACCCCTGCCTCCTCTACAGCAAGCAACCGCATACCCTCCTTCACCGCCACCTTCTCCCCCTTGGCAAACTGGGCAGTGACCACATCCATGCTGAAGGCCACGCCACCATCTTTATCCGCATCGGCCTTGGCCTCCTCCAGAGCCCGAAGATAGATCTTAGCCATGACCCTGGGATAATCATCCATCCAGGATAGGTTGCCCTGCTTCCAGGTTCGGAAGTACATGTCCTGAAGCATTTCGTCCATCATCCCCTCATTCTCCTCAAACTCCCTCATCCGGGCCTCGAAAGCCGACAACCTCCCAACGGCAGCATCTCTCTCCGATCGGTATCTCGAGCAGTCAACCAGAAGGGATCCCCGCATTGCCTCCATCTCCTCCCTCAACTTGGCTTGAGCAAGCTCTGCAGCCTCAAGTTTCCCGGACAATTCCTCCACCTGCTCAAGATCCGCTTTCCGAACCTCGTCCACCATGGCAATAGCCATGTCAATCCGTTCTTTGCAAGTAGCTTCCATTTTCCGCAGTTCGGCCCGGCTGGCCTCTTCCATGGTTTTCCTTAGTCGTCCAGAAGCAGCCTCATGCTGAGAAATCTGAATAGCCTGATCCGCAAGCTGTTTGGCCTGATCCGAAACCACCAATCGAAGTCGGATGTTGGCGCTCTCAATCTCCTCTCCGGCCTTAACCAGCCGGGCATGATGCCCCATCAGCTTCTTAGTCTCCTCCGCCACCCGATCAATATTAGCCTTGGCCTCGTCTCCCATAGTAATTATACGAGTAGTGAGTAAATCGAGATCTAAGGACTTAGCTTCATCAAGTACTCGTACCATGGGGTTGCGGGGAAGAAGGTGTTCACCGGTGACCTCGTCAAAGGTAATATCATGGGAGCTTGGATCCAGGTCAGGATGACCTGCAAATGGATTACGAGCCAAGTCAGGACGGTCGATATGAATAACGGTAGGGTTTCCGGGCGGGCGCGGAGAGAGTGCAAACTCGCTATCCTCCCCCGTGATATCATGAAGAGGCTGAGCCAGGAGCTGAGGACCAAGTGAAGGTTCGGATGAAGGATGACTCCTCTTTCTCCGTTCAATACCCTCTTCAATAACCCCGAGAAGAGGACGGTAGCCAACTACATCCCCAGAGCGGTGGGTCGAAGGCTTCGGCTTGGCGGAGGTTTTTGAAAGCTTGTATTGCTCAAGCCTATGCCGAAGATCCGAGGCCTTGGATGTCTTACCTGCTCCTGATATGAAGAACAAGTGTCACAAACTTACATCACTATACAATTCGAGAAAACACGGCAAATTAAAAGATAAAAAGAAAAGAAACACATCTGTGGTTGTACAAACCCTGAGGAGGAGTAGGATACTGCAATAAGTCCTGGATTTCATTCCAGGACGGGAGCGGGTCATAAAATATTCCTAAGTCCCTATCATTAATGAAGCATGCTGGAGTCAAGAGTTCACCTTGAGTCGTCGGAGCCACCTTGGCTGGAAGGGTCTGAGAAGACTTGCTTGCACAGGTCCCGGCCTTGTCCGCTTTCCCGGTTTTCTCTACCAAAGTCGGATCTTCGTCCAGCCCCTCGAAAGCCTGGTGGAGCGCATCATCCGTCCACTCCTGAATCTCGCCCGCTTGCCCAGGAAGCAAGGCCCCTATGCCATCGCCACCTTTATCACCTTCCCGACCATCTCCACCCTCACCTCTTTCCTCCTCTATGTCTTCCTCCTCCTGGGTAAGTGGACAATTGCTGGGGGAGGGACCGTCCGACTTCTTGAGTTTCTTACCTCCGACGGCTGGAGGTTTTGTGAAAGGTTTCCTCTTGCTACTCTCTACCGTAACACCTTCCTTGGTCTGAGCAGCCGCCCTCTCCTCCGCCGTTTCCCTCAACTTAACTACTGACTGCTGTGGAAGGATTAAGTTATACTCCAGAAGGATCGCGTTTCTGATCAAGAAGGCAGATGATCTATATTTCCCGAGAATAGCTTCTATCTCAGCCGCCGTCTGAACCAGGCGGTCAGTCTCCACAATCGCAAAGCCACCTGTCGCTAGCAAAAATGAGAAAGTATGAGAAGAAGCATCGCAATCGGAATAGAAATTATAAGTAAAAGCATCAACTTACATCCAGAAGTAAAGCGTCTAATTGAAACGGAGTCGTCCCTGACAAAGAACCACTCCTTCTTGAACATGCTGAATTTAGAATACAGATCCAAGACCGGCTTGAAGGTCACGGCTGACTCCAAGCTAATGTATGGGGACCCCTTCTTATAGCCCCTCAGATTATATAAGTACCGGATCTCCCGGTTGGAAGGAGCACGACCATACTTCCTCTGGAAAATGACGAAGAGGCTCACCAGTATAGCATAGGAGTTGGGTTGAAGCTGGAATGGGGCCACCTTGAGATATGTGAGGAAGCTGGTTACCCAAGCGTTAAGAGGCGGAATGACACCACACATGCAGTGGTATCTGCTGTAAGCAAAGTACCCTTCAGGAGGGTCGTACGGCATAACATCTCTCCCTGGAAACAGCATTCGCGCCCTGTCAATTCTGAAAGAACGAGAGATGACATCAAGCTGCTCCTCCTTGAGGGAGCTAGGAAAGCAATCGGGCGGGGAGTTCAAAAGCTCCTGAGGGCCGTACCCGTCCACTAGTGATCTCGGGGCAGATCCGTGACGTTCTGGATTCGACTAAGCTGGGGGCACGGCAGAGGAACCTCCTTCACCCTCGGATTTCTTTTTGTCTGATCGAGTTTCCGCTTTACGAGACATTATCTGCAACACCGGAAAAAACACATTGTTAGAGCAAGAGGATGTAAACAAATAAATGCAGAAGTTCATTCGGTATTATAGTATGGAGGTCCATTCGGTATTGTCATACGAGAGTTCATTCGGTGTTATAATGCAGAAGTTCATTCGCTATTATAGTATGGAGGTCCATTCGGTATTGTCATACGAGAGTTGATTCGGTGTTATAATGTGAAAGTTCATTCGGTATTATAATCTAGAAGCACATTCGGTAGTACAGTACGAAGGTTCATCCGGTAGTAAAATAAGTCACACCTGGTTCGGCTAACACCACTGATTCGGCAATAGGTAGGAATTTTGATTCGGCAATCTCGGATAGTAAGGAAACCACGGTGGCATAGCTCCCATACTTAAAGGCAAAGAAGAGGCCACCGGACCAACCCCTTCGGCACACAGGACCGAACAAGGACGACCAGGCTTAAACAAAGCATGCCCTGTGCATACACACGCCCTACTTTGGGGGGGCAAGTGTTATGTGATCTTTGGCCAAAGCCTCCTACAACCGAATCAACACGTCTCCAAGAGATGCCGAACCAAAAACTCCACCATCCTCCTGCCGAACCAACCTACTTCCATCTCCATACCGGACCATGCTTCCCACCGAACCATCCTCCTGCCGAACCAACCTACTTCCATCTCCACACCGGACCATGCTTCCCACCGAACCATCCTCCTGCCGAACCAACCTACTTCCATCTCCACACCGGACCATGCTTCCCACCGAACCATCCTCCTGCCGAACCAACCTACTTCCATCTCCACACCGGACCAACCTCGCCATCCCACCACCGGTCCAAGCAACTACCGGTCCACTCTACACTCCAACCACCTCCGAACCAAGCGAGGCCGAACCAAGACGTACCAGGCCAGATCACATCAGCCCGGGCCCATCAGCGACTATACATATCCTGGACCCCTAGCCTCACTCTATAAATAGAGGGGCAGGGGTACAGCAATGGGGACAAGTTAGGAGAGCTAAAGCACGGAGAGAACTTTCAAACAACTTTCTTTTACTTGTATCAAAGCTTTGTACTTGTAATCAAAACAAGAGAAGAGAAATAACAAAGAAAGTGGACGTAGGCACATTCTGGCTGAACCACTATAAATCTGCGTGTCTTTTTACAGTTTAGCCCCTGTTTTTTCATATATTTGCATAAATCACCCGAATCACTAAGAACAACATAAGATCTACTAAATCATACAACTTTGAGGTGTTTGTCCATTTTTTGTGCAAACAAATGCTAAGTTCGAACGGCCATTACAAGGAAGGGAAACAAGAGATTAAAGCCAAGAGATTAAAGGGAAAAACTTAGGAATCAATCTTAATTCAAGTCTTAATTCCATAATCCAAATCAAGGTGAATAGTTAATTTACATCTCTATTTTTGATGAATGATTTCGCCTTAAAGGTAAACATGTTTTCTTTTGCAAGTATTTGCCATGTTTAGTGCTTAAAAGTGATTATATGCCATGTTGATGATTTATGGTTTAAATATAATTCATTGTGTTCTTTTGAGTTAGAAAACCATTCATATTACATCTGATTGACTTGAGATTTTGATATGATATGAGAATCATTATTTTAGAAGTAAGTTTCAGGTTTTATAAATTTCCAATGTAATATGGATTTATGGTGAATTTCTTAACTTTAGAAAATGATTAATTTGGTTTTAAATATTTTAAATGGTTAATACATGTTTTCAGCCCAAAAAAATTGGATATAGGGAAGAAAATGATTAAATTGATTTAATTTGATTTTTTTGGATTTTTCCTAAGATTTTAGGAGAGACAAATAAATTATCTTAAGTGAAATGGGCTTATTTACTTAATTAAAATGGGTTAAAATGTAAAATTGTTTAATATTTAAATTTCTGACTTGCGGCAATAAATTTCAGAAAGAAATTGGTAAAGCTATTGTCAACCAATCACGTTTTGACAAATAATGAAAGTTATGTGAAAAATAGTAACTTTATAAAGCATAAAATCAGTTTAGCACTAATTTACACTTTCGCCACTTCCATATGCTTGCTTCCGCCACCATACAACCGCTTTTGCCCTTCTAATACTGTTGAATCCTATACGTACGATAACAAGATTCTTGGTATGTAGTGTATTGAGTTTGGATGGAAGGAAATTGGGTGGCGAAGGCATGCTTACGGAAGGGAGAAAGCTGCCTTTTTCCAATGCTTTTAATGCTATGGTTCCACCTTGTTTAAAATGATGGTTGCAGAGGGGTATGTTGCCGCATATATCCCATCGTCACTATGTTAGCTGCCGCATTAATACTATTCACCTTACTTAGGGGCCACTTTTTAGAACCCTTACACAATGCATGCGAAAGGGGAGACTTTCGTCTTCGTACCTTCCGCTAGTATTGAAGCCGACTTCCCCAATGTTTTCGAAAGGATTAACTTAGCCGCTTTTACTAATAGTTTCAAAGGCAATGGTTTCAAAATGATAGTTTCGAAGCTACCCTCTTTTCTAATTATTTTACTTGAGACCACTACTTTCGAAAGTGATACTTTCACCCATGTTTCCTTTGACTCTATAGTTTTATTAAGTGTTGAACTTAATGATTTCAAAAGCGATGCTTTCAACGATTTCGAAAGAGGTTGTTTAAGGTTATCTACAATGGTTTTGAAGGTATTGTTTTAGCATTATAGCCTAATGTTTTCTAAGTTAAAAAGGGATTTAACTTATTTTAAAGGGATAGATAACCATATTGATTTTAGGTTTTCATCAACATTGTTTTGTATAAATCATATACCATGACATAAGTATTTTGAGTAAAGCAAAGAGTGTGATTTCCTTGTTTTAAAAAGAAATGATTTCAAGGGTTAAATCATTTGTAAAGATTGTTTTCAAGGGAATGAAATTTGAATAGGCCGATCAACCCAAATATTTGCTAATAGAAGGACATAGATATTAGAAGACCAATTGGGATTGGTGTGGGGTCGTGCACTATACTTTAGCTTGTAGCTCCTAGCTAATATAAGTCCAAAATTCCAGTGTGTAGGGATTTGTCACAGGTAATACTAAAATGATGTTACGCACAGAAAGGAATACACAGAGTAGAGATAGGTTATTGTTGACTACACAAAACAAATAGGATCAGTTGACCCTAGGAGAAGTAAGTTAAGGACAGACCGTCCAGTATTGTGTCTAACAAAAGTTAGAATACTTATTATCTCTGGTAGGCCAGAGTCAGCCAATGGTTAATGGTAAGCCTGATAAAACTACAATGTTCAGATGGATAGTCCATTGATTACCTAATTTATAAGCATATATGTTATTGCTATTGTTGTTGTAATCAGTTTGATTGGAAGATTTTGATTTGCAAAAGATATGCTTTTAAAAGGATATTAGTGAGAGGATCCTGTTCCGCTAAGCGGCGTGGTCTCGCTTAATTTTAGTAAACCGAGCTTTAATAGAATTATTTACACTAGCTTTATGTCTGACTCGAAGTTTAAGTTTTCCCCTTAAACTCTAGGGTGCTAAAAATTTAATTTGAATAGATTGAGATTTAAGGTATTTCAGGTTTTAGTAGGTGACGAATAAAGCTTCCGAAGACGTGTAGGAGGCAAGGATTAGCTATTTAGAATTCTATCCATTATTATTTCCGTTGTGATGTATTTATTGACTTATATGTCTATTTAGTACTCTGATCATCCTAGAGGGCATCTTCATATGTTTCTCTTGGCGTATTTTGTAATAATTATATTTATCTGAACCTGGGAATCATTTTGCAATTATTTAATTAAATATTAAATATTGATTTGAAATGTAATCAGAAAAGCTGTATGGAAATCTGTGTTGATTTTAGTTCATATTCATGTGCTTCTGATATTATGGATACAATTAACATTACTGTATTTTTCCATCGGAAGTTAATACTATAGATGACCGCAGCATCTGTAGCAGTTAGCTTTAGGCCTCAAAATAGGGGATGTTACACTGCATATTGCACGTCTAACATAGATGACTGCACTTCGTAAGTCTACGTGCACATCACAAGTCTAACATAGATGACTTCACTTTGCAAGTCTACCTGCACATCGCAAGTCTAACATAGATGACTGCACTTCGCAAGTCTAGAACAAAGGCCTATCAAAATTGGCTGCTCTTCGCAAGTCTACGATATGCACTTCACACATTGTCACGAAAGTGTCAAATACCTTCTAATAGTAATCATTCGAGTAACGTCCATGCTTCCTATAATCACTCAAGTTTACTTAAACATTTACTACTAGTCAGTAAGCTTCACTTACTCAAATATTCTGTATAACAAGTCATATAATTAACCGATAAGGCAATCCCGAATGTCCCATAACCACTTGGGATTATCAAATCGTTTAATCATAGTTCTTATTCCATAGAAGTAATAATTTTCAACCAAACATCATCACAAGGAATTATTTTGCATAACAACATGAAAATCACAAGTATTCAACCATGACTCTTCATTACTTCCATTCAATTCAAATTTCTTCATTTGAGGTTTATAAACTAGAAAACTAACTTCTAATAAGAAGTTACATATAATAATCAAACCAAAAGAATTTTTTCCTTCCTTCACCAAAATATTAAATTTATCAAATTTTATATTTTATTTTACACTTTGAAGTCTTCCTTTCGTAATTATAAAATTTTTAGTTTAGTATAAGTTATATCCTGATACTGGAAAATCGGAACTATATTCCCTTAAGGATCAATCGGTCCCACTCAACACCAAAAGGAAATACAACCCAAAAGTGTTAAATACTTCCTAATAGCAATCAAAAGAATGTAACCAAGGCATCCCATACTACCCAGTGGAATTCGAGTATTCACTAATGGGCTAGCAAGTACCACTCAAACGTTCTATTCAATGAGTTGTACAATATTCGACGAAGCATTACTCGAAAACATTTAAACCAATTGGTAACACTAAATCGGTTATTAGAATTCCTTATATTATAGAACAAAGGCTCTTAAAATATTTATCTTACAAAATTTTATAGTATAAAACACCAAACTTCCTTTCAAAATTTAAATAATTTGATTTCGGATAAATCTTTACTCCCAAAATAATTTCTATTTCTATATTCTTTAAACAATATACTAACTTCTTATGGTATTTACCAATTCAAATAAAAGATTTTTCCTTTTAAATTACAAACCATCAATTATAAAATTCAAACTTTCTTTACCCATTAGTTCTTTACTTTGAAATTTCAAAAATAAATTCTTAATTTGTTTTCCAAAAATTTCCTTCCATAAAATATTCTAATATATTAGTTCCTAATCATCCCAATAATATTATTAAAACTCCACATGATATCTTCTTTTGAAAATATTATTTATCTTCAAGATACCTTCTTTTAAAACCTTCATATTTGTGTGTGTATCCTATTTCAAAAGAATATTTAACTCAATTAAAACTTTATCTTCTTTCTAAATATTATTTATAAATTTTGTAAAACATTTATAGAATATTAAAACTCAAAGCACTATGTGTGACTATCTCGTCGAAGTGTTTAGGAATCATTATCGATAAAGTTGATTAGGCGCATCATTCAGAATTCTTAAAGCACTCAACGGGCAATTTAACACAAAATTAATTTCAAATATTTCTTTATCAATTTATATAAGTTTATATAATTGAAAATCTATTAATAGTAAATTAAAAACACATCCATTCATCCATGTATACATCATGCAATCAAACATAAATAATAATTAATTACGGTGCTTAACTGAGACAATCTATCGGCTTCTGCTGCGTAACTCTGATCACTAACGGATCAGGACTCCACTACACAACATGTCATTTTCAAAATCATCTTATAAAAATAATTTATAAAGTACTTCAAAATTTGCACAGATATGACCCAATGATTACTCCCAATAATTGTTTATACGTCTATAATAAACCAGAATTAAATCCTAAACTCTACGTACACACCCAAGGGATGGGACTCCGAGTCAATCAAGACCAAGGTTCGTGCTTCATATATTCTATATTGTCCTGAACCTTTGCTCTGATACCAACTGTAACGCCAAACTCCGAGACCGACACTAACAAAGGATATTACAAGGTAATAGTGTCTGTTAGTGCAGAGAATAGGGCTTGTTAGGAATGACCATCGGTAAAATTGCTTTGGTCGAGTATCTGACAAGTGGGAATTCGACATATTCGATCAAGGCGCAAAACAATAATACAATGGTTTAATCTAATCAGAACATCACATAATATAATATACAACAAAGAATCGAATGTTGCAACGGAATAATATACGTCATTATCTTCTCAAAAGTATGAGTCTAAAAAAGAAAATACTAGACTCACATTTATGTACATATACATAAATAAACACTAACAGATCTCAATACATATGACCACAAAAGTCTACTACATATAAAGACATTGATCAAGCTTATAAGCTAGACTCAAATGGTACATCGAAAATGTGAACAACATCAATATTGACTTTTTAAGCTAGCTCACATCCAAGGTAACTAAGTCCCTATACCTGTCAAGTCTTGGTCTAACCCAAGCATTCAGATGGCACTTGGGTCAGATTATCTCTAATTATCACAAAAGGTGAGTACTAATAATAATAAACATGCACTATTGTCAAGGATAAATATCCATAAATTATGCTTCACTAATATAATTGTACTTCATTTAATGATTCACGATTTTATATTTAAGTTTATGCTCATTTACAGCATTCATCAAAGTTAAAGCAACCACAACAATAAGAGCATAGATAAACATATCCATATATGCAAGAAATAGACTTGTACTTCGTAAGTCGGCAAAATATACACACACTTCGTGTGCCAACACAAGTGGTTGCACTTCGCCAATTACAACTCGTTAGAAAACAAGCATCACAAGTTAGGCCTGAAAACCCATTTAATTCGCCTAAACGGATTTACCCAAGGTCATGTCTGGAAACTCGACAAATAGATAAGTTGTAACATCCCTTATTTTGAAGTCCAAAGCTAACCGCTACAAATGTTGCAGTCATCTATAGTTTTAACTTTCGGTGGTAAAACACGGTAATGTTAATGGTATCCATAATATCAAAAGCACATGAATATGAAATAAAATCAACACAGATTTCAAAACAGCTTTTCTGATTACATTTCAAATCAATATTTCATATTCAATGACATAACCCCACAATGATTCCCAGGTTTAGATGAATATAATTATTACAAAGTACACCAAGAGAGACATATGAAGATGCCCACTTGGATGATAAGAGTAGTAAATAGACATATCAGTCAATAAATACATCATAGCGGAACAATATTGGATATACTCCTAAATAGCTAATCCTTTCCTCCTGCACATCTTCGGAAGCATTATTCATCACCTACTAAAACCTAAAATACCTTAAATCTCAATCTACTTAAATTAAATTTTGAGCACCCGAGAGTTTAAGGGGAAAACATTAACATCGAGTCGGACATAAATCCTGATGTGAATAATTCTATTACATCTCGTTTACTGATATTAAGGGTGACCACCCCGCTTAGGGGAAATGGTTTCCCCTCACTAATACCTTTTAAAAGCAAATCTTTTGCAAATCAAAATCCAACAACCAAACTGATTATAACAACAATAGCAATAACGTATATGCATATAAATCAGGTAATCAGTGGACTATCCATCCAAACATTATAGCTTTATCAGGCTGACTATTAACCATTGGCTGACTCGGGTCTACCATACATAATAAATATTCTAACTTCTATTAGACACAATACTAGATGGTCTGTCCTTAACTTACTTCTCCTAGGGTAAGCTGATCCTAATGGTTTTGTAGGCTCACCAATAACCTATATCTACTCTATGATTCCTTTCGGCGTGTAACATCTTTTTAGCCTTACTTGCGACAAAGCCATGCGCACTGGAATTTTGAACTTATATTAGCGAGGGGCTGCTAACTAAAGTATAGGGCACGATCCCACACCAGTCCCATCTGGTCTTCTAAAATCTTCCTTTTAGAAAATATCTAGGCTGACCACCCTATTCAAATTTCATTTCCTTGAAAACAGTCTTTACAAATGATTTACCCTTAATGTCACATCTTTATAAAACAAGGAAATTATACTCTTTGCTTTACTCAAAATACTTATGCCATGATATATGCTTTATACAAAATAACGTTAATGAAAACCTAAAATCAATAGGGTTATGTATTTCTTTAAAATAAGTTAAAGACCTCTTTAACTTAGAAAACATTAAGCTATAAAGCCAAAACAATACCTTTGAAACCATTGTTGAAAACCTTAAACAACCTCTTTCGAAATCATTGAAAACATCCCTTTAGAAATCATTGAGTTCAACACTTAATAAAAATATAGGGTCAAAGGGAACATGGATGAAAGCGTCACTTTCGAAAGCATTGGTTTCAAGTAAAGTATAGCGGAAGAGATTGCTTCGAATCCGTTATTTTATAAATTAAAAGAGAACGGCAAGCATTCCCTTCAAAGGTATCTCCTTCGAAGGCATTAGGTAAAGCGACACTATAATGACGAAAGGAGATGGGTAATAGCACCCTTTCGTAAATCTTTGATGAACAAAAGCAGCAACAATGATGTTGGAAGGGAACCAAGGCGAAAGCCTTCCTACCACATATATTAGTTTAGGGGCTTAAAAAGGTAGCCTTTAACAAAGGAAAAGGGTATCAATGCGGCAGCTAAGGTGTAGAACGGGTTCAAAAGTTGCAACCCTTTCGTAAGCATACTTTAAAATAAAGGCATGTCAATGGGTTGCAAAGCTATTAAAGGCGGCTTCAACCTCGTCGCAAGCATGCCTTCGCCACCATCCCTTCATTCTGCCAAACTCCATTACACTGCGTACCAAAAGCTTGATACCCAGTGCATTGGTTTTGTATGGATGCTGAAGGTTTACAAGCGGGGGTATGATGACGGAAGGAAGTAGGGTAGGTGTCAAAGCTATAATTAAATTAAAAATGCATTTTTTATTTTTAAAAGAAACTCCTTTTCACCTAACAATAAATATTAGTCAAAATCTCATTCATTTATAAAACTTTACCAATTTCTCTCTGAATATACAGCCGCTTGTTTTATGCATGAATACTCAAACAATTTAACTTAAGCTCAAATTTAAACATTTTACTTAAGCAATTAAGCCCTTGTCATTGAGAATAATTTGTTTACTCATCCTAAACTTTTAGGAAAAATCCCTGAAAATCAAATTAATCATTATATTCCCCATATCCAAATTATTGGGTCGAAAACATATTTTAACCATTTAAAATATTTACAACCGAATTAATCATTTTCTAAAGTTAGAAAATTCACCAAAAATCCATATTAACTTGGAAAACTATGAAACTTGAAACTCACTTCTAAAATAATGATTCTCATATCATATCAAAATCTCAAGTCAATCGGATATCATATGAATGGTTTTCTAACTCAAACATAACATAGTAAAACATATTTAAATCATAAATCATCACATAGCATATAATCACTTTTAAACACTAAACCTGGCATATACTTGCAACCTTTAAACCAAAATCATCATCAAAAATAGAGATGTAAACTAATTATTCACCTTGACTTTGTGTCAATAAGGTTGAGGGTTTCCCTTAGATTGATTTCTTCAAGCTTTCTACTTGAATCCTAGCTTATCTTCGCTTTAAATCTTCTTAATGGTGTTCGGCTAAGCTTAGTATTGTTTTTGTTTAGTTTGTGATTGTTGAATGAATGAGGAAGTAGGGTGAATGGAAGGGTTTACACTATATGTGACGCCCCACCTCTATACTCTCACTAACCAATGACACTACTGGGTAATGCCATCTATTAACACAAAGAATAAGGCTGTTGAGGAGCGACCAACTATATAATTGCTTTGAACGAGTACCGATATGTCAGATAGTATATCACGTATTTCATTTCAAGAGGAAATCTAACTTATTCAGTACAAACTCAAAGCTACTACACAGTGGCTAAATGCCCTTCGGAAACGATATAAAATAATCATAACATAAAATCAGGCACAAATATTCATATCACTAAGGCGGAAACAGATATGAATATAATACATAGAATTGAACATCATAGTAGTGGTCATACACGATCCACTACATTACAAAAGAATAGGTACATGTACTTCACAAAAGAATATGAATACATCAAAGAGTCTCTATCTCGTATACATGAAAGACAAAAACTACTAAACTAAAGTAGTTAGCCAAAAGTCGGAAGATAGTCCCTGCTAAGAAGTCAAGTGGAAGCACCTGAAACACCTCGGTCTAACCCGCGTATTATTTAAGAAGAAGAATAAAAAACGGATCAGTCTCGCTATAATTATCATGTAAGATGAGATAGGATAAGAGATATGACAAAATATATATGATGACAATAAAAATCATACAATATCTCAAGTTTTCTCAAACACCCAAAAAGAATATCATATTCTTTAATTTTATTCACCAAATCACAAATATTGACAAAGCTTATCAATGCAAATCACAAAATTTGGTGAAACAAAAATTCCAAAAATCAATATTTAGAAATCCAAAACGCACAAAAGGGGGAGGCCTATCACAAACGGGAGCATGAAAACTAATCAACACGTGTATCATAAACGGGACGCTATCCCATGGGTCACTAACCCATAAAAATGAGCCGAAGATCCACAAAACAGGGGTATAGTACCCCCTGCAGACAAATTAGCCGAAGCTCCACAAACGGTAAAAAGACCATGGGTCGCTACCCCACCAAATTGAGCCGAAGCTCCACGGAACGGGGTACAGTCCCCTACACGGACGAAGAAACTTTGCACATCGCAAGTCTAAATCACAAAATGATCATCATTGATC
Source organism: Allium fistulosum (assembly GCA_030737815.1). Lineage (NCBI taxonomy): Eukaryota > Viridiplantae > Streptophyta > Magnoliopsida > Asparagales > Amaryllidaceae > Allium > Allium fistulosum. Next base: position 513,257,247 of record CM060906.1, on the reverse strand, counting down.
AATAAGTGTAAATTACACTAAGCTAGTAAATAAATGAGTTTAGCTTCATGTCCCATAACCACTGGCTTAACTTATATATTGACGAACAAATTGTAGATTCTCACTCGAAAATTGTCACAAGATTTCAATCGAACAAGTCCAAGAATTAACAAACAAAGTAAACGCAAGCATTTCATAACACTTGTTTTGCTAAGTCGTTTAATTGGATTTATCATACGAATGAGGTAAAGGTTTCTATATACTAGTAGATTGGAAAAAAGTTTTATAATCGAGCTTTGTATCAAAAGTAGTGTTGAAATCATTTTTGTGAAAGAGTTTTAGTATTTACTATTAACTTCGAGTCATACATAAATCCTGGGTGAAAATACAATACATCTTGGTTTTTTGATATTAAGTGAGACTACGTCGCTTAGCTGAACGCGTTTCCTCTCACTAATATCCTTTTAAAACATATCTTTTGCAAATCATAATCCTGCAACCAAAACTGGTTAAAACCATAAAGCATTATCATGTAAACATACATATCAGGTAACATATGGACTATTTGTCCGAATACTATAATTTTGCTTGGCTAACTACTAACCTTTGGCTGACTCGGGCCTACCAGAAAAAATAAATAAATAATCTAACATCTATTAGATACTTCACTTCTAGACGGTCTGTCCCTAACTTACATTCTCCAGGTCAACTGATCCTAATGGTTTTGCGGGATCACCAATAACCTACCTCTGTATAAATATATTCCTTTCTGTGTGTAACATCATTTTAGTCTTACCTGTCACAAAGCCCTACACACTGGAATTTTGGACTAAATTAGCTAGGGGCTAATATCTAATGTATAGGGCGCAGCCCTATACCAGTCCCATCTGGTATACAAATATCAGAGTCATTTTACTTAGGGTAATCTCCTCTTAAATTTCCCGTGAAAACCTTTCCTTCTCAAATTGTTTTTAACCTTTAAATCATAATTTAAACAAGAAAATATATACTCTATGCTTTACTCAAAATCCCCTTACAATGTTATATATACTTTACACAAATCCTTGTTGATGAAAACGTTTAAACCTTTGAAAGTACCCCTTTCGAAACCAAATAAACCCTTTTTATAACCTAGGCTGAAAGGCTAAAACATTCCTTTCGAAACCATTCATAATCACCTTTCGAAAACATAGAAAAAAATTCCCTTTGAAATCTTTAAAACCTTAGACATCCTTTCTTTAAAACATTTAAAAATTGCCTTTCGAATACATTGGAAACCTTTCCTTTCAAACCTTTCGAAACCATTGGGGAACCACTCCTTCGAAACCTTCATTAAAACCTTTCGAAACCATTTGGGTTCATGTAAAACTTGTGGATCAACCCTTCGAAACCATTTAAAACTTTCTCCTTCGAAACCTTTGGGTTCTACCTTCAATAGAGAAAAAGGGTCGTAAAACATTTAAGTTGAAAGCACTCTTTCGAAAGCATTTCCTAAGTAAAGAAGTGATGGTGTCGAAACCAACCCTTCGAAAACATTGGAGAAGCGGCTTGGGTTTTAAAACAAAGTATGCCTTGTGAAACAATTTGCTTCAAAAGGTAGAAAAGCGGCATTTAGGGGTTTCGACCCCATTCGAAAGGATTTACTTAATACAAAAGTGCAACCTCTTTCGAAACCATTCCTTAAATCAATTTGACCCAGTCGGAAGCCAACCAAGTCGAAAGCATTACTATCAAAACCAAAGCAGGCGCATTTCCATTCGAAAGAAAAGTAGCGCTTCGACCCCTTCGGAACCCCTGGTTTCGACCCAATACTTTCCGCCTATATCCAATTTGTTGCGCACCAAGTCTTTGATGCCATGCACATTGGTTTCGATGGTGATGGTGGCGGAGGAACACGGTCGAAAGCTAGGTGCTGAAAGTGGTGAAACGTGTAAAAAGCATGTTTAAACTGATTTTTAACCTTTTTAAGAAATTCTTTTCAACTAACCTGCCCTGTTTTTCAAAATAGTACTGGTTGCTAGTTTCTTTTCTAAAATAACTACCGAAATTTCAGAATTAAATAACTTAAATAATTTACAAAATACCCCTTCTCGTTTTATAAATATATAAAACATTTAGGTCTCATACCTTAAATAATTTTAAATATCTATTAAAACACTTAGGAAAATTCTACAAAATTTCAAGAAAATCAATTTTAATATATTTTCCAATATATATTAATTTCAGACTCAAAACATAAATAATTTAGCCGTAATTTATTTTAAACCCAAATAACCATTTTCTTCACTAGAAAATTAATATTAAATCCACATAAATTCAGAAAATTATGAAAATTGAAACCTTTCTCTAAAATATCATTTCGGATCTAAATCTAGAATCGCAAGGCATTTGGATGTCATATAATAGGATTTTCACATCAAAACATATCATAAAACCTTTATTAATAAGCATAAATCATCAACAAGCATATATAAACATTTTATCATTCAAAAACATGGCTAAACTTTGCAAAATAATTCGGATTAACCTCCAAACCGAATACAATAGAAAATATGAGATGTAGTCATTATTTACCTTAGCTTTGAGATTAAGGAGTTTGAGATTTGAATGGATTTGATTTTGATTAATCTTCCTTCCTTTATTTTACTTTATCTTCTTCCTCTTACTCTAGCTAATGGTGGACGGCCTCTATTTTAGTTTAGTATTGCAAATGAACATATGAAATGAATTCCTAAGTGTTTAGGGTGTTAGAATATTCTTATTCCAACCTTGCCCTTCACCTATTTCCTTTACCCATTTTATTTTAGTTCATTTATTCTCTTAGGCATGGCTACCCCTTAGTTTAATCACAAATCTCAATCCCCTAATCATTTTACATTTTTCATTTAATTTACCTAATTAAATGTTCTTAATAATGTTACTAAAAATATGGGGTGTTACATCTAAGTAGCTATCATTCCTCCTGTACGTCTCTGGAAGCCTATTCGTCTAAAGACGTACCTTAAAACCTCAACTCTCAAACTACTCAAAATCAATTGAGTACTTGAGAGTTTTAGGGGAAAACATAAACTTCGAGTCGGACATAAAGCCTGGTATGAATAATAATCTACTATCTCAAACCATATAGATATCCAGTAAGACCACGCCTCTTAACGGAACGGGTTTTCCCTTCACTGGTATCCTAAAACCTTTATAAACCCATATACTATGCTCCTGCATCCACAATGGTTAAAACAATTTGAAACAATATGTTGATATGCAAACAAGTAAATCAATTCTGGATATCTCATCCCCATTTATTCTGACTAACTATCTCGGCTGTAGTTTCTAGGGTTACTATTAACCTAATAGTTTTCATGGGCTTACTAATAACCTGCTTAATGTTTGTGCACTCCCTATCCAGTTTCATAGTTTTTAGGATCACTAAGAACCTATTGGCCATTGTCAATACCTTTACTGTTTTATGGGTTCTTCCTGAACCTATTGTTAACTCCAATATCTTTTCTCTTATCCTAGTTTTCATGGGTTGACTAGGAACCTATTGACTTCTGTCAATATCTTAATCTGGATATAGTTTTCATGGGTTCACTTCAAACCTATTGGCCCCTGCCAATATCAAATCATAGTTTTCATGGGCTAACAATGAACCCGTCTTCCTCACATCTTCATTTATACATAGTTTTCATGGGCTAACTATGAACCTATTGGCCCCTGCCAATATCTTTTCCTATACACAGTTTTCATGGGCTTACTGTGAACCTATTGGCCCCTGCCAATATCTTTAATTAATATTTCAGTATCCTTAATTTATATTCACTACTAGGTCAACATAGCTGGTTATTCCGCCCTTCCCCAAGGTACCGTTATGGGTTCATTACAAAGTGAATATATTCAAATACATATATGAAGAAGCAAACATGATGATACTAACCCCTGTTGTTTAATATCCTTGAAATCATTTTATATAAAACTTGGTTAACCCCTTTAACCCATTAATCAAGGAAAACTTCTTCAAAATACCATTTCAAACCCCTTTATTGTGCCATGGTTTTCCTTTAAAAATGAGTTCGGGTTATTTGTTTTGAAAACTAAGGCTTTCGAAACCTTAGAACATCACTTTCAAAACCGCTGGATAACCCCTTTCGAAAGCATAGAAACTTCTTTTCAAATCATTACATATATACCTTTCGAAGCTCTTTAATCATCTCTTTCGAAATAGAAATATACATTTCGAAAGTATCAAAACAATACTTAATAGTCTTTAGAAACTGTTTGTACCAAAATTGGGCACAACACTCTTCAGAAGTTTTTGAAGAGATAAGGTGAAGAAATTAAATGGAAAAAGAGGAATTATCTATCAAAAACTCCAAATCTCAGACATGAAAATAATTAACATGCAAGGAGACACAAGAATTTAGAGTGGTTCGGCGTATTGCCTACGTCCACTATGAAGTAGTTTGCTTTATTGATCTATCTTTGACGATTACAAGTGAATTCAATGAATTACAACAGGTAATTATGATTTGCAGCAGTGAAATTCGTTGGTAGCAGGAGCAATGGAATTCAGATCTGGATCCGGCAGAGTCTGGGCGTTGGAGATCTCAAAAAAGAAGAAGAACCCCTTTTCTATTGGCTTTTTGGGGTCTATTTATAGGTGTAGGAGGCTGGTATTTTGCTCAAATCTCGGGAGACCCTCTCTGGCACGTGACCAGGCCCGCGCGCCCAAGCCCATGAAGATTCGGTCTGATCTGTGATCGATACAAATAGATTTCGTATCGATCGAGATTTCATCCAATGGAGTCGAAATATGGCGTGGACATTCTTTAGCATGCACGTAGTCTTCTGTGAAAATTTCATAGCATTTGGACTTGTAGATTAGGAGATATGATAGATACGAATTGGGATCTTCGGTTGGCTGTTTCATTCGACTCACTCTTCGACTCGACCACTTTGAATCGGTTCAGCAGCAGTCCTCTTCTTATCGAGGCATTTGTGTTGTTTTGTTTGAATCGATAGGAGGTGGCCTACCTATATGGATTCGAACAAAGGCTTTTCCTGTATGGACACGAACTGGGCATTGGATGATCGAGTCAAAATATGGCTCTCTGATGGATGCGAAGCAGAGCGAATCGAGGTAGGAATTCCTGATGGATGCGAAGCAGAGCGAGTCGAAGTAGGCGTCCCTGATGGATGCGAAGCGGAGTGAGTCGAAGTAGGCGTCCCTGATGGATGCGAAGCGGAGCGAGTCGAAGTAGGCATCCCTGATGGATGCGAAGCGGAGCGAGTCGATGTAGGCATCCCTGATGAATGCAAAGCGGAGCGAGTCGAAGTAGGCATTAGATGATCGAGTCGAACTGTTGTTTTCTGAAGGATGCGGATCGTGTCGAACAGAGGTTTTGAGATGGAGTCGAAGTGGAGCGAGTCGAATAGAGGTTGGTTTTCACCCAATTTTGTATCGATCGTAACTTGAGCATACGAACTCGGATTGACTTGAAATTTGGAACGTTGACTTTCATAGCTTAGCTTGTCATGTTATATTAATTTAAGCTCGATCTGGACTCGGGCAAAATTCATCGATATCCATAGTGAGCCTGTGTATAACCGATTTCTGGGATGGATCGTCATTGGTTTACTAGTCAATTCCTTAATGTCACGGCCTTGCCAAAAGGCGGGATAACATTTGCCCCCCAAAGTACGTCTTGTGAAAACATGATATGCTTTGAACTGCCGCAATCTTCATTCTGAATAGTCATCGTCTTTTCGATGACAGCTGTAGCCTTCGACTGATTTTCTCAAAAATGTAAACTGTTGACTGTTAACCGCCGTACCCTGTATTGTTGCAACTGATTGCTGTATGCTAGTGATTAACCGTTTGTTGTTGTAATTGTTATCAAACGAGTTTCCAATTCTTGTGAATCTGGAATATTGAATATTAGTCCGTCATATATGCATATAGGTTAATCTGACTATCGCTGACATTTGTACATTCACGGGTCGTTGTTAGTTTATTTTACATTGAATTCCGTATCGATCCTCTCCTGAACCGACGTGAAATTCGTTGTAACAATGCTCGATGGTTGTTTTTGAATGCTCCTTCGTATCAATCCTCTCCTGAATCGATGTAGAAGGTTAAAACATTGTTTTTGCATCAGTATTCGTTGCATTGATGGACACAAAATGGTCGTTTGTATCGATAGAGTTCAATGCATTCTGAACAATCCCTGCTGCGCACTTCGAATCGATTGATTTGGAGTGATTGGATACGAACAGTCAATTCGTATCGATGGAGTTGGCTTCTGAGAGTCGTGATTTGATGGACTCGAACTGCACAAGAGACGGAGTCGAAACGCACAGGAGACGGTATCGAAATGCGCAAGAGATGGATTCGAAGGTGATCGATACGAATTGTGGTTTCGTATCTATGGAGTCGAACTGATTGCTTGTATTGCTGCACCGGAGATGGAGTCAAAAAGCTTGTTCGAATCGATCCCGGGGTGATATCTCGTAACTGGTCGAATCCACTGGGATGCAAATCATTTATTCCTTTTGCTTTCGAGTCCATATAAATACTCTGTACTTAGCCATTTTTTCACTCTTTACCTTTTTCTTTCCTGCCTTGCTTTCGTATCGTTTAGAGACTCGAGAAAAAAGAAGAAGAAAACATTCTTGCCTTCAAACCAATTTAGATCCTTAATCACTCGAACTAACTGCTAGTTTTAGGTAACCCACTAAGCGAGTCCAACGCATAAACGACGAGACTCGATCTTTAACACCAAATCAACCGGAGTCGTGATCGATCGAATATTCCTTGGCCTCAGCTTCGCGTCGATCTGGAGTATGGGCTTCGAGATGATGAGACGGAGGCATTCGTATCGATCGATGGTTGAGCTTTGCATCGAATCGAGTGCTTTGAATACGTAGATTGATACGAAGGGGTAGCGCCTGATCAATTCGAATGATGGCCTTCGATCGAGTCGAAGTGGATGGCTTTGGATCGAGTCGAAGCGGCGGCCTTGGATCGAGTCGAAGTGGAGGCCTTGGACCGATTCGAACTGCGTAGCCCTTGGATCGAGTCGAAGTGTATGGCTTTGGATCAAGTCGAACTAGAGGCTTTGAATCGAGTCGAACTGTGTAGCCCTGGGACATATACGAACGTGTCCCTGAGCGATCGATTCAAACTTGAACCTTAGCGAGCGATTCGAACTTGAACCTGAGCGATCGACTCGAAATTGAACCTTTGATCATTGACAATGAACCTAACTTCGATGATATTGAAAAAACCTTGTGCATCTGAACATCTAACTCTGATGAGCTTCATTTTTGGCATAATTATACTTGACCTTTGGACTGCATATTTGATTTCCCTTCGAAGCTCGTCGATGGAACTACAACTTTGACAAAATTTTAAAAAACCTTAACTTGGACTGATAGCTAATAATCGGATGGCACGGTTGTGACGGTCAACGATGATGGTCCTTCTGACAGAATTTCGAAGTCTCGTCGTTTTCTTGTTTTCTTCAATCCTGTAGATCTTCTCAAGTGATATACAGTACTGCACTGCACGACACACTCACACACTTTACACTAGGGGATGCACGAGCGTTATTGTCTGTTTAACAATGATTTTTCATAAGCTAGCTAGTCATGGAACCTTTAAGTTCTCAGCAGCAGGAACTCCCGAGTTCAAATCCTCCAATCATCGAAATACCGGTCATTGAAGCCGAAGTTATAGACCCAGCCCCGGACGAGCGTCCAGGTGCCTGGTTCATTTGTCGTCCACAAGATTCTGTGCCGTCCGATATCTCTGAAGATATGCTGGGACGGATTTGTTTAAGGCACGGCTTGTCGCTTGATGACATGCTACTGCCTGGGCCAAATGACAGGCCACATGATCCCCCGGAGGGGTTTACTGCTTTCAACTGACACGCTTGCACGGTGGGGAAACTTCCTCCCTTCAACCAATATATAAGGGAGATGTTATCATTCCTTGGAATAGCTCCATCCCAGCTACATCCCAAAGGGTACGCTTTGCTGAACAGCACCTTCATTCTATTTATGGAGATCCTCTTTCGACCACCAAAGCCGATCGAGATCAGATATTAATTTAGCGTTAAGAGCCACGGAGACAGCCCTTCTTTCACCTTCTTGGAAGCGGTCAGGAACTGCCACGTTGTAATGGGCTCCTTGGGAAGGCTAAGTTACTTCAAGACCGAATGGTTCTACGTTCGGTGCCCCCTGGATTTGCTAAGCGGTGGTTGGATAGACGTAAGTGTTGCCATTTTTCTCTTGAATCATCGAGATATTAGTAACTGGCTTCAAAACTGACATACTTCTCCTCTTTTATAGCTGCAATCTCTCGACCTGACGGTGCATACTTCAGAGAGCTAGTTCGGATCCTCCAAGCGTTTCCGGGCGAAGAGAGGCATATAGACTTGGTTCTGACCGACATAAATTTGAGGACTGTCGGGCTGATAGAACGGAGGCAGAGCATACGTCTGGAAGGGACCCTTAGAGTGGTCTCGAAGAAATGGGTGAAGCGCAAAGCGCCCGTAGTCATGATAACCGAGGAAGTTGATCCGGAGAGAACGCCTACCGATACCGAGCTCCCAGCTGGGCCTTCTTCCGATGTCCATGATTCAAGAGGAAATAGAAAAGGCAAGGCTGTTGCTTACAAGCGTTCTAAATCTGAGAGATTTAAATCCGTGGTTGTGTCCTTGCCCGTCCCGGGGATTAGAATTTCGGAGGCTCCTCCCTCGCAAGTAGAGAATCCTTTTGAAGGGCTTGCTGATATTTCGATTCCATATTTTGTGTCGTCTCATGACGCCGGGATGGAGGAGCTTGATAATGCTCTTGAACTGAGTGGGTCGCTTGCTATGAGTGCGGCCGACATTTCCGGTTGGTCGGGGGGTTTCACATGCATACACTTCACTACACTACATGATTCACAACTGTAAATCGTCTAACTTAGGAGATTACTAACTCTTTCTTCGTTTCTCATTTTCAGGTACTATGTCTGGAAAAGGATCGATGCTCGAGAATCTTCGCTCGGCTCGAAAGGCTTCTTCCTATTATGAGTCCCGTAGGAGAGACTTGGATAGAGATCGCGATCGCGAGTACTCTAACCAAGATAGGTATGGGTGTGATAGGGACAAAGAATACAGACATCGGTCTAGATCACGCTCTCCTCCTCCTAGACTTCCATCCCCACCTCCTATTCAAACTTTAAATCCACCAGAACCTCCTCGTCACAGGCCGTCTTCTCATACTTCTAGATTCGAGACTCATCTTTAGAGAATTGAGACCACGACCTCCATAATTGCAGAGCAGGTCCCAGCCGAGCCCACAGGAGAAGGGGCCCTTAAATTGGCTCAGATGAGGAAGGATTTTCCGAATATTTGCTTCGATGGCTATGTCTTCCCACCTCACTTAAAAGGAATTCCATCAGGGGTGGAAGGCACGATGCATGATTACGTTCATGACATCTACACCCAGTACAGAGTGTGGGTAAAGGCTGTGGAGAAAGCTTCTAAGGTGGCCTTTGAGCGAGCCAAAGCGCTTGAGAAACTGGAGACCGAACTCGCTCAAAGGGACCGGATCATACAAGTGATTACTGCTGAGGCCGAGTCTTCTCGGAAATCGGAGATTGAGGCCACCAAAAAAGCTGATGCAGCGAATGTGGCCATGGAGAGGTTGAGGCAGACACATGTTGCCTTGGTGGAGGAGATGGGCCATCGGAATACTACAGTCACCGCCGAGTGGGATGCGGCGGTCAAGGAACTTAACGAGCTTAAGGCTAAATTTTCCGACATGGCCAAGGAAAGGGATGATGCAAACAACCTAGCCCAGGAGGCGTGTGAAAAAACTGTTCTTCTTAGGGGTGAGCGGGATGCAGCTGTGGCTAAAGTCCACAAGGTGGAGACTGAGGTCGAGGAGAAAGTGAAGTCGGCCGTGTCCAGGCTAGAGGCTGATATCGAAGACCTTCTCGTTGTTTACAACGCTAATGTGTTGAGGCACAGGGGTCTAGCCTGGCTCGATGACTATCCGATGCTAGGGATGGCAATGGGTCGGGTCTAGGGTCCAAACCCGGTTGACCCGCCCCTGTTTTGGCCCGCCCAGACCCGCCCCATTGGGTCATCGGGGCGGGTAGACCCGTGACCCGTTCTTGAGAGCTCCGGGTCTAGGGTCGGGTCGGGGCTTGCCTGATCCGCCCCAACCCGACCCGCACTTCTAAGATCTCATGAAACCGCTTTAGTATTATAATGATGATTTGTTAATCTTTATATATATATATATATATGTGTGTGTGTGTGTATGTTTGATTATGACATGGATATTATAATGTTCCAATCAATAAGCTATAAAAAGTTTATAGTATTAAGCTGCATCATTGATATTTATAAAATAACATATGCATATTTTTTTGTATTATTTTGTACACCACATTTTTATTATCTTCCTTTATAATTGTAAACACATTGTTATTTGTATTTATTGTATCATAGTGACAACAAATATAAATACATGTACATTAGTGCACAATTTTGAATCAATACAAAAACCTTCACCGGGTCTCGGGGCGGGGCGGGTCTACCCTGATCCGTACGGGTCTCGGGTTGGGGCAAAATTCTGGACCCGCACCGGGTCTACGGGGTGGGTCTGGGGCGGGGTCTAAAAACCCCGGGTGGGCCTGAGGCACAAGAAACCCGCCCCAACTCGCCCCATTGCCATTCCTATCCGGCGCATCTTTACAACGCTTGGGGCCGACTGGTTGAGGAAGAGAAGGAGGCGCATCTGGGTGAGTCTGTGGATGAATTTGAACTCGAGAATCGCATTCTGAATGAAGATGAAAGGAAGATTCTTCACGAGTCAATGATTCTGCATGAGAAGGAAAGACTTGTCGCCCAGCACTTTGAAGTAGGAGAGGGTTCAGGGGTTGACCACCATGAAGCAAGTCTTGAAGTTCCCGCGTCTACCCAGCCCGAATCCTCGTCTGCGGTCGATCCCCGGGTTGTTCCTGCTTACAATCCAGATCAACCGCAGATGTCTCCGGCTGCAGCACAAGTCACTGATGCCGCTCTGCCGCCTACGAGTCAAACTAAGGAAGGTATTCTGAACATTCCACATATCTTTCTTAAGCCGAAATCTTCGATCGAGTTAAGTTCTAACAGTTATCTCATTCTTTGTTCAGTGATCGATGCTTCACATGCCGGGCCTCCTGTTACTCAAGAATCACACCAGACACAGGAGGCTATCGTTATCGAAGCGATCACCATGACTACAACTTCCCCGCTTGACGATATGCAGAGGAGTACGATTATGTTTGATGAGCAGCTGATGGATGAACTCTTTCGTCGTCATGGCGATCCTCTTGCCGACTTGTCATTTGTCATGAGTGGAAGTGATCCTGCTACAAGTTCTTCACTGCTGACTACTGATGCCCCCAGCGGGGCTCGAGCAGTAACTAAAGAGGATATGTTCGCCCATATTGACGCTGAAATGGCAGCAGCGGCTTATGGTGGCAGTTTTGGAGGTGGGATGGCAGCACCAGGACCTGTTGCGCTTAGAATGATATCTCCTGGTGGTACTGTTTTCATCACCAGCGTGTCCATTCCACCTTCTGTGCTTGATCCTGTTCCTCCGACTCCGCCTGCAGGGAGCATTCCTATCCCCTCGAGTTCGGAGGAGGATGTTGATATAATGCCCTCGCCGGGAGACCAACCGCTGAAAAGTAAAGGCTCGAAGAGGAAAATTAGCGGGGGCTCCAGCGGGTCTACACCGAGAAGGATGCCAAGGAAGAAGAGAGATTAGACATGCTTCCCCAGTTCGTTTTGACTTGCATTTTGTTGGTCGTGTATAGATGCGGGTTTTGCCCCTGCTAGTAGGAATTTTTTGGAACAAACTTGTATACGAATTTCTCTTATGAATAGTAGAAATGAAACTTTTTCTTTTTGAGCTTCTTTGTGCCTTTGTTTAAGTGTTTCAATGTTTGAAATGCACTTGTAAAGTTTCAGCTTTCGAGTTAAGTTTGCCCTTTTGTACCAAGTCTGGAAACTGTGGACCTGGTTCGCGATTGGGAATCGAGTTGAATTTTGATGTCGCACGGTTTCAATCAATGGCATATGCCTAAGTCATGCCCCCCAATCTCGGGGATGAGTTGTCGAACATCAGTTAGTGATTGCTTTTTACTTATAACATGTTGAGTCTAGTGCCATCGAATGGATGTTTAAGACAGGCAGAGATTGAGCGGTTTATTCACGCTTGTCCGATTGTCGACGATCATATCCGCACTCCGGGGATTCTCATTTGTTTACTGGCGGTTGGTCACACCGGCTTAAGTTTTAATCATATGTCCACGATCTGGGGACTTGGAATTGAAATTTGTACTCCGACTCGCGCTCTGGGAGTTTTGAGTTCATATTTATACTTCGACTCATGCCTCGGGAACTTGAAGTTGGTGTTTATGCTCCGTTTCGTACTCTGGGAATCCGAAGTCGATGTTTATATTCCGACTCGCACTCTGGGAGTTCGGAGTTGTTGTTTATACTCCAATTTGCGCTCTGGGAATTTGGAGTTGATGTTTATACTCCGCTTCGCGCTCTGGGAACTCGGAGTCGATGTTTATACTCGGACTCGCACTCTAGGAGTTCGGAGTTGTTGTTTATACTCCGACTCGCACTCTGGGAGTTCGGAGTTGTTTTTTATACTCCGATTCATGCCTCGGGAACTTGAAGTTGGTATTTACTCTCTGTTTCGTACTCTGGGAATCCGGAGTCGATGTTTATACTCCGACTCGCACTCTGGGAGTTCAGAGTTGTCGTTTATACTCTAAGTCGCGCTCTAGGAATTTGGAGTTGATGTTTATACTCTGCTTCACGCTCTGGGAACTCGGAGTGGATGTTTATACTCTGACTCGCACTCTGGGAGTTCGAAGTTGTTGTTTATACTACGACTCGCACTCTGCGAGTTCGGAGTTGTTGTTTATACTCCGATTCGTGCTCTGGGAATTTGGAGTTGATGTTTGAAATTCGACTCGCAGTCTGGGAGTTCGGAGTTGATGTTTATACTCTGCTTCATGCTCTGGGAACTCGAAGATGATGTTTATACTCCGACTAGCACTCTGGGAGTTCGGAGTTGATGTTTATACTCCGTTTCGCACTCTGGGAATCCGGAGTTGATGTTTATACTCCGACTCGTACTCTGGGAGTTCGGAGTTGATGTTTATACTCCGCTTCACGCTCTGGGAACTCGGAGTTGATGTTTATACTCCGACTCACACTCTGGGAGTTCGAAGTTGATGTTTATACTCCGACTCGCACTCTGGGAGTTCGGAGTTGATGTTTATACTCCGCTTCACGCTCTGGGAACTCGGAGTTGATGTTTATACTCCGACTCACACTCTAGGAGTTCGGAGTTGATGTTTATACTCCATTTCTCGCTCTGGGAATCCGGAGTTGATGTTTATACTCCGACTCACACTCTGGGAGTTCGGAGTTGATGTTTATACTCCGACTCACACTCTGGGAGTTCGGAGTTGATGTTTATACTCCGCTTCACGCTCTGGGAACTCGGAGTTGATTGAAGGATTATCGTGTATCAATCCTTTCTTGACTTTGATGTGATGGCTGGTCCCCGAGCTCGGATTTCACTTAGCAAGCGATTGGTTGCATCGCAGTCACTCCCTATTTGAATAAATTCCACTGTATGGTGAAACTTATCCCTCCGTGCATAGCGATGATCATATGAAGCATTTCAAGTAAATCACAGCTCTGGCTCGAAGAGATTACATTTTATTGCTGAAATAAAAAAAATATGGCAAAGTCAGTTGCCTTATTACAAGTTCTAATTTTGAAATGCAGAAACAAATTGCAAAATGGAAAGTAAACTAAATGGATAAAGATAGCCCATTATGTGTAGTAGCGACGAAGACTCTCGCTGTTCCAGGCTCTTGGCAGAGTAAGACCATCAACGGTCGATAATTTGAATGTGCCATCTCCGAGCCTTCGTTAATAACATACGGTCCTTCCCATGTCAGTTTCATATGCGAAGGAACCGGATAAATTCTTTTAAGGACGAGATCGCCTAGTTCAAAGGTTCGTGGGTGGACCTTGGCGTTGTACAATCGGGCGCTCGACTTCGATGTGCAGCTGCCCTCAAATCAGCTTCTTCACGCTTCTCATCTAGTAGATCGAGAGATTCAGCAAGTAATATAGCATTTGTCTTCGGATCATAGTATGTAACACGATGAGAGGGTACTTCTAGTTCCACTAGAATAACGGCTTCTGAACCATAAGAGAGAGAGGGAATCGAGTGTGGTCGGTTGCGGTCTTGTGGGTTGTTCGGTAAGCCCATAAAGCCATAGGAAGTTCATCGACCCACTTGCCCTCGACCTTTTCCAGTCGTTTTTTTAAAATGGATTTTATAACTTTATTAACTGCTTCGACCTGTCCGTTTGCTTGAGGGTGTGCAACTGCAGAGAATTTCTTTTGGATGTGAAATCGTTTGCAGAAATCGTTAAATTCAACACTGTCGAATTGGGTTCCGTTGTCCGTAATGATGGTGTGTGGGATACCGAATCGACAGATGATGTTGCGGACTACAAAGTTGATTACTTTCTTTGTCGTTATAGTAGCAAGAGCTTTGGCTTTAGCCCACTTTATAAAGTAATCAACTGCAACGATGGCGTATTTCGCACCACCTTTTGCCAGAGGTAAAGCACCAATGATGTCGATGCCCCACATTGCAAACGGCCATGCGCTGACCATTTGTGTTATCTCGGTAGGCGGGGCTCTAGGAATTCGAGCATGCTTCTGACACCTATCACATTACTTTACATAATCCGACGCGTCACGATTCACGGTAGGCCAGTAATATCCGTACCAAAGTATTTTCTTGGCAAGTGCTTGCCCCCCGGTGTGATCGCCACATTCTCCCTCGTGTACATCGTGCAATACTCGCTTAATTTCATAATGAGCGATACACCGGGGTAAAGGAATAGAGTATCCTTTTCTATACATGATCCCATTCTGAATGATGAATCGTGAGGCCTTTCGAAAAACTTGCCTCTTTTCACTCCTGCGTTCTGGCAGGGTTCCGTGCTCAATGTAATTTCTGAGTGGAGTCACCCATGAATCTTTTTCGGGGACGGTCTCGCATACCCAGTTTATTTCTGCCCGGTCAATGCTTAGAGAGGGTAACATCTCTACGGGAACGAGTCCCATTTGTTGAGCTTCACCTGTGCTGGCTAACTTTGCCAATGAATCGGCCTTTTGGTTGCGTTCCCAAGGTATACAATAGATGGCGTAATAATCAAATTGATTCAGTACTTCCTGAACTCGAGCTAAGTAAGCAGCCAGCCTTCGATCTCTTGCTTGATACTCTCCCTGTACTTGACACACAACTAATTGTGAATCACTATAAATTTCTACTGCGATAATTCTCAAATCTCTAGCAAGTTTCAAGCCAGCTAAGAGGGCTTCATATTCAACTTCGTTATTAGTCGCATGAAAGTCAAACTTCAAAGCATAGCATATAGATCGGCCTTCGGGGGTTTCGAGTACAACACCGGTGCCCGAACACCGGTCGTTTGATGCACCATCAGTATACAACTTCCAGACGTATTCGGGGGATTTACTGGTTTCGGGCAAGTCCTCTAGAACGGTGAATTCAGCTATGAAATCGGATAAGACTTGTCCTTGGATCGCTCGTCTTGGAGTGTAAGTAATATCAAACTGGCTCAGTTTGATGTTCCACTTGAGTAACCTACCAGATGTCTCAGGCCGCGAAAGGACCTGTCATAACGGCTGGTCAGTGTAAACAATAATGGGATGTGCCTGGAAATATGGTCGGAGCTTCCTCGATGCAATAACAAGGCAATAAGCCAACTTCCTTAGCTTTGGATAATTTCTTTCAGCTCCAGTCAATCGTTTGCTGATGTAGTATATTGGCTTCTGTATCCTGTCTTCTTCTCGAATTAATGCAGCGCTGATAGCGTTCTCTGATATCGCTAGATATACGAACAACTTCTCATGATCAATAGGCTTTGACAGGATAGGCGGTGTGGATAGATGTTGAACTAGTGCTTGGAAAGAGCCCTCGCACTCCGTGGTCCATTCAAAGTTGCGTTTTCCTTTTCGGATCAAATCAAAGAAGGGAATGCATTTGTCAGTGGACTTTGAAATGAACCTACTCAATGCTGCTACTTTCCCATTGAGACTTTGGACTTGCTTTATAGTCTTTGGAGTTTCAAGATTTTTGATTACCCAAATCTTTTCAGGATTAGCCTCGATTCCCCGAGCGTTAACGATGAACCCAAGGAATTTTCTGGATGCAACTCCAAAGTGACACTTTAGTGGGTTAAGCTTCATTTTGTATTGTCGAAGTATGTTGAACATAGTTTCCAGGTCTTTAACATGGTCGGTGGAGAGTCGTGACTTCACAAGCATGTCGTCTACATATACTTCCATAGTTTTCCCGATTTGGTTGGCAAACATCTGATTGACCAATCGTTGGTAAGTAGCCCCGGCATTCTTGAGTCCGAATGGCATAACTTTGTAGCAATAAAGTCCCAGATTGGTTACGAAGCCGGTATGCTCTTGATTAGGTAAATGCATCAGTATCTGATTGTAGCCAGAATACGCGTCCATGAAGGATAAGAGTTCATGCCCAGCTGCCGAATCTACTAGCTGGTCAATTCTGGGAAGTGGGAAACTGTCTTTGGGACAAGCTTTGTTCAGATCGGAGTAATCGACACATGTTCTCCATTATCCGTTCGGTTTTCGGACGAGTACGGGATTCGAAACCCATTCGGGGTATAGCGCATCTCGAATGAACCCATTCGCCTTAAGCTTCTCTACTTCTTCTTTAAGGGTGGCAGATCTCTCTGGATCCATACCACGTCTTTTCTGCTTGACTGGGACATGCCGCGGGTCAATATTCCGAGTGTGGCTCGCAATGTCCGGCGAGATCCCACACATATCAGAGTGCGTCCAGGCGAACACGTCGAGATTCGCCCATAGAAATTCAACCAATTCCTCTAGGGTTTGTTGGCTTAGCTGAGATCCGATCTTTATCATTTTCGAATCATCGTCATCGTCAATTGGGACATCAATTGTCAGTTCGGTCGGGGAGGCTTGACTTTCTTTAGATTCTCCTTCGTCTTCAGTTTCTCTTAGATCAAGATCCTTGAGGAATTGGCTGGGGTACTCGGTCTTAGGCTCGGGCGTTAATTGTCAATTATCGGTAAAACGGACGTAGAGAGATTCCCCTACGCCCTTTCCTTTCTCCTTCCGTTTCGCCTCCCGCAGCTCAGTAACATAACAGGCTCTTGTCGCGGCCTGATCTCCATGAATGATTCCCACTCCATAATCAGTGGGGAATTTTGAAGTCAAACACCATGGGGCAATGGCTGCACTGAATTCAGCAAGGGCCGGTCGGCCTAGGAAAGCATTATAAGGGCAGTCTATGTCCAAAACAACGAACTGCAACATCCGTACTCTCCAACGTTCTCCAACTCCCAACTCTACTGGGAGTTCCACCATTACGGTGGGTATAGTAGCACTTTCGTTGAAACCATGGATTCGAGATTGACACGGTTTCAAGTCTGTGGCTTCCATTTTCATTTGATCATAGGCTCGCTTAAACAAAATATTCAAAGAGCTTCCACTGTCAATTAAGATTCTCTTCATCCAAGCGGGACCTACTTGAGCTGAGATGACTAGTGGATCGATAGTGGGGTCTTCGACTTTATCAGCGTCTCTATTCCTGAACACGATGTCATTTGTCATCGTCTTCTTTTGCTTGGCCGGAGCCCTTTCATCAAAACTACTACAACACTCGAAGTCCGCATGCCTAATAGAACTGGCATACGACTCCATTTCCTTCCAGCTTCGATCTGCTGGGTGAGGACCACCACTTATTGTATTGATAACCAAACTTCCGCCTGTACGAGCGGGTTCCTCCTGTCTTTCCTGATTTGGCGCACGATTCTGATTTGATGGGCCCACACCACCAGACTGCGGCGCCCGCACATACTGATCCAACTTCCATTCACGTATCAGTTTTTCAATGAGGTCTTGTAAGTGACGACACTCATTGGTGTTATGGCCGTAGCTTTCGTGGAACCTACAAAACTTCACTGTCTGGATTTGTTTTTCAGTTGGTGGTTTCGGGGCAGGTTTCTTGTATTGCATGGTACTGCAGGTTTGTAAATACACATTTTCCAACAACGTGTTTAATGGAGTGTTCGTACATGGAAGCTGTACGCCGTGGACCACGATTCTGATCGCATGTTTTGTTTTGATTTCCATTGTCCCTCTGCTGATTTTGTTTATTTTGGATGTTCAACTAAACTTTTCTAGAACTATCTCCGGACTGTTTAGCGGCGATGTTACTCTGGATTCCTTCGATATTGGGCCCTGCGTCATCTTGCTTCCTAGACTGTTTCGCATCCTCCCTTCTCAAGAATTGGCCTGCCTTGGAATAGAAACGATCCAATGACGTAGGTGGTTTTCCAGCTAACCAATTTTAGAACTCGGAATCAGCATCAATCCCCTTAGTCAACGCCATTAGGATAGAGTTATCGTTGGGATTGCTTATTTCTGCACACGCATCATGGAATCGCTCCAAGTAACGTCTTAGTGTTTCTCAAGGAGCTTGTTTAACATCAGACAGAGTGCTAACGTCTTTAGGTCTCGCCACGTGCATACGGAATTGTTCAACAAACTTGGTGGCCATCTGGTCAAAGTTAGAGATGGATCGTGGTGGCAAACGAGTAAACCACATGGTAGCGATGCCCCCTAGGGAAATGGGGAAACTACGGCACTTTACTGCATCATCAGCTCTCGTTGCATTCATCAGCCATTCGTATTTCAGGATGTGTTGATTGGGATCAGAACTCCCTTAATAAACTGGCAAAGCTGGCATCCTGAAACGCCAAGGTAGTTCAGCATATAAAACATCATCGGTGAAAGGGGTATGACTTCGGGAGATTCCCCAGTCGTCATTACTGAGACCCTGACTTTCACGAATCATTTGACGAATCATCGCTGGTATATCTGGCATCCAGATACTAGGAGCATGCTGAGCCAAGGTGTGGTCGGGTTCCACAGCGCGAGTCTAGACCGGACGCTGTCGACGGTCCGTACCTCGCCTCCTTGGTTCAACATTTTCTGGGACATAAGGCTCTGGAGTCGACTCTCGTCGGTTACGTTGAGGATCCACTTGGTTTCTAGCATCACCTCCTTGTTCGATAGTGGTGGTAGTTGCAATGTTGCCTATGACATGGTAAGGAGCAGCACCTCCTCGGGATGAAGGTTCTGTACGGAGACTAGCGGATGGTCCAGTCCTAGGTTGCCCAAGATTCGAAGCAGGTTGGTGTCCTGTTGCCTGGGTGTAGCTTACACCTAGCCGTGGGCGTGTGGATCTGGTTTGGCCATCAGAGGAGGCTGAACTCTCTGTGGAAGAATAAGAACCTTGGTCTCTTCTGTATCTTCTTCGCCTTTGGCGATTTAGCTGGTTGGACAACTCTGTGCTGGCGCGCAGTTGTTCAGTTAGCTGTTGGCGACTCTGGGTAAGTTCTTGAAGCAGCATCTGAAACTCTTGTCTGGTGACCGGGCCTGATGGATCTGAAGGTCCGGCGGTGTCTTGGTTGGATGGAGGCAATTGCACGAGATTCTGCATGTCCCGTATTCCCTGATCAGCAACTGTAGAAGTAGCTCATGTGCTTACCATGATGAATTAGTGAAAGTCCTTTCCTAGATTTGATGCAAATCTGAATAGAATGGAAGGGCTTCAAATTTCTAGATTTGGAACTTCTTCTTGGATTTATGCAATCTGATATAGACAGGAGATCCAAAGAGCAGGAGAAAAATTAGGTTTTCTCAGTGAAAGCACCAAAGTGTTTGTACCAAAATTGGGCACAACACTCTTCGGAAGTTTTTGAAGAGATAAAGTGAAGAAATTAAATGGAAAAAGAGGAATTATCTATGAAAAACTCCAAATCTTGGATATGAAAATAATTAACTTGCAAGGAGACACAAGAATTTAGAGTGGTTCGGCGTATTGCCTACGTCCACTATGAAGTAGTTTGCTTTATTGATCCATCTTTGACGATTACAAGTGAATTCAATGAATTACAGCAGGTAATTATGATTTGCAGCAGTGAAATTCGTTGGTAGCAACAGCAATGGAGTTCAGATCTGGATCCGGCAAAGTTTGGGCGTTTGAGATCTCAAAAAAGAAGAAGAACCCCTTTTATGTTGGCTTTTGGGGGTCTATTTATAGATGTAGGAGGCTGGTATTTCGCTCAGATCTCGGGAGACCCTCTCTGGCACATGACCAGGCCCGCGCGCCCAAGCCCGTGAAGTTTCGGTCCGATCCGTGATCAATACGAACAGATTTCATATCGATCAAGATTTCATCCAATGGAGTCGAAATTTGGCATGGACATTCTTTAGCATGCACGTAGTCTTCTGTGAAAAATTCATAGCATTTGGAATTGTAGATTAGGAGATATGATCGATACGAATTGGGATCTTCGGTTGGCTATTTCATTCGACTCGCTCTTATTCGACTCGCTCTTCGACTCGACCACTTCAAATCGGTTCAGCAGCAGTCCCCTTCGTATCGAGGCATTTGTGTTGTTTTGTTCGAATCGATAGGAGGTGGCCTACCTAGATGGATTCGAACAAAGGCTTTTCCTGTATAGACACGAACTGGGCATTGGATGATTGAGTCGAAATGTGGCTCTCTGATGGATGCAAAGCGGAGCGAGTCGAGGTAGGCATTCCTGATGGATGCGAAGCGGAGCGAGTCGAAGTTGGCATCCCTGATGGATGCGAAGCGGAGCGAGTCGATGTAGGCGTCCCTGATGGATGCGAAGCGGAGCGAGTCGAAATAGGCATCCCTGATGGATGCGAAGCGGAGCGAGTCGAAGTAGGCATTAAACGATCGAGTCGAACTGTTGTTTTCTGAAGGATGCGGATCGAGTAGAACAGAGGTTTTGAGATGGAGTCGAACAGAGGTTGGTTTTCACCCAATTTTGCATCGATCGTAACTTGAGCATACGAACTCGGATTGACTTGAAATTTGGAACATTGACTCTCATAGCTTAGCTTGTCATGTTATATTAATTTAAGCTCGATCCGGACTCGGGAAAAATTCGTCGATATCCATAGTGAGCCTGTGTATAACCGATCTCTGGGATGGATCGTCATTGGTTTACTAGTCAATTCCTTAGTGTCACGGCCTTGCCAAAAGGCGGGATAACAGAAACATAGTTTCAAAACCAATGAAAGTACCCCTTCCGAAACCATTGGGTTTACTCAAAAACATCTTTTGGGCCAAAGATAATATATACAAAAGTATCGCTTTCGAAACCTTTAATAAAATTGTTTGGGGAAAATTTGATGGCATCGGAACCATCCATTCGAAAGCTTCAAAACCTTTAAGTAAAACTTTGAAGGTTAGCATCAAAACCCCTTTCGAAGCCATTGCCTTTGAAACCTTTGAACCCTTTCAAAATCATATAGGAAATGGCTTAGTACATCTTTAAAACAAAAGCTACCCTTTGAAAGCATTGATGACTTCAATACACTCATAAGGCAAAAGAACGGCGGCAGGGTTTCGATTTGGGCGGAACCACCATTTTTGAAAGCAATGTTTTATAAACAAGGAACTCATTCGAAAGCATATACTTAAAAATAAAAAATGGCTACCTTCTTCGAAAGCTATTTAGAAAACCCCTTTCGAAAGCATATGATTCGATTCCTTCGAAAGCTCATAGTAAAACAAGGCAGGCGCTTTTCTTTGGAAAACAAAACAAAGGTTTTGATCCCTATTCAAAGCATTGGCTTCAACACCATGCCTTCTACCTTCCTCCAATCCACTACGTACCCATGTTGATACCTTGTGTATTGGTTTCGGCTTTGTGGGTTTTGAATTGATTGAAGGTGGAAGCTATGAGTCGAAAGGTGCTTCTAATAGAGGCGGAACCCGCTTTTCTGGATAAATCTGTTTTACAGCCAAATAAAGCAAACACTTTCTAACTAACATGCCTACTTGTAAGCATATGATTGGTTGCCTCAACTTTTCAAATTCTTCACAAAACTAATTGCCACATAATTTCAGATCTAAACCAAGATTAATTTAACAAATAATCCCTTCCATTAAGCAAAACCAACAATGCAAATAAGTCCTCCTCCTAAAATAATTTAATTTCCATAGCAAATCGCTTAGGAAAAATCCCTAAAAATCATAGAAATTCACTTTTAATATGCTATCGAACATATCTAAATTTTGGACCCAAATTCTCAGTATAACTTTTGAACTAAATTTCTAAACCCAATCAACCATATTTCTTTTGAAAATTCATAATAATCTTTCCATGGCTTGGAAAATTATCAAAATTAAAATCCAACTCCAAAATTATGTTTTACATAACATATAATATTTCCATGGCATTCAAAAATCAATTTCAATCGATTTTTCCCTAAACCCGCATAAATCCCCATTTAAGCAATTTTGTTTAAATTAAACAAATTATAATTCAAGCATATCATCATCCAAAATATCATAAAAATGAATTTAATCTTAAATCCGAAAACATATGATCATAAAACAAAATAGAAATGGTATAAATTATTATTCACCTTGATTAGGATAAGGAGTTTGATTGAGATTAAGATTTATTCCCCTTGCTTTAATTCCTTAGCTTGATTTGAATTTCTCTTCTTTTTCTTCCTTAACAATGGTCGGCTCCTCTTCTTACGTTTGCATTTTATTTTTGTTTTGCACAAATGAACGTGAATAAAGGGAAACGAGAATATATATAAGTGATGGGTTATGTGCGGCTATTTCCTATTAAGCCCTTTGGTTAATTAATTATCATATATAACCATTTATAAGCCCATTTACCTTATTAAGCATGGCCCATAATTTTATTTTCAAATCTCAATCCCCTTATCACTTAATATTTACATTATTCTATTTAATTTATTTAATTAAATCACTTGAATAATGTTATTAAAATTAGGGGTATCGCATACATGTATATATACAAAGGGAAAATAGCATAGGATAATAGAGAAGAAGAATAAGGTCGAATCGAATCACCAAAACTAAGGTAAATCATTAATCCAGATCTAAATCTAAATTAAATCCAAATCTTTTATTAGATCTAGATTTTTGATATATATATATATATATGTATGCTTGTGGTGTATGTATTTCGATAAGAAAATAAGGGGAGTCAAACTGGAATAACAGTGATTGGATCTGGAGATTTGTAAAGCTAACAAGATGAGTTGGAAATTATAAATTTTTATATAATATCATATTTATATCGTTGTAAATCTATTCCAGCAGGCCTAAACGTAAATTTGGAGTTGTAGGTCTAATTATATATGTGTGATGAATTTATAAACTCTGCCTGCATATTTTGTGATTAGTAAATTAGATTGATATTACATGTACTTGAATTTGAAAATTATTGGGTAGTACAAGCCCTTTAAATTGATAAATTATATACTAGTTTCAGGTTTCTCGATTAGATGATTTATGCAAGTAAATGAAAATTAGAAGTTATCACAATAAATTATTAGGCTTTAAGTAGTATTTTAATTCGTTGGAATGTAAGGTGTTGCAATGCAAATTTCTATAGTTTACCAAGTTCAGATTCATAAATAAAAGTGTATCGTTTGAAATAACAGGGAATATGCCTAAAAGAAAGAGATGTATAAAATATAGATAATTATTATATTTTGTACTGTCTATTTTCAATAACTACAAAAAGGTAATTCATTGTAATTCCAAATGTAACACAAATCCCTTTTTTGGGATAAGATATAGAAATTTATATTGTCAACCTTTCTTTTTGAGGGAGAGGTAATTCCAATGTATTAAAATGTAGAAATCCCTATGTATGAATTAAAGAATTATAGTTGTGATAATAATAAGGGTTAATCTATATAATTATTATATATATATATATATGCAATAAGGACAAGATAGAAATCAAATAATAAATGGTAAAAAGTCAGGCAAGTAATAAAATGGATAAGGGAACATAGTAATTTAGATAAAAGATCAATTGCAAAGTCAACTAAATAAAGAAGTGTAGTAAAAGTTAAAAATAATAGGAATAAAGATTTAATAATAAGTAAGGGAATTAAATAGAAAAGGATATTTAGATCTTTTAAAGAAAGCGGTAAATGATATTAACTCGACATTAGTGAAGTAAAGAGTAAGTCAAATAAAAAATAATTGAATATGAGTAGTTGAATAGTAGAGGTGTAATAATGAAATAAGAATGAATACATACACATAGATACACACACACATAGCCTTAAATATACGTTTATGACGAGCGTGAATTATTAAAGTTAGCTAAAACTCGGTTTAGATAAGAGTGACATAGTCATTAAAATGGGTTGGAATGCGAGGTCGGTTATGTTACACAACAGAAGTCTGCCCACCACAAGGGACAACCAGTAGTTTTGTATACATTATATTGTAGTGTAAATATCCAACCGTGGAACCCGTGGAATTATATATGTTATCCGGCATTTTAGCCTAGCGATATTGAATTAATTGCGCGAGTTAGATTCAATTACCATTAAGGCTGATGACTCTAGAGTGATGATTGTAGGGCCCAGAAGTCAAGTGTAGATGATAATATGAAGTCCAGGTTGAATGGAATTGATAGATATGCAAGGTAGAATATTCAAAGTATGAATATGGTTCAACGCATAGGAGGGATTGACATAAAATTAGCTCCAACAAGAGGGATTGGTATGTTTCAGGGTGTGGAGGCATTCTTGTAGGAAGCAATTAATATCTCAAGATCCATAAGTCCAATACATATGAAATTTTATGAGCAAGGCATGGGGACCTTAGGAAGCCTGCCCTAGGATCACACCATAGGATTATTAGTGTTAGCACCAAAATTGGTCACTAACCTCGTTCAGAAAGATTGAGTAGAGATATAAGTGATGAAAGCAAATTAAATAGAGAAGACAATCCTAATTCAAGTGCAGAAAGTAAGAAGACCAAATTTATAGTGGTTCGGCGTAATTGCCTACGTCCACTTTGCTCAACTTTATTGATTTCCTTTATGATTGATTACAAATACAATTCGTGAATCAAATGCTTGAATGAAGGTGTTTAAGTAGAGAAGATGAGTCTTGAAAATGGCAGAGTCTCCCCCTATTTTCTCTCCAAAAAAGGATCCCTTTCACTGTGACCCTGCCCCTCTATTTATACGCAAAGATGGGCTGGACTTCCCAAGTGGGCTGATTGCCGAACGTCCCAGCCCGAGTACAGTGGTCGCCATATGCCGAGCAAGGTTCGCCGAACGATCTCCGCCGAACCATTCCTTCTATGCCGAACGGTGTGCTGGTTAGTTGTGTTGAATGTCTCCTGGATGACGAGTATTACGCCGAACACCATGGGATGCCGAGTACTCTTGTATGCCGAGCATTCTAGATGCCGAACAGCCTTGATGCCGAGTACTCTGGTATGCCGAGCGACCTACTCTGGTATGCCGAGCGACCTTGTATGCCGAGCAGTCTTGATGCCGAACAGCCTTGATGCCGAGTACTCTGGTATGCCGAGCAGTCTTGCATGCCGAGTGGTCTTGATGCCGAACACTAGTTGACGCTGAGCATAGGTTGTTGCCGAGTGCCAGTTGATGCCGAACACTACTTGGCGCCGAGTACCCTTGTTGCCGAGTACTACGCCGAGTAGTCTCGATGCCGAGTGCTTTTGATGTCGAGTGCTCTCGTATGCCGAACACTGCTGAATACTGCGCCGAACACTCCTGGATGTCAAATGCCTCGCCGAACACTACTGGATGCCGGTCACTCTCTGATGCCGAGTTCCACTGGACGCCGAACGCTAGCGCCGAGCACTGGTTGTCGCCGAACACTAACTGACGCCGAGCACTACGGATGCCGAACGCTATGGATGCCGAGTCCCACTGGATGCCGAACAGTCCTTCATGCCGAGTAGTGGCCAATGACGAGCGCTCAGTTGCCTGGTCAAATCTCCAGGAAACACTTGCCCCCCAAAGTGTATCGCGTGGCCGAACGTGGTACGCTTTGAACCGTGCAACCTCTTCGTCTCGTCTTAAACCCTTGGCTAACCTCGAACGGAGACACCCCTTTCGTGGGATCGATGCGTGCCGGACGCGTTCCAAATGCCGAACGAGACATGCGCGTTCGAACGGTGTCTCCTCGCCGAGTGATGCTTCGGCGCCGAACCGTTATGCGCCGAGGCCGAACGCTACGACCTTGACCGGTTCCACCGGTCATGGCCTTTTCGACTTCCAACTCCCTCTATATAACCAGGCGCCCTCCCACCATTCTCTCTTTACGCTTTCTCTTCTATTATTCCCAGAGATTTACAACTCTTGCCACTCTATCAGACATAAAGTCTAGTTGATCCTTCCTCAACCTCGACCGTCGAACTAGGTATCATTCCCTCCACGATTACATTACTTCAACTTTAGGTTCATCACATGGGATTGTACAATGTGTGGTTATTTGAAGTGGTTCGCACGTTCGGAGTCGCCGAACGGTGCATGGTAGTTAGGCCTAGCTCCCTTGTGCTGATCAAGATTGGAAGAAAAAGGAAGATGGGGTGTCGAACGGCGCAGCGATCTTGTCTCTGTCGTTCGTCGTAAATGGAGAAGGAGCAGGGCGGAGTTATGATCGAGGGTGGAGCGCTGCCTTAGCCGAACGAACTAAGGCCGAACGCTACCCTCATGCCGAACAGACATATATGCCGAGTAGCATTTAGACCGAACGACATAATTACCGAACAACTGTCATGCCGAACAGCTACATACCTGCCGAACAATATAACTGCCGAACATTATATTCGCCGATCATCAAAAATGCCGAACAGTTTAACTGCCGAACATTATATTCGCCGAACATCAAGAATGCCGAACAATATAAATACCTAGGCCGAACAATATATGTGCCGAACCATACTTAGGACGAACAATACAATTGTCGCACTATAATTCAAGCCGAACAACATTCAAATGCCGAACAAACATATATATGCCGAACAATTTCAATGCCGAACACTTGACAATGACTTAACCGAACCAAGATACATGCCGAACACTTCTCAGGACGAACAATGTAACTGCCGAGCGGCCTTTAAATGCCGAACGATATAAATGTCAAATTAGACTTAAGCCGGATACTTCATAAATTACATGTTTTCTGAATCTTTAACTGTAATCACCTCAAGGCAAGCTTTTTGAGACGGTCAGCGATGACGGTCTTCGAAGGCGATGATGGTCTTCGAAGGCGATGATTCGAAGCTAATTATTGTATCTTTAAAACCTTTAAATTCTTATTGTCTGTACACAGTTGCTTGCACTAGTTCACACACCACGTGGGGGGAAAACTCGTGTTGCTAATTCTAACGCTCATCGTTTTTCAAGTATAGCTTTCTCAAGCATTTAGCCAGGTTCATTATTTATTCGAGATGTCAGGAAAATCTAGTTCTGCCACCATATCTGACAGGCCTGGGCCGTCAGCAAAGCAAGGAGCCGCAGATGCCTCCAACCCGTCAGTCTCTCCTGCTCATAATCTGGCGCCCGACGCTCTGGAGTCAACCATCCTACTGGACAGTCCGGTCGATTCTCAAGCCTCGAGGATCAATGAGGCCGCTCTGCGACGGATATGTTCCATTCACGGAATTCCCTTTACTGACGTGTTGGTTCCTTCGAGACACGACCGTCCTCATTTGCCCCCAGTCGGGTACACGGCCTGCAACAAGTTCATGTGCTGGATGGGCAGCGTGCCTCCGTTTAACCTATTTCTGCGGGACGTGCTGCAGTATATAGACATCGCTCCTTCGCAGCTGCACCCGAATGGTCATGCGTTCCTATATGGGACTTATTTACTCTTCATGGCTGTCTTCTCCAGACCTCCAACCCCCGGTGATATTCGATACATTTACATGTTCAAGAGACGAAAAGATAGCCCTTCCTTCATCTTCCTCGAGCCGTATCACAAGTGCCAGATCTTGACAGGGGCCTGTAGCAAGTTCTCCCTATACAAACAGGAATGGTTCTACGTGCGATGCCCGTCTGGTTTTGCTAGGAGATGGGTTGAAGGCAGTAAGTCTCTCTGCTGAACCGTTACTCGTACTTAATGGGAGTCACGTTTTTCTTAACTCTTCATTTCCTCTTTTCAGGTATTAACCCGCGTCCGGAAGGCCGAGGATATTCTGATGCTGTCGACGCGATTAGAGCTCTTCCGGCTGAGGATCGAGATATTCGAGCTATCATTTCAAATGAATCGCTGTCGGGGTTCGGCTTGCTAGCCCCTGATCGTCGGGTCAGCCTTCCAGAAGGCGTTACAATTCCCAAACCCCCATCTGGTAAAGGGAAAAAACTTGCCGGTCCGTCGTCGCGTCGCGCTCCCGACGCGCACGAAGAAGGCGAGCGTAGAGAGGATGATGCACCCGACACTCAGGGCGAGAACGTGGGTCCTGCTTGGAATCCGGCAATCGAGGTTCAGGACATTGAAACGTCATCCTCCCCTTCGAAGGGAAAGAAAAAGCTGAAATATTCGGTTCAGAAAGAGAAAGTTGGCGACACCTCAAAATCTACGCCTATCCCTCCTGAAAAAGAGGCTTCTTCGCAGCGCCTGGAGAGTTCTCTGAGGGGTCTCTCGAACCTCTCTATTCCCGAAGACATACTTAATTACGGGTTCGATGATCCTGAAGCTCTCAAATTCTCCTCGCCCGCTAGAGGCAATGTAGGAGTTCAACTCCCAGCTCACAGGGACAGTACTCCGATTAGCAAAGACAAACGAACGGGTCCGTCGGGGGGAACACTTAGGACACACACGCACATGCGCATTCCATAACATACTTCAAGTCTTTTTAATTCGTGAATTTTCCTTAATTCGTTGTTATCTCCCTTCTTTGCAGGTGATATGGGCCGCTCCCACGGACTTGATCGCCTTCAGGGGTCTTCAATATTTCATCACTCCGGACGGGATTCCGGGTCAGGCAGGCGCCGGGACCGAGGTGATTATGAAGATAGGGACAATCGTCCGCGCGAGTCGTCTCACCGCAAGAAAGCGCACTATCAATCTTCTCAGTCCCGTGATCTTCCTCCTACAACTGAGTCGGATAAAGAGAAGTCTCTGCAGAAGGGTTATCAATCTGATGCTGCTCGAGAACAACATTCCAGTTCGTCGAGTATGAGGCAAGTTCGAGAGCCGCGTAAAAGAACAGAATTCTCTAAACCTCCTCCTCCTGCTCCTGCCGTGGACCCAACCGTTGCGGAAAAGATGGTCGACCTTAAGGCCAAGTTTCCGAAGATTTGTTTTGACGGTTTGAAATTCCTCCCGGCCATCCATCACATTCCTGGGCACGTGAAGCAAAGTGCGATTGCCTGCAACAATGACGTCTATGTTCAACATGACGCATTCGTGCACTTGGTGGAGAAGATCTCAGAAGTATCTGTTGAGCGTCAACACGAGATTGACCGTCTGAATCTGGAGGCTGACAGCGATAAGAAAATCATCAAACTCCAAGACGAAGAACTCGCCTCTTATAAGTTAAAGCTAGAAGCCGCTGAACAAGGCGCAAAAGATACTGCCGAGGCAGTTACTCGCTTAGAGGTGGCTCACAAAAAGGAGCTAGACGAAGCAGTTCAGCGCAGCGGCGCCCTTGCCCTAGAAAAAGACTCTGTTCAAAAAGAAAGGGACGCGCTCGCTATTCAAGTCAAAGAGCTGAAAGAACAACTCTCCAAGGAGAAAGAAGACAAAATAGCCGCTCAGGAAGAATCACAGCGGTATTGCGATGAGATTGTTGCTACCCGGCTCCTAAAGGCAAAGCTCGACGGTGAACTTGCCGGGGTTGAGAGAATGAAGGATGAAGCCCGTGAGGAGGGTAAAAGAATGGCTGAGGAGGAGCTTGATTCTCGCCTTGAGGCGGCCGCAGAGACTGGCAGGGAAGAGGTCAAAAGTATGTTTGACCCGTTGATCGCCGAGTACGGAGCCCGCGTCCTTATGCACCGCGACCTAACATTCTTGGGCGACGGCTACCATGAATCCCTGGCTGAGGCATGGGAGACTCTGATAAAGATCAAGAAAGTCGAATCAGGCTCCGAAGAAATCGACGAGGATGCACTGGTGAAGGAGTTCCTGAGGGGGAATGAGCCATCGGATTTATCCGTAGCATTGGCTCTCTATGGCAAAGGCTCTTCCCCTTCGAAAGAGAAGAACAACGAGGCTGGCCCATCAGAGGCCGACACTACTACTCCTCACATTGCCGCTCCTTATGCTGCTCAATCGGCTGGTCGGTCGACGCTTGATCCATTCGAGCAACACGCCAGTTATGATCCCGAAGATCCCGGGCTTGGCGTTCATGTGCTGTCACCTATCCTGGAGGGTGAAACCCCGCGCGCCACCGACAGTCAACCTGATCCTGGTAGGAGATTCTTCTTTCTCTAGAAATCGAAGTGATCCCGTCATTTTTCAGCAGTGGTTATTCGTTCTAATGCCCACTTCTTATATTTCTCACAGGTTGTTCTGACACTGAGCTAACTCCGAGGAGCGATGACGCCAAGGAGGAAGCGGGGAAAACAAGCGACGCTGCTCACGCAGAGGTAACTCCCGGCCCAGACGCTCAAGTGATCGGGGCGCTTGACGATGACAAACTTGACACCTCGTCTCCGGCCGAAGGAAGCGACGAAGTTAAAATCACTGGCGCCTCTGAACATACTTCAGAGATGAGCATGAAGGATCGTCTTGCCGACGAGGAGAAGAGAAAAGTCAAGGTCAAAGTTGAATCTGAAGTCCTGGAACTTACTGACCCGCGGAATAGACCTTTGAAAATCATTCTCCCGGGCAGGTCCAAACCATTAGATGTTCCGTCTCCTACTCCTGACTCCGTCTCTCTAGCAAGCAAAAAGTCCAAGAAGAAACGTGAGGGAGAGGAGTCGTCGGAAACACCGAAGGCGGACAAGAAGAAGAAGTCGAAGAAATGATCAATGCACTTGTTCAACAAGTTTTTGCTTAAGTTTGTAACAGTTTCTACCTTTCATAACTTGTAGTTTGTATAGGCCCGAATTTTGTAGGAGTGATCTTGTATCCCTATTTTGGACTTATCGAATAAAATTTTAGTTTCTTCTTGTTTGAATGATTCTCTTGTCTTTATTTGGTTTGCTGACACTGTGCTCCGGGAACTTGGAGACTGGGGACTGTTTATACTCTAGTCCGTGCTCTGGGGACTTAGAGTACTCCGCTCCGCACTCTGGGGGCTCGGAGATTGGAAATCGTTTATACTCTAGTCCGTGCTCTGGGGACTTAGAGTACTCCGCTCCGCACTCTGGGGACTCGGAGATTGGAAATCGTTTATACTCTAGTCCGCGCTCTGGGGACTTAGAGTACTCCGCTCCGCACTCTGGGGATTCGGAGATTGGAAATCGTTTATACTCTAGTCCGCGCTCTGGGGACTTAGAGTACTCCGCTCCGCACTCTGGGGACTCGGAGATTGAGAATCGTTTATACTCTAGTCCGCGCTCTGGGGACTTTAAGTACTCCGCTCCGCACTCTGGGGACTCGGAGATTGAGAATCGTTTATACTCTAGTCCGCGCTCTGGGGACTTAGAGTACTCCGCTCCGCACTCTGGGGACTCGGAGATTGGAAATCGTTTATACTCTAGTCCGCGCTCTGGGGACTTAGAGTACTCCGCTCCGCACTCTGGGGAATCGGAGATTGAGAATCGTTTATACTCTAGTCCGCGCTCTGGGGACTTAGAGTACTCCGCTCCGCACTCTGGGGACTCGGAGATTGAGAATCGTTTATACTCTAGTCCGCGCTCTGGGGACTTAGAGTACTCCGCTCCGCACTCTGGGGACTCGAAGATTGGAAATCGTTTATACTCTAGTCCGCGCTCTGGGGACTTAGAGTACTCCGCTCCGCACTCTGGGGACTCGGAGATTGAGAATCGTTTATACTCTAGTCCGCGCTCTGGGGACTTAGAGTACTCCGCTCCGCACTCTGGGGACTCGAAGATTGGAATCGTTTATACTCTAGTCCGCGCTCTGGGGACTTAGAGTACTCCGCTCCGCACTCTGGGGACTTGGAGATTGTGAATCGTTTATACTCTAGTCCGCGCTCTGGGGACTTAGAGTACTCCGCTCCGCACTCTGGGGACTCGGAGGTTGGAATCGTTCGTATGAGTCTGTACGCCGCACAGAATAATGTAATTTATCATTCAATTAAGAGATACGGAAACTTCATAGAAAATGTGGCTTCAAGCCTTTATTAATGAAAATCAACTAAATTGCTCGATTACAACTTCAAAAGGAAACTAAGTCATTATTGAATGGAAACATGCACAAAACAATAGTGCTTATAACAAGAAAGGGAAACATGCCAAACGTAATAGTGCCGCAAATGTTCACTGTTCCATGCTCGGGGGAGTGTCGCGCCATCAACGGTCGCTAGCTTGAAGGTTCCTTCTCCAAGCTTCCGTTCAATGGCGTATGGACCTTCCCAGCTGGGATTCATGCGTGATGGTACTGGGAAGACTCGTTTCAGAACGAGATCACCCACATCAAAGATTCTTGGGCGGACTCTGCCATCGTAGTAGCGCTTGACTCGATGTCTGTGCGCCGCCGCCCTTAACTCAGCTTCTTCACGCTTTTCGTCGATGCAGTCCAGTGATTCCAGCAAGAGGTTTTGGTTCGTCTTGGGGTCATAGTATGTCACTCGGTGCGATGGAACTTCAAGTTCCACGGGTATTACGGCTTCAGAGCCGTATGCCAAGGCGAACGGAGTGTGGCCGGTCGCGGACTTGTGGGTAGTCCTATATGCCCATAATGCTGTCGGGAGTTCATCTACCCACTTGCCTCCAACCTTCTCCAGACGCTTCTTTAGTATGGACTTGATTATTTTGTTAACGGCCTCGACTTGTCCGTTAGCTTTTGGGTGTGCAACGGCAGCGAACTTTTTCTCGATGCCGTACTTCAAACAGAACTCTTTGAACTCTTTACTTTCGAATTGCGTTCCGTTGTCTGTAACGATGGTGCGTGGAAGACCGAAGCGGCATATAATGTTTCGTACAACGAAGTTAATGACTTTCTTAGAGGTGATAGTGGCCAAAGGTTCTGCCTCAGCCCATTTCGTGAAATAGTCGACTGCAACTATCGCGTACTTCGCACCACCTTTGGATAGAGGCAAAGAGCCGATTATATCGATTCCCCAGATCGCAAATGGCCAAGGGCTGATCATTTGTGTGAGTTCCGTTGACGGAGCCCTCGGGATTTTTGCATATTTTTGACACTTGTCGCATTTTCTTGCGTAGTCCGCGGCATCCCGGTTTACAGTGGGCCAGTAATACCCATAGCGGAGGATCTTCTTTGCTAGCGTTTGCCCCCCAGTATGGTCGCCGCATTCCCCTTCGTGGACTTCCCTCAAGACTCGCTTTGTTTCATCATGAGCGATGCATCGTAACAATGGGATTGAGAACCCTTTCCGGTACATGGATCCATCCTGCATTATGTACCACGCAGCCTTTCGAAGGACCTGTCGTCTTTCGCTTCTTCTTTCTGGTAAAGCCCCGGTTGTCAGGTACAGTTTGAATGGGGTTATCCACGAGTCCTTCTCGACCTTTGTTTCCAACACAAGGTCGATTTTCATCTCGTCTGCACTCGGGGCATGCAAGACTTCCACGGGATACAATCCCATTTGTTGAACATCGTCGGTACTCGCGAACTTAGCCAACAAGTCGGCTTCTTTGTTTTGCTCTCGCGGGATATGTGAAATGTCATAGCGCTCAAGATTTGATAGTAGTTCCTGGACCTGAACGAGGTACGGAGCAAGTTTCCGTCCTTTTGCTTGGTAGTCTCCTCGTACTTGGTAAACCACTAACTGCGAGTCACAAAAGATTTCGATCGATTTGATTCCGAGTTCTTTGATAAGCTTCAAGCCAGCGATCAATGCTTCATATTCAGCTTCGTTGTTCGTAGCCGGAAAATCGAGCTTCAGGGCATAACAGATTGATCGGTTTTCCGGAGTTATAAGAACTACGCCCGCGCCGGAGCAACGGTCGTTTGATGCACCGTCAGTGTATAACTTCCATCGTATGGGGAGAATGATGTCGTGATCGTCCGGTTTGATGGGTATGGTAAATTCAGCGATGAAGTCTGCTAACGCTTGCCCTCGGATAGCTCTCCGTGGTAAGTACGCGATATCGAATTGGCTCAACTCGATGTTCCATTTTAGCAATCTTCCAGAAGTTTCTGGTCGCTGAAGTACCTGCCTCAGGGGTTGATCGGTATAAACGCCGATTGAATGCGCTTGAAAGTATGGGCGTAGCTTGCGTGATGCAATCACCAAGCAATAAGCCAATTTCTCAATTTTAGGGTAATTCTTCTCTGCCCCCGTTAAACGCTTGCTAACATAATATACCGGCTTCTGGACTCGATCCTCCTCCCGGACCAAAGCTGCGCTTATCGCATGAGGGGATATAGCCAAGTAAACGTACAGCATCTCATGGTCAACTGGTTTAGATAGCATCGGTGGGCTCTCCAGATGCCTTACCAGGTTCTGGAAAGCTTCCTCGCAGCTAGACGTCCATTCAAAATTCCTCTTTCCTTTCTTTATTATGTCGAAGAATGGGATGCATTTGTCAGTTGCCTTGGATATAAATCGACTTAGCGCAGCCACTTTTCCGTTCAAGCTCTGTACCTGCTTTACAGTCCTGGGCGCTTGTACGTCTCGAATGGCTTGGATCTTTTCTGGGTTGGCTTCGATTCCCCTAGCGTTGACGATGAATCCTAAAAACTTCCCCGATGCAACGCCGAAAGAACACTTCAGCGGGTTGATCTTCATTCCATAGGACCTGAGTATGTTAAACATTTCAGCTAAGTCTTGAATGTGGTCGTTTGACTGCCGTGACTTCACGAGCATGTCATCCACATAGACTTCCATGGTTTTGCCCAGCTGGTCCTTGAACATTCGATTCACCAAACGTTGGTAAGTTGCTCCAGCATTCTTTAATCCAAAGGGCATCACTACATAGCAGTACAGCCCGACATTTGTAACGAAGCTGGTGTGTTCTTGGTCCGGAATATGCATTGGGATTTGGTTGTATCCCGAGTACGCATCCATAAATGATAATAATTCGTGTCCTGCTGTGGAATCGACCAACTGATCGATCCTAGGCAACGGGAAACTGTCCTTAGGGCATGCTTTGTTCAAGTCGGAATAATCTACGCAAGTCCTCCATTTCCCATTTGCCTTTTTCACTAGCACGGGGTTGGAGACCCACTCCGGGTAGAGGGCGTCGCGGACGAACCCATTTGCTTTGAGTTTGTCCACCTCCTCTCCAAGAGCGGCGGATCTCTCTGGATCCATTCCTCTCCTCTTTTGCTTGACTGGGACGTATTTCGGGTCTATGTTCAACATATGACTTGTGATGGCGGGAGAAATCCCACACATATCAGAATGCGTCCAAGCAAAAACATCAAGGTTTGCTCGGAGGAAGTCGCTAAGGTCTTCTGTCATTGCGGGGCCTAAATGTGATCCGATCTTCAGTATTCGCGAAGGGTCGTCACGGCTAACCGAAATGTCAATTGTTAATTCAGCCGGCGCCGCCTTCTCTTCCCTGGGTTTCTCATCGTCGTCTCTCGGATCTATATCTCCGTAGATCCGAGAACTATGCCCGAGCCAGGGCTCGGGCACTACTTGTCAATTATTCGCGTTGAGGATGCGGACAGGATTGTCCGCACCCTTTCCTTTTTCCCTCCGGTGGGCTTCTCGGAGCTCGGCCACATAACAGGAACGACCAGCTGCTTGGTCTCCATGAACAATGCCTACTCCTTTGTCAGTTGGGAACTTCAAAGTCAAGCACCACGGGGCTAGTGCCGCCCTAAATTCAGCCAGGGCCGGCCGACCCAAGAAAACATTATATGGAGAGTCCACATCCAAAACTACAAAGGGTAGAATTCGTACCCTCCGACGCTCGCCTTGTCCCAGTTCAACTGGTAACTCGACATATCCCACTGCATCAGTCGCAGCGCCGTTAAAACCGTGGATACGAGCTTTGGATGGTTTTAAGTCTTTTGTCTCTAGCTTCATCTGATCATATGCCTTCTTGAAGATGATGTTGACTGAACTTCCACAATCAATCAAAATTCTTTTTACATACGCTGGTCCGATTGTTGCAGATATGACCATGGGATCGATGGTCGGAGCCTCTATCTGATCAGCGTCTCTGTTTCGGAACACAATATCGTCTGTCATCACGCGCTGCTGCTTAGCAGGGGCCCCGTCCTCTACGTTTGAACAGCACTCGAAATCTGCATGCTTCAAGGAGCTCGCATATCGCTCCATCTCTTGCCAGTTCTTATCTGCGGGATGAGGTCCGCCGATAATTGTATTTATAACCAGTCTTCCAACAGTCCGGGCAGGTTCCTCTGGATGACGTGGAGCCGGTGCACGACCTGGGTCGGACGTTCCCTGTCCTCCTTCCTGCGGATCCTTCACAAATTCTTGCAACTTCTTTTGTCTGATCAATTTCTCGATAGCGTCATGTAGGTGTCTGCATTCCTCCGTGTTGTGTCCATAGGTTTCATGGAAGCGGCAATATTTCCCAGTCCGTTTCTGTTCTTCAGTTGATTCTTTCGGACGTGGTTTTCTGTAGTGAAAAGTATTGCATGTGGATAGGTAAATGTTCTCAAGTGGGGCATTTAGCGGAGTGTACTCGCTGTAGCTTGGAATTCTCGACTTCCACTTTCCCGCTTCTTTCCTCTTTCCTTGACTCCTTCCTCCGGACTCTTTGGGCTGCACAGGCTTATTCTGGACGTTGACTTGGACTTTCCCTGAATTGTCTCCAGATTGCTTCACAGCAATGTTGCTCTTGATTGACTCTTGGGCAGGTCCCGGTGCCTTGTCTCGTCGTACCCACCTAGCTTCCTCTCTTCTTATGAACTGGTGTGCCTTGGAGTAAAAACGCTCTAGCGTAGTCGGAGGTTTTCCTGCCAGCCAATCTCCGAATTCACAATCCGGATCTACACCTCTCATTACAGCCATTAGAATTGCA
Source organism: Allium fistulosum (assembly GCA_030737815.1). Taxonomy (NCBI): domain Eukaryota; kingdom Viridiplantae; phylum Streptophyta; class Magnoliopsida; order Asparagales; family Amaryllidaceae; genus Allium; species Allium fistulosum. The sequence continues at coordinate 513,220,181 of CM060906.1, read as the reverse complement.
TGGTCGTTGGGATTACTGACTTCAGTTGCCGCAACGTGGAATCTCTGTAAGTACTCCTTCAGCGACTCTCCGGGATTTTGGATTACACTTGACAAAGACATCACGTCCTTCGGGCGTGTAGTGTGTATCCGGAATTGCTCAATAAACTTCTTTGCCAACTCCTCGAAATTTGATACGGATCGCGGAGGAAGTCGGGTGAACCACATAGTAGCGATCCCAGATAGAGTAATCGGAAAGCACCTACACTTGGTGGCATCATTTGCTCTGGCTGAATCCATCATCCATTCATACCTCATTACATGTTGTCTAGGGTCAGTCTTTCCTTCGTATGCAGGAATGGTTGGCATGCTAAACTTCTTGGGGTAGGACGCTTGCAGCACAACATCCGTGAACGGAGTATGGCTTCTTGACACTCCCCAATCATCATTTGATAAGCCCTGATTTTCTTTCATCAGTTGCCTGATCATGGCTGTCAGATCAGGTGTCTGTATGGAAGCTGGGAGGTTGGAGTCAGTTCTACGTGCCTGTCCATGCTGATGCCTCCTTTCCTGGCGATCTGCCAATCGTGCGTCATGAGGTTCAACATTGTTAACATCTTGATGATCTGGAGCTCCCTCCTCCACCTGTACTCCGGTGGTTCGGAAGTTTCCAGTTCTGGCTTGGTCGCGGTCTCCTGCTGTTCGAACAGCAGCAACTGCCCTTGCAGTTTCAGTCTTACGGCGTCTGCGCCTGGGCGGCTCATCAGAAGAAGTTGAGCTGTCAGAAGAAGAATAAGCAGCTGGATTGCCCCCAGCATTCTGTTGCTGCTGTTGAGTGAGCTGTGCCATCAGGTTGGCATTAGCCTGCATCTGTTCTCCCAGTTGTCTTCTGCTTTCCCTAAGTTCCCTCATCAAGTCGTTGAACTCCACTCTGGTGACAACTGGAGTCTGTTCTTGAGCGGCAATCCCTGCACTCGGGATTGCCGGTTGATTGCTAGGTCCTGCTTGTTGTACGCTAGCAGTCTCTCGGGCATCCTCATTAAGAGAAGCTGACCTGGTACGTGGTCTTGCCATTGTAGAGTTGTTGGTATGAACTCTGAGTAGAATCAACGGATGTCCTATCAGTGAGTCGGATCTTCTTTGGGGGATTTATTCAATCCAGTAGCTTCAAAGCAGATCCTTGAGGTCTGAGAATTCAATTCTCAGTGAAAGCACCAAAGTGTTAGCACCAAAATTGGTCACTAACCTCGTTCAGAAAGATTGAGTAGAGATATAAGTGATGAAAGCAAATTAAACAGAGAAGACAATCCTAATTCAAGTGCAGAAAGTAAGAAGACCAAATTTATAGTGGTTCGGCGTAATTGCCTACGTCCACTTTGCTCAACTTTATTGATTTCCTTTATGATTGATTACAAATACAATTCGTGAATCAAATGCTTGAATGAAGGTGTTTAAGTAGAGAAGATGAGTCTTGAAAATGGTAGAGTCTCCCCCTATTTTCTCTCCAAAAAAGGATCCCTTTCACTGTGACCCTGCCCCTCTATTTATAGGCAAAGATGGGCTGGACTTCCCAAGTGGGCTGATTGCCGAACGTCCCAGCCCGAGTACAGTGGTCGCCATATGCCGAGCAAGGTTCGCCGAACGATCTCCGCCGAACCATTCCTTCTATGCCGAACGGTGTGCTGGTTAGTTGTGTTGAATGTCTCCTGGATGACGAGTATTACGCCGAACACCATGGGATGCCGAGTACTCTTGTATGTCGAGCATTCTAGATGCCGAACAGCCTTGATGCCGAGTACTCTGGTATGCCGAGCGACCTACTCTGGTATGCCGAGCGACCTTGTATGCCGAGCAGTCTTGATGCCGAACAGCCTTGATGCCGAGTACTCTGGTATGCCGAGCAGTCTTGCATGCCGAGTGGTCTTGATGCCGAACACTAGTTGACGCTGAGCATAGGTTGTTGCCGAGTGCCAGTTGATGCCGAACACTACTTGGCGCCGAGTACCCTTGTTGCCGAGTACTACGCCGAGTAGTCTCGATGCCGAGTGCTTTTGATGTCGAGTGCTCTCGTATGCCGAACACTGCTGAATACTACGCCGAACACTCCTGGATGTCAAATGCCTCGCCGAACACTACTGGATGCCGGTCACTCTCTGATGCCGAGTTCCACTGGACGCCGAACGCTAGCGCCGAGCACTGGTTGTCGCCGAACACTAACTGACGCCGAGCACTACGGATGCCGAACGCTATGGATGCCGAGTCCCACTGGATGCCGAACAGTCCTTCATGCCGAGTAGTGGCCAATGACGAGCGCTTAGTTGCCTGGTCAAATCTCCAGGAAACAATTAGATTAGAGGGATCGGTATACTTCTCTAGGAAGGGATCGGTAGAAAACGCATGCAAACTATGTAGAAGCAAAGGTCAAGCAACAACTCAAGTTTCACTGATCCAATTGACATGAAATTGGGAGGCTAAGCATATTTTAGCATGAGGAGGCCACCATAGAGATCGTACCCCAAAATTCAACCAAAGAAGGGATCGATACTGATCCATGTTCTTTGGGAATTGGGTCATGCAACCCCTCATGTGGGCCCAAATGGTTCTAAGGGCCCTTATGTCGAGTTTTCAGAGAGATATTTAGCCATCTTCACATATAAATACCAACTTGGTTGTTCACATTTGGGACATTACGCTGCTATTTGCTTTATATTCGTCTGTAACTAAGGATTTTAATATGATCCCTCTTGTACTCAGATTATGAAGTTATTAATAAAAGTAATCTATTCAAAGTGGACGTAGGCAAACAACGCCAAACCACTATAAATCATTGTGTGTGTGCTTTTATTTCAATTAATTGTTGTTTCTTTGTTATTATCCACTTTTTCAATTTTATTCTTCATTTCATCCTCTTCAAAAAGTTTCTACTAGGTGTTTGTGCCAATTTTTGGTGCAAACATTTTGGTGCTGTCACCGAGAACTTTGATTCTCAACTGATTAGGATCCATTTGTGGCTATTGGATTGCATAAATTCCTCGAAGGAGATCTATATTTATCTTTAGGAAGTTTGCTTATACTATTCAGATTTGCAAAAATCTAAGGAAAGCTATCAATATTGGTGAGGAACACTAGATCTACTTCTCAAAACATGGAGAGAAACGAGAACGTTAGTATCTAGCAAGGAGGCCCAAGCAGTCAACCAATGGATGTGAATGTTGAACCAGTTGAAGTCCACAATCCAACTGATTCTATTACAAATGTTGAATTCCAGAATCTGATGAGAGAGCTATTGGAATGCCGACAACAATTAAATCAGCGAATTCAGACCAATATCAACCTAATGAACCAACTCACTCAGCAATGGCGAGGAAAAGCTTAGAGCGACCGTATACCTTACTTGGCATCGGAGAGTTCAAGTTCATCGGATGAGTATATATGCATAAGGGCAGTAGAACAGATGGATATCGTGCAGAAACTTTGGGACATCAATACGCAAACCATCGTGGTCTGTTAGGATCGATCAGTGTTGATCCCTCCATAAGGATCGGTACAGATCCGCCCTCTAGAGGAGGGAACTTATATATGCGCACTGGGATGCAAGCTGGTGCTGCTACGGCCAATTTGGATGATGGAGTTTAGTTAAACGTTGACCAAGTGCTTCCCCATGCATTGGGAAGATGCTGAACCATGAAGGTGTGGAACGACCCATAGACATCGACTGGACCATTCACATGAGGTGGATCACGACCACCGCTTGGGGTCAACTATCCAAATGCCGGACTTGTCGGTTATGGTCGGATAATTAGTAAGAGAGATCCAAGGCTTGACCAATGATGACTGGGGAATCTCGATAAGCCATACCCTATTCACTAATAACGTCCTACATGCAGAGCATCCAAGGAGGTTCAACATGATGTCGATGCCTGCCTACGAGGGAAAACCCGACCCTAGGTAGCATATCATGAGATATGAATGGCTGATGGAATCTGCACGAGCAGATGATGCAACCAAGTGTAGATGTTTTCCCATAACTCTCTCTGGAATAGCAACGATGTGGTTTACAAGGCTACCCCCGCGGTCGATCTCTAGATTTGATGATTTGGCAACAAGGTTTATGGAGTAGTTTCGAATGCACGCAACAAACCCCAAAGATGTAATGTCCCTGTCCAGCGTGATCTAGGCTCCAGGAAAATCATTGAAATATTATTTGGCGAGATTCCATATAGCTGTTGCAGAAATTAGTAACCCGAATGACCATGCAATATTGATGGTCGTGACAAGTGGAATTGATCGAGAATATGATTTTAGCGATTGGTTAGCTGGCAAAGTACCCACAACGTTGGAACGCTTTTATGCAAAGGCGGCTCAGTATTTGAGGAAGGAGGAAGCCAGATCCTCCAGGAAGAAGAATGTTGTAGGATCGAATGAAGAAGGAGTATAGAGTAATATTGCTGTAAAGTAGTCTGATGAAAGCTCAAGAAAAGTTTAAATGAATGTCTAGAATAAACCGAATCAACAAAATAAAGGCAGAGATAAGAGCCGAGAATGAAAGAGGGATTCTGGAAGAGGGAAGCCTAGGATTCTGATGTACAATACTTACACACCACTGAATACGTCCCCAGAGAATATTTATTTGTCCACCTGCAATACCATGCATACATGAAGCCGCCTCCAAAAGAATCAATAGAGAGCAGAAAAAAACCGAAAAATATTATCAGTTTCACTAATGCTATGGGAATAACACAAATGAATGCAGGCATCTCCAGGATATAATCGAAAAGCTGATTTGAGAAAGGAAGTTATAGCAGATTGTGAAAACCCTCGGGATGGCAGGCAGGGGACATCTAACCCCAATCGAGGACAAGCACCGCACAGGGCTGAGGAGCCTGCGCGGACTACTGGATGATTGGTAATCAATATAATATTCGGATGACCGCATCCGGCTGATAAGAGTTGGCTTGAAATGAATCGCTATGCTAGCACGATTAAGCATGTGAATTTTAAATGTTGTTCAAACACGGAAGATGGAGCTCCAGCAAAACAACATCATACAATGGCAGATGATATTGTGATTAGAAATAGTAGTGCAAACAAGTGGAGGCTCCAACGATCGACCCAATGGTCATTTCGGCCATGATTGGCCCCACTTTAGTGAGAAGGATATTGGATGACTGTGGAAGTTCTGTAAATATAATTTTCAAAAAAGCTTATGATCAGATGAGGATGGAAGCCAAGGACTTGAAACCGTCTAAAGCCTATATTCACGGCTTTAGTGGTATTGCAAGTGAAGCTATTGGTTATGTTGAATTACTTGTAGAGTTGGGAGAAGGTGACAGTAGGAGAGTACAGATTTTGCCTTTTGTTCTTTTAGTTGTTGACTCTCCATACAATGTTTTTTTGGGTCGACCGACCCTAGTTGAGTTTCGGGCAACTCTTGCCCCATGGTGATTGACTTTGAAGTTCCCGATATATAATGGAGTCAGAGTTGTTCATGGTTATCAGGTGGCTGGATGTGCCTATTATGTAGCTGAATTGAGGGATGCTCAACGAAAGGAGAAAGGTAAGGGTGTGGACAAGTCAGTTCGCATCCAAGCCACTGAAGATTGACAACTAGCGCCTGAGCCTTGGCATGGGCACCACAGTCGGCTCTATAGAGATATAGATATGATAGATGACGAGGAGGAGCCCAAAGAGACCAAGGCTTCACCAGCTGAGCTGATGATTTACATCACAGTCAGCCATGACGACCCGTCACGTGTCCAAAATATCGGATCGCAACTCAGCCCCCCGATGGTGAAAGAACTTACTGGATTTCTCCGAGCGAATCATGACATGTTTGCTTGGAATCACATTAACATGTGTGGGATCTCACCTGCCATTGCTAGTCATGCATTGAATATCGACCCAAGGCATGTCCCAATGAAACAACAAAGACATGGCATGGATCCGAAGAGATTTATCGCTCTTTAAGAGGAGGTGGATAGACTTGAAGACAATAGGTTTATTCGTGATGCCCTCTACCCTAAGAGGGTATCTAATCCTGTACTTGTGAAAAAGGCGAATGGGAAGTGGTGCACATGCATTGATTACTTGGACTTGAACAAGGCATGCCCGAAAGATAGCCTTTCCTTTCCAAGGATCGACTAGTTGGTAGACACAACCGTGGGACACGAATTGCTATCGTTCATGGATGCATACTCAGGATATAACCAAATCCTGATGCATATTCCCGATTAAGGGCACACCAGCTTCATTACCGATGTTGGATTATATTGCTATGTGGTGATGCCGTTTAGGCTAAAGAATGCAGGAGCAACCTACAAACGCCTAGTTAACAAAATGTTTAAAGATCAAATCGGAAAAACGATGGAGGTATATGTGGATGATATGCTCATGAAGTCACGACAGTCTAGCGACCACATTGGAGACTTGGCAGAAATGTTTGACATCCTCCGACATTATAAAATGAAGATTAATCCTCTGAAATGTTCCTTTGGCGTTGCATCGGGAAATTTCTTTGCTTTCATCGTTAATGCCTGCAAAATCGAAGTTAATCCCGAGAAGATTCAAGTTATTTGCAATATCCAAGCGCCAAGGACTATTAAACAAGTACAGAGTCTGAATGGGAAGGTTGTTCCCTTAATCTAATTCATTTCCAAAGCTACTGACATTCATTTCTTTGACTTGATTAAGAGAGGAAAATGGAAGTTCGTATGGACACAAGATTGTAAAGACACATTCCAAGCATTGGTGAATCACTTAGAGAAACCCCCCATCTTATCAAAGCTAATGGATCAAGAAGAATAATATATCTACTTAGCCATGTCGGTACACGCTATAAGTGTCGCGTTGCTCCATGAGTAGAATCGAATACAGAGACTGGTCTATTATGTTAGCAAGCGATTGATAGGAGCTGAAAGGAACTATCCGAAAATAGAGAAACTGGCATATTTTTTGTTGATTTCATTACAAAAGCTCCACCCTTACTTCCAAATGCACCCTATCAATGTTTATACCAACCAGCCGTTACGACAGGTCCTACAACGACCTGAGACGTCTGGAAGGTTACACAAGTGGAATATCGAACTCAGCCAATTCGACATCACTTATCTTCACCGGAGGGCTATCCAAGGTCAGGTATTGGTAGATTTTATAGCATAATTTACCGTGTAGGATGATTTCCTGAAGAGCAGTGAAACCCCAACCATACGGTCGAAGGTTATACATATAGAGCATCTAATGATCGTTCCTCTAGAGTTGGGATTGTGCTTGTAACTCTCGAAGATCGATCAATTTGCTACACTTTAAAGCTTGATTTCCCTGCAACAAACAATGAAGCCGAGTATGAGGCTCTAATTGTTGGACTTAAACTCGCCAGAGAATTAGGAATAAAGTCTCTTGAAATATTTTGTGACTCGCAATTGGTAGTATACCAAGTCAAGGGAGATTGCCAAGCTAAAGGACAATGGCTTGCTCCATACCTTACCCAATTCCAAGAGTTGTTGAACGATTTCGAGTATTACGACATTGCGCACATTCCTTTGGACCAAAACAGAGAGGCAGATTCACTGGCAAAATTTGTTAGCACCAAGGATGCACAATAGATGGGCTTGGTTCCAGTCGAAGAATTGAATTCCCCATGTATAAACCTGAAGGGAATCGACCGAGTACTAGAGATGAAGCCTGAGAGGGAATCGTTGTTGACTTTGATTAAAACCTATTTGCTAAAGGGAGTCCTTCCTGAACAAAAGAATGAAAAGCGATAAGTTCTTTGTAAAGCTTCGTGATATATCAAGTAGGAAGGAGTTATGTACAGAAAGGGTTTTTCTATTCCCCTGCTCTGGTGTATCACTTATGATGAGATAAAACGAGTCCTAAAAAAAGTTCATGAAGGAGAATGTGACAATCACACTGAGGGGCAAACTCTAGGAAAAAAAAATACTCCGTTACGGGTGTTATTGGCCAACTATCAATCGAGACGATGTTTATTATGTAAGGTGATGCGATAAGTGCCAGATATATGCAAAAGTCCTAAAAGCTCTGCCGATGAAAATAACACAAATGATCAGCCGATAGCTGTTTTCCATATGGGGTAAGACATTATCGGTTCATTACCGATATCTAAAGGTGGTGCGAAGTACGCTATTGTCGCAGTTGATTACTTCACCAAGTGGGCTGAAGCAGAACCATTAGCTACGATCACAATGAAGAAAGTAATCAACTTCATTGTTCGGAACATCATCTACTGTTTCGGTGTTCCACGAGCTATTGTAACAGAAAATGGGACTCAATTCGACAGTGTTGAATTCAAACACTTATGTCGTCCACATCGTATTGAAAAGAGATTTGCGGCAGTCGCTCACCCTCAAGCGAATGGGCAATTTGAAGCTATGAATAAAATCATAAAATCCATTTTGAAGAAGGGTTTGGAAAAGGCTGGAGGAAAGTGGGTGGATGAACTCTCGAGAGCACTATGGGCTTATAGGACCACCCAAAAGTCCGAGACTGACCATACTCCATTAGACCGCGCTTACGGTTTTGAGGCTGTTATTCATGTTGAGCTTGAAGTTCCTTCTCATCGAGTGACTTACTACGACCCCAAAACAAATTAAGACCTCCTCTTGGAATCTTCGGACTTTATAGATGAGAAGCATGAGGAATCTAACTTGAGGGCAGTTGCATACCGACACCGAATCGCCCGATACTACAACACTAAAGTCCGTCATAGAACCTTTAAAATCGGCGATCTCGTCTTGAAATGGGTTTTTCCTGCCCCGTCACATATGTAACCAACCTGGGAAGGACCGTATGTCATTTAGCAGAGGCTTGGAGAGGGAACTTTCAAGCTAGCGACTGTTGATGGCATCAAACTCCCAAGGGCGTGGAATAACGAGCATTTACAACCCTATTTCACTTAGTATATTTCTTTTTCATTTAATTGTATTTACTTTCGGAATTTTCCTTAGCATTTGATTTTCCGGATATGTAATAAGACAAATTATGTCATTTCCTTCCGTTCAGAAAATAAAGTTTTGAACTTCCTTCATATCTGTGCTTGCTATAGTGTTACATGTTGGTTACATTATGAAACTGACTGATGTCGATACATTCGAACAGTTTCCCTGAGTTTAGGACTAACCAATTATGCTAGTTCCCAATTAAATTAAACAGGATGAGAGTGGTCCGACCGTTCATTTAATAAGTCTCGTTCATAGCCTGTTATCCCGCCTTTTGGCAAGACTGCGACACCAAGGAATTGACCTGTAACCAATGACGGCCCATCCTAGAAATCAGTTATACATAGGCTCACTATGGATATCGACAAATTTTGTCCGAGTCCGGATCAAGCCAAAATTGGTAGGACATGACAAGCTAGGCCATGGGAGCCAACATTTCAAATCTCAAATCAATTCGAGTTCGTATGCTCAAGTTATGAGCGATACAAGATTGGATGAAAATCAATTACCGGTCGACTCGCTCCTTCGACTCGCTTCGCAACACTCAGGAGAAGCCAACTTCGACTCGCTCCACGTCCCTCAGAGCTGCTCTCTTCGACTCACTCTAATTTGAAACCATCGAAAGTGCTCTCTTCGACTCGCTCCAGTTCGAGACCATCGAAAGCACACACTTCGACTCGCTCCGCTCAAACAACTGTTCGACTCCATCAACTTCGACTCCACTGCTCAAACCTCCCAGGACGCTCCATTTTGACTCGCTCGACCAGTGCTAGCTTCGACTCGCTCGACCAATGCTTGCTTCGACTCGCTCGACCAATGCTTGCTTCGACTCGCTCGACCAAGTGCTTACTTCTAGGCACACTTCGACTCGCGCTCAATCAGTGAACAGTTCGACTTGCTCGAAGCAACATCCAGGACAGAGTAAGAATCAAGTGCCATGTCATCGAGTCGAACGGAAGCGAGTCGAAACAGGAGCGAGTCGAAGGAAACAGCCTACCGAAAACTCCATTTTGTATCGATCATATCTCCCAATCTACAAGTCCAAATGCTATGAAATTTTCACAGAAGACTACGTGTATGCTAAAGAATGTCCACGCCAAATTTCGACTCCATTGGCTGAAATCTTGATCGAGTCGAAATCTGTTCATGTCGATCACGGATCGGACCGAAACTTCACGGGCTTGGGCGTGCTGGCTTGGTCACGTGCCAGAGAGGATCTCCCGAGATCTGAGCGAAATACCAACCTCCTACACCTATAAATAGACCCCCAAAGCCAACAAAAAAGGGGTTCGTCTTCCTCTTTGAGATCTCCAATGCCCGGACTCCGCCAGATCCAGATCTGAACTCAATTGCTGCTGCCACAAACGAAATTCACTACTGCAAATCACAATTGACTGCTGTAAATCATTGAATTCACTTGTAAACGCAAAAGAAAGATCAATAAAGCAAACTACTTCATAGTGGACGTAGGCTATACGCCGAACCACTCTAGATTCTTATGTCTCCTTGCACTTTAATTATTCTCATTTCTGAAATTTGGAGTTTTTGTTAGATAATTCCTCTTTTTTCATTTAATTTCTTCATTTTATCTCTTCAAAGACTTCTGAAGAGTGTTGTGCCCAATTTTGGTAGAAACACTTTGTTGCTTTCACTGAGAAAAACCCAATTTTTCTCCTGCTCTTTGGATCTCCTATCTATATTGGATTGCATAAATCTAAGAAGAAGATCCAGATCTAGAACTTTGAAGCCCTTCCATTCTATTCAGATTTGCAATCAGATCTAGGAAAGGACTTCATCAATTCATTATGGTGAGCACACGTACCACCTCTACAGCTGCTGATCAAGGAGCACGGGACCGGCAAAATCCCGTGCAATCACCTCCATCCAAGCAAAATGCTGCATGACCTTCAGATCCATCAGGTCCAATCACTGGACAAGAATTACAGACATTGCTTCAAGAGTTGACCCAAAGTCGACAGCAGCTAGCGGAACAACTACACGCCAACACGGAGTTGACTAACCAACTAAATCGCCAAAGGCGAAGAAGATCCAGAAGAGACCAAGGTTCTCACTCTTCCACAGAAAGTTCAGCCTCCTTCGATGGCCAAACTAGATCCACACGTCCACCGTTAGGTGGAAGAACTAGATCCACACGTCCACCGTTAGGTGGAAGCTACACCCAGGCCACGGGACACCAACCTGCTTCGAACCTTGGGCAACCTAGAGCTGGACCATCCGCTAGCCTCCTCACAGAACCTTCAACTCGGGGAGGAGCTGCTCCTTATCATGTTACCGGCAACATTGCTACCACCACCACTGCCGGACAAGGAGTTGATGCTAGAAACCAAGCTGATCCTCAACATATCCAACGAGAGCAAACTCCTGAACCTTATGTCCCTGAGGATGTTGAACCAAGGAGGCGAGGCATGGACCGTTGACCGCGTACGGTCTAGACTCGCGCTTTGGAACCCGACCACACCTTGGCACAACATGCTCCAAGTGTCCGAATGCCAGATATACCAGCGATGATCCGCCAAATGATCCGTGAAAGTCAGGGTCTCTCTAATGACGACTGGGGAATCTCTCGAAGTCATACCCCTTTCACCGATGACGTCTTATACGCTGAACCACTTCGGCGCTTCAGGATGCCAGCTTTGCCAGTTTACGAAGGGAGTTCTGATCCCAATCAACACGTCCTGAAATACGAATGGCTGATGAATGCTGCTAGAGCTGATGATGCAGTAAAGTGCTATAGTTTCCCCATTTCCCTAGGGGGCATCGCTACCATGTGGTTCACTCGTTTGCCACCGCGATCCATCTCTAACTTTGACCAGATGGCCGCCAAGTTTGTTGAACAATTCCGTAAGCATGTGGCGAGGCCAAAGGATGTTAACACTCTGTCTAGTGTTACGCAAGCTCCCGGAGAAACGCTTAGACGTTACTTGGAGCGATTCCATGCTGCGTGTGTAGAAATAAGCAACCCCAACGATAACTCTATCCTGATGGCTCTAACTAAGGGGATTGATGCTGATTCTGAGTTTGGAAGTTGGCTAGCTGGGAAACCACCTGCGTCATTGGACCGTTTCTATTCCAAGGCAGCCCAATTCCTGAGAAGGGAGGATGCGAAACAGTCAAGGAAGCAGGGTGACGCATGGCCCAACATCGAAGGTATCCAGAGTAACGTCGTTGTTAAACAGTCCTGGGATAGTTCTGTAAAAATTCAGTTGAACGTCCAAAATAAACAAAATCAGCAGAGGGACAATAGAAACCAGAACAAAAAACGCGATCAGGATCGTGGACCACGGCGTAGAGCTTCCATGTACGATAATTACACTCCATTGAACACGTCATTGGAAAGGTGTATTTGGAAACCTGCAATACCATGCAGTATAAAAAGCCTGCCCCGAAACCACTAACTAAAAGACAAATCCAAACAGGAAAGTTCTGTAGATTCGATGAGAGTTATGGCCACAACACCAATGAGTGTCGTCACTTATAAGACCTCATTGAAAAACTGATACGTGAGCGGAAGTTTGATCAGTATGTACGGGCGCCGCAATCCGGTGGTGCGGGCCCATCAAATCAGAATCGTGCACCGAATCAGGAAAGACATGAAGAACCCGCTCGTGCGGACGGGAGGTTGGTCATCAATACAATAAGTGGTGGTCCTCACCCAGTAGATCGAAGCTGGAAGGAAATGGAGTCGTATGCCAGCTCTATCAGGCATGCGGACTTTGAGTGTTGCAGTAGTTTTGATGAGGGGGCTCCGGGCAAGCAATGGAAAACGATGATGGATAACATCATGTTCAGGAGCAGAGACGCAGATAAAATCGAAGCTCCCACTATCGATCCACTGGTCATCTCAGCACAAGTGGGTCCCGCTTGGATAAAAGGGATCTTAGTTGACAGTGGAAGCTCTATGAATATTTTGTTCAAGCGAGCTTATGATCAAATGAAGATGGAAGCCGCAGACTTGAAGCCTTGTCAATCTCGAGTCCATGGTTTCAACGGAAGTGCCACAATCCCCACTGGAATGGTGGAACTGCTAGTAGAGTTGGGAGTTGGAGAATGTCGGAGAGTACGGATGTTGCAGTTCATCGTTTTGGACATAGACTCCCCTTACAATGCTTTCTTGGGCCAACCGGCCCTCGCTGAATTCAGAATAGCCATTGCTCCATGGTGTTTGACCTTAAAATTTCCCACTGATCATGGAATAGGAATCGTTCAGGGAGATCAGGCCAATACCAGAGCCTGTTATGTTGCTGAGCTGCGGGAGGCGCAGCGAAAGGAGAAGGGAAAGGGCGTAGAGGAATCTCTCTACGTCCGTTTCGTCGATAATTGACAATTAACGCCCATGCCCAGGCCCGGGCATCCCAACAAATTCCTCAAGGACCTTGACCCGAGAGAAACTGAAGACGAAGGAGAATCTAAAGAAAGTCAAGCATCCCTGGCCGAACTGACGATTGATGTCCTAATTAACAATAACGATGATTCGAAAATAATAAAGATTGGATCTCAGTTAAGCCAGCAAACTCAAGAGGAATTGGTTGAATTTCTGCGGGCAAATCTTGATGTACATTCTGATATGTGTGGGATCTCGCCGGACATTGCGAGCAACACTCTGAACATTGACCCGCAGCATGTCCCGGTCAAACAAAAAAGGCACGATATGGATCTAGAGAGATCTGCCGCCCTTAAAGAGGAAGTAGAAAAGCTTGAAGCGAACGGATTCATTCGAGATGCGCTATATCCTGAATGGGTGTCAAATCCCGTGCTCGTCCGAAAGCCAAACGGGAAGTGGAGAACATGTGTCGACTATTCCGATCTGAATAAAGCGTGCCCCAAAGGCAGTTTCCCGCTTCCTAGAATTGATCAGCTAGTGGATTCGACGGCTAGACATGAACTCTTATCCTTCATGGACGCGTATTCAGGCTACAATCAGATACCGATGCATTTACCCGATCAAGAACATACCAGCTTCATAACCAATCTGGGACTTTACTGTTACAAGGTTATGCCGTTCGGACTCAAGAACGCCGGGGCTACTTACCAACGGTTGGTTAATCGGATGTTCGCTAATCAAATCGGGAAGACAATGGAAGTATATGTAGACGACATGCTTGTGAAGTCACGACTCTCCACCGACCATGTAAGAGATCTGGAAACTATGTTCAACATACTTTGGGAGTACAAGATGAAGCTCAACCCACTGAAATGCCACTTTGGAGTTGCATCCGGAAAGTTCCTTGGGTTCATCGTTAACGCCCGGGGAATCGAAGCTAATCCCGAAAAGATTTGGGCAATCAGAAATCTTGAAACTCCCAAAACTATAAAGCATGTCCAGAGTCTCAATGGAAAGGTAGCAGCATTGAGCAGGTTCATTTCAAAGTCCACTAACAAATGCATTCCCTTCTTCGATCTGATTCGAAAAGGGAAACGAAACTTTGAATGGACCACAGAGTGCGAGGGCGCTTTCCAAGCACTAGTCCAACATCTGTCCACACCGACGATACTGTCAAAGCCTATTGATCATGAGAAGTTGTATGCGTACTTGGCGATATCAGAAAACGCAATCAGCACTACCTTGGTTCGAGAAGAAGACGGGATACAGAAGCCAGTGTACTACGTCAGCAAACGATTGACTGGGCTAAAAGAAATTATCCGAAGCTGGAAAAGTTGGCTTACTGCCTTGCCATTGTATCAAGAAAACTCCGGCCATACTTCCAGGCACATTCCATTATTGTTTACACCGACCAGCCATTACGACAGGTCCTTTCGCGGCCTGAGACGTCTGGTAGGTTACTCAAATGGAACATCGAACTGAGCCAGTTTGACCTTACTTACGTTTCGAGATGGGCCATACAAGGACAAATCCTAGCCGATTTCATAGCTGAATTTACCATCCCAGAGGACTTGCCCGAAGCCAGTGGATCCCCCAAATACGTCGAGAAACTTTATACCGACGGAGCATCAAACGACCGGTGTTCAGGCACTGGTATTGTGCTTGAAACTCCCAAGGGTCGATCCATATGTTATGCCTTAAAGTTCGATTTCCATGCGACTAATAATGAAGCTGAATATGAAGCCCTCCTAGCTGGCTTGAAACTTGCTAGAGATTTGAGAATTACCGTAGTGGAAATTTATTGGGATTCACAATTAGTTGTGTGTCAAGTACGAGGAGAGTATCAAGCAAGAGATCGAAGGTTGGCTGCTTACTTAGCTGGAGTTAAGGAAGTACTAGACCATTTCGATTACTACGCCATCTACAGTATACCTCGAGAACGCAACCAAAAGGCCGATTCGTTGGCGAAGCTAGCCAGCACAGGCGAAGCTCAACAAATGGGACTCGTTCCCGTAGAAACGCTATCTTCCCCAAATATCGAACGGGCGGAAAAAAACCAGGTATGCAAAACCGTCCCCGAAAAGGATTCATGGATGACTCCACTCAGAAATTACATTGAGCACGGAACCCTGCCGGAGCGCAGGAGTGAGAAAAGATAGGTCCTTCGAAAGGCCTCAAGATTTACCATCTAGAAAGGACTCATGTACAGGAGGGTATACTCAGTTCCCCTACTCCGATGTATCGCTCACGATGAAATTAAACAAGTGTTACGCGATGTGCATGAGGGAGAATGTGGCGATCACACCCGGGGGCAAGCACTTGCCAAGAAAATACTTTGCTACATATATTACTGGCCTACCATGAATCGCGATGCGTTGGACTATGCGAAGAAATGTGATAGGTGCCAGAAATATGCCCGAATCCCTAGGGCTCCTCCTATTGAGATAACGCAATTGGTCAGCCTACGGTCGTTCGCAATGTGGGGCATCGACATCATCGGTGCTCTACCTCTGGCAAAAGGTGGTGCGCAGTACGCCATCATCGCGGTTGATTACTTTACGAAGTGGGCTGAAGCCAAAGCTCTCACTACCATTACAACGAAGAAAGTAATCAACTTTGTGGTTCGTAACATCATCTGTCGATTCGGTCTCCCACACACCATTATTACGGACAACGGAACCCAATTCGATAGTGCTGAATTCAAAGATTTCTGCAAACGATTTCACATCCAAAAGAAGTTCTCTGCAGTTGCACACCCTCAAGCAAACGGATAGGTCGAAGCAGTTAATAAAGTCATAAAGTCCATCCTGAAGAAACGCCTAGAAAAGGTCAGGGGCAAGTGGGTCGATGAACTTCCTATGGCTCTATGGGCTTACCGAACAACCCACATGACCGCGACCAGCCACACTCTATTCTCTCTTGCTTACGATTCAGAGGCTATTATTCCAGTCGAGCTAGAAGTACCTTCTCACCGTGTGACATACTATGATCCAAAGGCAAATGCTATATTACTTGCTGAATCTCTTGATCTACTGGATGAGAAGCGTGAGGAGGCTGATTTGAGGGCAGCTGCGCATCGAAGTTGAGTCGCCCGATTGTACAACTCCAAGGTCCGTCCGCGAACCTTCAAACTAGGCGATCTCGTCTTAAAAAGAATCTATCTGGTTCCTTCACATATGAAGTCGACATGGAAAGGACCGTATGTTATTGAACGAAGGCTCGGAGATGGCACATTTAAGATATCGACCGTCGACGGTCTTACCCTGCCAAGAGCTCGGAATAGCGAGAGCCTTCGCCGCTATTACACCTGACAGGCTATCTTTATCCATTTAGTTTACTTTCCTTTTCTACAATTTGTTTATGCATTTCGAAATTAGAACTTGTAATAAGGCAACTGACTTTGCCAAACTTTCTTATTTCAGCAATAAAATGCAACCACTTCGAGCCAGAGCTGTGATTTACTTGAAATACTTCATATGACCATCACTATGCACGGAGAGCTAAGTCTCATCATACGGTGGGATTTATTCAAATAGAGAGTGGCTGCGATGAAACCAATCACTCCCTAAGTGAAACCTGAGCTCGGGGGCAAGCCATCACATCAAAGTCAAAAAAGGGATTGATACACGACAATCCTTCATCGACTTCAAACTCCCAGAGCACGAGTCGGAGTATAAACATTCAACTCCGTATTCCCAGAGTGCGAAGCGGAGTATAAACATCCAACTTCGTATACCCAGAGTGCGAAGTGGAGTATAAACATCAACTCCGTGTTCCCAGAGTACGAAGCGGAGTATAAACATCCAACTCCGTATTCCCAGAGTGCGAAGCGGAGTATAAACATTCAACTCCGTATTCCCAGAGTGTGAAGCGGAGTATAAACATGTAACTCCGAACTCCCAAAGCGCGAGTCGGAGTATAAACATCCAACTCCGTATTCCCAGAGTGCGAAGCGGAGTATAAACATTCAACTCCGTATACCCAGAGTGCAAAGCGGAGTATAAACATCAACTTCGTGTTCCTAGAGTGCGAGGCGGAGTATAAACATTCAACTCCGTATACCCAGAGTGTGAAGCGGAGTATAAACATTCAACTCCGAACTCCCAGAGCGCAAGTCGGAGTATAAACATCCAACTCTGTATTCCCAGAGTGCGAAGCGGAGTTTAAACATCAACTCCGAACTACCGGAGCGCGAGCCGGAGTATAAACATCAGCTTCGAACTTCCAGAGTGCAAGTCGGAGCATAGACGTCGACTCCGGATTCCCAAAATGCAGAACGGAGCCTAAACACCAACTTCAAGTTCCCGAAGCATGGATCGAAATATAATTATCAACTCCAAACTCCCAGAGCGCGAGTCGGAGTACAAATGCCAATTCCAAGTCCCCAAACAGCGGGCATATGATTGAAACTCAAGCCAGCATGACCAACCGCGAGCAAACAAATGAGGATCCCCGGAGTGTGGATATGATCGTCAACGATCGGACAAGCGCGAATAAACTGCTCAATCCTCGTTTGCCTTAAACGCCCATCCAACGGCACTAACTCGGCATGCTAGGAGAAAAGGGCAATCGCTGACTGATGTTTTACAACATGCCACCAAGATTGGGGGGGAAGACTTAAGCATCAATCATCGACTGAAGCAATGCGACGTCAAAATTCGACTCGTTTCTCGGTCGCATACCATGTCCACAATACCCGAACTTGGCAAACAGAAACAAACTTCATTCAGAAACTGAAACTTCGCAAGTGCAGTCCAGACACTGAAACACTTAGATAAATACACACTGACAAAAAAGAAGTCAAAAAAGAAAAGTTTCATTTCTATTGATTATAGAGGAAGTTCGTGTACAAGTTTCCAAAATATTCCTACTAGCAGGGGCCGAACCCGCATCTATACATGGCTAACAAAATGCAAATCAAAATACACCGGGAGAGCATGCCTAATCTTTCTTTTTCCTTAGCTTCCTCCTCGGTGTGGACCCGCTGGAACCATCGCCAGTCTTCCTCTCGAGCCTTTGCTTTTCGGCGGTTGGTCTTCAGGCGAGGGCATTATGTCGACGTCCTCCTCCGAACTCGTGTGAATAAGAATGCTCCCTACGGGTGGAGTCGGAGGAACGGGATCAATTACAGAAGGTGGAACGGGCAGGCTGGTGAGAAAGACAGTACCACCAGGAGACATCATTCCGAGCGGGGCAGGTCCCGATGCTGCCATCCCACCTCCAAAGCTGCCGCCATAAGCCGCTGCTGCCAGTTTAGCGTCAATCTGAGCAAACATCTCCTCTTTGGTTACTGCTCGAGCCCCGCTTGGGTCATCAGCAGTCGGCATTGAAGAGCTTGTAGCAGGATCAGTTCCGCTCATAACAGATGACAAGTCAGCACGAGGATCGCCGTGGCGGCGAAAGAGTTCATCCATCAGATGCTCGTCGAACGCGATTGTATCTCCCTGCAGATCGTCAAGCGGGGCAGCTGTACTCATGGTGGTTGCCTCGGTCATGATAGCCTCCTGCATTTGATATGGTTCTTGGGTGGCAGGAGGCATGGCCGATGCAGCATCGATCATTGGACAAAGAATAAAAGGACTGTTAGAACTTAACTCGAACGAAAGCTTCGACTTAAGAAAGAAAAGTGGAATGTTCAGAATTCCTTCCTCAATTCGACTTATAGGCAGCAGGGCGGCATCAGTAACTTGCGTAGCAGCCGGAGACATCTGCGGCTGATCCGGATTATAAGCAGGAACAGCCTGGGGATCAACCGCAGACGAGGATTTAGGCTGGGTTGACGTGGGAACTTCAAGACTTGCTTCCTGGTGGTCAACCCCTGAACCCTCTCCAACTTCAAAGTGTTGGGCGCCAAGTCTTTCCTTCTCACGCAGAATCATTGACTCGTGCAGAATCTTCTTTTCATCGTCATTCAATATGTGATTCTCGAGCTCAAATTCATCTACAGACTCAC
Organism: Allium fistulosum; assembly: GCA_030737815.1. Taxonomy (NCBI): domain Eukaryota; kingdom Viridiplantae; phylum Streptophyta; class Magnoliopsida; order Asparagales; family Amaryllidaceae; genus Allium; species Allium fistulosum. The sequence continues at coordinate 513,200,954 of CM060906.1, read as the reverse complement.
CCTGATGCGCCTCCTTCTCTTCCTCAACCAGCCGCCCCAGGCGTTATAAAGATGTGTACGGTAGTCATCGAGCCAGGCTAGCCCTCTGTGCCTCAACACATTAGCATTATAAACAATGAGCAAGTCCTCGATGTCAGCCTCTAGCCTGGACTCCACCGACTTTACTTTCTCCTCGACCTCGGCCTCCACCTTGCGGACTTTAGCCACTGCCGCATCCCATTCACCCCTAAGCAGAACAGCTTGGTCGCGCGCCTCCTGGGCTGCACTGTTTGCGTCATCTTTTTCCTTGGCCATGTTGGTGAATTTGGCCTTGAGTTCATTTAGCTCCTTGACTGCCGCGTCCCGCTCGGCGGTAACTGTAGTGTTCCGGTGGCCCATCTCCTCCGCCAGGGCAACATGTGTCTGCCCCAGCTTCACCATCGCCGCCTTCACCTCATCAGCCTTCTTGGTGGCCTCAATCTCCGATTTCCGAGAAGACTCGGCCTCAGCAGTCGGCACTTGGATGATCCGGTCCCTTTGAGCGAGATCAGTCTCCAGTTTCTCAAGTGCTTTGGCCCGCTCAAAGGCCACCTTAAAATCTTTCTCCACGGCCTTTACCCACTCCCTGTACTGGGTGTAGATGTCATGAACATAATCATGCATCGTGCCTTCTGCCCCTGATGGAATTCTCCTCAAGTGAGGGGGAAGACGTAGCCGTCGAAGCAGATATTTGGAAAATCCTTCTTCATCTGAGCTAATTTAAGGGCTCCTTCCGCTGTGGGCTCAGTAGGGACCTGCTCTGTAATCATGGAAGCCGTAGTCTCGATTCTATAAAGATGAGTTTCGGACCGAGAAACGTGAGAGGACGGCCTGATACGAGGAGGCTCTGAAGTTTGGACAGGGGGTGGAGACGGAAGTCTAGGAGGAGGAGAGCGTGATCTAGACTGATGACGGTACTCTCTATCCCTGTCACGCCCATACCTATCCTGATTAGAATACTCGCGATCGCGATCCCTGTCCGAATCCCTCCTGCGGTAATCATAATAAGAAGAAGTTTTTCGAATGGAGCGAAGACTCCCGAGCATCGATCCTATTCCAGGCATAGTACCTGAAAATAAGAAGCAAAGAAAGAGTTAGTGACTTCTTAAGTTGGTCGATTTACAATCGTGAATCATGTAGCGCAGTGAAGTGTATGCATGTGCAATCCCCCGACCAACCGGAAATGTCGGCCGCACTCGTAGCAAGTGACCCGCTCGGTTCAAAAGCACTATCAAGACCTTCCATCCCGGCATCGTGTGGAGACGACACGAAATCCGGGATCGGGATATCATCAAGCCCTGCAAAAGGACTCTCCACTTGCGGGGGAGGAGCCTCTGAAATTCTAATCCCCTGGAAAGGTAAAGACACGACCATGGATTTAAATCTCTTAGATTTAAGGCGTTTGTGAGCTGCGGCCTTGCCTTTTCTTCTTCCACCCGAGTCCAGACATCGGTAGAAGGCCCAGTTGGGAGCTCGGTATCGGTGGGCGTTCTTTCTGGATCAACTTCTTCGGTGATCCCGACTGCGGGCGCTTTGCGCTTCACGCGTTTCTTCGGGGCCACTCTATGTATCATTTCCAGATGTATGCTCTGTCTCCGTTCTATCAGCCCGACAGCCATCAAATTCATGTCGGTCAGGACTCAGTCTATATGCCTCTCTTCGCCCGGAAACGCTTGAAGAATCCGAACAAGCTCTCTGAAGTATGCGCCATCGGGGCGAGAGATTGCAGCTATAAGAAAGGAAAAGTGTGTCAGTTTTGAAGTCAGTTACTAGTGTCTCCCAGATTCAAGAGAGAAATGACAGCACTTACGTCTATCCAACCACCGACCAGCAAACCCAAGGGGCACCGAATGTAGAACCATTCAGTTTTATAATAACTTAACCTTCCCCAGGAGCCCTGTACAATGTAGTAGCTCCTGACCGCTTCCAGGAAGGTGAAAGAGGGGCTGTCTCCATGGCTCTTGACATTGAATAGATATCGGATCTCGATCGGCTTCGGCAGTCGAAAGTGGATCTCCATAAAGAGAACAAAGATGTTGTTCAATAAGGCATACCCGTTGGGATGTAACTGAGATGGAGCTATGCCAAGAAATGATAACATCTCCCTTATATATTCATTGAAGGGAGGAAGTGTCCCCGCTGTGCAAGCGTGACGGTTGAAAGCAGTAAACCCCTCCGGGGGATTGTGTGGCCTGTCAGTTGGCCTAGAAAGTAGCATGTCGTCAAGCGACAAACCATGCCTTAAGAAAATCCGTCCTAGCATGTCTTCAGAGATACCCGACGGCATGGAATCTATTGGATTGAGAATAAACCGAGCACCCGGACGCTCGTCCGGAGCTGGCCCAATGACTTCAGCTTCAATAACTGGTATCTCTATGGTTGGAGGAATAGAACTTGGGAGTTCCGACTGCTGAGAACTTGAAGGGTCCATGACTAGCTAGCATATAAAAGTCATTGTTAAACTGACAAATAACACTCGTGCATCCCCCAGTGTAAAGTGTGTGAGCGTGTTGTGCAGTGCAGTACTGTATATTATTCGAGAAGATCAACCGGGTTAAGGAAAGCACGTAAACGACGAGGCTTCGGAGTTCAGTTGGAAGGACCGTCATCGCTGATTGTCACAATCGTGTCATCCAATTATTAACTATCATTCCAAGTTAAAGTTTGGTGTCATTTTGATAAGTTCCAGTTCCATCGACGAGCTTCGATAGGAAATCAGATGTGCGGTGAAATGGTTAAGTTCAGTAATGCAAGTTTGAAGCTCGTCGGAGTCAATTGTTCAAATGTGCAAGGAATTTCAAATTTTTTAATGTTCAATTCGTGTCACTCACGAAAGCCGTGTTCACATCAATGAGTTATGGTCGTGTGCGTATTAATTAGACTCGGTCAGAAAGATGGAATGCAAGTTTGACTCGTCCCATAGCCATCTACTTCGACTCGATCCAAAAGCTGCGCACTTCGATTCAATCCGAAGCAGCCGCTTCGACTCGCCCCAGAGGTCACACGCTTCGACTCAATCCAAAAGCTGCGCGCTTCGACTCGATCCAAAGCAGCCACTTCGACTCGATCCAAAGCGGCCACTTCGACTCGATCCAAGACAACTGGTTCGACTCGACCCAAGACAACTGCTTCGACTCGATCAAAAACCACCCTTTTCGACTCAATTCGAGGCCATTGTTCCGAGTCCATCAGGAGCGACCCCTTCGTATTGATCCATGAATTTAGAGCGCTCGATTCAAAGCGAAGCTCCACCATCGATCGATATGAAGACCTTCGCCTCATCATCTCGAAACCCATACTCCATCGACACGAAGTCGAGGCTAGAGAGCTTTCGATCGACCACGACTTTGATTGATTTGATGATAAGAAAACCCAAGTCTCCTCATTTACGTGGTGGTTTCGCTCAATGGATTACCTAGATTTGTTAATTGGTTCGAGTAATTGAAGATGAAATCAGTTCGAAGGCGAGAGTGTTTTTCTTCTTTGTTTTCTCTAGTCTTGGAGCGATACAAAGGAGAAGAAGACAAAGATGAATGGTAAAAAGTGAAAAATGGTTAAGTACCAAGTATTTATATGGACTCGAAAGCAAAAGGAAGAAACGTTTCGTATCCCAGTGGATTCGAGTGCACGTTTCGACTCCGTTTTTCAATACAGCGATGTGAAGCTCCCCTTCGTATCACTTGACTTCGACTCCGTCTCCAGTGCAGTCAAAGGAACAATTCGAATCCATCATGGAAATTTATTTCGACTCGCTTCGTTTTGACTCGCTCAATTCACAGCCATCAGGGAAGTTTACTTCAACTCATTCCACTTCGACTCGTTCAGTTCATGTCCATCATCGAGTCGAACAAGCACTTCTCAGTTCGAATCCATCAAATCATGGCTTCCAGAGGCCAACTCCGTCAACTCGACATACTTACTTTGCATCCATAAGTCCAATGAAAATTATCTTCGATGTTTCAATCCTTCACATCGATTCAAGAAAGGGTCGTTACGAAGGAACATTCAAAAAAAAACCGTCAAGCGTTGTTGCAACGAATTTCACATCGGTTCAGGAGAGGATCGATACGAAATTCAAAAAACTGACAACGACTAGAAAACGTACAAACGTCAACGGGAGTCAGATTAACATATATGCATGAATGTCGGACTAATATTCAATATTCTAGATTTTCAGGAATAAAAAATTCATCTAATAATGATTACAACAGAAAACGGGTAACCACTAGCATACATCAGTCAGTTGCAACGATACATGGTACAACAGTCGACAATCAACAGTTTACATTATCAAGAAGAATGGTCAAAGATTACTGTTTGTACCAAAAATGGGCACAACACTCTTCGGAAGTCTTTGAAGAGATAAACGCGCAGAATGAAAATTAAAACTGTGGATTATCTAACAAAAACTCCAAATAACAGAGAGTAAATTGCAAAGACAAGCGATTTAGAGTGGTTCAGCGTTTTGCCTACGTCCACTATGAAGTTTGATGATTTTATTGCTCGATTGCTTGAAGATTACAGTAATTTATAATGTAATACAACTGAGTGTGAATGCTAAGTGTCAATCTAAAGCAGCGGCGGTGTTCTGGAGTAAATCTGGCAGAATCTGGGCGCTCTTCCGTACTTAGAATTCTCCGACCCCTTTTCTGAATGACCAGGGGCTCTATTTATAGGTGTAGGAGGCTGATATTTCGCCTAAAATGAGGGGAGACCAGTTCTGGTACGTCAGTGGGCCCACATAGCCGAAATCTGGAGATCCGGGCCCACTTTGGGATCGATTCGACCCTTGGTTCGAATCGATCAAGAAATCGTCCAATCGAGCTGAAATTTGGTATGAACATTCTTCATCATGTGTTTCAACTTCTGTGAAAATTTCATGGCATTTGGACTTGTGGAACTTGAGATATGATCGATTCAAGTTGAAGATTTTCGTTTTCTGGAGTTGCTCGAATCGATTCGTTCGAATCGATTCGTTCGAATCGACTCTCCTTCATGTGAAGACAACGGCGTGGTGCGCATGCTTCGGGTCATCCCTCTTTTTTCTCCGAGTTTTACTGAGTCGTACCCGGGGTTTTAGCTGTGCTTGCTTGGTGGATTCGAAGTTATCGATTCGAAGAGGTGGTTCCTTCGAATCGATCGAATTCGCGCTCCGTCGTATCGATCATGGAAGGTCATGGCTGATCGATACGAAGTACCCTCTGTTTTTTGGGATTCGAAGACAATCGTGGTGTGGAGTCGAAGTTCGTTCAACTGTATGGAGTCGAAAGACTCTCGTTCGGTGGATTCGAAGACGATGGAATCGAAGCGAGTAGCCTTTGTGGATTCGAAGGAAGGGATGCTCAATGGATCCGAACCATCGGGTTCGTGTGATGGAGTCGAAGCAATTCTCCCTTGATCGATTCGCCCTTTTTCTCATGGATTCGAGGTAACGCTTGTCTGATGGATTCGAACATAGGCTTCGCCTATGGATTCGAACTAAGGCTGGTATACTCCATCTTTCGTCGACGATATCTTGAGCATACGAACTCGGATTTCCCCAAAACTTGGAACATTGGTTTCTACTACTCTGCTTGACGTGCCTTATCAGTTGTAGCCCGATCCGGACTCGGACAAATTTCATCGATATCCATCGCGATCCTTGTATGTAACTGATTTTTGAGACGATCTGTCACCGGTATCTAGTCAAATCCTTGGTGTCATGGCCTTGCCAAAAGGCGGGATAACATTTGCCCCCCAAAGTACGTCTTGTGTAAACATGACGTGCTTTGAAAAGCTACAGTCCCTTATTGAACAGTTATCACATGCTTTGTCGAAAATTGTCTTCTTTGCTGTTGTAATCAATCGTTGTATGATCATGATTGACTGTTAGGCTTTTGAGTCATGACGAGATGAACATCTGATTCCTGTTGATGATAAAGACCAAAACATTAGTCAAAAATTACGTGCATACGTGTATTATCTTGACCTTGGTTAACGTTGCGTGATCGCAAGTTGTTGTTAGTTCGGTTTGCTATCGAAATCTGCATCGGTCCTCTCCTGGACCGGTTTGAGACTCGAGTTAAAACATCGCTTTTATGATTGCCTATGATCATCCTCTTGTATTGATCCTCTCCTGAATCGGTATAAAGAGTGGACAAGCAATTTTTCAGATTGAAACAATTCGTCCATTTGATCGATGGTATTTGATGGATGCGAAGCAATGTTTCTGGATCCGCTTTGAGTTGATGGTTTCGAAGTAGACACTTCGAATTGATGGGGCATAGTGACCCAGGTTCATCTTCTGTCGACTACTTCGAATCGATGGTTCTTCGAATCGACACTGTGTGGATTCGAAGTTCTCTGAGTTGGTGGAGTCGAAGTCGTGAATGCTCGAACCGATGTCCTTTCGAAACGATGGTTCGTGGGGTTCGTGCTTTGAGTCGATGTTGTCTCGCATCGATGTTGTTGAGATGGATTCGATCGTGCAAGAAGATTCGCAGGAGATGGATTCGAAGTGGTGGGTTATAATCGATTCGAAGTCGCCATAACGAATCGAGTCGATGCCCCTACCTGTTAAAGCCGGCCAGTTGTACCGGGAGGCGAATCGTCTTATTTCTCCTATATATACCGGGGTACTATTTCACTTCTCACTGTTTACTATTTACCATTGCTTCAGCTGTTTCTTCGAATCGCCTTCCCAGAGCTATAACCGACGTGCCTTACACGAATCGATCGAACACGTTCACGCTTCCACTCGTAATCAAATCAGGTATTCAAGGAAACGATTCGAGATGAGGAAAATAGAACTATCTTCGCCTTTAGAAAATTCTGAGAAGTGACGAGATCTGAACGAAGTGGGTCGACTCGATGGAATCGAGGAATGAAACCTTTCGAGTGATATCGTTCAAAGTGTTGTCTTTCGTTGCTTCGCATCGATCCAGGCACGAGTCATTCGAATCGTTTTTGAATGCATAGCTTCGAATCGATGGTTTTAAGAGAAAAGGAAGGCTCGTGGCAATCGATTCGAGGTAGCGATACTCCGATCGATTCGAAGGATCTCAGTTTTGATCGATTCGAAGTCATGTATAGATCATGGATTCAAAGTGTTCCTCTATCCTAATGTTGCATCGAGTCAAACCATATGGATTCGAAGCACCTGGAACCGAACTTCATCGATTCGACCTGCATCGATTCGTGCTGATGGATTCGAACGTCTTCGGAAGTTGAGACCATCACTTTTTGACTTGCTCCATCATATGAACTACGACCAGTTTCAAGTTATTCTCTGATGAACTTAATGAATTTTAGCATACTTGACTCCGACGAGCTTCGGCCTTGCATAATCGAACTTGACTGAAAGACTTGAACTTGAATTTCCTTCGAAGCTCGTCGATGGAACTATGACTTAACCAATAATACAACTGATTTATACTTGAAGTTGGTTCGTAGCGTTTGGATGGTGTGGAAGTGACGGTCAGCGATGACGGTCACTTTCATTCTCAAATTCTCAAGTTATGTCGTACGAACATCTTGCTTCAATCTGTTAAATCTGCTTAAGTAATGCACAACACTTGCACTGCACGACACATTCATACACACTACACTGGGGCATGCACGGGCTGATTATGAACTTAACGTTGCTTTCTGATGAGTTAGCTAATTATGGAATCTTCGAGTTCCCAACAACAAGAGGTACAGAGCTCGACTCCTCCGGTTCTTGAGATTCCCGATATCCCTGCCGATGTAATCAATCCAGCTCCAGATGAATTGCCGGAGGCGATATTTATTGAGGACCCTGTTGATTCGGTTCAGTCTAACCTTTCTGAATCCTTATTGGGACGAATATGCTTAAAGCATAACATATCTCTAGGTGACGTATTATTGCCCAGCGCCACTGATAGACCGCATAACCCGCCTGAAGGATATACAGCATTCTACCGTCATGCTTGTGCGGCTGGAACTCTTCCTCCTTTCAACCAATATATCAGAGGGATGCTATCATATTTGGGAATCGCTCCTTCACAACTTCATCCCAACGGGCACGCGTTGCTGAACAGTGCCTTTGTAATATTTATGGACTGTCTCTTTCGCCCGCCGAGGCCTTCCGAGATCAGACACATATTTAATTTCAAGAGTAGGGGTGATAGCCCGTCTTTTACATTTTTGGAGGCAGTTAGAAATTGCCAAGTTGTAGTTGGAGCTTGGACTCGACTGAGCTATTTCAAGAACGAGTGGTTCTACGTTCGGTGCCCTCCGGGTTTCGCTAGGCGATGGTTGTCTAGACGTAACCGCTTTAACCTGTTTCCTTGACCAATAGCTCTTCGGTGTTAAAATTGACATTTCATTCCTTTTACAGCTATTATCTCTAGGCCCGATGGAGGGCGTTTCAAGGGTACCGTCCGGAGTCTTCAAGAAGTCCCAAGCGAGCTGAGGCATATTGACTCGGTGCTGAACGATTACAACTTAAGAGTTCTGGGTTTGATTGACATCAATCAAAGCATAGTTGTTGAGGGATTTGCAAAGTCCGCCTCCAAGAAGGAAGATAAGAAGAAGATCAAGAAGAAAATCAAGAAGAAAAAGGTGAAGAGTCACTCGGAATCAGAATAATTGAGGCGGGTGACGAAGAAAGAACCCACACAGATTCAGAGCCGATGGCTGATCTCTCGGGAAACTTTGAAGAATCGAGAGAAAAACGGAAAGGCAAGGCCGCCGTTTCCAAAAAACTTAAGTCCAAGGGGGGAAAATCCGTAGATGCGTTTCTTCCCGCTTCCGGGGTCATGACTTCTGAGGCCGCCCCTTCTCATTCGAGAGATTCTTTCAAAGGGCTAGACGATATTCCTATCCCAGATTATATATCAATTTCTCATAATCCTGGGTTGGAGGAATTTCAAGATGTTCTAAACGTGAACGAGCCCTTTCCTTTAAGTGCGGTCAACACTTCCGGTCGGTTTTGGGGGTTTACACATTTACACACACTTCCACGGCACTTCATGACTTTTGCATAGTAAACATTGCTTTATGGGATTTTAATCCGTAATTCTTTCTTATCGCAGGTGAGATGTCAGGACGTGGCTCTACTCTAGATAGGCTTCGGAATGTGCGCCAATCTTCTCCATTTTACGATTCCCGTAGGAGAGAGACAGATAGGGAGCATGGGCGAGGCTATTCGAGTCAAGAACGTTATGATAGAGACAGAGATTACTCGCGTAGCCGTTCTGGTTATGATTACTCTGACAGAGACCGGGGATACCAGTACCGACCCCGATCTCGCTCTCCTCCGCCTCCCAGGGCTCCAGTAGACCTTCCAGGGCCATCTCATCAGCAACAGTTGCCTTCTCAATCTTCTCGGCCTGATATTCAGCGGCCAAGAATGGAACCGACAGCAGCCGCTATAATTGACCAAGCTCCGGCTGAGTTGACAAGCGAGGGAGCTGCTAAACTCGCCCAAATGAAAAATGACTACCCGGAAATTTGCATGGATGGCTATATCTTCCCTCCTAACTTTAAAAGAATCCCTCCGGAAGCTGAGATCACTGCTCATAGTTATATCCATGACTTCTATGCTCAATATAAGGAGTGGTACAAGGCAGCCGTGAAGGCTTCTAGAGTGGCTTTTGACAGGGCGAAGATTATTGCCGAACGCGATGCTGAAATTTCTAAACAGAAACGCATCATTGAAGTTCTTCAATCTGAAATGGAGACGTCCCGGAATTCTGAACTTCAAGCTCTCCAGAAACACGAGGACGCCGTGGCCAAAATGGCTAGGATGCAACAGGAACATTGCGCCACGGTAGAAGAGATGGGCCACCGCAACACCACCGTTGCAGCTGAGCGAGACTTAGCCGTTAAAGAGCTGAACGAGCTCAAGGCCAAATTCGCTGAAATGGTGAAGGAGAAGGATGATGCAAACGCCACTGCTCAAGAGGCTTGCAACCAAGCAGTATCTCTCAGGGCCGAACTTGCTGCGGTGGCGGTCAAGTCCAAGTCTGCGGAAGCAGAAATCCAGGAAAAGATTTTGGAGGAGAGGTCCAGGCTGGATGCTGAGTTCGACGATCTCCTTGTCACATACAACGCTAATGTGCTGGAACATAGAAATTTAGCGTGGTTGGGAGATGACTCCATGATTTTGTACAATGCCTGGACCCGGCTGGTGAATGAGAAGAAAGCAGTGCATCCAGATGAAACATTTGACGACTTTGAGCTGGAGATGCGTTTGCTCACCGAGGATGAGAGGAAGACCCTTCATGAGGTGGTGATCTCTATGGCGAAAGAAAAGCTTGGCGTTCAATCTTTCGAGACAGGCGAAGGCTCGGGGATCGCGCATCACGGGACAAGTGTTGGAGCCGTAATTCCAACATTGCCCGAGACCACTGGTGCGGTAGATCCCCAGTCTGTTCCTGCCTATAATCCTGACCAACCATTATTATCTTCCGCCGATGATTCCACCCACGTTCCGGTCCAGACTAAGGAAGGTATTTGAGCGCTTCTCGTAGTTTAGTTGTGGAGAACTTTAAGCAACACACTTGGCTAACAATCTTCGTTTTTGCCGTATTTCAGTGACTGAAGTCGTTGTTTCTGCGCCTCTTGCTCTATCAGTTCCACATCAAACACAAGGGGTTGTTTTTACTGAAGCCATCACGACTTCTACCTTGATCGGCGAAGAGGGAGATGCAAATATGTTTTCTTTCAGCGCTCAAATGATTGAGGAGCTCCTCAATGAACCCATCGATCCCTCTGTCAACCCGTCCGACGCTGTGAGTGGGGCTGTTCAGGCCGTTAGTTCATCCATGCCAGCTATTGGCACATCCGATGCGGCCCAAGTATCCCGCGAGGACGACGTTATGGCTGAGATTGATGCCGAGATGGCAGCAGGGAATGCCGGTATGAATCCGCCCGGGCCTGCCCCGTTAATGGTGATTTCACCGGGCGGTACCGTAGTGATTGAAACTGCTCCTGTCCCTCCTCCTGCTACTACTCCCATGCCTCCAGCCCGACCTCCTAGAAGAACTTCCGTCGCCTCCAGTTCTGAGGAAGACGTTGACATCATATCGCTGCCGGAGGGCAAGCCTGAAAAGAGTAAGCGGTTGAGGAGAAAATCGGGCAGCGGATCGGGTGGAGCTACCCCGAAGAAGAAGATAAGGAAGAAGAAAGATTGAACTCTTTCTTTAAATCTCTGTTGCGCAGGGTAGCATTTTGTTGATTCTTCTATAGCCGTGTATAGATGTGGATTCGGCTCCCACTGGTAGCAATTTCTTGAATCATTTTGTAATCAGATTCTTTTTGTTGATAGTGGAAATGAGAATGTATTCACTTTTGTCTCCAACTTGTTATGTGTTATGGTTCTGCCCCCAGTATTGGGGATTAGTGTGGAGTTGATGTATGTTTATACTCCGCCTTGCGTACTGGGAGTACGGAGTTAGTTAATGTTTATACTCCAGTTCGCGCTCTCGGAAGCTGGGGTTTGTTGATGTTTATACTCCGGTTCGTGCTCTCGGAATCCGGAGTTAGTTAATGTTTATACTCCAGTTCGCGTTCTCGGAAGCTGGAGTTTGTTGGTATTTATACCCAGCTCGCGCTCTCGGAGTACTCCGGGGTTTTAGGAAAATGTTTATACTCCGCCTCGCACTCTGGGAGTACGGAGTTAGTTAAAAAGTTCATACTCCGCCTCGCACTCTGGGAGTACGGAGTTAGGAAAAAGGTTTTGCACCCAGCTCGCGCTCTCGGAGTACTCTGGGATTTAGAAAAATGTTTATACTCCGCCTCGCACTCTGGGAGTACGGAGTTAAGTAAAAAGTTTTGTACCCAGCTCGCGCTCTCGGAGTTCTCTGGGATTTTGTAAATGTTTATACTCCGCCTCGCACTCTGGGAGTACGGAGTTAGTTAATGTTTATACTCCAGTTCGCGCTCTCGGAAGCTGGAGTTTGTTGATATTTATACCCAGCTCGCGCTCTCGGAGTACTCTGGGATTTAGAAAAATGTTTATACTCCGCCTCGCACTCTGGGAGTACGGAGTTAGTTAAAAAGTTTTGTACCCAGCTCGCGCTCTCGGAGTTCTCTGGGATTTTGTAAATGTTTATACTCCGCCTCGCACTCTGGGAGTACGGAGTTAGTTAATGTTTATACTCCAGTTCGCGCTCTCGAAAGCTGGAGTTTGTTGATATTTATACCCAGCTCGCGCTCTCGGAGTACTCTGGGATTTAGAAAAATGTTTATACTCCGCCTCGCACTCTGGGAGTACGGAGTTGATTAAAAGGTTGTCGTGTATCAACCCATTTCCGGCCTGATGTGATGGCTTGCCCCCGAGCTCGGGTTCCATTTGGAGAGTGGTTGATTGCTTCATAGCCACTCCCTACTTGAATAAATCCCATTGTGTGATGGAATTTAGCTCTTCGTGCATCGTGATGTTGTACATTGTATTTAATGAATCACAGCTCTGGCTCAAAGAGATGGCATTTTATTGCTGAAACAAGAGAACATGGCAAAGTCAGTTGCCTTATTACAAATTCTAATTTCGAAATGCAGAAACAAATTCTAAAACAGAATTTAAACTAAATAGATAAACATAGCCTGTTATGTGCAATAGCGACGAGGACTTTCGCCATCCAAGGCCTTTGGTGAAGCTGGACCATCAGCGGTCGTTAACTCATAAATATCATCCCTGATCTCTTGCTTAATCTCATGTGATCCCTTCCATGTTGGTTTCATGTGTAGTAGTGCTGGGCATTCTTTTTTAATGACAATCTCACTGCGTTCAAAAGCTTTAAGTCGGTCCTCGGCATTGCGTAATCGGGTGACTCGTTTTCGGCGTATGACTGTTCTCAAGTCAACCTGATCGCCCTGGACGACTCCAACTCCGTTGACGGTAGGGAACTTTAAGGTCAAGCACCACGGGGCAATTACGGCTCTGAATTCAGTAAGGGCAGGTCGTCCTAAGAAAGCGTTGTATGGCGAGACTATGTTCAACACAGTGAACTGTAATGTTCGAACTCTCCTATGTTCCTTAGATCCCAACCTAACTGGTAACTTCACCACCCCAATAGGTACGGTAGAGCTACCGTTGAATCCATGGAGGTGAGTTTGGCAAGGTTCCAAATCCCTGGGATTCATCCTCATTTGATTATAAGCATGTATAAAAAGGATATTCACAGAGCTCCCGCAGTCAATTAGTATCCTCTTCATCCAAGCTGGACCTACTTGTGCCGATATCACGAGTGGGTCAGTAGTCGGGCTTCCGACATAATCAGTATCGTTGTCTCGGAAAGTGATGTCGTTAATTGTCGCTCTTTTTCGTTTGGTCGAAGGTTTATTGTCCAAGTTATCATCGTACTCAAAGTCTGTTCGTCTAGCCAAGTTGTTATATGATTTCATTTCTCCCCAGCTTCGCTTCGCTTTACGAGGACTATCACTTACAACATTAATTACCAGTCTTCCTCCGACACGACCTGGTTCTTCCTGTCTTTCTGGATTCTGTACATGATTTTGATTTGAGGGGCCCGCCCCTTCAGACTGCGGTGCCCGCACAAACTGATCTAACTTCCTCTCTCTGATCAACTTCTCAATGAGGTCCTGCAAGTGCCGACATTCATTGGTGTTGTGGCCATAACTTTCGTGGAATCTACAGAACTTCCCTGTTTGAATCTGCCTCTCCGACGATTGCTTCAGAGCCGGCTTCTTGTATTGCATAGTATTGCAAGTCTGTAGGTACACATTTTCCAACGATGTATTCAATGGTGTGTAATTATCGAACATTGGAGCCTCACGTCGTGGACCCCGATTTGGATCTCTTTTCTTATTCTAACCATTGTTACCTCTTGGCTGCGTTTGCTTGTTCTGTATGTTCAACTGAACTTTTCCGGAATTGTCACCGGACTGTTTTACTGCTACATTGCTCTGTATTCCTTCGCTCCTGGGTCCCTCGTCGTCCTGCTTCCTAGACTGTTTCGCGTCCTCTTGCCGTAAAAATTGTGCGGCTTTGGAGTAGAAACGGTCCAACGATGCGGGTGGTTTTCCGGCTAACCAGTTTCCAAACTCAGAATCAGGGTCAATCCCCTTTGTCAATGCAATTAAGATTGAGTTGTCATTGGGATTACTAATCTCCACACATGCCGCATGGAATCTCTCTAAGTAACGCCTTAGCGTTTCCCCACGAGCTTGGGTAACACTGGATAAGGTGTTGACATCTTTGGGTCTAGCGAAATGCATGCGAAATTGTTCAACAAATTTCTTAGCCAGTTGATCAAATGAAGAGATAGATCTAGGTGGCAATCTTGTGAACCACATTGTTGCGATCCCACCTAGAGAGATGGGGAAACTTCGACATTTTACTGCGCCATCGGCCCTTGCGGCGCTCATTGACCACTCATATTTCAAGATGTGTTGATTGGGATCAGAATTTCCTTCGTACATAGGAAGGGTTGGCATTCTGAATCGCCGGGGAGGTTCAGCACTCAGTATCTCGTCTGTGAAGGGAGTGTGACTACGGGAAAGTCCCCAGTCATCGTTGGTAAGGCCTTGGCTTTCGCGGATCATCTGACGTATCATAGTCGAGATGTCTGGCATTGCTACATTTTGAGCTTGCCGAGCTAAGGTGTGGTCGGGTTCCACAGCGCGAGTTCGGACCGGGCGCTGTCGACGGTCCAAATTTTGCCTCCTTGGCTCAGCGTCCTCTAAGACGTACGGTTCAGGAGTACGCCCACGTTGCCGATTATTTGGCTCTGAAAGATTTCGGGTATCAACCCTTGTTTCTATTGTGGCAGCTGCGGCATGATTGTCCGCGGTATGCTGTGTAGTAGGGCCTCCTTGTGTGGAGGGCCCGGCCTGAAAGCTGGTCGACGGTCCTGCCCTCAACTGTCCAATAGTTAAAGCGGGTTGATATCCGGTCGTTTGTGCATGACTTCCGTCTAATCGAGGATGGGTAGATCTGTGATAGTAGTCTGATGAAGCAGAACTTTCAGTGGATGAGCGGGAAACATCATCCCTTCTGGACCTCCTACGGCCCTGGCGGTTCAGTTGGTTTGTCAATTCGATATTGGCACGCAACTGTTCGGCTAATTGCTGCCGACTCTGAGTCAGCTCTTGTAGCAATACTTGGAATTCTTGTCTAGTGACTGCCCCAGACGGATCTGAGTGGGCAGTGTTGTCTTGGTTGGATGGCTGCTGTTGAGCAGGGTTTTGTCCATCCCTACCTTCTTGTCTAGCAACTGTAGAAGTGGTTCTCGTGCTAACCATTTTGAATGATGAATCCTTTTCCTAGATTTTATGCAAATCTGAGTAGAATGGAAGGACTGTGAATCAAAGATCTGGATCTTCCTCTTGGATTTGTGCAATCCGGTATCGATGGTAGATCCAAGGAGCAGGAGAAAAAAGATGGTTTTTTCTCAGTGAAAGCACCAAAGTGTTTGTACCAAAAATGGGCACAACACTCTTCGGAAGTCTTTGAAGAGATAAACGCGCAGAATGAAAATTAAAACTGTGGATTATCTAACAAAAACTCCAAATAACAGAAAGTAAATTGCAAAGACAAGCGATTTAGAGTGGTTCGGCGTTTTGCCTACGTCCACTATGAAGTTTGATGATTTTATTGCTCGATTACTTGAAGATTACAGTAATTTATAATGTAATACAACTGAGTGTGAATGCTAAGTGTCAATCTAAAGCAGCGGCGGTGTTCTGGAGTAAATCTGGCAGAATCTGGGCGCTCTTCAGTACTTAGAATTCTCCGACCCCTTTTCTGAATGACCAGGGGCTCTATTTATAGGTGTAGGAGGCTGATATTTCGCCTAAAATGAGGGGAGACCAGTTCTGGTACGTCAGGGGGCCCACATGGCCGAAATCTGGAGATCCGGGCCCACTTTGGGATCGATTCGACCCTTGGTTCGAATCGATCAAGAAATCGTCCAATCGAGCTGAAATTTGGTATGAACATTCTTCATCATGTGTTTCAACTTCTGTGAAAATTTCATGGCATTTGGACTTGTGGAACTTGAGATATGATCGATTCAAGTTGAAGATTTTCGTTTTCTGGAGTTGCTCGAATCGATTCGTTCGAATCGACTCTCCTTCATGTGAAGACAACGGCGTGGCGCGCATGCTTCGGGTCATCCCTCTTTTTTCTCCGAGTTTTACTGAGTCGTACCCGGGGTTTTAGCTGTGCTTGCTTGGTGGATTCGAAGTTATCGATTCGAAGAGGTGGTTCCTTCGAATCGATCGAATTCGCGCTCCGTTGTATCGATCATGGAAGGTCATGGCTGATCGATACGAAGTACCCTCTGTTTTTTGGGATTCGAAGACAATCGTGGTGTGGAGTCGAAGTTCGTTCAACTGTATGGAGTCGAAAGACTCTCGTTC
Organism: Allium fistulosum; assembly: GCA_030737815.1. Classification (NCBI taxonomy): domain Eukaryota; kingdom Viridiplantae; phylum Streptophyta; class Magnoliopsida; order Asparagales; family Amaryllidaceae; genus Allium; species Allium fistulosum. The sequence continues at coordinate 513,184,607 of CM060906.1, read as the reverse complement.
GGTGGATTCGAAGACGATGGAATCGAAGCGAGTAGCCTTTGTGGATTCGAAGGAAGGGATGCTCAATGGATCCGAACCATCGGGTTCGTGTGATGGAGTCGAAGCAATTCTCCCTTGATCGATTCGCCCTTTTTCTCATGGATTCGAGGTAACGCTTGTCTGATGGATTCGAACATAGGCTTCGCCTATGGATTCGAACTAAGGCTGGTATACTCCATCTTTCGTCGACGATATCTTGAGCATACGAACTCGGATTTCCCCGAAACTTGGAACATTGGTTTCTACTACTCTGCTTGACGTGCCTTATCAGTTGTAGCCCGATCCGGACTCGGACAAATTTCATCGATATCCATCGCGATCCTTGTATGTAACTGATTTTTGAGACGATCTGTCACCGGTATCTAGTCAAATCCTTGGTGTCACGGCCTTGCCAAAAGGCGGGATAACAATTACAGCCTTCATCGACAAGACAAACTATTCAGAGTAGAGATGGCAGTATTTCAAAGCACATCATGTTTCCACAAGACGTACTTTGGGGGGCAAATGTTATCCCGCCTTTTGGCAAGACCGCGACACCAAGGAATTGACCCGTAACTAATGACGGCCCATCCTAGAAATCAGTTATACACAGGCTCACTATGGATATCGACGAATTTTTTCCGAGTCCGGATCAATCCAAAATTAGTAGGACATGACAAGCTAAGCCATGGGAGCCAACGTTTCAAATCTTAAGTCAATCCGAGTTTATATGCTCAAGTTTTGAGCGATACAAGATTGGATGAAAATCAATTGCCGGTCGACTCGCTCCTTCGACTCGCTTCGCAACACTCAGGAGAAGCCAACTTCGACTCGCTCCACGTCCCTCAGAGCTGCTCTCTTCGACTCGCTCCAATTCGAAACCATAGAAAGTGCTCTCTTCGACTCGCTCCAGTTTGAGACCATCGAAAGCGCACACTTCGACTCGCTCCGCTCAAACAACTGTTCGACTCCATCAACTTCGACTCCACTGCTCAAACCTCCCACGATGCCCCATTTCGACTCGCTCGACCAGTGCTAGCTTCGACTCGCTCGACCAATGCTTGCTTCGACTCGCTCGACCATTGCTTGCTTCGACTCGCTCGACCAATGCTTGCTTCGACTCGCTCGACCAAGTGCTTACTTCTGGGCACACTTCGACTCGCTCAATCAGTCAACAGTTCGACTCGCTCGAAGAAACATCCAGGACAGAGTAAGAATCAAGTGCCACGTCATCGAGTCGAACGAAAGCAAGTCGAAACATGAGCGAGTTAAAGGAAACAGCCTACCGAAAACTCCATTTTGTATTGATCATATCTCCCAATCTACAAGTCTAAATGCTATGAAATTTTCATAGAAGACTACGTGTATGCTAAAGAATGTCCACACCAAATTTCGACTCCATTGGATGAAATCTTGATCGAGTCGAAATCTGTTCGTGTCGATCACGGATCGGACCGAAACTTCACGGGCTTAGGCGTGCGGGCGTGGTCACGTGCCAGAGAGGATCTCTCGAGATCTGAGCGAAATACCAGCCTCCTACACCTATAAATAGACCCCCAAAGCCAACAAAAAAGGGGTTCGTCTTCCTCTTTGAGATCTCCAACGCCCGGACTCCGCCAGATCCAGATCTGAACTCAATTGCTGCTGCCACAAACGAAATTCACTACTGCAAATCACAATTGACTGCTGTAAATCATTGAATTCACTTGTAAACGCAAAAGAAAGATCAATAAAGCAAACTACTTCATAGTGGACATAGGCTATACGCCGAACCACTCTAAATTCTTGTGTCTCCTTGCACGTTAATTATTCTCATTTCTGAAATTTGGAGTTTTTGTTAGATAATTCCTCTTTTTTCATTTAATTTCTTCACTTTATCTCTTCAAAGACTTCCGAAGAGTGTTGTGCCCAATTTTGGTACAAACATAACCCGATGGACGGAATACATAACGAGGAATGGATGTGACTCAACCATCCGATGAATGAATAAGTCCCGCCTTGTGATAGGACCGAAATAAATCAAAAGCAATCATGACACGACCGATCGCTCGCTAAATCAAACCCCGGATCCCGAGGGAAAATCAATCAATTAATAATAGTCGATCTGGCTATTCTTCAAACTAACTCTAAGTCCCTAGAGTGCGGACTGGAGTATAAATATAAATCGGGTGTGAATCGACTACCCGCAAACTAACTCAAAGTCCCTAGAGTGCGAAATTGAGTATAAATACAAGCCCGGCGCGATTCGACCGCCCGCTAACTAGCTTTTATCCTTAGAGTATGGATATGAGTACAAGAAAATAGACGAGTGTGGTTCGATCGCTCACTATTCCGCAAACTCCGGCCTGAAATCGACGAAAGGAGTATAAACTCGTTAAGGATGGAGCTCGGCCATCCACCGTCTAATTCCACTAACCCATGACTAGGGGCAGGAGCTTAATCTCTCAAACCGTTGAATTCGACAGCACAACATTAAGGCTCAACCCCCGTCTTTGATTTGACTCAGGGCCATGACCACGTGGAAGCCTTGGGATAGAATCGACGGATTATCATCCAAAGCAACAAGCAACAAATTACAAGTACATTGAATGGAAAGTAATAGCTCAACTACTTAGATAATAATTCACATGAGGGTTCAACAGAAAACAAAAACCCTTTATTCACATAATAAGCTTCAAAATTGTGATACAAGTTTATTCAGAAAACGAGGGTCGTACCCGTACAATCACGACCAACAAAGAGGAATACAATTGTGCAAGCTATGTGCAAACAGGGCCGAAACGATGGATATTTCATTTGTCTTATCTCCTTTTTGGATATTTCGAGAGAGGCTCCACCTAAGCTTCCGCCTGTCCACTTCCACGATCCTTTATCGCCTTTGGCGGGGGAGCTTTAAAAAGTAGGAGGGAGTTTTTCAGAAATGGACCCGCTAGGTGGGATGACTAGTAATATGATGAGATTTTGATCATCAATATCTGCATCAATAGGTTCAGACTTGGCTTGTTTCTTCAAAAACCCCTCCCTCTCAATGCCCTCCTTTAAGTTGAGCTCATTGATGTGTTTAGTGGTGCCGGTGATCACAACATCATCAGATCCATCCAGTGGCAGCGGATCTTCAACCTTATCGTCATTAAGTGCTCCAATGAATTGAGCATCGAGCCTTGGAGCATTGCTGGCCATTGGAATCTCAGTTGATGTTGATTGTTGCCCCACAGCGGCGCCACTTTTTAGAGTTTGGCTGGGACCTGAAAGACCTATAGTTTCGTAGAAACAAGAATATAAGCCTATGACTATTGGACATGAAGAAAGAAACTGGTCGGAAAGTGGAAGATAGGGCGAACTACCTACATTCGGTTGACTTTCAATCGTCGTCGGGGTCCCTATTCAAAAATAAGGGTCTACACTTTAGATCGATAACTGGGTTTGTCTAGATCGTAGCATAGATCCCTTTGTCGGAATATGTTAGAATGTTGAAGTATCAGAGTCTCGCGGCGGCAAGGTATAGGGTTTCATTTCTGCGAAGGATATCCCATACTAATTTCTCTTTATCTAAATCGGCTTCGCCAAGGTCTCTCTTTTTTGTTTCAACAATATACTCCAAGGCCTCGGAAAGTGACTTAAGACAACCCTCACTAAGAAAGCTAAGATTATGGTGGAGAAGGACTTTAGCATTGTATTCGACGATTAGGGGATCGAACATGTCTTTGATTTCATTCCGACCGGCTTCCTTGGCATCATCTACCTGGGCTTTGAGCTATTCTTTCATCTCATTGCGGCTTGCTTCCTTTGCCTCTTCTTTGAGGACTTCAATCTGAGAATGTTGCTCATCAAGTTTAATCTTCAAACTCCGGGTTTCAATTGCTTCGTTGCAATATCTCTGTGATTTCTTGACCTTCGATCTTCTCTTCCCTCTCTTTCTTCAGAAGCTCTTCAAGCTCCTCAATGCGGTGGGCCAAGATATTTTTCTCCTTTTGCAAGGAATCGTTTTCCAAGGCGAGTGCACCGCTGCAATTGAGGGCAGTGTCAAGTTCCTCTTTATAGGCAGCTTCCAAATGACTCACTGCCTCAGATGTTTCCTTAGCACTTTTTTCCGCTTCAATTAGTTTTGTCGTCAACTCCAGGATCTCATTATCTTGGTGCTTAATTATATTTTTATCATGGATACCTTGGAGATTTTTTCTGCTAAGGGCTGAAATGATTCAAGCTACACGAAACATCATAGACGCATGCGAAAGAGCTTACTTTGACAGTCCCTAGGATTGTATGGATGGAGGAGAGGAACTTAAGCCCGTCAAAACAAATCTTTAAGAAAATTACCTTAAGCTCGGCCAATTTCTCTACTGTGGAAACTTTAGAAGCAGCGAACGGCAAAAATGGATCAGAAGCAACAACTGGACGTTTTCTTGACCTATGGTCATGTGATTTCTTGGAGCTATATGAACTATAATATTGGTTGGGCAGTACGGAAGATGGAGGACCGTGAAAAGAGGTCTGATCACGACCATACACATGAAGATTAGGTTGCACTTCCTGATGGGATGACCGACATTAGGATTTATGTTTTGAAGATGAAGATTCCCTAAAGTGACGACTTCTTCCTCGGTCATCATCTCTCTATACGCTTAACTGATTCTGAATCATGTCTTGATCCATATTATGTTAAGGAGCTCCTTAAACGATTAAAGGCTCAAGATTGAGACATTGCACCTACAAAAACCCAACAAAAGTGTATAAGCAACCGTTGTACAAAAGATATATGAAGAGCATGTGGAAAAGTGCACGTGGTTATGAGTGTCCTAGTGTTTCCCCCCGATTGACCATTAGCTATAGCCTTGCTTATAGGAATTTTCTCTCCTTGGCCAGTGGGAAGATCTCCATCACCACTTCTATGGAGAGAGTCAAGCCCCCCAATTCTGATATTGGGAAAATTATAAGTCATAATGTCATCAGGAATTTAGAGATTTGAGAACCCCTTCATCAAGCTTTCTATATGCTGGGAAAATGACTCTTCGTCAATAGGAGTGATAACGAACTCCAGACGCCTAGTAGTCTTTCTCCTGTGAAGCTTATATGCAAGCTTCTTTCTTCTCTTAGCAGGTGAGTGGGTTCGACCATAGGTGCCATGCCTGGGTCTACATCAGCGTCGCCAAGCTAATTAATCTAGGTACCTCTAATTTCGCCTTTTTCGGTGTCATCCTGAGTCCCCACGACTGGGGGCACAACAGGGCAATTGATATCCCTTTCTTCCTCGACAGCGCTCCTCAGTAGTGTCGCACTTCCAGGAATCCCAATGTTACGGCCTTCTTCTAATATCCTAAATAGAGATAATAACTCATAGGTGACGAGGAGTCTGATCTCCCTGTCTTTGACAGCGGTACCACAAATTGCGGAGATCGCTCTTGAAAAACTATTGCCCTTTGGACGTGGATGGACACCTATAGATATTAAGAATGTTAGTTGATCCAGAATATTACTTGAATTAAAGAATTTGAAAATGAAGTGAAGACGACACTTAAATCCTTCTAACCATCGCCTTGCAAAGCCAGGCGGACATCGAACGTAGAACCATTCGTGTTTGAAGAAGGTAAATTTGTTCCAAGCACCCGTTAAGGCTTGACAGTTGGGTGAAGGCTCAAGGAAATCATAGGAAGGACTTCTATATCATTGCTTAAAATTATAAATGAACCTTATATCCTCAGAAGTTGGAGGGCGGAATAGAATGCTTATGAATAGTAAAAATGTTCCATGGAGAAAGGCATAGTTGTTCGGGTGAAGTTGAGTGGGAGTATTCCAAGATATCTTAACATTTCCCAAATAAACGAATTGAAGGGCGGCAAGCATCCAGCCTAGCATATGAATTTGTTGCATGCTGTGTACCTCTCTACGGGCAAGTGAGCCCTATCATTTATCGAAGGAGCAAAGATCTTCGAATGGAATTCCATGTCTGGAACATAGTCTGCGAAGGGCGGCTCACCAATTCTGGAGGGTTGAGAATCTATCGGGTTGTCTTATAGTACAGCGCCTTCTACAGCGTTGGGCGCAGGACTTACCTCTTCCACTGGGAAGACGAGAACATCAGAAAAAAAGTTGGCTAGCGGATCGGAGATTTCCATTTGTTCAGTTTGATGACCAGGAGAAAGCCTACCAGATATGGTCGTAGAACTCAACTCGTCTCTGGGATTTCTACATTGTGAGGCTGGTCTATAGGACATTGCAACTATATGTTCTAAACGTCTGAAGTCCATATCAACTATACTCAGTAGATAATCAAGATTAGAAAAGTTTACCTGTACCCCCATGGTAAGTATGAGCTAGTGTAGTGCAATGTGGTGCAGTGTGATGTGTTACAGAAACAAGCAGCTTAACGTAAGAAAGAAAAGTGAAACGACGAGACTTTTAATTCCAACCAGAGTGATCGTCATCATTGATTGTCTCAACTGGCGAAGTGATTGATCGGTTGAGAGAGCTTTGGGGTCGACTAACGGCATATAAAAGTGTGAAATCTATTATTCAAGTCCATATGCTAAGTTTTATTTCATGTTCTATGTTCTCGAGATTTGATTGTTCGGTTTTGAGTCCTGTTGTTCATCATCATCATGTGTTCAAGTTCATTGAGATGGGATTAGTTGTAATTGCTCAAATAAGTGATTATGGATTAGGTTTAGAGTTCAATTCAAAGTACATATATGATGATGTTAAAATGCCGACCCATATATGCCGATCCATATTTTGTCGATTCCTATCCCAAAGTAGTTCAACCCTCTCTCCAAACGAAGGATGCTGACCCCTTAAACAAAATTTTCCAATCCTACCATGCTACCCATTTTCACTAATTCCACCGTGTCGTTTGACTCCACCGATCCCTCTCCTACTTAGCTAGTCCTAACAACCTCTCTACTTCACTTTCTTCCACCAAACTCCCAATACTGATCCTTCCGCGATGATCCATTCTACCGATCCCTCCACTCTATTGTTTTTAACCTTCCTCCTATCAAGCTTCCACACCGATCCCTCTCTCACATCATCAAACGAGGGATCGATATATCTACACCATACAACAAATCCCAACCGATCCCTCCTCTACTCCTTCTTCTTCTTCCTCCTAACTTATCCTGCCGAACCCATTTCACACAACGCGACTCACCACCTCCAAGCTACTTCGACCACCGTTTTGCGACATTAAGCACCATCGTAATTGTTAATGGAATGGAATCCATTATCTCATCATGAAACTGAAAGTTATAAACTAAAGACCTACATACGTGAGTGTATGAGTTGGAATTATGGGCGAGTGGTTTGGAGATGTTCGAAATGAAATGTGAGAGGAAGTGGGTTCGTGAGGCAGGTTGAATTGCAGAAGTATTTCGTTTTGAGGATAAGGGAAGAAGCAAAGGAGGATTCGGGTTTGATATAAGAATGAGAGGGTTTGGTGCTTTGAAGGAAGTTAGAAAAGTGAAGCAAGTGAGGTTGGAAAGAAGGGATATTGGTTTATACAACACAGTGAAGGGGTCGGCCCATGTTTTCAAACAAGAGAAAAGGGATCGGCATAAAAGGTACTGATCCCTATGAGCACGAGGAATGGAAATGAGGGATTGGCTAAATATATATCGATCCCTATAAACAGTTTAAAAAAAAGGAAAGAATGAGGGATCAGTCATGGATATATACGCAAATAAAGAATAAGCATGGAAATTATTAAAAGCATGAACATAGAAATTGCAATAAAAATTGGCGATAACCCGTGAACGTATGAACACGTCCGGAAGCCAACGACAAAGAACGTGTATATGAACGTGCACGTGCATGACCCAAAAAAGTTCAATTTTTGAAATCGACGGAAATTGAAGTCGAACCTGAAGCCCTCAAGTACAAGGCTGGACCAGATAACCAAATCTTGTTAGTATTATAGGACCGGACTTATATGTATCAACTGATGGAGTATAGCCCTGGATTTATACTATTGGAAATCAACCAAGGGTCATGACGATCGATGAGAAATACAGCACCTTAGAAAATAATTCGACAAAGGGATGGCAACTATTCAGGAAACTGGATGGATTTCTTCCCAATGACCTTAACTTGCTTTGATTCATAACATGTCATGCTCATCACAATACGTACTTTGGAGGCAAGTGTTATCCAACATTTTAGCCCGGCGATAGTGAACTAATTGCATGAGTTAGATTCAACTACCATCAAGGCCATTGACTCTAGAGTGATGATTGTAGGGCCTAGAAGTCAAGTGCATATGATAATATGAAGTCAAGGTTGAATGGAATTGATAGATATGCAAGGTAGAATGTTCAGAGTATGAAATATGGTCAACACATTGGAGGAATCGACATAAAATTAGCTCCAACAAGAGGGATTGGTATGTTTCAGACTATGGAGGCATTCTTGTAAGAAGCAATTAATATCTCAAGATCCACAAGTCCAATGAGTATGAAATTTTGTGAGCAAGACATGGGAACCCTAGAGAGCCTACACTTGGGATCGCACCACAAGTTTATAAAGTTGGAGGGATTGGTATATTTCCTTAGGAAGGGGTCGGCAGAAAACAACACGTATGCAAACTATGTAGAAGCAAAGATCAAGCAATAACTCGAGCTCCACTGATCCAATTGATATGAAATTTAGAGGGTAAGCATATTTTAGCATGAGGAAGCCAACATAGAGATCACACCCTAAAGTTCAACAAAGAAGGGATTGGTACAGATCCCTCTTCCTTAGGAATTGGGCCATGCAACCCCTCATGTGGGCCCATATGGTTCTGAGGGTGCGTCTACCAAGTTTTTAGAGAGATATTTGGCCATCTTCATCTATAAATACCGGCTTGGTTATTCATTTTCAGGACTTTATTCTACTATTTGCTTTATATTCTTTTGTAACTAAGGACTTTAATCTGATCCCTCTTGTATTCAAATTATAAAGTTATTAATAAAAGCAATCTATTCAAAGTCGATATAGGCAAACAATATCGAACCACTATAAATCATTGTGTGTGTGCTCTTCTTTCAATTAGTTGTTTCTTCTTTGTTATTATCCACTTTTCCATTTTATTCTTCATGTAATCCTCTTCAAAAAGTTTCTATTGGGTGTTTGTGCTAATTTTTGGTGCAAACAATATATGTCCACGTATAAGTGAAGGGAATACCAAGTAGGACGGTTCGCCTGGGTCATAGTTTCAAAGGACAAGGAGAGTCTGTTTCAACTTTTTAGTATTAAGTAACAAGTAGATATTTCCTAGATTGCCTTTGGCAATGTGAATGGGATGGTGAGCAAAGTTTGATGCTATGATAGTGAGATTGGTATCATATTCGGGAGCAGGAACAATTTTCAGTGGCCGAGAATGTCATCGGTCCTGAGTGGTCAGCGGAAAAAAAGGGTTACGCCTAAATGCGCTACATCTCCTATTACAGTGGATCATGTTTAGGTTGTGCATCGCCACAGTTGTTTACTAGTTTGTTTTATAGAAGGCAAGGCTAGGTGATCCTTTATGAAGGTCATTTAAAAACTAATAGTCGATGGAACTAAGTCCATGATATAAAGGCAAAAAGAATGCAGCTAAACTATTGTGACGCCATTATTTGGCACTACGGAGTTTACTTGGTATGCACGACGACGAGGACATGATACAGCATTGATGATGGATCCTGACGAGGTGCTGGGTTACGGGTACTAGAGGGGATAGTATGTAAAACCCCATATTTTTATTAACATTATTAAGGATATTTAATTAGCTAAATAAAATAAAATAATGTAATGTGACGATTAGGGGATTGAGATGTGTGGTTAATAGGGGTAGCCATGCCATGTTAATGAGTAAATCAAAACGAGATAACATGAAATAAAATAGACAAAAGGGAATAGACAAGGGCATAGTTGGAATAAGAATATTCATATACCCTAAACCCCTAGGAATTCATGCATATGTTCTTATCAAAAAATAAACTAAGAGGTCGGCCACTATTAGAAGTAACTAAAGGAAGATAAGAGAATCAAGGGGAAGCTTAATCAACTTAAAATCCATTCAAATCTCAAATCCTTAATCTCAAAAGCTAAGCTAAATAATGACTTCATCTCATTTTTCTAATTGTTTTCGGTTTTAAGATGAATCCGAAGTATTTTTCATGATTATGCCATGTCTTTGAATGATTAAATGTTTATATATGCTTGTTGATGATCTATGTTTGTTTATATAGATTTTATGATATGTTTTAATGTGAAAACCCTATTTAATAACATCCAAATGCCTTGCGATTTTTGATATAGGTCATAAATGATATTTTAGAGATGGGTTTCAATTTTCATAATTTCTGAGTTAATGTGGATTTAATATTAATTTTCAAGTGAAGAAAATGATTTATTGGGTTTAAAATAATTTACGGTCAAATTGTATATAATTTGGATCTGAAATTTATATAAGTTAGAAAACATATTAAAAATGATTTTCTGGAATTTTTGTAGAATTTTTCTAAGTGTTTTGATGAATATGTAAAATTATTTAAGGTATGGGACTTAAATGTTTTATATATTTGTAAAGGAGAAGGGTATTTTGTAAATAAATTAAATTGTTTATTCCTGAAAATTTGGCGTTGCTTTTAGACAAGAAAATTAGCAACCAATAATATTTTGACAAACAACGCGGATTAGTTGAAAAAAATTCTTTTTAAAGTAAAAATCAATTTTTACATGCTTTTAGCATGTTTCGCCACTTTCGGCACAGGGGATTCCGACCAAGTACTGCCGCCTCCATGCCATCAAAACCAACGCACGTAGTATCAATTACCTGGTAAAGAGTGAATTGGACAAAAGCGGAAGGCATTGGGTCGAGACCAAAGGTTCCGAAGGGCTCGAAGCGAGTCTTTGCTTTTGAATGAAAATGCGCCTGCTTTGCTTTCGAAGGGTATGCTTTTGACTTTGTTGGCTTTCGGATGAGGCAAATGTTTTTAAGGAATGGTTTCGAATGGGTTGCGCCTTTTGTTTTAAGAAAATGCTTTCATCGAGGTCGAAACCCCTTAGCTGCCACTTTTCTACCTTCCGACGCCAATGGGTTCAAAAGGTAGACTTTGTTTTTAAAAACTAAGTCGCTTCTCCAATGCTTTCGGAAGGTTGGTTTCGACACCATCACTTCTTTGCTTAGAAAATGCTTTCGAAAAAGTGCTTCCGACTTAAATGTTTTATGACCCTTTTGCTCTGTTCAAGGTAGAACTCAAATTGTTTCGAAGGAATTAATTTTTAGTGGTCTCGAAAGGTGTTTCCACATGTTTTACTTGAACCCAAAATCTTTCGAAAGGTTGGATGTTTTATTGCTTTCAAAAGGTTTTAAAGAATGGTTTCGAACGGGTTTCTCCCCAATGGATTCGAAAGGTTTGAAAAGGAAAGGTTTTCCAATGTATTCGAAAGGTAGTGTTCAAAGGTTTTGAAGAAGGATGTCTAAGGTTTTAATGCTTTTGAAGGAATGATTTTTCAACGTTTTCGAAAGGAAGATTATGAATGTTTCAAAAGAAATGTTTTGACCTTTCGGGCTAAGTAAAGGAAGGGTTTTACTTGGTTTCGAAAGGGGTACTTTCAATTGATTCGAAAGAGGTACTTTCAAAGGTTTAAATGTTTTCATCAACAAAGATTTGTGTAAAGTATATATATAACATGGCAAGGTGATTTTGAGTAAAGCATAAAATATATGTATTTTCCTTATTTAAGTTTGATTTAAAGGTTTTAAATCAATTTGAGATGAAAAGGTTTTCAAGGAAAATTTAAGGGAAGATTATCCTAAGTAAAATGACTCAGATATTAGAATACCATATGGGACTGGTATACAGTCGCACCCTATACATTAGCTAATAGCCCCAGCTAATTTAGTCCAAAATTCCAGTGTGTAGGGCTTTATCACGGGTAAGACTAAAATTATGATTACACACAGAAGGGAATATATATTTGTATAGATAGGTTATTGGTGAGCTCACAAAACCATTAGGATCAGGTGACCCAGGGAGATGTTAAGTCAAGGACAGACCGTCCGAAAGAGGAGTATTTAACGGATAGTTAGGGACAGACCCTCCAGAAGAGGAGTGTCTAACAGGTGTTAGATTATTTTGATTATATCGTCTGGTAGGCCCGACTTAGCAAAAGGTTAGTAGTTTGCCAAACAAAACTATAGTGTTCGAACAAATAGTTCATCTATTACCTGATATGTATGTTTACATAATAATGCTTTATAGTTTTAACCAGTTTTGGTTGTAGGATAAAGGTTTTCAAAAGACATGTTTTAAAAGTATATTAGTGAGGGGGAACCCATTCCGCTAAGCGGAGTGGTCTCACTTAATATCAAATAACCGAGATGTATAGTATTATTCACACCAGGCTTTATGTCGAACTCAAAGTTTACATTTTCCCCCTTAAACTCTCGGGTGCTCACAATTGATTTGAGTAGGCTGAGGGTTGAGGTTTGACAGGTTTTAGTAGGTTGACGAATAAAGCTTCTGGAGACGAGCAGGTTGCCGGGGAATGCTTCTTCTCTTTTCTTTCACTTTAACAAGTAACTAGAACTCTCTTTCTCTTTCCTTATTAGACAGAACCTTCTGAAAGCCCAAAGCTTCAGCTTAGCCCTGGAGTCCTCTTTGCCGGATTCTTCGGCGGAAGGCATCACCTGCTATTAGAGATTATTTAAGATGGCTGGAGTCCCACAAGTGGATATGGGAGCTATATATTAGTTTTTCGTGAATATGATGCAGGCGGGTATTGATGTTGGAATGGTAGGAGGAAATGCTGGAGTAAGAGTTCAGGAAGCTTCGATGGTCAACCATAATGCTATCTTGAGTAGATATTATGCTTGGCTTGGAGGGAATCCCTTTATTGGAACTGAGGATGCTATAGAAGTGGAGAACTGGTTGCTGCATTGTGAGAGGATCTTTACAGACATGGGGCTCAATGATGAGCCAAAGAGGTGGTTTGCTTCGAGACAACTTCAGGGAGCAGCTTTATTTTGGTGGAATAGTGTGACGGCTGGAGTGAATGAAGAGGAGATGACATGGGCTGAGTTTAGGAGAAGGTTTCAGGAGAGGTTCATGTCTGTGATGGCGCAGTCTGCTTTATTCAGAAAGTTTGCTGAGTTGGAGTAGGAGGAGATGTCTGTTTTGGAGTATTCTAGAAGATTTGAGGAGTTGGCTAGGTATGGGTATGCTACTGTGGATATTGTGTTGAAGTGAAATGAGAAGTTCATAAAGGGGTTGAAGCCTGAGTTGGCAACGGCTACATTACCTCATATCAGAGACCCTTGTGATGTGGTTGTAGAGATGGCTTTGAGACACGAGGAGATGCTTGCTTGTCTTGAGAAGAGTAAGGCGAAGGACGTCCAGGTTGGGCAAGGCCAAAAGTGGAAGTTCTTTCATGAGAAGGGTGCTTAGAAAGGTGGAGTAGCAAAGAAGGGAAAGTCTGAGGTTGTGTGCTTCAAGTGCGACAAGAAGTGGCATTTTGCGAATGACTGTCGTACCGGAAAGGCGAAGGAAGTGATCGGGAAGAAGAACATCAGATTGTTTAACCGCAATCATATTGGCTACTATAAAAATCAGTGCAAAGAGACTGCTAGGAATGGAAGAGGCAAGGTATTTGCATTGGAGCCTGCTACCTCAGGACCAACAGCACGGGAGAAAGGAAAGGCAGTGTTGGGATGTACGCTTCAGATTCTTGGTATATCTGTTAGTGTTCTATTTGATACTGGTGCATCACATTCTTTTATATCTCGTTGTTTGGTAGATAAGCTTAACCTAGAACCCACATACTTAGTTACTTCCTTAAGGGTTGAAAATACGATAGGAGGGTATGTGATACTTGGGATGAAGCGTGACCACTTAGAGTTTGATTTGCTACGTCATACCTTTGTTTGCAGTTTGCATGTGTTTGACTTTATAGAGTTCGGAATTATATTAGGTATGGATTGGTTAAGTAAGTGCGATGCTAGGATATTTTGCCATGATAGGAAGATATTGTTTAGACACCCTGACTGTAGTGATCGGATTGTATATTCCGTAGAAAGCGCAAATTGTGAGGTGAATGTTTTATTGTGTGTAGTGGAGTTGGAAGATGAGTTGAATCGCGTTTTCATGGTTAGAGAATTCGTTAATGTCTTCGAGCATGTAGTAGGATTGCCATCGAAAAGAGCCATTGAGTTTCAGATAGATTTGGTGCCTAGAGCATAACCGGTGACTATACCTCCAAGCAGGATGACACCTACAGAGCGGAGGGAGCTGAAGGTGCAGTTGGTAGATTTGGAAAGAAAGAGTTTTATTAGGCCAAGTAGTTCACCGTGGGGAACAGTCGAAGTGTTTGCTAAGAAGCCGGATGGGTTGTTGAGGTTATGTATTGATTATCCTAAGTTGGATGATAAGAGGATAAAAAATCGATATTCGTTGCCTAGAATTGACAATTTGTTAGATCAGTTGAGTGGGGCCAAGGTATTTTATCAATTGGTTTTGGAAACAGGTTTTCATCGGCTTAGAGTAGTAGAGGATAGTATTCCATTGACGGCGTTTAGAACTAGATATGGATCGCACGAATGGTTAGTGATGCCATTCGGAATAACTAATGCGTCGGCATTCTTTGTGGATTTGATGAACCAGGTTTTCCGAAAGCACTTGGATAGGTTTGTGTTGGTGTTTATAGATGATATTTTGATATACTCTAAAGATGAAACGGAGCATGAAGTTCATCCTAGAGTTGTGCTTGAGACGCTTAGGCAGAATAAGCTGAAGGCGATGTTTTCGAAGTGTCATATCTGGAAGAAAGAAGTGAAGTTTCTTGGTCATGGGGTTTTAGAGAAGGGGTTGTCAGTCGATCCAGATAAGATCGAAGCTATTAATAATTGGAAGAGACAAAAGACCATTACATAGATTAGAAGTTTTCTTGGATTGGCTGGATATTATCGGAGGTTCGTTAAGGATTTTTCATGGATAGCAGCGCCGATGACCAAGCTAACGTGAAAGGATGTGAAGTTTGTATGGACCGATAAGTGTGAGGAAGCATTCCAGAGCTTGAAACACTTATTGGCACATGCACCTGTATTAGTAGTTCCGAAAGGGAATCGGGACATGGTAGTTTATACAGATGCGTTTGGAACTGGACTAGAAGCTGTGTTGATGCAGGGAGGTAAAGTGATTGCCTATGCTTCTCGACAGCTTAGACCGCATGAGGTTAGATATCCAACGCATGATTTGGAATTGGCCACAGTGATTTTAGCTTTGAAGATGTGGAGACATTACCTTTTGGGAGGGGTTTGAGCTTTATACGAATCATAAGTCATTGAAGTATTTGTTCTCTCAGAAGGAGCTGAATATGAGACAACAGATGCAATGCCCCTGAATTTTAATTATCATTATTCAGGATATTTAATTGGATAAATTAAATAGAATAATGTGAATAATTAGAGCGATGAGATTAATAAATCCAATGGCCGTGTCTTAATGAATGAACAAAAATAAACTTAACTAAATTTAGAAGGAGAAATTTTCCTAAGCGGTAAACTTGGAAATGAGGCTACATTTCTTATTATATATCTCTTCCTCCACCTTAATATACTTTCACTTTCTCATTCATAACTCCTCACCAACTTTCGGCCGGCCATTAAAAGCTCCAAGAAGAATATAAATTGAAGATAAAAGCTAAGGAATTAAAACTAGGAAATTATCTCATTCTCCAATCAACTAATCAAGGTGAATAATCATGTTTATCATCTCATTATTCTCTGTTTGGATCAGCCATGGGTTATACCCGATTCATGTTTATGTTTTGGTTAGGATATAACCATTTAAAACCTCTGTTTGGATAAAACATATGTGTTTTTAAACGTTAATGGGTTAATTAACATGTTTTATTCGGCTTTGGTTTAATTCCAAATTGTTTTGATCTTCATATACTTTGAAATTTTAATATATTAAAGAGAACATATTAATTGATTTGGAATTTTCATGATGTTTTAATAGTTATAAATTTTTTTTAAGGAAAGGGACTTAAAAGTTATGTATAATTATAAAGGAGAAAGGGGCTTTTTCAAATTTATTCATATTTCCAAATAAGGAAAGTCGGTAGCCAATTTTGAATATAAAATTCTGGCAACCAATCAGATTTAGACAAACATGGCAGGTGGGGTACAAAAGAACTGTTTAAAGTACATTTTTTTACTATTCTAACTCTTTTGGCAAGACTTTCCGCCTCCATTCCAAACCTTCCGACAAGGTCGAAAGGTATCAAACCTTTCGACTTGGTCAAAAATCAATGCACATGGTATCAGGCAACTGGTACGTAGTAAATTGAAAGGGGTCGAAATCTTTTGGGACGAAAAGTTAGAGCTTTCAAAGGATATGAAACTTGGTTTTGATTTTAAAGAAATACGTCGGCTAGCTTTCGACCAAGAGCTTTCGACATTGTCAAATGGTTTAAAAGAAAAGGCTTTCGATTCGTTTGCTTTCTTGTTTTAAATGAAACCTTTTGACAAAGTCGAAAGGTTAGCTTTCGACAGAGTTGGAATCATAGTTGCCGCTTCCAAACCTTTCGACCCAGATGGAGTCAAAGGTTATCTTTTGTTTTAGAAAACTTGACGCCTCTCTCCATTGATTTCGAAGGGTTGGTTCCAATACCAACACTTCACTGTTTTTGAATGGTTTTGAAGGATTTTGACTTCGAAAGGTTTTGATTTCGAAAGTTTTTTATTTCGAAAGGTTTTGGTTTCAAAAGGTATGATTTCGAAAGGTTTCGAAGGGGTTACCTTCAATGATTTTGAAATGTTTTGAGTTTCAATGATTTCGAAAGGTTTTGAGTTTCATTGCTTTCGAAAAGTTTATAAATGGTTTTATAGGGGGATACCCCAGGCTTTCAACAAAGTCAAAAGGTGGAACCTTTCGACTAGGTCGAAAAGAAACCTTCCGACAAGGTCGAAAGGTATGATTTTGTGATGCTTTCAAAAGGAAGGCTTCCGAAGGGACTAACTTCGGATGTTTATTTGCTTTCGAATGGGGCTTCATTCGAAGGGGTTCAAAGGCTGTTTTTAGCCATTTTTCTTAAGTAAAGTTTTTCCTAATTTGAAGGGGGTACTTCCAAGGGTTATAGCATAAAATACTTATCTTGGTTTGAATATGTAAGGGGGATCCTTATATAAATTGGATGTTATTAAACCTTGGGGACACCAGGGTGGGTTTAATGTTTTCGATACATAGTTTAGGGTTACAAACAAAAATATGCTTTTGAAAATAAACATTGGGGCTATCAATGTGTTTTTATTTCATTTAAACTAATTGGGGCTACCAATGGGAATAGGTTAAACATGTGGGATACATAGGAAAAATAAATATTCATGGGGATCATGAATTTTAATGTATAATCATGGGGATCATGATATTTTAATTGGCCAAGTGTTTGGTTCTTGGTTAACCTAGGAAAACCATGGAATGTGTGTTGGATAGCCCACATCAAATTTCTAAAGTAAAGAATGTTTTGCCAGAGATGGTTAGCCTCGGGATTTGGCACCCAAGGGTTCAAAGTCATCCTAGGAAAACTATAGAGTGTGCGGTGGATAGCCCATAGCAACTTTTATAAAACAATGTACGATGGATAATCTACATTTATTTTGATGAATTTGGGAAGGATGGTCCTATTTAAGTTTTTACGGATAGTGATTTTAAAGATTTTAGACGGGAACTATAATAAATGGATTTTAGAAGGAAAATCTAGTAAATTGCTTTTGGATGGGATATCCAATATATATATGATTTATGGCTTTATTTCATATTATGTTAATACTAATCGTTTTGGGTGCAGGAGCATAGTAAATGATTTGCATGTTTTGTTTTGGATACTAGTGAGGGGAAAACCCGTTCCGCTAAGCGACATGGTCTCACTAGCTATCTATTTATGATAAGAGATGATAGGAGATTATCTGTACCAGACTTATTGTCTGACTCGAAGTTTGTGTTTCTCCACAAACTTTCAAGTGCTTAAAATTAATTTGAGTAGTCTGAGAGTAGGGGACTTTCAGGTTTTTGGACAAATAAGCTTCCGGAGACATGCAGGAGGCAGTGTTAGCTATATAGGAGCTATTTTGTGTTTTCTGCTGTGATGTACTAAGAACTGTAAAGTTCATATATATTAGTTCTCCGATCATCATAAGGGGACATCTTTATATTTCGCTCTTATCGTATTTTATACATGTATATGTAATCTGAACGTGGTTAACGTCTGAAATTATGTAATTAAATATTAAATTGTAATTTGCATGAAATGGGAAATTCTATTGATTGGAAGTTTAAATTTTTTTTCATATTCATGTGTTCCAGTGTATCAATATTAATTATAACGCATTCGGTTGCCAAGAAATAACAACTACGGATGACTACAGCATCAATAGCGGTTAGTTTTGGGCCACAGAAGGCGGGATGTTACAAAGTTGGTATTAGAGCATGGTTTTTGTACTTAAAAGGAAGTTAAAACTTTGAAAGATTTTAAAGCATAATCTAATGAATCTAAAATATAGTTGGTCTTGGGTAAGCATTATAGTAACGTATGTGTACTTTGCTATAAATACCTAAGTATGTATTCCCCACTCTCTTAGACCATTCTTCTGTATCTTACAAAGATTGGATTTCAGGTAGTAGGAAAGTAAGATATGGAGGTAGGGAACGGAAGAGTGAATCAAGGTGGAAGACGAACCGCAACAAGTGGAAACGTTCGACCCAATACTAGGAGCAACCAGGGTCGACAGGAAAATGCAAACCCAGATGCAAATGCTAATGTTGGTGCTGAGATTCCACCGGTTGATATGGGGATAATGTATCAGTTCTTCGTGAATATGATGCAAGCTGGAGAAGCTGTGGGAGTGGTTCTAGGGAATGCTGGAGGAGCTAATCCGGTGGCCCTAGTTGGCAATAACTATGCCAAGCTGAGCGGGGATTACGCTAGTCTTGGAGGGAAGGATTTTCTGGGAAATGAGAATGCAGTAGGAGTGGAGAACTGGCTATTGCATTGTGAAAGGATATTTTCAGACCTTGGCTTGATGGATATGCAGAAGAGAAGACTTGCTTCAAGGCAATTGCAGCAAGCCGCATTGTTTTGGTGGAACAGAGTTACCGTAGGAGAGCCAGAGGAAGACCTGACTTGGGATGAATTTTGAAGGAGGTTCAAAGAAAGATTTCTATCTGAGGTTTCCAAGTTAGCGTTGCTAAAGAAATTTGCAGATTTAGTCCAGGGGGATAGATCGGTGATCGAGTATGTCGCGTAGTTGTGAGAAATGCGGATTAAGGATCTTAAGGCTAGAATTAACACTAAAGGGGGGTGAATAGTGTTTTAAGAAATTTGTTAATATTTTTGAGTTTATATTAATTTGTTAACAATGTATGCACTAATTAGACACAGATATGAACACAGAATCAAACACAGATGCAAATATAAAGTAAAAGCATTAAAGGAAAGAACACACCGGATTTTATACTGGTTCGGAGTTACCCTACATCCAGTCCCGCACAACTAAGTACGGATTTTCTTTCAAACTCATATCAACAATTACAACCCTCGATTTCAAGGCTACGAGGTACACCCTCCATAATAACAATCCTCTGGGTAGAGATACTTGATTTCCGGGGCAACAAGTTCACCCAATTGATTTCTAGGGCTACAATCACACCTTTTCTCGCTCGATTGATTACAAAAAGTCTATAACTCAGATTAGCACTTGGATCTTGTAGAGATAGTGATGGAGAATCACACTGGAAGTAATCGAGTATGATTCGATGTTGATTTCGGTAGAGTAATGGTATGATTTTGTATTAAGAAATGTGGAAGAAGAAGAGGAGTGAAAACCAGAAAAAAGTGATTAAAAATTCATTGAAACTGACCCCTATTTATAGAAGAGCAACATCCATGACCATTCATGAAGAGTTATGGCGAATAGACACTTCTTTTGAAATTTGAATTTTGAAACCAACTGACACTATGTCGACATGGGGTACTTGGGCATGTCGACATCCCAAAGGGATTTTTGGTGTTTTGATTTTCTTTGAAAATAACCTCTATCTTATATTAAAATTATTTTAAACTTTATAAATATACTTAACTATAGTTAAAATACATAAGTAAATATAAAGAACACTATATACATAATTTAACTATAATTTTATATTTAAATCTAAGTATAAATATTTAAAAGTTAAATATATTATTTGAAGATAGTTTAAAATCAGGAGTAATTTGTTTTTGAAATTAAAGATGTTTTTGAGGCTAAAATTATTTAAAATCAGGATAGAGAGTTATGAATCTTTTAAAAGGAAAGTTTTGAAATCATTTTGAAAACAAGATAATTTTGTAAAATCATTTGAATTAAAATTAGTGGATACAAAACAATGTCCCACTAGAATTTCGTAGGTTCCATCCTACTTAGGGTTCCATCCCTTTAACGGGCTCGAAGTGGATTCCATTCCACGAATAAATTGGATATTAAGATGTCAGTGCCTTTCTATGAGTTTTAACAATATTCCTAATAAAACAAACTTAACCTTGAAATCTTGAACTCTTGATAATCTTGATACTCATGAGTCTTCTATCTCTATATCTTGAATCTCTATACTGTATAGTCTTCATTCTTGATACCTGCACGGTTAGATCATGCATATACATATATATCTAAACTTGTAATGTTAGTATTTATATTTTATAATCTATTCTAAGGTTGTTGTCATCAAAACCAACTCCTCAGGGACTAACAATCTCCCCCTTTTTGATGATGATAACCTTTGTTTATAAAATATTCCTTCTATCCTAATAACTCCCCCTAAAACTAACAACTCCCCCTTAATCTATGCCTAACTACCCTATTTTATATTTCTCCCCCTTTGTCATCAACAAAAACTTACTCCCCCTTATTCTTGGACTTCGGTACCTGCATTAATAAACTATACAATGGAATATATAATATATAGATTAAGAAATAATGATACTTATGAGCATAATAACTTAATTAAAGACTATATTCATTTCAGTGTGTATATATATATGTTTCACACACCAAACTTCAAACCAAATAAAATCAATTCACAAAGAATCAAATCAAACCAAATTAAATCAAACAAATTAATTCAAACAAATCAAACAAAGAAAGAAAATTAAACATTTCGAGGAACATCTACCCATCCATCTTCTCCAAATATAGGGTCTGCTTTAATTGCATCCCAATTCTCATTGTCATTGGTGAGAGAGACAGGAGGATGTTCTTCATTATCATCCTTGTGTAGAGAGGAGATCATCCATCGTATTGCATCGAAATGTCTTTCTTGCTCCTTGATCATCTGCATTTGACTCAACTCTAATTGACGCTGGTTTTGTAGAATAAAAGAGAGAATATTCTTGAATGAATTGAGTGTTTCTTCAAGATTTTCAGATAGGTTGTGAATAGGATTGGCCATAATTGAATTAGAGAAAGAAATGAAGGATATAGATAATGAGAAATAAATTTCAGTGAAGATTTCTGGAAGAAAAAGGTATATATATGTGTAGAAATTCGTTTGAAATGAATAGACATTTGGTAGTTATTCAAATTTCAAATTCAAAATCAATAATCACTTCTGACCAGTACATGTCGACATGGTCTTCTAGGGGATGTCGACATGGGTTAGTGAAAATTTATGACAACTTTGATTTTGTGAATAATTGTGTATATGTATATATTTATATAATATACTAACATTTATTCTAGAGATAAGACAAGGTAGATAACAGAAAGGAAATTTCATTTCATTACGATAATACAAAGATTAAGCATAATGAACTACACGAACATTCGAAAAAAAAAACAAACTAAGACAAATACAATAAGATACTAAAAGATAAAACTAGTTAGAAGATGAAGATGATGAAGATAGTCCAAGTTTCTTGCTGACTTTTGAAAAGAACTTGTTCATCTTCGAAGAAATGTTATCCAACTTCTTACTAACGGATCGTTTTAAAATCCGTTGATTCTCCACAATTATCTTTTGGTTTTTGAGAAGGGTTTTGTTGGAAGGATTGGATGGATATTCAATACTTTCTAGAGATGTTTCACCTTCTTCTTCTTATTCTTCTATTTCCATTTCATCCCTTTCTTCTTCTTCTTCCTCTTCCATTTCTTCATGAGCCAAATGCTCTTCCTTTTCGGTAAGGGTTTCATAAGGTTGAAAAACATATGGGATTTTCATGAGAGAAATGTTTGAGATATTGAAAACTTTTCTTGAAATAAATTCTTCTCCTTTGAAATTTACTCCAAAATAGTTGAAAATCCGAGTAAGGTAAATTCCATGATATATAGTGTTTTCCCCCATTTCAAAATTTTTAGGATGAAGTTCATCCAAAATAACTTGCGCCCAATTGATATCATAATTTCCAAAAATAGCAAAAAGTGATTTGCACACTTCTGAAGTAGGATTGTTAAAATTTCCCGATCTTGGGGTCAAAGTATGTTGTAAAAGAAGATTGACAATTCTTGCTTTAGGACGAAAGTTTCGATTCTTAAATTCAAAGTTTTCATCTCCTTCAAAAATATGATGAAATGTCTCACGATCATGTTCATCGATTTGAAAACTAGAAAGATCCATTCCCGTGCTTTTGCAATTGAGAATGGTACCCAAAAGATCACAATTCAAAACAATTTGAGTGCCTTTGATATTACTCCAAATTTCATTCTCATTTCCAATATAAAAACCACGGTTTAAATTAGCATAGAAGATTTTGACAAGATTAGGATAGCAAACAAAATCATGTTGAGACGAGTCAATAAGACTTAAAACACCATTGTTTGCAAAGAGAGAGTCAATTTCATAAGAAGAAAAATCTTGAAAAATAGCAAATTTTCCGGGATGGACTTTGGCATAATTAGCATAATTGATGTATGCTTTAATTGCCTCCGGATCATTGAATAATTGCTCTTTGATTTTTCTGG
This sequence comes from Allium fistulosum, assembly GCA_030737815.1. Classification (NCBI taxonomy): domain Eukaryota; kingdom Viridiplantae; phylum Streptophyta; class Magnoliopsida; order Asparagales; family Amaryllidaceae; genus Allium; species Allium fistulosum. The sequence continues at coordinate 513,161,641 of CM060906.1, read as the reverse complement.
AAATTCTCATGGTTGTGGGGTTGCTTAAAGAAGCCATTAGAGTAGAGAGTAGAGAGCTTGAAGGTATGAAGAGAGAGTTTGAATTTGAAAATGAAAGTGAAAAGGTATGATAAAAGATAGTGAATAAATAGACTTTCAAAGGACATATTCTCTGGTCAAAAGGTATCTTTTCAGAGAAATAAATGAAATGAAAAGGTGGAGGGAAATTCAAACATTTGAATTCAAAATTTGAAATTCAAATTCAGGTAGGCATGTCGACATCATGGTAGGGGCCATGTCGACATGTGGCTTTGAATTTTCATGACATGATTTTTCCTAAGTTATTTAATATACATATATATAAATATTATTATTAATGTCTATATTTCTGAAATATTATTGTACTTATAATATATTTCAGAATGTGTTAAAAATAATAAAAATAATAGTAAAAAATAGAAAATAAATTTTAAAATTCAAACAACATATCAATTCAAAATCAATCAATCAATCAATTAATTCAAGCATGCAATTTCAGCCAATGTAGTGTAAACGTGTACCTTTTTCAGAGTCCGTGTCTTTGGTATTGACTAAATCGAGAATTGTTGTGAAACACAGATTTGAATTATCTTTCTTCTGTTCATCGTCGCTGGAGGATGAGTCAGAGTCATCTAGAGTAGTAGTGAATGCACGTTTCCGTTTCTTTGCAGAATCATTGTTTGTAGGAGAGTTTTGCTTATCTGGATGCGGACAGTCTCTTTTGATATGACCTGGTTCGTCACAATTGAAGCATTTGATAAAGTTTGGTACTGTAGTCTGATTACCGGAATTCTTAAAGTTGTTTCTCTTGAGATTATTCATCTTTCGGTATTTCAGAAATTTCCAAAAATTCCTGGTCATAAATGTTATCTCTTCATCATTATCACTGTTTGAGTCTGATTCGTCGGTTAATACATTGAATGCCATTGATTTCTTTTCAGATGCTTTGCTTTCTCTTCTCCCGATCATTTGAACTTCAAACGACATTAGATTTCCAACCAATTCTTCTATCTTTAAAGTACCGATGTCATTTGCCTCTTCAATTGCAAGTGTCTTTTGATCCCATTCTGGAGTGAGAGAATTTAAAAAATTTCTGACTTGATCTTCTTCCGAAAATTCCTTTCCCAAAGATATTAAAGAATGCACAATATCTTGAAATCGACTATACATATCTGAAATAGACTCATTAGTATTCATTTTAAATAACTGAAACTGATTTGTGAGCATGGAAATTTTGGTCTGTTTAACTTTGCTTGTTCCTTCGTGAGTTACTTGCAAAGTTTTCTAGATTTCATATGCAGACTTACAAACTGACACTCTATTAAATTCATTTCTTTCAAGTGAACAAAACAGAATATTCATTGCTTTAGAATTATTTTGTGCAACAGTCTTTTGCTCAGTGGTCCACTGTGCAAAATTAGTTGTGGGTTCAGAATATTCAGTTTGTGTGATATTCCAAATGTCTAATCCTATAGATTGTAAATACATTTTCATCCTACATGCCCAATATGCATAGTTACTGCCATTAAAAAGTGGTGGTCTGGCAGTAGACTGACCTTTTACAAATGAACTAGTGTTGGGAGTAATAGCAGTACTAGTGTTAGTAGCCATTTTGAAATTTCTCAAAATTTAGATAATGAAACTTTTGAAAACAAGGCTCCGATACCAAATGTGAGAAATTCGGATTAAGGATCTTAAGGCTAGAATTAACACTAGAGGGGGTGAATAGTGTTTTAAGAAATTTGTTAATCTTTTTGAGTTTATCTTAATTTGTTAACAATGTATGCATTAATTAGACATAGATATGAACACAGAATCAAACACAGATGCAAATATAAAGTAAAACCAGTAAAGGAAAGAACACACCGGATTTTATACTGGTTCGGAGTTACCCTACATCCAGTCCCGCACAACTAAGTACGGATTTTCTTTCAAACTCAATTCAACAATTACAACCCTCGGTTTCAAGGCTACGAGGTACACCCTCCAGAATAACAATTCTTTGGGTAGAGATACTTGATTTCCGGGGCAACAAGTTCACCCAATTGATTTCCAGGGCTACAATCACACCTTCTCTCACTCGATTGATTACAAAAAGTCTATAACTCAGATTAGCACTTGGATCTTGTAGAGATAGTGATGGAGAATCACACTGGAAGTAATCGAGTATGATTCGATGTTGATTTCGGTAGAGTAATGGTATGATTTTGTATTAAGAAATGTGGAAGAAGAAGAGGAGTGAAAACCAAAAAAAAAGTGATTAAAAATTCGTTGAAACTGACCCCTATTTATAGAAGAGCAACAGCCATGACCATTCATGAAGAGTTATGGCGAATAGACACTTTTTTTGAAATTTGAATTTTGAAACCAACTGACACTATGTCGACATGGGGTACTTGGGCATGTCGACATCCCAAAGGGATTTGGTGTTTTGATTTTCTTTGAAAATAACCTCTATCTTATATTAAAATTATTTTAAACTTTATAAATATACTTAACTATAGTTAAAATACATAAGTAAATATAAAGAACAATATATACATAATTTAACTATAATTTTATATTTAAATCTAAGTATAAATATTTAAAAGTTAAATATATTATTTGAAGATAGTTTAAAATCAGGAGTAATTTGTTTTCGAAATTAAAGATGTTTTTGAGGCTAAAATTATTTAAAATAAGGATAGAGAGTTTTGAATCTTTTAAAAGGAAAGTTTTGAAATCATTTTGAAAACAAGATAATTTTGTAAAATCATTTGAATTAAAATGAGTGGATACAAAACAATGTCCCACTAGATTTTCGTAGGTTCCATCCTACTTAGGGTTCCATCCCTTTAACGGGCTCGAAGTGGATTCCATTCCACAAATAAATTGGATATTAAGATGTCAGTGCCTTTCTATGAGTTTTAACAATATTCCTAATAAAACAAACTTAACCTTGAAATCTTGAACTCTTGATAATCTTAATACTCATGAGTCTTCTATCTCTATATCTTGAATCTCTATACTGTACAGTCTTCATTCATGATACCTGCATGGTTAGATCCTGCATATACATATATATCTAAACTTGTAATGTTAGTATTTATATTTTATAATCTATTCTAAGGTTGTTGTCATCAAAACCAACTCCTCAGGGACTAACAGTAGTTTGATGAGCTGTCCTGCTATGGATATGCTACTGTGGATAGAGTCATTCGGAGGAATGATAAGTTTATCAAGGGTTGAATCTTGAGATTGCTGAAGCAACCATGCCAAACCTCCGGGATCTGTGTCATATTGTTGTTGAGATGGCTATTCGGAATGAAGAGATGCTTTCTACTTTTGGAAAGAGGAAACCAGCTGAGGTTCAGAATTTTCAGGGTAAGAAGCGGAAGTTCTTCAAGAAGAAAGGTGCCCAGTCGGGGGTAGTAGCTAAGAACAGCAAGGCCGATATTTTTGTTACAAGTGCGATAAGAAGGGGCACTGTGCTAATGAGTGTCGCTCGGGTGATGGTAGAGCAGTTGCAATAAGGCCGAATGTGAAGTGCTACAACTGTGGCCAGATAGGGCATTACAAGGACAAGTGTCCTAAGGCTGCTAAGGCTGGAAAGGGAAAGGTCTTTGCGTTGGAACCATCATCCTCTAGACCAATGGCTGCCGAGAAAGGAAAACTGGTGATGGAAGGCATGCTTATGATTCATAGTACTCCTGTTAGGGTACTATTTGATACTGGTGCATCGCACTTATTTATATCTCAGTATTTGGTAGATTGCTTATGTCTGAAACCTTTATACCTTATTACTCCTTTAAGGGTTGCGAATCCTATAGGAGGGTATGCAACTCTGGGAATGAGATATGACCAGTTAGAACTTGATTTGTTTGGTCATATGTTTGCATGCAGTTTATATGTTCTTGATTTCTTGGGTTTCTGGATCATATTGGGTATGGATTGGTTAGACAGATATGATTTTAGGATATTTTTCCAGGAGGGGGAAATATCATTGAAGCACCCTAATAGTCGTAACCGAGTTATTTACTCAATAAGGAGTTCAAACGGAAATGCTTATGTGTTATTGGGTGTCATGGGAACAGAAGTAGAGTTGAAGTAGGTTTATGTTGCAAGAGAGTTTGCAGATGTGTTTGAACCAGTTTCAGGCTTGCCGTCGAAAAGAGCAATCGAGTTTCGAATAGATGTCGTACCGAGTGCTGAATCCGTAAGTAGACCACCTAGCAGGATGTCACCAACCGAGATGAAGGAATTGAAGGTGTAGCTAGTGGAATTGGATGGAAAGAATTTTATCCGACCAAGCAGTTTGCCTTGGGGAATGACGCGGTATTCGTGAAGAAGCCAGATGGGTCGTTAAGGATGTGTATCGACTATCATAGGCTGAACAAGAGGACGATCAAGAATAGGTATCCTTTGCTGAGAATCAACGACTTATTCGATCAGTTGAGTGGAGCCAGAGTATTTTCCCAACTGGATTTGGCAACAGGTTTCCATCAACTAAGAGTGGCAGAGGACAGTATTCCTTTGACGGCCTTTAGGACCAGATATGGGTCTTACGAATGGTTGGTTATGCCATTCGGGCTTACTAATGCGCCAGCTTTCTTCGTGGATTTGATGAACTGGGTTTTCAAAGAGCACTTGGATAGGTTCGTGTTGGTTTTTATTGATGATATTTTGGTGTATTTTAAGAATGAGAAGGATCATACAGATTATCTTAGAATAGTGTTGGAGACGGTAAGGCAACATCATCTGAAAGCGAAGTTCTCCAAGTGTCATTTTTGGAAGAAGGAAGTGAAGTTCCTTAGTCATGTAGTTTCCGAGGAAGGTTTAGCAGTTGATCCGGATAAGATCGAAGCTGTTAACAATTGGAAGAGACCAGAGATGGTAAAGGTGATTAGAAGTTTTCTTGGACATGCAGGATAGTACCGAAGGTTCATTAAGGATTTCTCGTGGATAGTGGCATCCTTGTCCATGCTAACTAGGAAGGACGTGAAGTTTGTTTGGTCGGACAAATGTGAGTAGGCATTCCTTAAGTTGAAACATTTGTTAACCAATGCGCATGTGTTAGTAGTTCGACATGGAAATCAGGGGTTGGTATTTTACATCGATGCATGTGGCACTTGGTTAGGTGCTGTGCTAATGCAGAATGGGAAGGTTATTGCCTATGCTCCTAGACTGCTTAGACTGCATGAAGTGAGATACCCTACTCATGATTTGGAGTTGGTAGCGTCAATCTTCTCATTGAAGGTGTGGAGGCATTATCTTTTGGGAGAAAGGTTTGAGCTATTCACGGATCATAAGTCTCTATGGTATTTATTCTCTTAGAAGGAGCTGAACATGAGACAGCAGAGATGGTTGGAGTTTGTTGCAGCTTATGATTTTAGCATCGAGTATACACCGGAAAAAGGAAATAAGGTGGCAGATGCGCTTAGCAGGAAACATCAGAATGTGGTGTTGGCTATGTTGGCAAAATAGAAAGACTTGGAAGCACTGGCTGCTTGCAGTGTGCAGTTGAGGTCGACTGTTGGATCTAGTCGGAATATCGCCATGATGTCTTGTTTGGAAGTTCGACTGGTTCTGATTGAAAGGTTTGCTTCCAGGCAGAAAGAGGATCCAGTGTTAGCCGAGAGGATTGGAAGGTTAGAAACTGGAACCGAGGTTGATGATTTGAAGGATTTTATTCTTGACCACATGGGTTGGTTGAGAAAGAAGGAACGGTTATGTGTTCCGGATATTGGAGACCTTAAGAAGAAAGTTCTTAGGGAATGTCATCGATCGAAATTTACGATTCATCTTGGGGGAATCAAGATGTATCGGGATATGAAGAGAAATTTCTTCTAGGAAGGAATGAAGAGTGATGTTGGTTTATGGGTAAAATAGTGTTTGAACTGTCAACAAGTAAAACCCGAACATCAGAAGCCAAGTGGTTTGCTTCAGCCTTTGGATATTTCAGCTCGGAAGTAGGACTCGATATCCATGGATTTTATTGACAGGTTGCCAAGATCAAACCGGGGTAATGTAAGTATATGGGTCATAGTGGACAGATTGATCAAGAGTGCCCATTTCATTCCGGTAAGGTCAACCAGGACAGCACCTGTTTTGGCTAAGTTGTTCATAAAGAACATTGTTAGACTGCATGGAATTCCTAGTAGTATCGTCAAGGATAGAGATGCTTTGTTTACTAGCGAGTTCTAGAAGAGCCTGTAGAGTGTGTTAGGCACTAAGCTCAAGATGAGTACCACAAATCATCCTCAGATGGATAGGCAGACAGAGAGAGTCAACAAGGTACTGGAAGATCTGCTAAGAGCTTGTGTGCTGGATTTTAGTGGTTCTAGGGAAGATCGCCTGCACTTAGTGGAGTTTTTCTATAATAATAGTTATCAGACTACTATAGGAATGGCGCCTTTTGAAGCTTTGTATGGAAGGCCATGCAAATCACCAATATGTTGGTTAGAGACCGGAGGCAGATTGGTCCTTGGTCCAGATTTGGTGAGAGAGGCGACGGAAAAGATCGAGTAGATACGAAATAGAATGAAGGAAGCTCGGTCTAGGAAGAAGAGTTACGCAGACAAAAGGCGTAAGGACCTAGAATTCTCAGTTGGAGATAGAGTTTTCATCGAGGTATTGTCGATGAAAGGTGTGGTTCGGTTCGGGAAGATCAGGAAGCAAGCACCGAGACATGTTGGACCATTTCCTATATCGGAGAGGATTGGGAGACTCGCATACCGAGTAGATTTACCGAGCAGTTTGGCCAGGGTCCACAATGTGTTTCATGTTTCTCATCTTAGGAAGTATGTTCATGATCAAGAAACTACTATCGCTCCAACGGCACTGGAGGACCCAGTGGTGGAACCAGATATGACTTTTGTGAGGCAACCAGTTCGTGTTGTGGAAAAAGATGAGAAGAGGTTAAGGAACAAGACAGTCAGGTTGGTGAAAGTTCAGTGGAGCGACAATGTGAAGGACTGTACTTGGGAGACAGAAGACAGGATCAGGGCTACTTTTCCTAAGCTGTTTTAGATGGTATGTTCTATGTAGGGTTTATATAGAATTTGGCTGGTAGGTTATACTAGCTTCGCATGCATGGGCTATATGCTCGTTGTTGCGTCCTACCTGAAATTTCGAGGATGAAATTCTTTAAGGGGGGAGTCTGTAATGCCCTTGAATTTTAATTAACATTATACGGGATATTTAATTGGATAAATTAAATAGAATAATGTGAATAATTAGGGAGATGAGATTAATAAATCCAATGCCCTTTTCTTAGTGAATGAACTAAAATAAGATTTAACTAAATTTAGAATGAGGAATTTTCCTAAGGGGTAAACTTGGAAATGGGGCTACATTTCTTAGTATATATCTCTTCCTCTACCTTAATAAACTTTCACTTTCTCATTCATAACTCCTCACCAACTTTCGGCCGACCATTAAAAGCTCCAGGAGGAATATTAATCGAAGATAAAAGCTAAGGAATTAAAGCTAGGAAATTATCTCATTCTCCAATCAACTAATCAAGGTGAATAATCATGTTTATAATCCTATTTTTCTCTATTTGGATTGGCTATGGGTTATACCCAATTCATGTTTGTGTTTTGGTTTGGATATAACCATTTAAAACCTTTGTTTGGATAAGACATAGGTGTTTTTAAACGTTAATGGGCTAATTAACATGTTTTATTGGTTTTGGTTAAATTCTGAATTGTTTTGATCTTTATATGCTTTGAAATTTTAATATGTTGAAGAGAACATATTTACAGATTTTCTGGAATTTTTCTAGAATTTTTCATGATGTTTTAATAGTTATATAAAATTGTTTAAGGAATGGGACTTAAATGTTTTATATAATTATAAAGGAGAAAGGGACTTATTCAAATTTCCTAATAAGGAAAGTCGGCAGTAATTTTTGAATATAAAATTCTTGAAACCAATCAGATTTAGACAAGCAAGGAAGGTGGGGTACAAAAGAACTGTTTAAAGTACGATTTTCACTATTTTAACTCCTTCGGCAAGAGCTTCCGCCTCCATTCTGAACCTTACGACAAGGTCAAAAGGTATCAAACCTTTCGACTAGGTCAAAAATCAATGCACGTGGTATCAGGCGACTGGTACGTAGTAAATTGAAAGGGATCGAAAGGTTTAGGGATGAAAGGTTATAGCTTTCGAAGGAGATGAAACTTTGTTTTGGTTTTAAAGAAAATACGCCTGCTAGCTTTCGACAAAGTGCTTTCGACATTGTCAAATGGTTTAAAAGAAAAAGGTTTCGATTGGTTTGCTTTCTTGTTTTAAATGAAACTTTTCGACAAAGTCGAAAGGCTAGCTTTCGACAGGGTCAAAATCATAGTTGCCGCTTCCAAACCTTTCGATGCAGATGGAATCAAAGGTTATCTTTTGTTTTATAAAACTTGTCGCCTCTCCCCATTGATTTAGAAGGTTGGTTCCAACACCAACACTTAACTGTTTTTTAATGGTTTCGAAGGATTTTGACTTCGAAAGGTTTTGACTTCGAAAGGTTTTGATTTTGAAAGGTTTTGGTTTCGAAAGGTTTTGGTTTCGAAGGGGTTACCTTCAATGATTTCGAAAGGTTTTGAGTTTCAATGATTTCGAAAGGTCTTGAGTTTCATACTTTCGAAAAGTTTATGAATGATTTTATAGGGGGGATACCCCAGGCTTTCGACAAAGTCGAAAGGTGGAACCTTTCGACTAGGTCGAAAAGAAACCTTCCAGCAAGGTCGAAAGGTAGGACCTTTCGACAAGGTCGAAAGGTAGGACCTTTCGACAAGGTCGAAAGGTATGATTTTGTGATGCTTTCAAAAAGAAGGCTTACGAAAGGGCTAACTTCGGATGTTTATTTGCTTTTGAATGGGGCTTCATTCAAAGGGGTTCAATGGGCTGTTTTTAGCCATTTTTCTTATGTAAAGTTTTGCAAATTTGAAGGGGGTACTATGAAGGGTTATATCATAAAATACTTATCTTGGTTTGAATATGTAAGGGGGATCCTTATATAAATTGGATGTTATTAAACCTTGGGGATACCGGGGTGGGTTTAATGTTTTCGATACATAGTTTGGGGTTACAAACAAAATTATGATTTCGAAATTAAACATTGGGGCTATCAATATGTTTTTATTTAATTTAACCATATTGGGGCTACCAATGGGAATAGGTTAAATATGCGGGATACATGGGAAAAATAAATATTCATAGGGATCATGAATTTTAATATATAATCATGGGGATCATGGTATGTTAATTGGACAAGTGTTGGATTCTTGGTTAACCTAGGAATACCATGGAATGTGCGGTGGATAGTCCACATCAAATTTCTAAAGTAAAAAATGTTTTGCCAGGGATGGTTAGCCTTGGGATTTTTCACCCAAGGTTTCATAATCATCCTAGGAAAACAATGGAGTGTGCGGTGGATAGCCCACACCAACTTTTATAAAACATTGTACGATGGATAATCTGCATTTATTTTGATGTATTTGGGACTGATGGTCCTGTTTAAGTTTTAACGGACAGTCATGTTAAAGATTTTAGAGGGGAACTCTAGTAAATGGATTTTAGATGGGAAATCTAATAAATTGCTTTTGGATGGGATATCCAATATATGATTTGTGGCTTTATTTCATATTATGTTAAGACTAATCATTTTGGGTGCAGGAGCATAGTAAATGATTTGCATGTTTTGTTTTGGATACTAGTGAGGGGAAACCAATTTCGCTAAGCGGCGTGGTCTCACTAGCTATCTGTTTATGATAAGAGATGATAGGGGATTATTCATACCAGACTTATTGTCTGACTCGAAGTTTGTGTTTCTCCACAAACTCTCAGGTACTCAAAATTAATTTGAGTAGTTTTAGAGTGAAAGACTTTCTGTTTTTTGGACAAATAAGCTTCCCGAGACGTGCAGGAGGCAGTGTTAGCTATATAGGAGCTATTTTGTGTTTTCTGCAGTGATGTACTAAGAACTGTAAAGTTCATATACATTGGTTCTTTGATCATCATAAGGGGACATCTTCATATGTCTCTCTTATCGTATTTTGTACATGTATATGTGATCTGAAAGTGGTTAACGTCTGGGATTATGTAATTAAATATTAAATTGTAATTTGGTCGCATATTAACTATGCCGCATTCGGTCGCCAAGAAATAACAACTACGGATGACTACAGCATCAGTAGCGGTTAGTTTTGGGCCTCAGAAGGTGAGATGTTTTAGCAGAGCTGGTTAGAGTTTTTAGCTGCTTATAACTTTGGTATTGAGTACACACCAGGAAAGGGTAACAAAGTTGAGGATGCACTTAGCAGAAAGCATCAGAATTCAGTGTTGGCAATGATAGCAGAGTGGAAAGATTTGGATGTGTTGTCGACTTGTAGAGTTCGGTGGAGATCTGAAGCTGGATCTAGTAAAGGAACTGATGTGTTATCTTGTTTAGAAGTTTGACCAGTAATGATTTAAAGGATTGCTTCTAAACAGGAGGAGGATCTAGTGTTAGCTGAACGGATCAAGAAGTTGAAGGAAGGAATAGAGAGCGATGACTTGAAGGATTTTATTGTTGACCAAAATGAGTGGTTGAGAAAGAAAGGGAGGTTGTGTTTTCCGAATGTGGGAGACATTAGGAAAGAAGTTTTGGAGGAATGCCATCGTTCGAAGTTCACTTTTCATCTAGAATGAACTAAGATGTATCAGGATATGAAGAGAAGTTTCTTTTGGGAAGGTATGAAGAGGGCTGTTGGCATATGGGTGAAGTAGTGTCTGAACTGTCAATAGGTAAAGGTCGAACATCAGAAGCCAAGTGGGTTGCTACAGCCATTGGATATTCCGGAGTGGGAGTGGGATTCTATTTCTATGGATTTTATTAACGGGTTGCCAAGATCTAGTAGGGGAAATGAAAGTATATGGGTCATAGTGGATAGACTGACCAAGAGTGCCCATTTCATTCCAGTTAAGTCAACTAGGATGGCACCTATTTTAGCGAAGTTATTTATGAAGAATATAATTAGACTTTATGGAATTCCTAGTAGTATAGTAAGTGATAGAAATTCCTTGTTCACTAGCGAGTTCTGGAAGAGTCTACGGGAGATTTTAGGAACCAAGCTCAAGATGAGTAGCGCTAACCATCCACAGACCGATGGGCAAACGGAATGAGTTAACAAAGTCTTGGAGGATTTGTTAACAGCTTATGTGTTAGGTTTTAGAGGATCATGGGAAGACCGTCTACACTTAGTCGAGTTTTCATATGACAATAGTAATCGGACTAGTATAGGGATGGCACCGTTTGAAGCCTTTTATGAAAGGCCATGTAAATCACCAGTTTATTGGTTAGAGACCGGGCATTGGTTGGTTCTTGGTCTGGATTTGGTTAGAGAAACTACAGAAAAATTGAGTTGATTCGAGCTAAGATGAAGGAAGCTCAGTCTAGGCAGAAGAGTTATGCAGACAGAAGGTGGAAAGACTTGGAGTTCTCTGTTGGAGATCATGTTTTTATTGAGGTATCTCCATTGAAGGGTGTGATTAGATTTCAGAAATCGGGGAAGTTGGCACCAAGATTCGTAGGACCATTTCCTATTGTATAAAGGATCGGGAAACTCGCATATAGGGTAGAGTTACCGAGCTGTTTGGCAGGATTCCACGATGTTTTTCATGTTTCTCAGCTAAGGTAGTGTGTTAGAAACCCAAAGACTATTATAGCACCGATCGTGTTAGAGGACTTAGTAGTAGCGTCGGACTTGACTATAGTTAAAAAGTAGATTCGTATAGTCGAGAGAGATGAGAAGAGGCTAAGGAACAAGACAGTCAGATTCGTGAAAGTCCAGTGGAGCAACAATGAGAGAGACTGCACTTGGGAGACTGAGAACAGGATTAGAGACGCTTATCCAAATTTTTGTGATGGTATGTTTTACCTTTATGTTTGATTTGTTGTGTACCTTATCGTAATTTCGAGAACAAAATTCTTTAAGGAGGGGAGATTGTAACACCACATGTTTTTAACAACATTATTTAGGATATTTAATTAGAAAAATTAAATTAAATAATGTAATGTGATGATTAGGGGATTGAGATTTGTGATTAATAGAGGTAGTCGTGCCATGTTAATGAGTAAATCAAAATGAGATAACATGAAATAAAATAGACAAAGGGAATAGACAGGGGCGAAGTTGGAATAAGAATATTCTTATACCCTAAACCCATAGGAATTCATGCATATGTTCATTTCATTATCAAAAATTAAACTATGTGACCGGCCACCATTAGAAGCAACTAGAGGAAGATAAGAGATCAAGGAGAGGCTTAATCAACTTAAAATCCATTCAAATCTCAAATCCTTAATCTCAAAAGCTAAGGTGAATAATGACTACATCTCATTTTTCTAATTGTTTTGGGTTTTAATATGAATTCAAAGTATTTTGCATGATTATGCCTTGTTTTTGAACGATTAAATGTTTATATATGCTTGTAGATAATTCATGCTTGTTCATATGGATTTTATGATATGTTTTAATGTGAAAACCCTATTTAATGACATCCAAATGCCTTGCGATTTTTGATATAGGTCAGAAATCGCATTTTAGAGATGGCTTTCAATTTTCATAATTTTCTGAATTAATGTGGATTTTATATTAATTTTTTAGTGAAGAAAATGATTTATGGGGCTTAAAATAATTTACGGCCAAATTATATATAATTTTGGTCTGAAATTTATATATGTTAGAAAACATATTAAAAATGATTTTTTGGAATTTTTGTAGAATTTTCCTAAGTGTTTTGGTGAATATATAAAATTATTTAAGGTATGAGACTTAAATGTTTTATATATTTATAAAAGAAGAAGGGGTATTTTGTAAATAAATTAAATTGTTTATTTCTGAAATTTTGGCAGTGCTTTTAGAAAAGAAAATTAGCAACCAATAATATTTTGACAAACAAGGCAGGTTAGTTGAATAGAAATTCTTTTTAAAGTAAAAATCAGTTTTTACATGCTTTTAGCATGTTTCGCCACTTTCGGCACAGGGGGTTCCGACAAAGTACTACCGTCTCCATTCCATCGAAACCAATATAGATAGTATCAATTACTTGGTACAGAGTGAATTAGACAAAGGCGGAAGGCACTAGGTCGAGACCAAAGGTTCCAAAGGGGACGAAACGTGTCTTTGCTTTTAAATGAAAACGTGCCTGCTTTGCTTTCGAAGGGTATGCTTTTGACTTGGTTGTCTTTTGGTTGAGTCAAATGTTTTGAAGGAATGGTTTCGAATGGGTTGCGCCTTTTGTTTTAAGTAAATGCTTTCGTCGAGGTCGAAACCCCTTAGTTGCCGCTTTTCTACCTTTCGACGCCAATGGATTCGAAAGGTATACTTTGTTATTAAAAACTAAGCCGCTTCTACAATATTTTTGGAAGGTTGGTTTCGACACCTTCATTTCTTTTCTTAGGAAATGCTTCGAAAGAGTGCTTCCGTCTTAAATGTTTTATGACCCTTTTGCTCTGTTTATGATAGAACCCAAATGGTTTCGAAGGAGTTAATTTTTAATGGTTTCGGAAGGTGTTTGCACATGTTCTACTTGAACCAAAGGCTTTCAAATGGTTTGACGTTTTATTGCTTTCGAAAGGTTTTAAAGAATGGTTTTGAAGGAGTGGTTCCCCAATGGTTTCGAAAGGTTTGAAAAGGAAAGGTTTTCCAGTGTATTCGAAATGTAATGTTTAAAGGTTTTGAAGAAGGATGTCTAAGGTTTTAATGCTTTCGAAGGAATGATTTTTCAATGTTTTCGAAAGGAAGATTATGAACTATTTCGAAAGGAATGTTTTGGCCTTTCGGCCTAAGTGAAGGAAGGGTTTTACTTAGTTTCGAAAGGGTTACCTTCAATGGATTCGAAAAGGGTACTTTCAAAGGTTTAAATGTTTTCATCAACAAAGATTTGTGTAAAGTATACATAAAACATGGCAAGGTTATTTTGAGTTAAGCATAGAATATATGTATTTTCCTTGTTTAAGTTTGATTTAAAGGTTTTAAATCAATTTGAGATGAAAAGGTTTTCAAGGAAAATTTAAGGGAAGATTACCCTAAGTAAAATGACTTAGATATTAGAATACCAGATGGGATTGGTATAGGGTCCACCCTATACATTAGCTAATAACCTCGGCTAATTTAGTCCAAAATTCTAGTGTGTAAGGCTTTGTCAAAGGTAAGACTAAAATTATGATTACAGACAGAAGGGAATATATATTTGTATACATATAGGTTATTGGTGAGCCCGCAAAACCATTAGGATCAGGTGACCCAGGGAGATGTTAAGTCAGGGACAAACCGTCCAGAAGAGGAGTATTTAACAGATAGTTAAGGACAGAACATTCAAATGAGGAGGTTCGAATAGGTGTTAGATTATTTTGATTATATTGTCTGGTAGGCCCGAGTCAGCCAAAGGTTAGTAGTTAGCCAAACAAAACTATAGTGTTCGGACAGATAGTTCATTTGTTACCTGATATATGTGTTTACATAATATTGCTTTGCAGTTTTAACCAGTTTTGGTTGCAGGATAAAGGTTTGCAAAAGATATATTTTTAAAAGGATATTAGTGAGGGGAAACCTGTTCCGCTAAGCGGCGTGGTCTCACTTAATATCAAATAACCGAGATGTATAGTATTATTCACACTAGGATTTATGTCTGACTCGAAGTTTATGTTTTTTCCCTTAAACTCTCGGGTGCTCAAAATTGATTTGAGTAGGCTGAGGGTTGAGGTTTTATAGGTTTTAGTAGGTTGATGAATAAACCTTTCGGAGATGAGCAGGTGGCTGACAGATAGCAATTTAGGAGTTTCTGTTTTGTTTTGTTTTGTTTTATTCTACTGTGTTGTATTTAAAATAGTTTTGTCTATATAGTACTCTGATCAACCAAGAGGGCATCATTCTATGTCGCTCTTGGCGTATTTATGTAATAATTATATTTTATCTGAACCTGGGAAATGATTATGGGATTATGAAATTTGAATGTGAAACATGTGTTTTGAAATGTAATCAGTAAAATGTTGTTTTTGAAATCTGTGATTTTGTTTCATATTCAAGTGCTTTTGATATTATGGATACCATTAACATAACTGTATTTAGTCATCGAAAGCTAATACTATAGATGACTGCAGCATCTGTAGCGCTTAGCTTTGGGCCTCTAGATAGGGGATGTTACATAGTATCTTGGTCAAAAGGGGAATAGTGGTACTTATATATAGACACACAAACATGTATGTATTTATTGTCTACCTAGAATAAAATGGGCTTATTGTACGCGTATGTGGAATCGAGACTACCAAGTAAAGTAAAAGAAATACATGTAGTGCAAAGCAATCGGTATAAACTAGTGTTATGTATAAAGTGTGTAATTTACTTGTCATTAGAACATTGTTCTGACACCTCCTCATTACAACCCACATTATAGCTTTAGAGAGATAGACACTTGTGCAGGTGGGAATGGTGGAAGATAGATTTCCTTATGCATGCAAGATGCTAACAAGAAAACTTGATCTCAGAAATGTCGATCTTGGTCGGTAATTATATGTTTTATTATACTTTACTATTCCGCTATGAGTTTTCATCGATGATGTTATGATATATGTTTGTTACTTGCAGGATATCAAAACTAACGATTCGTACTTTGATGGACTTGGATTTTCAATTTAGCGAAAATTCGGACCCATTGGGATGTAGGTTGTCATATTTGGTATCAGAGCTTAAGTTAGTCCGTCTTAAAAATTAGGATACATTGAGTGAACATATTGGTATTTTTACCTATAATTACACACACACACACACACACAGAGATATATATATAATATATATATAATACATCAAACCCCACAATTCTGGCTATAGAAGTAGTAGCAACCATATTATGAAAAGATGGACAATGTGACTTTGAGTTGGAACAATAGATGAAGTTGAACATATAAATCTATCCTGATTAGCCCATGGGAAGTAGGTCGTATTGGAATGTGTTGACTTAAGAAGTGCACGAGGGCAGCATATGGAAGGATCCACAGAGCTAGATGGTATGTGACTCCCTAGTTGGGCCCAATGAGCCGAATGGTTGTTGATCCATGCAGATTACCGATTAATGACGTACATAAGATCCAGATAAGGGAAAATTAATAATCTATATATTGCAAATATCCGGAAGAAGTAAGTTCCCGAAAGAAGGTGTGTAGTAATAACACCAAGATGATAGCCATATTTTTAATATTTTAGGAGAAGACAAGTCGGTAAGTAAGTAGAAAAGAAGAAAAGTCTAAAGGAATTGACAAATAAAAATCCACTCTGAGTCTAACCCATAAGAAAGAATTTAATATAAATGTTGAAAGGATTTTAATGTAAAGATTGGAGAAAAATATATATAATATATTTGGAATGAATTTCAAAGGAATTATTTGAAGGTGGAAAAACCCTATTTTTGAAAAGTAAGTAAATATTAAATTTTCAAAAAATTAAAATATTCACATTTTAATTAAATAAAAGGTTCTAGTAAAAATTAGAATTTATTAAAATCAAAAATTTTAGTAAATGGGTTTTTATAAGAAGTTATTTGTTTTGAAAAAAATAGTTGATCGTATGTAGCTCATTGATTTTTCCGGAATGGAAAATTTTAAGAGGTAAACTTATTTAGGGGTGGACAGTAGGAAGTGGTAAAAGTTTTAAATGGGGTAAAAGGAATCGAAAGGTGATAAGAATTAGAAAAATAAATGGTAGGCGAACGCACTACAATGGTTCAATAAAGAAGAAGGTAAATTGAGAGAAAGGTCATATAAAGAGAAGCCATTTAAACAAGAGTAGTTTAAATAGAAGAAAATTAAATAGCATTAACATTATGAAATATAAATAGAAACAATTGTAGAAATTTATATAAAATAGTGTTAGTAATTAGAAACAATATAGGATGTCAAAAGAAAGAAAAATGGAAGTTTCCACAAATATGTGCTATAATTGTGCATACCTTTTTGGAAGTCCCCCTTGTATACTATTAGAATCTCCGCTAAGGTTGGAAGTGGAAGAAGCATGAGTATTAGAAAAATAATATGATGGAAGTTGTCCTTGTCTACTTCAACTTCTAGTAAAAGCTATAAAGGATGTTTTTTAAACAATGTAAAGTGCATTTTTTAAGGAAATGGTTTGGTATAAAATTTGAGTTTTTGAAATACAAAACTTAATAAATAGTTTGATTTAAAAATCTCACTTTAGAAGAAGTAAAATCTTTGTTGTTTAATGGCTTTAAAGGGAAATTTGATTTGAATGACTTCATGTAATAAATGCTTGACTCTTATTTGACAAGAAGAAAATGATCTTTTAAAAGTTAAACTACTAACAGTTCCTTTTGGACTTAATAAATAAACTTAATTGGCCAATCCTAAATTATAGTTTTAAAAGGAAAGACGCCTACAATTAAAATTAGTTCAAATAAATAGATTTTTAGGGTTCCATTTTGAAATCGAGCTATTGAAGGATTTAATAAAAAGTTTCCATGTCTATATTTTAAAAATAAAAGTTTTCAGATTAACTACTTCATGACGGTGAAGTTTTAATTTTATAAAGAGTAATGGAAACCAAACCAAATTTTTTGGAGTAGATAGGGATGATTGCCTAGGTTAGATAGGGTAAAAGTTAAGTCTATGAGTAAAATAGCAATGAGTACTCGTAGAGTAGCAATAAAGAATCCTCGTAGAGCATGAGGAATATTTATGAGGACCTAAGATGCTTTATTATACATGTGTGAAAGCCATAAGAAGCACCCGCGAAGGAATGGTGAATGGTATCGAGGTACACTTCTGCAAGTTGTACAGTATGTTCGCATGAAAAATCAAGGATAAAGAAAATAAATACCAAAACTTGAGGAAATGATCAAGAGATTTGGATTAAAACAAGATGGTAACAAAGGGTGATGAGATGGTAAACACACATAGAGGACGTTGGTAGGTTAAAGAGTAAGGAAGGCAAGATAGATGGTGAAAAGGTTATTCAGCCAAGACAAATTTCCAACGTGTTATTTTAAAGGTGCATAGTTAATATTTCTTACCCACTATAGTGTATGGATGCATGTGGATGCACAGTTTATTCCATAATTAGGTGTGATAATAGAAGTAATGGATGGACCTTATTTATCAGTAGCCATAAAGGGATGTTAATATATGTGGATTATGGTAGAATGGCAGGTTGAAAGGACTATTAAATTTAAATAAGGTGATAAGGTCATAACAACATTAACGTCAGTTAATGTTGAAGGGCAGCTTCCAACAATTATTTCTTTTAGGATAGTTGGGTTGTAGCATTAGTTGTTTCTATTATATAAAATGCGTATGATATTCTCAGAAAGGTTCCTTTTAGATTTGTTTTTTGTATCGACCGTTATACTTATTGGAAAATTATGTGAGTAAGGAAATCTCATACAGACACTTAACTAATGTAAAGTAAGACTAGAAGTTTGTAAGATAAATTAGGAAATTTATTAGCTGCTAAAAGAAAAGTAAAGTTAAGCCCCAAAAAGTACTAAAATTTTGGAAGATAAATTTTAGCGAGCGAATGATTGGGGAAGGGTGTTGTGAAACCATGGGTCACTATCTCTATATCTTAAAAGCTAAAATTTGTAAATGAACTGATGTGCTGGTTGTTAGCTTAAAATAAGAGAATTTTTTTAGAATTGAAAATTTATCATGTAGTAGAAAAGAGACAAATATGGACATTAACTCATTGACTAAATTCCGACTGCATAGGATGTGGTTTAGTTTGTTTGGAGAAGATAAAAACGAATAATTTTGAAAAAAAAAACTTGTTCAAAAATCTTTGATTTTTAATTAAAAAAGTTTTTGTAAAAGTTTGAAAAAAAAATATTGGAAAATATTTAGAATGAAAAAGAGGGAATTTTAATCTTTAAAATGCCACATTCTTTGCATAATAGGTTAGAATGCATGAATTTTACTGTGCAGCAGTAGTGACAAGAAAATTAATAAAAGGTAGTTAGTGATAAGGGAAAAGCTATTTTAGGCACGAAATTTCTTTTTCCATAATTTGTCAATAAGTGAATAAAACTTTTTTAAAATAACTCTGTTTTACAATTTTAAAATTTTAAAAAGTAAATTTTCTTATGAGGACTGCACTTGGAAAAGTGGGAAAAGAATTGAGGACGGAAGAGAAGGTTTCAAGGTACAGTGGAATAAGGATACACAAAAAAGGATGGAATTATGGAATTGACCATCTAAACCCATTTTCGGCATAAAGAATATAGATTTAGAAAACTGGATTTTTAAAATTTTGGATGTTGGCGATGGTGTGTTAGGATTTTGGATGGTAGAGATTGTGTAACGACCCAATTTATCGACCCTTGGAAGTCGACACTAATACATTCACATTATTCATGTGCCTAGCATCCAAGTGGCAGAAAGACCGATTGTTGGAAAAAAGGAAAGAAAAGACAAAATAGAATCTCACATCGTGACGAGTGACATATAATATACACAGATCTTCACAAAAAAGAAAACTGTAATATACATACATCAAATCAGGGTACACTTAATCACTAATCATCAGCCTATACAGTTATAACAACCTGCCCTCACAAACGCAGACAAATAAATCAACGCAAGTAGCGGAAATAAAGAATATACGAGAGATACATCTTGGACATCCAGCTTGTCTCCTGAAGCTCCAAGGCATCCCAAACTAGATCTGAAAATTTGATCGGTCTGACCCGAGCATTATAAGAAAATAACACCCGGATCAGTTTGGCAAACCAGTTACACCTCAAATAGACTTTAATGTTATAAAACGTTTCAAAATATATGTATCTCGTAAAACAATGCTGCACATAAACACCGATGGGTTTTCACCTTACGATAACCAAAACATGATTTTTACATTACGATAACCAAAACATGCCAACATTTGATAGTTTTAAAACATGCCAACATTTGATAGTCGGTTGTTTAACAACCAAATAACAAACAATTCAATCAGAGATTTAATTCCCAAAAGAAGATAACATTGGTTAAGCACGAAGCACCTACTAGCCTCTTTAATTAACCATTTTGTTAATTAAAACCACTTTGTAAATACTTGTACCAAAATAATTTTATAAAGACATATTCACAAACTTTTTAAACTCCTTTTAATACTTGGAAAAATATCCATTTACTAATCTCAATGGTATAAGTATATTCACAAAACACTACAATTTCACTACTTAGAAAATGTATTCATATTATTATCTCAACGGTATAAGTATATTTTCAAAACATTATGAAAGATTTATTATTTCAAAATCATATCAAAAGGATTAAAACAAGTATTGTTTTAAAAACTGAGATAAGGATAAATCCAAACACTATTCCTTCAGTGTTAAGCATGGAACGAAAGTCCACACCCACCAAAATTAAGAAGGTCAATCTGGGGAAATCCAATCTCAATTCCTTTTATAAATTTCTTCAATAAATCCTTTTTAATAAATCCCTTCCATTTATGAATATCTCCTTTACCAAAATTCCAAAATCCATTTATAAAACTCTTAATAAATCTCCAAATTTATTTATAAACTCTTTTATAAATATCCAAAACCATTTATAAAACTCTTTTACAAATATCCAAAATCAATTATAAAACTTTCATTATAAATATCCAAAATCATTTATAAAACTTCTTTCCAAATTTCAAGATCTCTTTTCAGGTTATAAAACTCCCTTATTGATCTCTAAAACAATTTATAAAACCCTTTTATAAGTCAAATCTATAATTCATTTTAGAATTCCTTTCATAAAATATCGTTTATAAATTCTTTTATAAATATATATAACATAATTACAGCCTCTTTTTATAAATTCCAAACTTTACTTAATGTCTCCTTTATAAACTCCATTTATATTATTTATAAAATCTTTTATAAAAACTTCTTTTTATAAAATACCATTTGTAACTTATTTTTTAAATACCCGACTTATTTGCAACCCTTTATCAAACTCCAAATTCATTTGTAAATTTTCTTTTATAAATTTTCTAAATAAAATTACCAAAATACCCTTTTTAAATCAAACTTTATATTTAACAACAAACTCCAAATATAAAAAAATTCCTAATATCATTATAAAATTCATTTGCTTTCCATAACACGATCTTTCCATATATTTCAATAAATTCACAAATGGAATTATTTATTCCATTTTCTCAAAATGATATTGATTTCCTTATCAATCTATAAAACACCGCTAATACATCTCCAAATTTATCACTCTTTATGTTTCCAAAATACATCCAACTACTTTCTCTAAAACAACCATCCCACATATTATTATAAATCCACAAACGTGGTTTATTTCACAAATTTAGTAAATGGAAATATCTTCCCTTTTTATAAAATATCACTTATAAGACTCTCCTTAAATTCATAAGATACCATTTATAAATCTATTCTTTTATTTACAACATTTTATAAAAAATGTCTCACAAATACTTATTTTCAAAATATTTTAATCTTCTTTAAAACAAAAATCGCTTTCAAATAAAGGATAACCCCTTTTTATTTACTTTTGAATACAACTATTATTATAATAAATTTCTATTAAAACAAATCCTTCCAAAACTAATTATTAAAATATTCACTTAAATATATATATTAGGAAAGAAAAAAGAATCAAGAAAATGGTGTCTGCGTTTCTTCCTTCTTTGAATTCATTTGTTGTTCATCCTATCTTCTTGAATGCAAATTCTTATAGTTCTTATCCAGTCACGAATCTGAATACATCGAATGCTCGTTCGTTCATGCAAGTAGTAAAGGATCGGCCTTTTTCTTCGTCTCAATTTGCTTATCGCTCTTCTTCTTCCAAGGGAACATCTAAGAACTGGATCGATTGCCGAAAAAGGAAGAGTTATTGTTTTCGTTGTGGTGGATTGTCGCACCTTGCTAATGTTTGCCATGAACCTATTAGATGTTTTCAATGTGGGATTTTTGGTCACAAAAGGAACAAAGGTTCGATGAAATTAAAAGCTTCTACTATCAGTGTTGATTCGAGTAGATCGTTTATGAGGGTGGGAAAATCCTATTTATCAAAGATCATGGCTTTCAATTCGTCCTTAAATGCATGAAACTCAAAAGGATTTTGCTTGATAATCTTTGGGTTCAAAGGGATGAAGGCATTGCGTTTTCGGAAGATCTGTTCAAACATTGTGAGCTATTAATGAAGTCAACAATGGTAGGGATTACAGATTGAAATTTGGGGATCCCGCTGATTACTTTGGAAATTATGATTTTTTGAATGAAAATGAGAATAAAGTTGGGGTTTCTGTTCATAGTGGATGTTCTAATGTTGAGTTTTATAACGACAATTTCTCGATTGACTCGGATTTCTCAATTGTGAAGCAGAGTGAGGAAATTTTGTTATCTGATCCTGTATTCTTTGATCTAGATGTTTCTGCTTATAGATGAGGCTCAATATACTCGTATTTTTTTTAATGATGTTGATGATCAGAAGTTGTTTTCCTAGGTTATTGGTGATGTTTATTCTTCAGATCAATTAAAGAATTTGGATGCTGACTTTATTCTTAGTAAGAAGCATATTACCAAATATTGTGGTGCGGAGAGTTTCAAGTTAGTCACAAATAATAGTTTTGAATGTCTTGAATATTTAGAAGATTCAGAACTTGATTCAGAGACTCGATTTGCGATTGATGATGAGGCTGCTATATCTTATGGTGATTTAGAACCTGCAGTTGTTTCTAAGGGTGTGCTTTCTCGGAGTGCAAGTGATTCTGTTGTTTTGGATATTCTACCTGAGAATGAGTTGTTAAAAAACTTGATGGTCTCGGAATTGCGGTTAGTGGAGGATTCCGTTATGCATAATATAGACGTTGATTTTTCTGTTAAAGAAGAAATGGTGGTGAACAATTCTTATTTCTCCCTTGATAATGATATTGCTGGTCTTATGTCAGAATTAATATCCAATTGTGCATCAGTTCCTCTCAATGCACCGATGACAGATGATAGGCTATTTGAATTTTTGGTGGAAGCTCTAAACAGATGTGATGTGTCAGATATGGTATTGTTTGAAGACGAAACAATGGTTGGAGATTACATTTCAGATAAGTCGAAATGTCAAATGGAGTTGCAGTATGAGGAAGATTTGATTTTGTTTAACTATCTATATGATTCTGGTACAACTTCATATATGGTGGTTGATGCATAAATTGATGTTGTTGATTTAGTTAATATTCAGTCAGGTACAGAGAAAGGGGATAAGCTCTTTGTTCGCGATGATGGAATGTGTTGTCAAGATGGGTGGTTTGTAGATGATTTGCGGTTTACACATGAGTATCAGTGTGCCCGTATATGTTCACAGTGTGCATCTGATGGGGAACTTGGGTCTAATGTTGATATTTCCCATAGGGATGATTTGATAGGGATCAGTGTAACTGATCAAGTTGATATGGATAGGCAACCGAAGGTGGCATTAAACAAGGTTGATAATGAATCAGCTAACATTCTCAATGAAAAGAGGGTTCAGATTATATCGAGGGAGTGGAGTCTCACATTAAGATTGAAAGAGACATATTATTTGTTGACCTAGTAGTGAGCAACGAATTAGTTAACAATTCGAGTGGAGAGTTGGAGAATTCTGTACTTAACCGCCCACCTTTTATATCAGATGCTCATTCTGGTGATATCGGCAGCATATCTGCATACTATTCTTCTTCATCGAGGAGAAGTAGGTGTAGGAAGTCCATGGATGTTAGTGGATATGTACGATGTCGTGCTAGGATCCGTGGTTGTCAGCATCAGTCTATGGGTGAGTTACTTGATTCGAGTGCCATGAGTGGTGCTACGAATTCAGGCTCAGGTATGATTTCTGATTTGGGTGGTGCGTATTCATCATATGCTTTAGGTAGTTTGTCTTCTTCTAAGTTTTGTCGGTTAGCTAGGGATACCGCTTATGTTTTTACTGATGTTGAGTTAGATTTAGCGTATATTAGAAGTAGGGAATTTGATAGGGCTAAATCTGTTGGTTTATGAGGATCATTAGTTGGAATATCAGAGGATTGAACGATTTAATTAAGTGTGTCAAAGTAAGAGCTTTTTTTAAAGACTATTCTATTGACATTGCACTTTTATAGGAAACTAAAATTGAATGTCATGATATTCGTTTTTATAGAAGATTAGGTGGTTATCATTTTAGGAAATGGGCTTATTTACCTTCTGTTGGCGCTTCTGGGGGTTTACTTATTGGGTGGAGGAATAATTCATTTAAATTGCTCCAATGTATTTCCAAGTAACACTCTCTACATATTATTCTCATTAACCTTAGTGATAATTCTATTTTAAATATTTCTAATGTTTATGGGCCAAACCCAAAAATGGGTCGTCGGTTTCTACGGACTGAATATCTAGAATTTAGATCTCTAGTTCCAAGTTCTTGGATTTTGGGGGGTGATTTCAATGTTACGCGTTTTATAGGTGAGCATTCACCACGAGAAGGTGATTTCTCTGCCTTGGAGGAATTTGAAAATTTTTATTATTAATTCTAATTTGATTGAAATTCCTCTCTCTAATAGATTGAATATCTAGAATACTAGAGAGTCCCCATCTATGACACTTCTTGATAGGTTTTTCGTTAGTGATGAAATAGAGGATAAATTCCTATTTGTAGAGTTTCTGGTTTGCCCTACACTTATTCTGATAATTGTCCTATTATTCTTACGTGTGATCATCGTAGAGTTATTATTAGATCTTTCAAATTCGAAAAAATGTGGTTATTAGAATCTAATTTACTTTGAGTAATATAGATAATTCTGCAAAAAAATTTGTTCTAAAACTCAGGGGGCTTCGGAATTTTCTTAAAAATTGGAGTAAGAATGTTTTTGGTAGTATTAAAATTAAAAAAGAAAACATTCTTTCAGAAATGCTTAAAGTAAACAAGATAGAAGAAACTAGACAACTAAATCTAGGTGGGTGTAATGTTCTTACTAATCTAAAAGAAGAGCTTAATTCAATTTTAGAGAAAGAGGAGGTTATGTGGAAACAGAGATCTAGAATTCAATGGATTAATGAAGGTGATAATAATACCAAATTTTTTCATAATATGGCAAATGGTAGAAAACGTAGCAATACGATTAATTCTATTTTTGTGAATAACGAGGAATTGGTAGATCAAAGAGATCTTAATAAGGCTTTTACCGACTATTATAGAGATATTTTTGGTAATAAAATTATGCATAGGATTAATGCCAGATGGAATGACCTTTATCCTTCAGATTCTAGCATTGACCGTTCTGAGTTTGATAATCCTTTTTCTGAAGAGGAAATTTTGAAAGCTATTAATGACATGCCTGGTGATAAATCCCCGGGTCCTGATAGGTTCCCTATTTTCTTTTACAAAGTTTTTTGGGATGTTTTAAAATTCGATTTAATTAGCATGTTTAATGATTTCTATAATGGAAAATTGCAATTAGGAAGATTTAAATTTTCAAATGTTATCTTATTGCACAAAAAAATCGGAGCTAATAATTTAAAAGATTTTAGACCAATTTCCTTAATTAATTGTTCCGTTAAAATTATTTCTAAAGTTTTAGCTAGTAGACTTAGTAAAAGAATGAATGATTTAATTGACTGTTCTCAAACTGCTTTTTTTAAAGGGAGAAATATCACTGATGGGGTGGCTGTTGTTCAAGAATACATTAATCACTGTTGTAAGAATAATATTACTTGTACGATTTTAAAACTGGACTTTGCGAAAGCTTTTGATTCGGTGGATTGGAATTTTCTAGTTGATATGTAACATGCTAGAGGTTTCAGTCATAGATGGTTTAGCTGGATCATGACTTTACTTAAAACTGGCCACTCTAGTATTATGGTTAATGGTATTTTAGGTAATAAAATTCAATCTAAAGGAGGTTTTAAGGCAAGGTGATCCATTATCGCCTCTTTTGTTTAACTTAGCCGTACATATTTTCGCTAAGATAATAAAAAAGCGGTTGATAATGGATCTTTGGGAAGTGTTGGAAGTGAAATCTCGCGAAATGGTCTATCTGTCCTTCAATTTTCGGATGATACTTTGTTATTTACCTCTCATTTGCCTAATCATATTATTACCCTTAATTTTATTTTATATAGTTTTGAACTTCTATCGGGTTTAAAAATAAATTTTGATAAAAGTTCGGTTTTAATTTTAAATGATTTTGAAAAGGTTGAAAATTTAGTTGCTAATAAGCTTAATTGTAAAACTATGAATTTTCCATTTGATTATCTTGGTTTTTTTATTAGACCAACTAAACTTAAACATGATGATTGGTTTATTATCATTGATAAAATTAAAAATAGGATTTCTAATTGGAACGGGATATTTTTATCGATAGCGGGTAGATTAGTTCTTATAAACTCTGTTTTATCAGCTCTTCCGATGTATTGGATGTTTATGCATCTTTTTCTGGATTGGGTGATCGATAAAATTGATAAAATAAGAAGAGACTTCTTATGGAGTGGGGAAAACTCTAATAGTAGTATTAAATGTTTTGTAAATTCGGAAACTGTTTGTAAATCCAAAAAGGAAGGCGGTTTAGGAGTCATTAATTTGTGTAACATGAATTTGTCTTTGTTAGGTAAATGGTTACGGAAATTTAAAGATATTAATGATAATCCTATTTAGAAAGAAATCATTTCTAAATATTATTATAATGGTAGTAATAATTTACATCTAATTACTCCTACAGTTATATGTAAAGTGTCTATTTTTTGGAAATCAATTTTAAAATGTCATGAGATTTTTAACCTAGGTACTAATACAATAATTCATTCAAAAAATAGTACTTCTTTTTGGCATGACCGTTGGAATTTCTGTTATCCCTCTTAGGATTGAATTTAAAGAGATTTTCGAAATTTGTAATTTTAAGAATGCTTTAATTATAGGTGTTTTTTCTCCTGAAAATGACCTCCCTCGGAATTTTTATTTTGATAGAATTTTAGTGGGTACTACTCTTAGGCAGCTTTCTTTGCTTTATGCTAGATTGAATCTATACAATACTGATAATGAAAATGATAATATTAGTTGGGAATGGGATAAGAGTAAGAAATATACTTCTAATTCTTTTTATAGATTTCTTAACTTCACGGGTGTAGCTAATAACTCTTTTAAATTTATATGGAAAACGAATAATGCTCCTCCTAAATCTAAAATTCATATGTGGTGAATCATGCATGGAAAACTAAATACTATAGAATTTTTAAAAAGAAAAAATATGCAAATTGGTGATAAATGTTATTTTTGTAATCTGCATTTTGAAGATATTAAACACGTATACTTTGATTGCATGGATACTTACTACATTCTGAATAATACTCTCAAAATCTTTAGCTTTAGTCATACAACTAAAATATCTGATTGCGATTTCTATTGGAATAATTTTAGATTTAAGTTTAAAAAGGAAAATAGATTCTTACTTGACACTTTATTCATTATAATTTGTCGGTTTATTTGGTTTGAGAGAAATGAGGGAATTTCTAATAATAATAATAGTCATTTGAATAAATTGATATTTATAATTTCTTAATTTTGTTTTAATTGGATCTCAAATCCTAAATATAAATTACCTAAAAATAATCATTTTAAAGAATATCTTAATAAGGTTAGTAATAATATTAAGTTATTTAAACATAAAAATAATATTTTTGACTTTAATAATTGTAGTATTAACATTTTTTCAAACTTAAATGATGTTTTTACTGTTTATTATAATATCTTTTTGAATAAAGGTCTATAAGTATTAGTTTTATTATGTTTTTGTTTTAATTTTTGTTTTAGCCTTAGTTTGGTTTTGTTATAGTTTATAGATATTTAACTTCTTTTGATCATGGATTCTTTTTGTCTATTTTTCTATTTTGTTTTGTATTTTGTCCTTTTATCTTAGCTTTTGTATCTTTACTTTATTTTATTAATACATAGATATGTATTATTACATATATATGTATATAAATTTAGTTTATATACATATATGTGTATTATTCTTATAATTTTTTAGTTTCATTTTACAGATACAGGTTTTGGCCAGAAATGGTGTTAGATTCTTTTTGCAGGTTCATAGGATTGCCGATGGTAGGATTGCGGTCTGTAGTGAGGAGTTCTTCTCGGTTCTTCTACATCTTCATTATGGCGTTCTATTATCTTGATGATTCATTTTCAGTGAGGCACTCTCTTCAGTTTTGCCGAGTCTTCAGAGAGGAGCTTTCCATTCTAGATCCTTCGCATTACCATTTCTTCCGAGTCTACAGCGTGGCGTGACCTTCTCAGATGGTGCTGGCTTTTAGTATCTTTGGCGCTGAGGTGCCCCATAGTTTTTTAGGTACTTCGAACACCTCAATACCGGGCGGTGGCCTTGTCGGAGCTCAATATTGGGGTGTAATGGGCGGTGGCCTTACCAGAGCTCATTCTAGGGGTACTTGAGTTTTTTTTCTTTGTTATTTGTACTATGATTAGCTACCTGCTAGGCATTTTGGCAGCACATTGTCTTATGTGATATATACATATTAACATGCATGCTCTCCTCTATTCCAGAGGAACACACATTTCTCTCAAAAAAATATATTAGGAAAGCAAAATGAAAGAAGTTGAAATAAAATAAAAAAGTTTAAAAACTCTTTTAAATTAAAATATCACATGAATTCCAAAACAGACGGATTTAAAAATCATTTTTCCCAAATCAAAATCATTTCCAAACCAAATCAACAATTCATAGTATTTCAAACATACTAGATCGAGGCCAATAGTTACAATAGGGCTCAACCATTGCGATAACTACCTTTTCTACTAAAAAGGTTCAAATTTTCACATATGTCGGTGTCACATCCAAAATGGCCAAACAATCAAATTTCAACATTTAACAATCTATATCACAGATTTTTTACTGAATAAATTAATCGGTATATAATAGGAAATTAAAATTTATAATATTGAGAAATCCGGACTTCTCTATTAAATTCCTGTATTTCAAATTTAAGTGTCGATCACTTTTAAAAGCGGTTATTTTAACAAAATGGCCAATAATTCAACTAAACACAAACAGTAAAATTTAGTCTACTATATAGTATACCGATTTATCCAAAGAGGTGAGTTATACTCATCAAAATTTTAGCTATCGCCAAAGAATTTTGGTTCAATCTAAAATCGAACAGCATTCGATTTAAGCTTGAAATTCTACAAGCTCCAATTTTCACGAATCCAATTCCAAAGTGTAGATATCATTCCTAGGAGTGCAAAGTGACTAACTGCGTTCTATTTGGACCTAGTATGAAATAGATATTGATTTTACAAAATTTTATAATTAAATAATATAATTAATTTCCTTAATTAAATCATTAACCTTAATTAACCTTACTTAATGCCTAATCCAGGCCGCTAATCTTCGCTACCCTATCTCGTTCGAACGAAACCTAGGCACAATTTTAATTTTAGCCACCACCTTCAACTACCCGTCACCACTGTCGATAATCGCCTACCGCCGCCGCAATCTCACCAAAGACAGCCCAGCCACCCACGGCCCCAACGACACCAGCCTCATCGCCCAAAACACCACCGTCGTCGAAATCCATGCAAAAACTGCCACGACGTCGAACTGAAATTCCAGCCACCAACGACCAACTCTAATTAATCTCACTGTCCATCCTCCTCATCTTCCCTAGACGAACAACTTTCTAGTTGAAACTTTAGCTAAAAAGCCCCTAGCGGTGCAGATCTACGTTGGTCATTGGATGAAGGGATTATAAAAGGCGGCTAGGGTTAGTTTATGCGTTTAGGCCAAAAGAGAGAGAGAGCAAGGGTCCTATATATAGGCAAATATCAGGCACTATTCACGCTTGAAAATTCACGAACTCCAAACGAGGTGTGCCCGCTAATGTTCCTAGCCAAATACCCTTATTCTAAACCAAATGGAACTATTTTTGGGACTTAATTCCAACATATACTAAAGTTAGCTTTTCGAGTCCCTTGACTTACGAACTGAACTCGACCTTCTAACTCGAAATCATACAGTCGAAATATATCGATGCTTATGCTCATTCTGCTCGCTCGGACCATCTGGATCTAATGGAAATAATCCCAAGTCCTAAAAATTCCACCTATGAAAATCGATTTTTCAGCTCATCGATAAAATAAATCAATTAAATATTTAAATATCCAAATTAAATATTCAAAGTAGCCTAAAAAAAGGGGTTGTTACACTCTCCCCCCATAAAAAGATTTCGTCCTCGAAATCCAAAAGGACTAAGAAACAGACCCAAACATCAAAGCATATTTGATCATATAAAAATCATCTTTATCTTATGTCAAATCAGCAAACTCCACACCAATCTATCCTAGACACTATCCAACCTACCAGCGCACATGTCAGCTAACATGGCATTCTCAATGAATCGAGTTATAAACACCTGAAACCAATAAATAACAACAACTGCATCTATAGTGACAATTTTCCATATCTTCACTAAAATCCCTAGTCACTTAGGGCTACTATAACAATGTTTGCCACTGATTCTTACGACTATCGGCCATATCCATGAATCTTCACTCTAACTTCCTTTCAAATTTTGCTTAAATTTTCGATAATTTTTGACAGCACCTCCTTAGCACAGATCAATCGGAAAAACTACAAATCACCACTACGGGCCCAAACCAACAAAAGAAAACAAAAGCCAAATGGCCTCTTATATCTGCGACACAAAATCATCATCCAAAACCAAAATATAAACGTGTACCTATTAGTTGAGCAAACAACTCTACTCATGAAACCAAAAGCATCAAACTTGCCTTTACTCCCATGAACCTGCATTTGACTTACAAATGATATCTAACTATATAACTCATAGCCATATAATTTTGCATTTTCCAATGTCAAGCATATAATTATAAATAAAGCATGTATGATAACCGTATATCATCTGTACGCAATTTCGAATCTGACCGATCACACAATTTCTCTTCCAAACTAGTATCGTTCACTCGACCACTTTAGTGTGGAATCCGATCAGGTTACTTGATTAGAAACCTTTTTTATCTTTGCATAGTCATATACTTTAGACCAAAAAATGTTATAACACCTCAGATGCTAAAATGTAATAAATAATTCCTTGATTTGAATATATAAGGAGTCACAATAAGCTAATCTCATCGCCTTATCCAGTACATATGCAGAGAACTAGCCAAGAAAAGACTTTCCATACTAACATGATTAGTGCATATGCGAGGACCTAATATCGACGTGATTGAGGACTTCACATTGATATGATGATACATCCAGGTATAACTTATTACTTTGAGACTAATCATATGATAGGATCGTAAAAGAATGGAAGACAAATGGCCTTTGAGGACAAGTTCATCTTTGTCATCTATATATGAGTCCACGTTGGCCTTTAGATAAGATAATCCAATAGGCTCATGCTATGTCATATGTTCAATAGGCAAAAGTCTTGAAGTCATGCTATTGTCTATTATGTATGACATTAGGCTAGGCATCTTATCCTTATGTTCAAAGTCCATAGTTCATGGTTCATATAAATATGCATATAGAAATTCATCATAATCCAAGGCACTTCAACTAGGTTCATGTCAATTTTGTCATGACAAGTTCATATTATGCAAGTCCATGTCAATAATGTTCAATAAAGTAATAATCAAACTCTATATGCATGGCTAAGTTCATGTTCATTCAATTCGAATATAACTACACTCAAATTGAATTATCCCCAATTCGGTTTAGGGTTAAAAGACTATAATTTAATAAGAGAGAGAAATGAAAAATCCATCCAATGGGGCCCGTAAAGTTAAATTTATAGAGGCAGGTGACCCCCTTCTCTGCATCTAACGTCTTCGATTAGGTAAACTTCGTCGTTCTTTGACTTCGGCGGTGTGATTTGTGCTTTAATATTTGTGGAGGCGTCCTCGCCTCACTTTAATGTCCTCAACGTTATTGATTATTGCTAGTTTAAAAAAGTGTACCATCAAAGAGTTATGGACTGTTTTGCCGCCTCTATACAACACGAGGGTCATCACACGAGTTGATGATACTATCATTGTTGTCCTTCTCGCAGCGTCAAGGTCTTTGAGGACATTGATGATGCTTACGATCGACGTTGCTTTGGTTGAATGCGGGAATCCCTTTAAGTGATGAAGTGCTTCAGCGGTCAAAGAGCAGCATGTCGATGAGCCTGCTTGGTTATGACGATTGAATAACGGTGCTTCTAATGTCTTCGATGTGCTTCGTAGTGCTTGTAGAAAGGAATGTTGTCACGATATTGGTAGTCTGCCGATGAGATGCCTCCTCCATATCAATTTTTCATTGATGCTTAACACTTTCAAAGTCATTTGAGTATAGTGTCGGTGATGGATGGTGTGATTTAGGTTGAAGTCCTTCCCAACCTTGCTAGCATGCGATATGACTGGCCCCTCTTTAGGGGTTCAATGCGGTGTAAAAAAGGCAATGAAATGTATAAATTAAGATGGACCACACCAAAGTGGTAAAGTGCGATGCGATACTCTACCGAAGAGACATGTTTCCAGCCTTTGAAAAGATGTGCTGTTGATTGGTGACAAAGTGCGGAGAGACACCCTCTAAGAGATACGTTGTTTTATTCTTTAATTCAAGACTCGGTATCCTTAATCCCTTTATGATTCTATTGTTTATAACATTACATCCAATACTGAAATTATATGGATAACATTTAGCCCCCGGTATAAGAGAAGCTTTTACTCTTCAGGGTAAAACCATGAATTCCTTTATACTGCCCAATTTTGGCTTCATCTTCTAGAAATCAATGTTTAAGAGATATGGCAGGAATCCATAAATCCAACTTTTGAAAAAAGTGATGAAAGGCTATAAATCCAAGTTTGGTAATGATGATAGAAGTCCAAAAATCCATATATGAGAATAGTAATAAAAGACTATAGAGCCACATTTGATAATAAGAAGTCTAGAAATCTGTATCTGATAGAAGACCAGAAATTCGCTTACGATAATAATAGAAAACCAGAAATCCATATAAGAAGACTATAAAATCCATTTTTGGCGATAATATGAGAAGAGAAGAAATCCACATAAGAAGACTGAAAATCTATTTTTGGTGATAATATAAGAAGACCAGAAATCCATATAAGAAGACCAAAAATCCATTTCTGTCGATAATATAAGAAGCCCAAAAATCCATTTTTTATGATAATATAAGAAGACCATAAATCCATATAAGAAGCCCCAAAATCCTTTTTTTTCCTTTAGGAAACTTGATTTTATTCGAAGCACTACTTGGCTCTTGATTTTGAATGTTTTGGGAGCACTACTTGGCTCTTGATTTTAATTGATTTGGGAGCACTATTTGGCTCTTGATTTTGATTGATTCAGGAGCACAACTTAAATCTTGAGTTCGATTAATTTGAGAGCACTACTTGGCTCTTGAGTTTGATCGATCTTCCTTTGGATGATTTTGGTGCTTTATTGAGGCCTTTGATGATAGCACTAAAGGCTTACTCTGTCCCCCCCCCTTTAGGAGGCACTTTAACCAGGCCACATAGGCAGGGGTTAAAGGCTTTCCTGTTCCTTTATTGTGGCCTTTGATGACGACACTAAAGGTTAACCGAACCTCCCTCTAGGAAGCGATTCAGTGAGTGTCCTTGATGATAGGCGCTGAAGGCTTTCCTGGTGCTTTAGTGATGCCATATAATGGCATGCACTAAAGGCTTACCCGACCTCCCTCTAGGAGGCGCTTCAATGAGGCATTTGATGATGACATTGAAGGCTTAAGGCCTTTAATGGCCGGGACCTCTTGCGGTCAAGCCTTTGATGGCTAGGACCTCTTGAGGTCAAGCCTTTGATAGCTAGGGACTTCGATGGACAGGACCTCTTACGGCCAAGCCTTTGTTGGTTGGGGGTTTTCCTTTGCCCTAAGAAAATCCTACTACTTTCTGAACCAAGCTGATAGTTCCTTTTTATTCATCCATTGTTGGTAAGTATGACCATAAATGTTCGATGTTCCATGTTCTTGCTATGACATTACCATCTTGTCGGCAAAGTTTATAAGTCCCTTGCGGAATTACTTTGTGCACGATTAAGGGTCCTTCCCAGTTTGGCTCCAGCGGTCCATCGATGGGATTCCAAGTATTTTCCATGACTCGTTGGAGCACTAGATCTCCTTTTTGGAATGTCCGTTCTTTTACTCTTGAATTATAGTATTTGGTTGCTCTCTATTGGTTCTTAGTCATTCAGATGGTTGTTTAATCTCTTAATTCATTGATTAGGTTTAAGGACTCCTTCTTCAAATCTTGATTTGGGTCAAAGGCATATGTGATCCTTTAATCGGAAGGAACTTTACTTCAATTGGAAGCATAGCTTCACATCCATATGTGAGGAAATACGAAGAACTCCCCGTTGTAGTTTTAGCAGAAGTTCTATATGCCTATAGTGCTAGAGGCAGCTCCTCTACCCAAATCCCTTTTGCTTTGTCCAATCGTTTCTTCAAAATGGTTTTTATAGTTTTATTGGCTGCTTCAACAAAACCATTTACTTTGGGATGGGCTACAGATGAAAAGCTTTTAACAATCCCATTCTATTCAAAAATCGGGTGAACTCTTCGCTTTTGAATTGGGTTCCATTGTCGTAAATTATCTTATGCGAGATTCAAAATCCAATAACGATATTTTTGACTGCAGATATGAGAACCTTCCTCGCATGATGTTTGGAAGTGGTTCAGCCTCCACCCATTTAGTAAAAATCAATAGCTACCACTGCATACTTTGCTCCCCCTTTGGACATTGGAAGTGATCCTATTAAATCAATTCTCCATACATTGAAAGGCAGCGGGTTTGATATAGAAGTTAGTATGCTTGGAGGTAAACGAGGAATTTTAGAGAATTTCTAGCACTTATCACATCTTCTCACATAGTCGATGGCCTGACTAGTCATCTGAGGCCAATAGAAGTCTTTACACATAACTTCCTTACGCAATTTTACCCCGTTGGAATGGTCTCCACAAAATCCTTCGTGGGCTTCCTTGAGCAACTTAGCCCCTGCTTCGGGACTAACACATCTCAAGTGAGGAAGTGAATATCCCTTTTTATACAATATTCTATCTATTGTGATAAAGATTGGAGCTTGGTGCGTTATCCTTCTCGCTTCCTTTTTATCCACTGGTAGTTTTTCTTCTATTATATACTCAATAATTGGAGTCATCCAATTGTTCTTATATTGATCATTAGTTCTTATGTGGGGGGTTCTTTCTGAGGAATTCTAACTTCATCTCCCTTCTTTTTATGCGTTAAAGCATGAGATTTAGTCGGCACTAAAGCTCTATTTTCTGAGTTAGTTTTATGTTCCTCAACGATAGGATTTTCCTGATATTCTACTTGCACAATTCGAGCTTCCGACGCTCCTCGTGCGCTTGCCAGCTTGGCTAAAGAGTCTGTTTGAGAGTTCTTCGCTCTGGGTATTTGATGTGCTGAAAAATCTTTGAACTGAGTCGGCATCTTCAATATTTTCTTGACATATAACACCAACTTGGGATCCTTCGTCTGATATTTCTGGTTTAGTTGGTTTACCATCAACTGTGAATCACTAAAGATTTCAATTCTTTAGATTTACAATTGAAGAGCTAGGGTAAGTCCTGCTATCATAGATTCATATTCTGCCACATTGTTGGCGGTTGGAAATCCTAGTTTTATTGCATAGTGCAGGTGATGTCCATCAAGAGTTATAACCACATATCCAGCCCTAGCTCGTTGTTCATTTGAAGCTCCGTCTACAAATAGTTGTCATTTAGGGTTCAAGTCTTTCTCCTTT
The DNA here is from genome assembly GCA_030737815.1 of Allium fistulosum. NCBI lineage: Eukaryota > Viridiplantae > Streptophyta > Magnoliopsida > Asparagales > Amaryllidaceae > Allium > Allium fistulosum. The sequence continues at coordinate 513,125,819 of CM060906.1, read as the reverse complement.
TCTGATTCCTCCTTAATAAATCATGTGCATTCATTGACAAAATTGGTCAGAGCCTGACCTTTAATTGATACTCGTGGTAGAAATTAAATATCATATTGGCTAAGCTCAATCCTGAAAGTGACTAAGGATCGAGTAATATGAATAATTATCTAAGTTATAAACTTGCGCGTAATAAAAATAAAAAGTAAATAACGATAAGTAAATGACACCAGAGATGTTTATACTGGTTCGAACTTCTCGTCCTACGTCCAGTCCCAGACTCCTTCTAGATTTAAACTGATACCCTCACTTAATCCGGAGGAACATGTATTACATCGCCTGAGCAATTGAGCAGGACTTCAACCGCCTAGACAACCGAATAGGACATCAACCGCCTGAGGATACTACAACAAGACTTTAACTATAAATAGCAGAAATGTATTTGAACGAGTATGCTCTTGAATAGCACTGATTAGTCAATAACATACACACTTCCTATAATCTTCTCCTTTGTGGTATATCATGTAGTTTGTGAAGAAAGGAATTAATTTTGATCACAAAAAATATTCTCGAATGATCAAGTGATCAAAAATATAAAGTAGTTTGGAATTGAATGCTTGAGAGTTCAATAGTAAAGATAGGGAGAATTGCAAATAGAATTCATGATAAAAACAATGAAATAATTTTCTTTATATAGAGTTTAATAGTTGCAATTAGTCGTAAATAACGGTGAAAAGTTAGGACTGCAATTTTTGATTTACAAGATGTAACCCTTCATGAAGAAGAGGTACCCTTTCAGAAAACTAGCCGTTATACAAATTTAGCAAGCTGAATAGAGTGTGGCAGCCAACTGAATCGAAGATTTTGAAATCAACAAGGAAATAGTTTATTTTAGGTAGTTTTCAGCCGGCTGAATATAGTAATTCAGACGGTTGAATATTCAAAGATATTCATGTGTGCATGCACTGATTCAGTCGGCTGACCTGGGTGGTTTAGCCAGCTGAACTTCAAGTTTGTTGTGATGTTTTTGAAAATAGAATTTATGAAAAATTGTGTGTGTATATACCACATAGAGGAGATTTTAACAACTTTATACCTCTAGACATAGACACTATGACTAATAGTGCTTTGTAGTGTTTGGTCATCATTTTGATATAATTATCTCTTTGTAAAGTTGATATCATTTCCTACAAAAGCGATTAGTATATACAATATATACTTGTATAGTTGTCACTATCAAAACATTAAAATATAACATTCTAGCATTCTCTACCTTTTTGATGATGAAAACTATATAATTTCAATTTTAAATTGAGTCATTCTCCCCCTAACTTGATACTCACCCTATCGATATGGCCTTGCTTTATCTTCCCATTTTTCCTCGACAAAAAGGAAATAGATATCACTAGGAGAAATAAAACATTTGTAAGATAGTTATCCTATAATCATCACGTCATGTAAAACATCACAGATCAGAGGACACAAAACATCACCGATACATCATGGAAATACTATGCATAATAACATGATGAATAAATATTCAACATAACATCACAGAAACATAACGATTAAGTCATCACAAACATTACAACAAAAATTGTTTTTAAGGAGTTAAACACAAAACATAAATAAGATTCATAATAAGCTGATAATAGAAACATACTATGATATAGGGAACAATCAAAATCCTTGGCTTTCAGAGTTACCTCCTTCGTCTTTGTCTTCCTCTTTAGGAGTTGTCCAAGTGAAAGGAGCCAGAATTTCAGTAACTCATGTTGATGAAGTAGGAGGAATAATAGATGTGGACGAGTACGAAAGCTTATCCCAAATCATGTTCAAGAAACCTTCGATGGAATTGAGCTTTTGTTGGTTTTTGACACGGTGTGCTCAATTTTGGTTAAACGATGATCAAGCCTACTTTTTTTTTGAGATAGGGTAACAAAAGCCTATTTGAAAGGGACATCCACATTGATTTCTTCCATTTCATTATCATCTCCTTGAGCTTGCGGTCCTTGGGAGGAGGAAGCAACGCTAGTGTAATGTGGTTGTGCAATACCTTGGTCACGGTTTGCAACCCATTGTTGAAAGGTAATTATGTCATCACTTGTAGCATGTTTTGGAAGACCCATGAGACTAAAAGTTTTAAAGTTGAGTTCGCTTATTGTTATGAACTCGTAATTTGGTATAACTACTTCAAAATTTTGCAAGATACGCATAATATATGCTCCATAATGAATTGTTTTGTAATTTCTTCTATGGTTAACAGTTATTATCCTAAAATTATATTACCCTAATTTATAGGTTGAGATGAGCAAATCACATATAGAGCTTGAAAATCCCTTTTTCGTAGCTACCAGTTCGAGGTTGAAATGATTGGATAAGATCATGCTGAATTAACCAAGCTTTTGGATGCAGTGCACTAGATTTTAGTTCGGTCATTTTGTCGGATAGAAATCTATGTGACATTTCATCTCGTTAAAACATGTCAACTTCAATTTCATCGATATCTAAGCCTTAAGATAGACATCATTAAATATGTCATAAACGTTGTAGGGGAAGATAAATCTTAACACCACAAACCATAGTCCAAATACAATCAGTTTTATTTTGTGGAATTTGATGATCTAAGTTCATGTTTGCAGAGAAAAGTTTAATAAAAAGAGGGTAAACCTTGACATTGTTAGCATCATACCCTAAAAGAGAATCAAAATTATTTGCCTCCACGATCTTCCGAATTCCGTATCCATTGAAATCGGTGAATTTCTTAAAAGCTCCTTCAAAGATTTTCAAATTATTCATGCTATTGAATCTTGCAACAGCGATATCATCATGAAACCATGCCCTGATTTTTTGGGTCTTGGAGCCATTGTTTGATTTGAAGAGAGATTTGATGGTAAAAATGTGATTTTTAGATTTAAGGAGAATGGGTTTTGTTTGCTGAAATAAAGAGTGATGAGGAAATGTAGGGTTAAGTAGATATATTGGTTGGTGGAGTATTGAATGGTGCCTTAAAAGACGTGCTAGTTATATAAAAACTAAAATTTAATCCATCAGCCGGCTGGTAGAAGTAATTCAGCCGTCTGAATGATTTAAAAACAAAATCAACAAAGAAATAAGCCAAAAATGGGTCGATTAAGCCGCCTAAATTTTTGGGATCAACCGGCTGAATTCTGGAAAAATTTGATGGTCTTTGAAGATTTAGCCGTCTGAACTAGGGTTTTCAGCCGGCGGCCTCTGCTGTCTTTGAAAAAATAGCTTATATCCAAATATAATCAGATTATTATATATGTTTATTTATAAGAGCTTTATTCTCTTATTAAACAATTTGAACAATTTTATTCAATAAATTTTAAGAATAACATATTATTTATTATATGAAAACCATATATATATATATTAATTACACACTCCAGCGTATAGGAATTTATTTATTTTTAGAAGACTCGGATTCTTCTAATGAGCAACCCTTGAACGAAACTGGTTCAACTTTTGTCTTCTCCTTCAATGGTTTGAGAGGGGACAAAAAAATTTTATGAACAGGGGTGAGCTTAGTCGATGGACATTTTTCGCATGAATTACGAGGAGGCACTTCTGTGCGACGAGGCCATTGTCTCTAGATGCTATTATTCGTAGGAGAATGACCACAAATCTTAAGAGCAAATTTCTTGAGGAAACCCAAACAATCTCCTTGATTTTTCTATCCATAGTACTTTTCGCATTGAACACTAATTATTTCTTGTTGAAAATGATGTATATCATCTATTTGATGTTGTGTAGAAGGTGAACCAAAATCTATGTTCCTTTTGACTTGTTTTCCATTCGATGTATAGTCGGTGTGATGATTGGGAGAAGGTGTAATGTGTACGGGGATATACATAGGATTTAAGTTATTGGAAGGTGTGGTGGTGGATGAGCTGAAATCAATGGATGAGTACACAAAATTCCCTTGAGAAGAAATTTTTATCTGAAAAGATGAATTTTGTTTTTGTGTTTATTTCATTTACACTCATTATGTTCTTATATATAATTGATTTCTATTTTTTACAAATATTTTGAGAGTTTAATATCTCCTTTTGAGTTGTAACCTGTGAATTATATATCCATTCTTAATAGTTAATATAAACACAAGTTTTATGACCTTTACTTAATTTATCTAAAATAGTAGGTTGTAATGCAAGAGAAGATGTGCCAATTTGGTTGAACATTTTATGCACTTACCTCTTTATTACTTATGGAAATAAAAAAATTATAATTGTTTTAGTGATACAATTCCAAGTTCTCGTCTTAGTTTAACATAAGTATTCTCATTTAATAGTTTGGTAAATATGTCTGCATTTGATTTTCCAAAGATATGAATTGGAGAGAAATAATATCTTTTCTATGTTGTCACGTAGAAAATGATGTCAGATATCAATATGTTTAGTTCGCGAATGATTTATCGAATTTTTTGACAAATTAATTGCACTTGTGTTATCACAATAAATTGTTGACTTAGAAAATATTTATACCGAAATCTTGAAGACTTTGTTGCATATAGATCACTTGTGCACATGCCAAAGCAACAAAGATATATTATGCTTCACGCGTTGAGAGTGAGACACAATTTTGCTTCTTACTAAACCACGATACTAGAGACGGTCCAAGAAGTGGCATGTACCACTCGTACTCTTTCGGTCCATTTGATAACCACTGAAGTCAGCATCACCATATAATACTAATTCGAAAGGACATCCTTTTGGATAAAAGAGGCCGTAGTCTCTAGTGTAGCTTAAGTAGCACAAAATTCATTTCACAGCTCGCAAATGTGATTCTTCAGGAATTGCTTGTAATCGTGCACATAGACACACACTCATCATGATATCGGGATGACTAGCAGTCAAATATAGTAAAGAACCGATCATACTCCGACATAGTTTTTGATCCATACTTTTACCATTTTCATCTCGATCGAGATGCACCATAGTACTCATTGGAGTTGGTTTTGCAGAAGTGTTTTTCATACCAAAATGTTTTATTAAATTATTATATTACTTCTCTTAATTTATGAAAATACCATTACTTAATTGTTTAATTTGTAAACCGAGAAAATATGAGAGTTCTCCCATATGTGACATCTTGAATTCTCTTTTCATAATGTTAGAAAATCCTTTATATAATTTTTGATTTGTGGAGCCGAAAATAATATCGTCAACATAAACTTCAATTATTAAAATATCTTTCTTATCATGTTTAATAAAAAGTGTTTGATCTACCTTTCTAATTCAAAACCTGAGTTTATAAGATAGTTATTGAGACGATCATACCAAGCACATGGTGCTTGTTTTAAACCATATAATGCTTTCTTTAGTTTATAAACATAATCCGGATATTTTTCATGTGTAAACAAAGGTGGTTGTTCTACATAGACATTTTCTTTTATAAAACCATTTAAAAAGGCACTTTTTACATCCATTTGATATAACTTGAAATTATGATAACAAGAGAAGGCTAACAAGATACGTATTGCTTCTAATCGAGCGACAGGAGTAAATGTTTGTTCGTAGCCTATTCCTTTTTTATTGTAGCCATGAGCCACTAATCTAGCTTTATCACGAGTTATATTCCCTTGCTCATCAGCTTTATTTTTAAAAACCCACTTTGTACCTATAACTGTCTGATCGCTACGTCTAGGAACTATGTCCAAACGTCGTTCCAATCGAATTGGTTTAACTCTGCTTGCATAGCTAAAATCCAATAGTCATCGATTAAGCTCTTTTATATTTTTAGGTTCAATGTTAGAAATAAAAGCAACATGTCCCATTTGATTTAATTGACTTCTTGTCCTTACATTTGTATTTATTTCTTCAACAATATTTTTGATAGGATGATTTCTTAATACTCTAGGTGGAGAACATATTTCATTTTCAATGGTTAAAGTTTCAATATTATTTTCAACATTATTACCAATATTTTCATCTTCTGAATTTGTAACGTCCCGAAAATTTTCGACTTTCGAAAATTCAACATCGATACTCACTTTATCGACTGCTGAGCCATCGAATGCCGGAAACCCGAAGAGTTATGGTTTTAAGAAAGAAGAAAAGTTAGAAGAAGAAGATAGAAGAAAAAGAAAGAAGAACAACAACAGAACAACAGAACAGCAACAGAAAATAATATCAGAATCTTACACATCGCAGCGGAACAATATATAATAGATAAACACTAGTCTTTTAAAACAAAGAACTATATCAGTTTATACATACATCAATCATCAGAGTCAATATACAACAATGGACAGTTATATAAACTTGTCCTCCTACAGAATACACAGCGGAATAAATACTATCAGATACAAATACTACGTCTCGTCATCCAGAATATCTCCAAGCTCCAGAATATCCTGATAATATAACTCTAGGCTGCCCGTGTGGAAAATTTGTGGGCACCCAGAGTTTAGAAGGGAACAATAAACTCCGAGTCAGTCATGGTGACTGGTGTGAGATCGTAAAACAGTTTATTCTTTAAAATAAAACTAGATAATTTTCAAAGTCAATTCGAAATGCTTTTGGAAAATGAAACTACCATAAGACCTCCCACCACACACACAATGCAAACGCAGAATTGGAGGAGATTTCTTCTTATGATAGTCAAAGATGCTTACTACGCAAAAATCAAATTCTCTTTTGATATTATTATTAGTGCATAGTGTAGAAATCATTTCGAAAGTATAATATTAATCTTAGCCAACATACGACCAGTATCGTATGCCTACTATAGCTACTATGTTCAATAGCAGGTTACCGCCACATTCCATAGCAGGTAATACAACTAAAACCGTACAAGTCGCGTATTGTTTCTTTGGATTTCCAACAAATGGTCAGGCTAAGGAACTTCCTATCCACGATGGGTACGTCCCTGGAATAGACGACCCGAGAACCTAACGTTACGGTTAGATCTCTGCCAACACAAGGCCGGGTTACCTCTGCAAAAATAGGTAACTACTGACACGCGTATGCCATCCCCCGATCGTCACTGATCTTCCCGAGGATCCCCGATTCGCAACAAACCACATAGAAATAATAATGCAGTAACCACAGAGGTTAAGTATCTGGGCTCCATACCATGATACCACCTTTATCCAGAAGGAATGACATACACTAAGGGGCGCTACTCCCTAGAACCTTGCTGCATCCTTCCTGTTTCGACCATTTCCGGGGTGTGAGGCTCGACGAAGTCTCGTCCACAAAGCTACGCTTTCTCAAAAAGCCCTGCTTCGGGTCAAACAAAATGATCAACCTATGATCACAAAGATATAAGATCAAACAAATGATCATATCACAAATGATCAAACACTGATCATTTCACAGCAACACTCAGTATGCCACGTTACCAAATTGGGATATATCGCTGATAAATTTCAACTACATAACCTCTGAGCTCGTACGTCTCAGAGAAGGGTGTTAAGCTAAGAGAATAAATTCTCCGCCACCAACAGAAATGTATTTGAAAGAAATCAGCTTTATATCTCAAATTGTAACGTCAGACACACAATCCATACAAGTCTGTTCCGGGATCGAACAGAACCGAAGGCACTTCTCACGAAGCCCTTGCATTTCCGGATAAATTCAATCACGTCAGGACTTCCCGTCACTAAGGGTGATAAAACCTCTAAATCGAAGATCAGTCGATGTAGAGTAACTCGACGGTAATCCTTCCGTTTTCAAAAATATCCGGTCTTCAACACCGGTCTTCAAATGCGATTCATAACGACGTATCACATATTCGGAATGGGTTATTCGACCCCATGGTCCTTTCCCGGCTAACCCGAATAGTGAGCGATTTTTCAAAAATAAGTGTGGCATTCAATTTCATCCAATTCACAACAAATACCTATCTAAAGGTAATTATTGATAGTCGGTTATTTAACTATCAATAAAGATGCGCAACATCATCAGATTCCAAATAATTTTCCAAATTATTTCATCTTCAAAAAATATCTTTACTAGATATAAAATTTCCACACTTAACCGTTTGAAAACAATTTCAAATTAATTTCCACATTTCATTTTATCTTTGAAGATAAAATCTCAAAACAGTTCATTTCATATTGGAAAAGCATTTCCATACTTATTTAAAAATAAGTATTTCACAAATCTTTTTATTTTCAACATTTGAAAATATTCGATATACTTAAATCAATATTAAGTATATATTTCTTCTTTAAGGAAATCATAAATTTCAACATCTATTTGAGTCAAAACGAATGTTGCGTAAAACATCGTTACGACGACTCGAAGTCACTAGTATAGGGATTCGGATTTAGATAGATATATAAATCCCAATACTACATCAAAACATTTCCTTTCGGAAATCATTTACTATAACAACAGTGTTATAGTCCACCATTTCCTTAAAGTTCTCGAAAACGTCTATTTCAACAAGAACTGCGGAAATCTCTGCTTTCGATTTATAATACATTTTAAAACATCTTTAAAATGTTTAACTTCATTTTTAATATCACTTCTTCAAAACTATCCATTTTACTTAACGATATATTCACTATCCAAAATCGTGAATATACTTCAATAATTACATTTCAATCTTTTCTACACGTTTTATTCCAAAAATTATCCACTTATCCAAAATCGTGGATAAAATTCCCTTAATAACTTCTATATTACATTCATCAAATTTGATTTATTTCGAATTCATAAAACAACGTTTATAAATTCACCTTTATATTTTCTAACAACTTCGATTTATAAAATTCTCCTCTTATTAACTTCTAAAATTACTTATCAAAATAAGTGATTCCAGATTTATAAACAACGTTTATAAATCACATTTATACTTCATAACAATTTCAACTTATGAAATCATTTCATTTAGCAATTTCTATTTATATCCCAATTAAGTGCAAAAAATCTAATTTATAAGTAAATTACTTATAAATCGTTTATTCTACAACATCTATTCACTTTATACTTCACGTTATAAATCTATTAATTTCATTCACTTATGAAATCCTTTTATACTTCTTTTCAACACTTATAAAAAATTCGTTTTATAAGTCCAATATTTTTATTAATAAAATATCCATTTTATAAATCTTCTTATACAAATCGTTTATAGTTATTCAAAAATCCCAGCTTAAACCATTTTATAAATAAATCGACTTTTATTTCAAAAATCACCTTACGGTCATAATTCACAAAAATCTTAACTTTTATAACTTCAAAATTTTAAACGTTTATTTATTAAAAATAAATCAATTCAACAATTCAATAGAACATATAATTTCAAAGATCACTTTAAAAATTCTTTTTAAAGTAAAAGTCGTTATTTTTACTTTTCAAAACTGAATCCGATGATGCAACAGCATCAATTAGTCCATCACAACAGTCAAAATCATATATCAATATGATAACAGAATATATCAAAATATCTGTAAATAATCAATACGGTGAGGAATCCAGTCGGATCCCTCCAACCTGTTTCCCTGCATCCACAGATGTTAGCACAATACCAATTCCGCTCCAGTACGGAATTATCGCGGTATATAGGTTTTTTATAAATCCGCTTACTAACGGCGCAATAGGGTCTCATCCGCTATACGAGGCGGGAAATCAATCAATCCAATATATACATATGCCAATATGTATATATTGCTATATATATAGATATATCCTATCATATCTAATACCACAATCAACATAGCAATCATATCAAACAATCAATAACTGCAATCAATTCTTGAGTGAGAAAAATCTCACCTTAGCTTTTATTTGCAACCCAATCCATTTTGACTTGATTTCTTGATTTATAGCCCTTGTATAAATGTTATACAAATTATTAATACTCGTACTAAATCAAACTATAAATTTTTGTTTGGTAATTTTAATTTCAACTAGTATGTATTTTTAAAATTCCTTTCCAACCTTATAATTTTTTAAAAGTCTTTTCCATATATATATATATATGTATATATCTTCTATCTTCCCTAAATATATATATATATATATATACATACTTTTCTAACGAAATAAATTCATCTTCCTAGCAAATAAATTATCTTTAGTAACTAGAAATAATAATAAGCTAATTAACTGATAAATCTCTTATACCTCATTTATTTATTTTAAATACTTCTGCCTATATCAAAAAATTATTACAGTTACCTTTTTTTTTCTAACTTCTGCATATGAATTTATTTTCAACTTTGCTAATATAAACTTCACCAAAATTCCTATTTTTATTTACAAATTTTAACGAATTAAATTAAAAATAAATTAGGTATACCTCACTTCACTGCCGATTGCCATTACGAATGTCGATACCACCAGACTTCGCCACTGCCACGATCGACCACCTGCCACATTGCTTGCCATCGAGCTTCTGCCGGGGTCGCGAGAACCACCACACCACCAGAAGTCGAACAACCTGGATGCTCCACCCTCATCGCCTCCCAGTCGCGACCCCGAGTCGAGCGACAAACCCTAGTCGCGCTGCCGTGCCCTAGACCTCCATCGCGTGCTGCCATATCAATCGCGAGCTTCCAGAACGCGATCGAAATCTCTCCCCAACTTCGATCGCGAGCTTCCCCATAGTCGAAGGCAAAGTCGTGATCCCCAGTCCACGTCGCCACGCATCCCTCCTGCCTTCGAGCGCCGCCGAGAACGCCTCCCCCTCATCGCGCTCGCGTGCTCGAACGACTTCGAATCGCCGCTGCCTCCATCTCGCGATACCTCTCCCCCAGGTCGCCGCGCGATTTGATTTCCCCAATCGCGCACTTTGATTTTTCGAGAGGAAGAACGAACGTGGATTCGTTCAGTTAGAATTTGATTAGGAGGACGCGGCCATTCCTTAAATGTTGAACGAGATTTATCTGCCATTTTTATTTTTGTTCTTTGATTTGAACTGAGGAATGAGATGATGGTGTTTTGTACGAGAGGAAACATTTGCGTGCTGAAGTTAACAGGCGACAGTGTTTTGAGTTGAGGCCAAAAGTGCTGATGTTGACCAAATACAAATTTAAATTTAAATTGAATTCGATAAAGATTCAACGCCTTTATGTGTCGTACGTTCACATAACAGCTCCGATCCATACGAAATTTGAAATCTTACAATAATATCACATTACGGATCCGATGAAACTGGTTTCGTCGAAATCCGAGACTGTTTGAAAATTGACTATTTTTAAATATCGGTTCGAGTGATTATTTTCAAAACTGAACAAAACAGTTCGAAATTAAATTCTGAAGCTTCTATCATCTTCAGTATTATCAATACGAATTTTAAAAGCTTTCGAAATATTTTTCTTCAGCTTAAACTGAAGATTCGAAATTTTATTCAACCTTCAACAGATTAAATTTTAAAGTTTATTCGAAAAAAAAATCAGAGTTATATCGAGATTCAAATTAAATCGTCGTTCAAATATTTAAAATAAATTAAATATTCTCAATTAAATTTGGTCGAAATTCTGGGTCGTTACAGACTTCCCCCCTTAAAAGAATTTCGTCCTCGAAATTACAAGTTAGGAAGAAAAGGTCCTTAACTCGTCTACTATTTTTCACAATCCAATAGTTTTATTAAATTCTCAAAACAAATCTTCCTACTAAAGATTCGTTATTACTTTAACTAACTCTCCAATTTCAATTATAAGTTTCAAAACAACTTTGTTTACTTCAAAGTTTAAATTTAAATTCAAACTGCAAATTTAAATTTTCAGAATTTTCTCAAAAATTTTCTAACACTCGAAATTTTCGAAAAATTTCGCCAGCGTCTCCTTTGCGCGGCTAATACGGCACGACTACAAAACGTCCCTACGGACTCTCAGATTTCAAAAAGAAAAAGAAAAAGCCAAGCGGCTAGAGAGAAATCATCAAAACTCATATTAAAACTCAAATACGTACCTTTTTCGAGCAATTCGCATTATCTGTGAAATAAATTTTCCAATCCCTTTATACCTGTATATCTACTAGCCATTATATCTAGTTACAGCATTCAAACTATTTTGCAAATTCGATTACAAAATTTCAATATGTACTTCTTATATCATTTCTAATTCTCTACTGAAGTTACATATTCATTATCATTCAATTTCACATTTCAATTTTCATTTGAATTTAATTCACAATTCCAATCAAATTTGGATTCAATTCAACTTCTGAATATTGACTTTTATCAATTATCTTTCATTCATAACTGCCCAATTTTAAATTAGTTTCAATTACTAATTCATTTGATCAATATTCAATTAGCTTCACTTACTAATTTAAGTTTAATACTTCACTTTATTTTTTTCCACAAATCAAGTTCAATTCCCATTTTATTTATTTTCAAATTCAAAATGAATTTTAACTTTCAATTTCATTTTTCTGGCACTTGCAATCGCAATTTATTCATTCATTCACTAATTCATTCGTTTTTCAATTTGAATTTCATTCTAATCAAATTTCAATATTCTATAAGTTATCAACTTATTAATATTTCGTAAGTATTTGAAATAGGATTCCAGAGTCGTTTCCATTTTTTCAAAACCATTTGAAAACAATTCAAATTCCATTTGAATTTCCAAACAAAAACCCAAATTTTCAAACAACTCCTATTTAAAACAATTTGACAGCAATTTCTCTTTTGGAAACCCGAAAATGAACACCGGTGATGTCGCGATCATCATCGGAATTATTTTCCAGCGACCGAAAAGAGTTTAGAGCTTTTCATTTCTCCAAAATACTTTCCAAAACCTTCGAAATTCATTTTCAACTCCAAAAATGATTTAACTTTCCAAATCTTCAAAATTTTCAAGTTCCTTTCAAAACATTTCCAAAAACTTCTCTGGAATTCCATTTTAAATTACAATTCACATTTATAATTTACATTCTTAAATTTCATTTGTATATGGATTTATCTCTTAACTTTGGAGTTACAATTTGAATTTCTTATTCAATTTCATATAAAAATGATAACTTTCAAGATTATCACTTACCTAACATCCATGCAACCATATACTATAGTACTTTATAGAAAAACATTTCTTTTCTATACAAAAATAGTTTTTGGGTAAAATTATTTCATTTACCCTATTTAAAACAATACTGTGCCGAATTGTTCTATTCAAGTGTTTAGAGATTCCTATCGATAGGGTTGTCCAGACCATACCGACCAGAATCCATATACCACTCAATAAATCAAACATCATAATATAAAACAAATTTTTTTATTTTTTATATATTCACTAACAAATACGCGCTCATATCTATTATTACACTCAACTCATTCTAGAGTACTACTGACTCTATCTCTAATGAGTAACACCCAACAGAGCAGGGTTGTCGCTTAACCATATGCTCTGATACCACTTGTAACGTCCCGAAAATTTTCGACTTTCGAAAATTCAACATCGATACTCACTTTATCGACTGCTGAGCCATCGAATGCCGGAAACCCGAAGAGTTATGGTTTTAAGAAAGAAGAAAAGTTAGAAGAAGAAGATAGAAGAAAAAGAAAGAAGAACAACAACAGAACAGCAACAGAAAACAATATCAGAATCTTACACATCGCAGCGGAACAATATATAATAGATAAACACTAGTCTTTTAAAACAAAGAACTATATCAGTTTATACATACATCAATCATCAGAGTCAATATACAACAATGGACAGTTATATAAACTTGTCCTCCTACAGAATACACAGCGGAATAAATACTATCAGATACAAATACTACGTCTCGTCATCCAGAATATCTCCAAGCTCCAGAATATCCAGAATATCCTGATAATATAACTCTAGGCTGCCCGTGTGGAAAATTTGTGGGCACCCAGAGTTTAGAAGGGAACAATAAACTCCGAGTCAGTCATGGTGACTGGTGTGAGATCGTAAAACAGTTTATTCTTTAAAATAAAACTAGATAATTTTCAAAGTCAATTCGAAATGCTTTTGGAAAATGAAACTACCATAAGACCTCCCACCACACACACAATGCAAACGCAGAATTGGAGGAGATTTCTTCTTATGATAGTCAAAGATGCTTACTACGCAAAAATAAAATTCTCTTTTGATATTATTATTAGTGCATAGTGTAGAAATCATTTCGAAAGTATAATATTAATCTTAGCCAACATACGACCAGTATCGTATGCCTACTATAGCTACTATGTTCAATAGCAGGTTACCGCCACATTCCATAGCAGGTAATACAACTAAAACCGTACAAGTCGCGTATTGTTTCTTTGGATTTCCAACAAATGGTCAGGCTAAGGAACTTCCTATCCACGATGGGTACGTCCCTGGAATAGACGACCCGAGAACCTAACGTTACGGTTAGATCTCTGCCAACACAAGGCCGGGTTACCTCTGCAAAAATAGGTAACTACTGACACGCGTATGCCATCCCCCGATCGTCACCGATCTTCCCGAGGATCCCCGATTCGCAACAAACCACATAGAAATAATAATGCAGTAACCACAGAGGTTAAGTATCTGGGCTCCATACCATGATACCACCTTTATCCAGAAGGAATGACATACACTAAGGGGCGCTACTCCCTAGAACCTTGCTGCATCCTTCCTGTTTCGACCATTTCCGGGGTGTGAGGCTCGACGAAGTCTCGTCCACAAAGCTACGCTTTCTCAAAAAGCCCTGCTTCGGGTCAAACAAAATGATCAACCTATGATCACAAAGATATAAGATCAAACAAATGATCATATCACAAATGATCAAACACTGATCATTTCACAGCAACACTCAGTATGCCACGTTACCAAATTGGGATATATCGCTGATAAATTTCAACTACATAACCTCTGAGCTCGTACGTCTCAGAGAAGGGTGTTAAGCTAAGAGAATAAATTCTCCGCCACCAACAGAAATGTATTTGAAAGAAATCAGCTTTATATCTCAAATTGTAACGTCAGACACACAATCCATACAAGTCTGTTCCGGGATCGAACAGAACCGAAGGCACTTCTCACGAAGCCCTTGCATTTCCGGATAAATTCAATCACGTCAGGACTTCCCGTCACTAAGGGTGATAAAACCTCTAAATCGAAGATCAGTCGATGTAGAGTAACTCGACGGTAATCCTTCCGTTTTCAAAAATATCCGGTCTTCAACACCGGTCTTCAAATGCGATTCATAACGACGTATCACATATTCGGAATGGGTTATTCGACCCCATGGTCCTTTCCCGGCTAACCCGAATAGTGAGCGATTTTTCAAAAATAAGTGTGGCATTCAATTTCATCCAATTCACAACAAATACCTATCTAAAGGTAATTATTGATAGTCGGTTATTTAACTATCAATAAAGATGCGCAACATCATCAGATTCCAAATAATTTTCCAAATTATTTCATCTTCAAAAAATATCTTTACTAGATATAAAATTTCCACACTTAACCGTTTGAAAACAATTTCAAATTAATTTCCACATTTCATTTTATCTTTGAAGATAAAATCTCAAAACAGTTCTCTCACGAAGCCCTTGCATTTCCGGATAAATTCAATCACGTCAGGACTTCCCGTCACTAAGGGTGATAAAACCTCTAAATCGAAGATCAGTCGATGTAGAGTAACTCGACGGTAATCCTTCCGTTTTCAAAAATATCCGGTCTTCAACACCGGTCTTCAAATGCGATTCATAACGACGTATCACATATTCGGAATGGGTTATTCGACCCCATGGTCCTTTCCCGGCTAACCCGAATAGTGAGCGATTTTTCAAAAATAAGTGTGGCATTCAATTTCATCCAATTCACAACAAATACCTATCTAAAGGTAATTATTGATAGTCGGTTATTTAACTATCAATAAAGATGAGCAACATCATCAGATTCCAAATAATTTTCCAAATTATTTCATCTTCAAAAAATATCTTTACTAGATATAAAATTTCCACACTTAACCGTTTGAAAACAATTTCAAATTAATTTCCACATTTCATTTTATCTTTGAAGATAAAATCTCAAAACAGTTCATTTCATATTGGAAAAGCATTTCCATACTTATTTAAAAATAAGTATTTCACAAATCTTTTTATTTTCAACATTTGAAAATATTCGATATACTTAAATCAATATTAAGTATATATTTCTTCTTTAAGGAAATCATAAATTTCAACATCTATTTGAGTCAAAACGAATGTTGCGTAAAACATCGTTACGACGACTCGAAGTCACTAGTATAGGGATTCGGATTTAGATAGATATATAAATCCCAATAGTACATCAAAACATTTCCTTTCGGAAATCATTTACTATAACAACAGTGTTATAGTCCACCATTTCCTTAAAGTTCTCGAAAACGTCTATTTCAACAAGAACTGCGGAAATCTCTGCTTTCGATTTATAATACATTTTAAAACATCTTTAAAATGTTTAACTTCATTTTTAATATCACTTCTTCAAAACTATCCATTTTACTTAACGATATATTCACTATCCAAAATCGTGAATATACTTCAATAATTACATTTCAATCTTTTCTACACGTTTTATTCCAAAAATTATCCACTTATCCAAAATCGTGGATAAAATTCCCTTAATAACTTCTATATTACATTCATCAAATTTGATTTATTTCGAATTCATAAAACAACGTTTATAAATTCACCTTTATATTTTCTAACAACTTCGATTTATAAAATTCTCCTCTTATTAACTTCTAAAATTACTTATCAAAATAAGTGATTCCAGATTTATAAACAACGTTTATAAATCACATTTATACTTCATAACAATTTCAACTTATGAAATCATTTCATTTAGCAATTTCTATTTATATCCCAATTAAGTGCAAAAAATCTAATTTATAAGTAAATTACTTATAAATCGTTTATTCTACAACATCTATTCACTTTATACTTCACGTTATAAATCTATTAATTTCATTCACTTATGAAATCCTTTTATACTTCTTTTCAACACTTATAAAAAATTCGTTTTATAAGTCCAATATTTTTATTAATAAAATATCCATTTTATAAATCTTCTTATACAAATCGTTTATAGTTATTCAAAAATCCCAGCTTAAACCATTTTATAAATAAATCGACTTTTATTTCAAAAATCACCTTACGGTCATAATTCACAAAAATCTTAACTTTTATAACTTCAAAATTTTAAACGTTTATTTATTAAAAATAAATCAATTCAACAATTCAATAGAACATATAATTTCAAAGATCACTTTAAAAATTCTTTTTAAAGTAAAAGTCGTTATTTTTACTTTTCAAAACTGAATCCGATGATGCAACAGCATCAATTAGTCCATCACAACAGTCAAAATCATATATCAATATGATAACAGAATATATCAAAATATCTGTAAATAATCAATACGGTGAGGAATCCAGTCGGATCCCTCCAACCTGTTTCCCTGCATCCACAGATGTTAGCACAATACCAATTCCGCTCCAGTACGGAATTATCGCGGTATATAGGTTTTTTATAAATCCGCTTACTAACGGCGCAATAGGGTCTCATCCGCTATACGAGGCGGGAAATCAATCAATCCAATATATACATATGCCAATATGTATATATTGCTATATATATAGATATATCCTATCATATCTAATACCACAATCAACATAGCAATCATATCAAACAATCAATAACTGCAATCAATTCTTGAGTGAGAAAAATCTCACCTTAGCTTTTATTTGCAACCCAATCCATTTTGACTTGATTTCTTGATTTATAGCCCTTGTATAAATGTTATACAAATTATTAATACTCGTACTAAATCAAACTATAAATTTTTGTTTGGTAATTTTAATTTCAACTAGTATGTATTTTTAAAATTCCTTTCCAACCTTATAATTTTTTAAAAGTCTTTTCCATATATATATATATATGTATATATCTTCTATCTTCCCTAAATATATATATATATATATATACATACTTTTCTAACGAAATAAATTCATCTTCCTAGCAAATAAATTATCTTTAGTAACTAGAAATAATAATAAGCTAATTAACTGATAAATCTCTTATACCTCATTTATTTATTTTAAATACTTCTGCCTATATCAAAAAATTATTACAGTTACCTTTTTTTTTTCTAACTTCTGCATATGAATTTATTTTCAACTTTGCTAATATAAACTTCACCAAAATTCCTATTTTTATTTACAAATTTTAACGAATTAAATTAAAAATAAATTAGGTATACCTCACTTCACTGCCGATTGCCATTACGAATGTCGATACCACCAGACTTCGCCACTGCCACGATCGACCACCTGCCACATTGCTTGCCATCGAGCTTCTGCCGGGGTCGCGAGAACCACCACACCACCAGAAGTCGAACAACCTGGATGCTCCACCCTCATCGCCTCCCAGTCGCGACCCCGAGTCGAGCGACAAACCCTAGTCGCGCTGCCGTGCCCTAGACCTCCATCGCGTGCTGCCATATCAATCGCGAGCTTCCAGAACGCGATCGAAATCTCTCCCCAACTTCGATCGCGAGCTTCCCCATAGTCGAAGGCAAAGTCGTGATCCCCAGTCCACGTCGCCACGCATCCCTCCTGCCTTCGAGCGCCGCCGAGAACGCCTCCCCCTCATCGCGCTCGCGTGCTCGAACGACTTCGAATCGCCGCTGCCTCCATCTCGCGATACCTCTCCCCCAGGTCGCCGCGCGATTTGATTTCCCCAATCGCGCACTTTGATTTTTCGAGAGGAAGAACGAACGTGGATTCGTTCAGTTAGAATTTGATTAGGAGGACGCGGCCATTCCTTAAATGTTGAACGAGATTTATCTGCCATTTTTATTTTTGTTCTTTGATTTGAACTGAGGAATGAGATGATGGTGTTTTGTACGAGAGGAAACATTTGCGTGCTGAAGTTAACAGGCGACAGTGTTTTGAGTTGAGGCCAAAAGTGCTGATGTTGACCAAATACAAATTTAAATTTAAATTGAATTCGATAAAGATTCAACGCCTTTATGTGTCGTACGTTCACATAACAGCTCCGATCCATACGAAATTTGAAATCTTACAATAATATCACATTACGGATCCGATGAAACTGGTTTCGTCGAAATCCGAGACTGTTTGAAAATTGACTATTTTTAAATATCGGTTCGAGTGATTATTTTCAAAACTGAACAAAACAGTTCGAAATTAAATTCTGAAGCTTCTATCATCTTCAGTATTATCAATACGAATTTTAAAAGCTTTCGAAATATTTTTCTTCAGCTTAAACTGAAGATTCGAAATTTTATTCAACCTTCAACAGATTAAATTTTAAAGTTTATTCGAAAAAAAAATCAGAGTTATATCGAGATTCAAATTAAATCGTCGTTCAAATATTTAAAATAAATTAAATATTCTCAATTAAATTTGGTCGAAATTCTGGGTCGTTACAGAATTACTTTTTTTGTATTTATTTCATCATCTTCATCATTATTTTTAATGTTTCAA
This sequence comes from Allium fistulosum, assembly GCA_030737815.1. Lineage (NCBI taxonomy): Eukaryota > Viridiplantae > Streptophyta > Magnoliopsida > Asparagales > Amaryllidaceae > Allium > Allium fistulosum. The sequence continues at coordinate 513,106,430 of CM060906.1, read as the reverse complement.
TTTTCATCAAAAGAAATATGTAGCATTTCTTTTTCTATTTTTGTTCTTTTATTGTATATTCTGTATGCTTTACTTCGTTCCGAATATCCAATAAATATTCCTTCATCGAATTTTGGATCGAATTTTCCAAATTGACCTTTTGTATTTAATGAAAAACATTTAGAACCAAATTTTTTGAGATATGAGATATTAGATTTCTCTCCATTAAATAGCTCATATGTTGTGTGTTTAGTTAAGGGACGAATAGAGACACGATTTAGAATATAGCAGACAGTTGCTACAGATTCTGCCCAAAAATGTTTTGGAAAATTACTACTGCTGAGTAAAGTTCTAGCGCATTCTTGTAGTGTTCTATTTTCCCTTTCTACAACTCCATTTTGTTGTGGAGTTCTTGGAAATGGAAAATTATGAAAAATTCCTTTCATGTTACAATAATGTTCAAATAAATCATGATCAAATTCACCACCGTGGTCACTTCTAACGATTTTAGTTTTTAAAATTTTGAAATTTTGTATTCTTTTGGAAAAGATTTTAAAATTTTAAAAAGTGTCACTTTAATTTATCAAATATATTATCCATGTATATCTTGAAAAATCATGTACGATTACAAATACATACTTATTATGATTAATTAATTGAACTTGAGTAGGTCCAAAAAGATCCAAATGTAATAGTTCAAGTGGTTGTAATGTAGAAATAATTTTCTTAGATTTAAAAGATGATATCATTAGTTTTCCTAATTAACAAGCATCATAAATATTGTTTACTTTATAATTCATTTTTGGTAATCTTTTCACTAAATTATTTTTAGATAATTTACTTATAGCTTTGAAATTTATGTGACAAAATCTCTTGTGCCATAACCAAGGATCATTTTATTCGGTTATTAAATATAAATTTGTGTTATGATTAATTTTCATATTTAAACTGTATATATTTCTTTTACGATTTTCTTCAAAAATTAAATTTTGATCTTTATCATAAATATTACATTTATCTTTTTCAAAAGTAATTCTGAAATCTTTATCATAGAGTTGACTAATACTTAAGAGATTATGTTTTAAAATCTTAACTAGGAGAACATTTGTAATAAGAGGTAAGTTAGATGTATCATCGTTGCTTACATCGCCTTTGCCGATGATATATCCTTTGGAGTTTTCTCCAAATGTGTCAGATCCTCCATCTGAGTAGATAATATTTGTTAACACTGATTTATTTCACGTCATATTTTTTGAGCAACCACTATCAAGTATCCATTTTCCTCTTTTCTTATTTGGTACCTGCAAAAAATATAGAAATGATGTTGGTACCCACTTCCATTGTTAAGGTCCTAATAGTTAGATCTTAGGAAACCAAACCCGTGAGTGTTTAGAATTCCCTTTGTAAACAAAATTATTGTTCCTATGAACAGAAGTCATAAAAGATTTTATATACTTATTTCTAATCAAATGATTATTAGTCTTAGGAACTCAAATCATAATAGATTTTAAATGATATGTAGTTTTCTTTTTACTAATAGATTTTAAAACTGGTTTCTCAAGATTATTATTCTTCTTCTTGACATTTGTATATACAGAGTTATACTGTTTAGGACTAATTTTTACTTTTGCAAATTTGTTATATCCTAATCCCTTTTTATTAGTAGTGGATTGTGAATTTTCTATAATCGTAAAAAGACTTTCTCCGGGTCTTTTAAAGTTAGAAACATTTTTGGTAATATTATCTAACTTTGTTTTAAGACTAGCAATATCTAGTTCTAGTATTTTAACAGTTGATTTTAATTCATGATTTTCTGTTGATGATGTATCATTCTTTTCTTTTTGAGTCTCGATTTCACTACTTAACATAGTAAGTTGAGAAGCAATATTAGAACAAGATTCTTGTGAAATTGCAAGTTCTTCTAAGATTTTCTTTTCATCTCTTAACATATCATATTCGTTTCATTTCTATTTAGCCTTTCTAGTGAATCTTTATACTTTCTCTTAAGATTACTTAGTTTATCTAATAATTCAGAATTTATATCAACTAAATCATCAAAAGTAAGTTCACTTACATCATCGTTTGTGGCCATAAAGCATACGTTGGCTTATTCTGTATCACTGTCATTGTTGTTGTCTAATGAGGAAGAGGAATCCGAATAATCGCATGTAACTGAAAAATCGTGTTTCTTCTTATGTCTATCCCCCTTACTTTTGTAGTCATTTCTGTCTTTACTTGCGATCTGGAAAGTCTTTCTTTATATGCCCCTTTTTATGGCATTCGTAGAATTAAAGTTGAGGATGATGGTTTGTTGTTTTCGCTATTCCCAAACTTTCCTTTCCTTCTAAATTTCAAAAAGTTTTTGAAATTCTTAGCTATAAACGCCATATCATCTTCATCAGATTCTTCTTTTTTTGCCTGGAATGCTATTGTTTTTCTATCTTAAGCTTGAACTCGTTTTGCTTGCAAATTAACTTCATATGACATGAGATTTCCTATTAACTCTTCTGGTTTTATGGTAGAAATGTTGGAAGCTTCTTTAATTGCTAAGACTTTTTGTACCCACTCATCCGTTAAAGAGTTTAGGATTTTAGAAACAATATCAAAATCAGTATATTTTTCTCCTAATGCCAGAAGTTAGTGATATATATCTTAAAACTTGGAATACATCTCATTTATGGTTTCTTCTTGCTTCATTCTAAACTTTTGAAATTGACTCTTAAGCGTAGATATTTTGTTTTGTTTAACCTTATTAGTACCTTCAAGTGTAACTCTAAGGGTGCGCCAAATTTCATATGTTGAAGTACACATACTAACCCATTAAACTCATTTTTAAAACAACATATTCATAGCTTTAGCATTTGCAGTAGCATCTAATTTCTATGAATTTGACCATTGTGCATAAGGTGTGGTAGGTATAAAATATTCTTGTTGAGTGATATTGCAAGTGTCGTATCCATTTGCTTGCATGTAAATTCTCATCCTGGTTGACCAACAATTATAGTTTAATCCATTAAATAGTGGTGGTCGTGCAGTGGATTGATCTTCAACAAAACTAGATGTTGTGTTATTTTCCATATTACTTGAATATCAAAAACTTTGTTACGGTTATATGATAACCTTGCTCTGATACCAAATGAAAGTGACTAAGGATCGAGTAAAATGAATAATTATCTAAGTCATAAACTTGTGCGGAATAAAAATAAAAAGTAACTAATAATAAGTAAATAACACTCGAGATTTTTATGCTGGTTCAAACTTTATGTTCTACGTCCAGTCCCAGACTCCTTCTGGATTTAAACCGATACCCTCACTTAACCCAGAGGAACAGGTATTACACCACCTAAGCAACTGAACAGGATTTCAACCACCTAGACAACCGAATAAGACTTCAATTGCCTGAGGATACTACAATAGGACTTCAACTATAAATAGCAGAAATGTATTTCACTAAGTCTGCTCTTGAATAGCACTGATAAGTCAATAACGTACACCATTCCTATAATCTTCTCCTTTGTGATATATTGTGTAGTTTGTGAAGAAAGGAAGTAATTTTGATGATAAGAAAATATTCTTTGATGATTGTGTGATCAAAAATATAAAGCTGTTTGGAATTGAATGCTTGAGAGTTCAATAGTAAAGATAACGAGAATTGTAAATAGAATTGATGATAAAAATAATGAAATAATTTTCTTTATATAGACTTTAATAGTTGCAATCATTCTTGAAAAGAAACGATGAAAAGTTAGGACTAGAACTTTTTATTTAGGAGATGTAACCCTTCATGAAGAAGAGGTACCCTTCCAAAAAACTAGCCGTTATACAGATTCGGCCGGTTAAATAGAGTGTGGCAGCCAGCTGAATCAATGATTTTGAAATCAGCAAGGAAATACTTATTTTAGGCAGTTTTCAGCTGGCTGAATATAGTAATTCAGTCGGTTGAATATTCAAAGATATTCATGTGTACATACACAGATTCAGTCGGCTAACCTGGGTGGTTCAGCCGGCTGCATTTCAAGTTTGTTGTGATGTTTTTGACAATTCAATTTCTGAAAAATTAAATGTGTATATATACCATATAAAAGAGATTTGAACAACTTTATACCTGTAGACATAGACACTGTGACGGATAGTACTTTGTAGCGTTAATTTGGTTTTCTTTTTAATATAATTGTCTTTTTGTAAAGTTGATATCATTTCCAAAAGTGGTTAGTATATACAATATATACTTGTACAGTTGTCACTATCAAAACATCAATATATAAGGTTCTAACAAATCCCCCACTTAACTAATCTTCCTAAAGCTTCTGGCTTACTAAAGACGTGCTTAAGTGGAAAATTGGTCAAGACTTAGATATGGGTGTGCCTGAAAATAGGCTCTCAATTTGCGCTCCATAAGCATTAGACAGTATGATAGCTTCTCTATAATTGGATATCTGGTTACCGCATCTTTGAGCCTTTTTCTAGTGTAATACACCGAAAATTAGATCCCCTTTTCTTCTTTTAATAATACCAAACTAATGGCGTGTTCGGAAAATGCCATATAAAGATAAAGACTTTCCCTATCTACTAGGTTAGAGAGAATCAATGGTTTTTCTAGATTACCTTTCAATTTTTCAAAAGCCTTTGGACAATTATCATTCCATTCAAATTCTTTTTCTTTTTTATTACATTGAAGAATGGAATGCATTTGTCAGTAACCTTAGAAATAAATTTGTTTAATGCTGCCACTCTTTCATTTAGACTCATCAAATCTTTGTCTATCTTGGGTTCTGCCAAGTCTCTAATTGCTTTAATTTGATCAAGGTCGGCTTCAATCACTCTTGCGCTAATGATACATCCTAGGAACTTGCTAGATTAGATCCCAAAATAACACTTTTTGGGTTAAGTTTTATTTGGTATCCTCGCAACACACCGAACATCTCCTTTATATCCTTTGGATGACTACCTTTTGCTTAAGACTTAACTAGCATGTTATCTACATACACTTCCATTTTGTGGCCTATCTGTTCCCTAAACATTCGATTCACTAGTTTTTGATAGGTTGCTCCAGTGTTCTTAAAGCCAAAGGGCATGACCTTGTAGCAATAAGTTCGCCAATCTGTTATGAAGCTGGTATGTTCTTCATTCGGTATGAACATTAGGATTTTATTATAACCTAAATATGCATCCATAAAAGATAAGAGTTGATGTCCACTTGTCACATCAACCAACTGGTCTATCCCTAGCAGCAGATAATAGTCCTTTGGGCATGCATTATTGAAGTCAGTATAATCAATGCATGTTCTCCACTTTCCATTATACTTCTTAATTAGCACTAGGTTGGCTAACCATTTTGGATATAACACCTCTCTTATGAACCCATTCTCAAGTAGCCTTTTTACTTCTTCCTTTAGAGCATTAGACCTTGTTGAATTGTCGTTTCTATTATCAAATTGGCATGAAATTTGAATCTATGTTCAAGCCATGAAACATGACGGTTGGTCTATCCCGACCATGTCCAAATTTGTCCAAGCAAAGATGTCCTTACTAGATTGGAGAAACCGAATTAATTCTTCCTTGGTTTGACCATCTAGTTCTTTTTCAATCTTAACCGTTTTCATTTTGTCTGTCTAATCTATGCATACTTCCTCAAGGGCTTCCGTCGTTTCATTCTTTCCTGCTCATTTCTACAATCGAGCAGAGTATCGATCTCTTCTTCCTCTATTTCATCCTTTACAAAGTTTGCTTCTTCTCTTTTCCTCTTCTTGTTGAAGAAGTTAAATTTTCTCAATACATACCTACTCGTTTCTTCAGGTTCTGCTTTGGCTTTGGGTAATAAGTTTGAAAAATCATCATCCAAAGGCTTTTTGATATCGGCATTAGTTAATTTATTTTCCTCCAAATCATAATGAGAAAGATAGCTTCCTTCATTTTGTTCAATGATTGCAAAGTACATCTCTCAAGCATTGAATTGCTCACCACTTATAGTTCCCCATCTTTTTTTGTCAGAAACTTCACCATCATGTATTTTGGCGACACAAAGGCATTTATCTCATCTAGAGCAGGCCTTCCAAAGATGTTATAGTAAGATGGTTGGTCCATAACAACAAAGAGGGTTTAAAAGATCCTACAGCATGGCGAAATTCCCATTTGTATGAGAAGCTTCAGTTGTCCTACTAGAGTTGACCCCTTGTTGTTAAACCCAAATATATATTCCAAGCTTGGTTCCAGCTTCTCCTCCGGAATCCCCATCTGGTCAAAAGCATGCTTAAAGATTACATTGATCGCGTTGCCAGTATCTATTAAAATCTTGGAGACCACAGAGAGTCTGATCTGTGCAGTAATCATTACGGATTATTATGTGCGTGAATTTTGGTGGAGTCATCGTCAGTGTGCATTTGAATCTGAAGTCTCGGGTTTTTGAGTAGATAATTTTAATGAACATAACTCCTTGAACATTTTACTCTTGATTGACAACTAATTCTGTTTTTACTTTGCATTCTCATTATACCTTTCTCACTTATATAAGTATAAAATCTTCATGATATACACATATGTATGTGCTGGTCTCGCATCTTTGTTAAGTTTTTTTCAGCGTTAGTGGTTGTTGCATTCTAGACTGCTTATGTTGTTGGATAATAGATGCTTGATTGTTGGGTTGGTTATCTTAACTTTGCTCTCTATGGCTTTTGATTTTTTGGACTCGGTTATGACCCTAGGCATTTAAGGATGCTACTCACCTATTGACTTGCTTACTTTGATTTGCTTGCTCGATTAATTTATGCATATATGGATCTATAGTAGTACTTTCTGTCCTCCATTCGATGATATAGTTTTCTTGATTGGCATTTTGTATTGATTCTCTGGTTATTTTGGCATCATTTTCTTCATTACTTCCATGGTGGGATATAGTTATATCCATGTTCTTGGTCCTAGTCTTACCCTAGTTTCATGAGTCTTCTCCTAGGACTTAGGAGAGTTTTTCCTTTTTTCATTGTATGGAAGGTTTTTGCTACCAATCGGGCTTGTTGTCAACTCCTTTTCTGAGTGTAGAATAAAATTCTATGAGTATCATTTTCCTAAATAAAATAACAACATATTCGTTTTGGAAAGAGTTTTATTGCCAATATAGCTATTTGCATCTCCATTATATTTTGGTGTATCCTACTATACAATTTTTCATTTAACCCTATTTCTAATCTTATAAATAAGGAAGTTTGTATATTTTCATTATTTTATGCACATTAAATTAAAATGATGTAAAAAAATTTAAAGCTCTAGCTAGAGAGTGCTCTATGAATTGGTTTGCAATCTTAACAGCTTATGACACTAACAATGCCATATAAGTTTAACGCTTTTGATCAATTTTGGTTTTATGCTTTGGATTGCAATTTTAAATGGTTTAAAATCGTTCAAGACAACGGATTTGGATTGCAAATATCATGTGCATTAAAATTGTGGTATACATCTTTTACAATAATCCTTTCCTATTGAATCTGAAGTATTATTTTGGGTGAAATAAAATGTGCTACTATTTTCTCCAAAAAATTGCTTTTAATCAACCGTGTGTTTTTATTTCTAATGATCATTCACTTCCTATGGTGGTAAACAACGATGTTTCTTTGATTTTCATCAGTTGTCCATTTGTCGAAGGATAATAAACAACCGAACAATATGGGTGACTATTTGGTAAAACAAAATAATGATGTATGGCATTATTAAATACTTAATATGAGTTTTTATTGTGATCATTAGCTATGCAAGGCAGGAAAGATATTTTTGATGGCCGGGGCATGCCTTTTGGTAAAGCGGCTGAAGCATCCACTTTAGGCCACATAAATATCTATGGAACCAGAGATATCTTGCATTACACCTAAAATAAAGTGAACGCAGCAGGAACAAAACAAAATCAGGGCAAAGCCTAGAAAATTTTTGCAACGCGCAGGGGTGGGAGCACAACACCAATTAACGACGACATCAGGATGACGCAGGACTTGTATCTTTCTCAGCTTTAAATTGAAAAGGTGCTAATTTCGATTCATTTTTTATTACTCTAAACCTTAATTTTGCATATTTAATTTGGAATAATTCATAATTTTAATTATTATTTTGGGCTAATGCAATGAATAATTGTTGACTAGAATAATACTTAATGTAGGGCAATAATTGAGTAAGGGGTAACTCTTATATGAGATGATTCATAATTGTTTGTTAGTTTGGAATAATTATTATTTTCGAATAATTGTAGAATAAGTGTTGATTTGGGAGAAGTTTTTTTAACGGTTGGTTAATATAAAATTTGTTGGTAAATAACTATGTTTGTTTTTATAGAAATTTATATTTTATGTTTTTTGTCGAATCGATTAGTAAAAGAGAAATTTTGTTTCAAATTATTATGTGCAAATATTTTTAATAAAATATAACTCATAGGCAAGATAATAAGTTAATTTTTTCTTTTCAAATGTCTTTAATTTTTTTTGAAAACCCAAGAGAACCCGGCGGGCCGGTAAACTTCTAAGGAGGGTATAGTAAAGTCGTCCGCTAATCCAAGCCCCCATACCCCCGGGTAAATTTATATAGGACAGGGAAGCGCGTGGTAGGAATCGAACCTGGGTCTTTTTACCAGAACTCAAGCCTCATTTCCACTACGCCGCACCCTCGGTCAAAAAATTCATTTTTTATGTGCATATTTTGTTTTGAGTTTCATTTTGTAATGTTATTTGTGGAAAATTGTGTTGTTTGTGAATAGAAAATTGAATAATTTGGTGAAAGCTGAGATGCCTTAAGATTTTTGAATTTTTTAATAATTATTAATACATAATATTTTTTTATGTTTTATAGTATGTAGAAATGTATGAATAGGAATCTAGACACGCTAAAAGGGTTGAAAAAGAGGGCAAGATGGACTCACCAATTCAAAAAATGCTCTCTTAGTAAAAAAATTCATCAAAAATATTCAAATAGAATGTTCGAGTTTGAATGTCGATATACCACTCTTTTTTATGAGAGTGATGATCATATTGATTAAGATATTTTCATGAGTGAACATGACAATGAAAATATTAGTGAAGAGAATGCCAACACTGAGTTATCATCACACATGAAGAATGTTAGTGTAGCGTCAAATAACATTGGTAAGTGGAGAAAAGTAGATCAAAAATTAAGAGGCTTGCTAGTTGAAAGTGGTCCTTTCATACTATTAAAAGATAATGCCTTTGAATTTCCAAAAAATGCTATTAATAAGCATTTTTCCACTTCATTATATGTTTGACATTTGCATGACGAGGATAAACAAGATAGAAAATTGTTCGTATATTCAAATTCACTTGATAAAGTATTTTATTTTTATTGTAAATTACTCACACATCAACCAACATCTAGTTATCTTGCTAATGAAGGAATCGATGATTGGGTTCTATGTTGAAACAACATGAAAGTAGTAGAGATCATTTTCTAAATATGAGTGGTTGGATTGGGTTGGAAACAAGATTTAAAGTCAAAGCAACAACAAAACAGAGTATACAAGATCAAATAAAGAAGGAAAAAGAACATTGGAAAATGGTGTTGATAAAAATTATTGCTGTTGTGAAAAACTTGCTACCGGTAATTTAGCATTTCATGGAAAGAACGAAAGACTTTGTTAACAAAATAATTGTTTCTTCCTAAATTAATTGAAATGATAGCAGAATTTGATCCATTAATGCAAGAACATGCTCGACAATTTGAACAAAATGAAATTCATATATATTACCTTGGGTACAAAATTCAATCTGAGTTAATACTCACATTGACAAATGAAATTAAAAATGAAATTCCTAAGAAAATAAAAAAGGCTAAGTACTTCTCAGTTGTATTAGAATGCACTTTAGATGTTAGCCGCATTGAACAAATGTTTCCTGTAATAAATGTGTTAATGTTTCAACTAACCATGCAAAGTGGAAGAGTTCGTTATTTAATTTTTGAAAGTGGATGATACTACTGACCTTGGACTTTTTAATAAGCTTAAAAAGTATTAGAAGCTAACAAACTTAATTTTTATAATATCAAAGGACAAGGTTATGATAATAGATCAATTATGAAAGAAAAAAACAAAGGAGTGCAACAAAGACTATTAGAAATTAATCCATAAGCTTTCACACATCTTGTGGTTGTCATAGTCTAAATTTTCTGCTATGTTATATGGAAAAATCATGCCCTAAAGCATCGATCTTTTTGGTGGTGATCCAACGAATATTCCATTTACTTTCATCATCCACACAACGATGGAAAGTTTTTAAAGATCATGTATTAGGTCGTACTCTTAAACCATTATCAGATGCACGTTGGGAAAGTCACATAGAAGCAGTGAAGTCTATCAGATATCAAAACATTGAGATAATATATACTCTAATTTCCGTATCAAATAGCATCAAGGATTCTATGTAAAACAATGAAGCTAGATGTCTTGTAATTAATTAATAAGATTGAAAATTTTGGATTTTTGTTCGAATTGTGCATTTTGTATGAAATATTGAAAAATATAAACATTGTTAACAAGATTCTTCAAACTAAAGTTATGCAAATTGATGTTGCTACCACTCTATTACATGAGCTTACTTTTGAAGATTTTAGAAACACTGTATTTTATTCTACAATTACTAATGCTAAAGAGATAGTCCAAGTGTTGTAGGTTGAACCTATATTTTCTCAAAAAGAAATTATTATAGAAAAAAACAATTCATTGAAGATACGAACATTGAAGAACTAATGCAAACCGTGGATAAAGTTTGTGTTTCGTTTATGACTCGATTTGAGAAATTCAAAAAATACGACAGTAGGTTTTGTTTTTTGTTTGGTTTAAAAAGTTCACTTTGGTAGACGATGGGAACTTGGAAGATCATTCTTTAAAACTTGGATAGTTGAAACATAATCTGCAGTCGGATACTCTGACGCTATAATTATACAAAATATTTAAGCGTACAGGAAGGTAGAAACGAATGTACTGGAAATGCAATGAATATCTTAGCTAAGCTAGTTTCACTTATTCTTTACACAATCATTTAAATTATTCTCAAAAGGAAATTCTTTTATATCCAGTCACAATAACATGTCAAATCAATAAAAGAAAAATCAGAAATGCTTAATCATAGAAGAATCTAGTCAAAGCTCCTAGCACATCAGCTAGGACGCAACAGTTTTATAGGCAAACCAATGTCACCAATTCTCATTTAGTGTTAATCAAATCGTCTAAATTCCTGTTGATACATACTGAAGAATTATTGTGAAAACATCTTGATCAATGATAACTGCTCCCTTTGAGGAAAACAAAAGTCCATTTGAATCAATTATTGTGGTTTTACATAATCCATTTCTTATATACGATTAGCATATATTGAAGTATTAACTTGTGCGTATGCACAAATAGTCTTGCATGCTTCAAATAATTGTGTGTTTTCTGGTGCGTGTGTGTGTAGTCAGCTTAAAAGTCCACATCTATTTATAATCTGGTCATGTATGGTTTCAGAAGTTAGTTGTGTGATATGACAATTAGATTGATTAATGATTTGCAAGCATCGTATCAAACTTCATCTCAACAAACAGTTCTGAACTTCGTTCAACACCACATATAATAAACTAACATAAAAGAACCGTTGAATATAGACATGGTTTGATGACTATAATATGATTTGCAGCCGCAACTAACAGACGCTTACTCCTAGTTGCCTTGCCATCTGTTTAGCCTGTTAAATTGAATCGGTTAATGTGTTCCATTGGCGTCTAACGCATCGGACGTTAATTAATACGAATTAATACTATGGTTTGCTTTCAATACACACAATACAATCCTGCTTTAAACACATATAATCAATACCCTAACAACATGTTTAATAATAATAAAACAAATATTACTCATTTTAAATACCATTTTTATTTCTTTTTCAATACATATTTTTCACTTTTCACTAAACTTTCTTCTTCCATTCCTCTTTCAAATGTCGCTTCCCGTAGTCTTTCACGTGGCATTAAACCGCACCATATGAGCTTATCAATTACAATACATCCATAATATTTCTCTACAAGCTGGAATCGAATCCATCGGTTAATTAGTTTTCGAGAAAGAAAACATAAGTAAATGTACAATTATTTACAAAGTTAAACTTTTAATGTTCATTTACAATCTAATTAGCACAATCAGTTGATATAGTCAAATCACATCTTCCAACCCTGTCGTCGTCGGTAGACGTTTCTACTTGTCCTATGATTTATCCCATGGGATTTAATAGAATAGCATACAACTGTTCTTTAAATTTTGAATACCTACAACGTGAAGATAAACTAAATACCTTTATTTATGGAATTGAAGGTAGTGGATGTTTTAGTGAAGATTCTAGACATTCTTAATTACTTTTGTATATGATAGTTATGAATGCTATGATTCATCAAATAAGTTTTATTAGACCGCCTAATGATGGTGCAAATCCTCTGGATCAAGTTTTGATGATTTTTCAAATAGATCCTAATAAAAGTTGTTTGAACTTATTTGCAAAATTTAATTAGGTCGAGCACACCAAGATACCATCCAAATGATTTCTTCCATATGTTGTGAGCAAAGACTTACATAATGAGTTGTTGATGGGTAGCTTAATTGATTTTGAGAGCATTGATAGTGATGCATGATGCTTGGATGATCAAAGTAAAGATAAGATCAAAAAGCACAAGATGAAGTGAGATATATGCATATGTCTCGCTCAAGGGGTCCCGGAGGGAAGGTTATTATTGTTGTAAGAAGAATGAACGTTTCAAGCATGAGTTTCCAGATCTATTGTATAAAAGTGTGAAAAAGAAGGCTTTACTGTCGACAACAGTGGCAGTGGTTCGAATGCAGATAGTGGTAGTGATATCCGGTGTTTTCAACCAGTATTGCTTTGATAAAGAGTACGTGATGGATAATTGATTTGAGAACATCTTATCACATGACGCTAGATATCATATGTTTTTATCAATTATAGAGAGACTTATTAGGGAGCAAATCTTAAGGGGATCGACCCATCTTGTAACGACCCGAAATTTAATCATTTTAAATATGGATATTTAATTTATTATTAAATAATTTAAATATAGATTTTAAAACTCAAAATATCCTTTTTAATTTATAAATAACGATGGTGAAAAGATTTTTAAATTCTGTTTACAAAAATAAATAGTTAAAAGGAAATTAGAAAATATGACCGAAAAGCTTTTTGAAAATTTTCAATTTTTAGCCATTTAGAAGTTGTTTAAAATGTTGTAAACACTTTAGTTAAATAATTACAAATTTTAAATAACTTAAGTATGGATTAGGAAATTAAATAAGGGTAAATATCATAAGTGTACTTATGTAAGATGATATGACCATTCTTAAGGTAAAAATCAAATTTTTAAATAAAGTAAAATATGAAACATCATTTCATTTCTTATCCAAAGTACACAATTGGGTAATACATGTTAGGTAAATGGGGAGAGACATTTGGTTTAGGTGTGTAGATCATGATGACTGGATAAGGTGGTGATGTGGCCAAAATGTAATGGTACTTAGGGATATTTTTGTAATTCCATTTCATTCATTTTTATATATACAAATTTCTTATTTTTTATTCCATTTTAATCATTCACTTTGGTTTTCAAAATATCAAGCTCTTGTTTCCTTTGAATTTTTCCAAGTTTTAAAAATCATATTTTTCCACTTCAAAACCTTTTAAAACCTTGTTTAAACACTTGTTTTCCTTTCTATTCTCTTCTTTTTTCAAGTTTTTAGCCCTACCTCCACCTCACCACTAAGGACGTGCCCAAAATTATCCATGGCCAAGCCATTTTGTACTTAGGCCAAGACCATTATAAGGGGTCTAGCCAAAAGGCAAGCCTTTTCCAAAGAAAATTTCAAAGTCCTAACCTTCTTGCAAATTTGAAAAGATTTTAATGAGTAAACTATTTGTTTGTTTATTTGATAGTTAAATAACCGACTATCAAATCTTGACCTATTTTAACTTAGGAAGTATGCTGTGTATATTCGAGTTCCTCGGTGAGGACTCGAATACTTGTTGCATACTTCCAAAGAATCGGAATTGAGTTAACCGGAACGTACCGCTTAGTTTTTGAGACACCTGTTTCGGATAAGTATGATTAATCCAAACCACTCCAAACTAATAGCGTTCGTAATGGATCATTATGAAGTATGTTATGGAGCTATACTATTCTTTCTTAGGGTGATTCCAAAATGGAAGATAGTAAATGTTAAATGTTTGTTCGATCCTGGAACAACTTGTATGGATGAATGCTGGCATTGCATTTTTGCTTGGAGGCAGCGTTAGCATTCCAAGATTGTCTGCTATGAGGGAGAGGTAATCGTGGCCTCTCAAACCTCACACCCAAGGAATGGCAAAAACAGGGTAGAAGCGGCATGGTTGTGTGGGTCACTCCCATTAGAGTATGATCATCCTAAGATCTAGTGTCGATATCTCTATGTATGCTTCAAGGCCCATTTTGGTTATTGATCACAGCCAAGAGGTGATCATATTCGATACGATCCAGTAAGAGGTAGGCCAGTTCCGTGGTGGTAGAGGTCAAAAGGTTTTCGATCTTACTATACAGTTTATCTATGTGTAGATTTTTAGAAGATAGTCCCTTACCTTGTCACTTGTTGGAAATCCATTCTCCAATAAGCGCATTCGGTTGTGATTGTATATCTATTATTGTTGTCCTGTACACACATCACAGGTACTTGATATATTTAGTTTAAACCCTTAGACATTATTATAATATCACTGGATTTTATAATAAAAATGTTTGGTTATCATGAGGTAAAACCCGTCCGTGTTTATGTGCGGTGAGGTCTTACGAGATACCTTTGATTTCAAAGGATTTTATAAGTTATAATAAAATTTCTTGCGATTTAAGTTTCTCATGATGGTTTTATCATACTAACTCGAACGTTGTTTTTTTATAATGCTAAGTTCAAACCGAGCATGTTTCCAGATTAGCTTTGGATGCTTTGAAGCTTAGAAGACGAGCTGGAGGCCAAGACGTATCTACGTATTTCTCAATGTTCTGTTGCATGGCTTTGTTGTATTTATCAGAAATTGTAAGGATAGGTGTTATAACTGTCCAGGTAGATTAGGCTAGTACACTGATGGATGTATGTATATAAAAGTTTTCTTTGTAAATCATTTTTATATTATAGATTATTCGGTACGATGTGAGATTCTGTGTTTTTTAGTTTCTTCTTGCCTTCTTTCTTCTTCTTTCCCTTAATTATCTATTTTTTCGGCACTTGGTTGTTCGGTACGTGAATACTGTGGATGTATTAGTGTTGACTTCTAAGGGTCGAAAAGGTAGGTCGTTACAATTCTTGTCACATTGTGGGCATAGGTGTTGTGAAGTTTTGATTTTTTATCGTGTTGTTGGGAATCTCACAAATATTAGGCATATCCAGCAATCTATTAATTAATAAATAATTAACTAGGTAATTAATTACAATGATAGAGAAATTGAAATAATGAAAAGGAGTATATTCATGGGACGTTTATTTGCTTATTATATTTGAGCGGATCAAGTGATACTAAAAAAATTCCTAGTTGTACATCTAAGGTAAATGGGAACTTACATGATAGCTATCGTGCCTTTCCAAATAAACCTTAACTTGAATGTATTAAATAAGGAAAGGTAAACGGTGGGCCGACGACACAATTATTCATTTGGAATAAAGATAACCACTTTCATCTTTCCATTTCACTCATTACTCACATAAAACTAAAAATAAAAGCTTGAGTTCTTAATGGTGCTTGCGGCCTAAACAAGAAAGAACAAGAAGAAGAATAAGAATGTTTGAAGCTAAGGGAACAAAAGACTTGATTAAATAGGGAATCTAAGTTAGTAATATATTCCCTAATTCATTTTTCTTCTTTAAATCTCTCATGGCCAAGTTAAGGATTGGATGATTTTCATGCTTCTTATAATCTTTAAGATATGACAATTTAATATGATGATGGAAACATATTATTAGAAGAGAGTTTTGATCGTTCTCACGTAGGGGTAAATATAATAAGAAAATTAGAGTAGGGTCATGTCTGACATACGAAGATGCCAACATGACATATAACTAGATATAATTCTTGGTTTTACATAGTGGAATTTTTGAAGTAACTTTTATTTGTTACATAAGCCTTCTGCTTCGTTTTTGAAATCTTTATTCAACTTTTCAAAAGATACATGTCTAATCCATAAACTCAGCCTACTCGAATGAGTACCCGTGAGTGTATAAAAAATAATAAAAACACGGGTCGAACATAAAATCTAGTATGAGTAAAATCTTAACCTAAGCAATCATAGCAAGACCACACTAATGTAGCACGAAACGGGTTTTCCCCTTACTATCTCATCATAAGATATACATCATACCATGTAATCAACCATCACAATAAGAGCAACCATGTGCATTACATTCAAACCATAGTGTACCCAACACGACCTCTAATTATGAACCATGTCATATTAATTCATTCAATCCAAATTAAGTATACCATATACTTAATATATAGTCATGATTCAAGTCAGATAATCATCCATTATCCATCAAATAACACCTAATCTCTTGTTTTAGTTGTTCATCTTTAAGTTATCATTAACTTAATTTAGTGATTACCTCCATAGGTATGTCTATCTCTCCTCGAATAACGTTACTTGATGAAATAACCCCTCATCCAACCATGGAAGCCTCCCTAAATAGAGTCGCCCTGACTCTCTTAAGAGGTTGAATGTAAGCACACAAAATACATTCCAGTAAGCGTCTTCACTAAGCGTAAATAGCCCATTTTAGTCCCCGAACCGTTAACATTCATGTTGCCAATTTATTTTATTTATAACACCATTCTGATATTTTTGGCATCCTACCATAACTTCCCTTTAGAGTTTGTAAGTCTTTTAGGATTGAACCCTATCATGGCATCTGCCATATACCATTGGACTTTAAACTTAATACCAAGGTACCCTGCCATCCAATAACTCCATGAGCCGGTATATCTTTACGATCATGGTTCAACCCTTTTCTTTCATTCATTCATGGTATTCCCTACACTTTCTTTAGATAAAACACCTTTAACTTTGATTAAATGATTCTCTATCATTTGTTGGCTTCTTTATTCTTTCTTCTGGTTTAAAATATAAGTTCGATTTTAACTTATAAAATTCTTTCTTTATTTCATCCCTATGAAATAGTCGATCAACACTTGGAAACAGTCTTTTAAAGTGCACTAATATAACATCCCGTATCTGGAGACCAAAAGCTAAGCACTATGGATGATGTAGTCATCCATAGTATTAACTTCTCATGACAAAATACGGCAAGGTTAATGGTATATCCATAATATCAGAAGCACTTGAATATGAACGAAATCACAAATTTCCAAAAACCATAATTTTAGTGATTATATTTCAAATAAATCGTATCCAAGTTACAAAAATCCCAAATGTAATCCCTGGCATTGATCAAATATAATTTACAACAATACGCCAAGAGCGACATATGAAGGTGCCCCCTTGGATGATCAAAGCAATATAGACATAACTGTCTTAATACACAACAGAATTTTTTTTAAAACAGAGTCCTTAAATTAGCTATTCGTCGACCACATGCTCGTCTTTGGATGCTTTATTCGCCAAAATCTACTAAAACTTGAAAACTTAAACCCTTAACCTACTCAAAAGTGCTGCCGACTTCCTTATTTGGAAATTTTAATAATTTAAAAAAGCCCCTTTCTCCCTTATAACTAAGTATTTCTTATTTTACTTAGAAATATTTAGCTCCCCAAGCTATCACAATTTGAACTTAGCTGTCGTATATTGGCTATCCCATAGCTATCTCAAGTTAAGCCTACCTATCGCATATTGGCTATCCCACAGCCTTCATAGGTTGGTTCTCCTAGACCATCGCTAGTTGACGCTCAACTAGTCGTCACATGTTGATGGTTTATTTTAGCCATTGGAAGTTAAGCCTCTTTATAAGTTATCGCAAGTTGATAGCTTTCCAATTTATCACATGTTGGGTCCTAAGTGGCTAATGCGTGTTGACCCATCTCTTAGTCGTCGCATATTGACAACTTCATTAGCTATCGCATGTTAATGCCCTCTTAGCCATGGCACGTTGACTTCCCAAGCCATCACAAATTGAGCTTCCTCTAAGCTATTGTAAGCTGACTTCTATCAAGCCATCGTGAGTTGATTAACATATAACTATCACTAGCACAAGTTAACCATTTTATAGGCTTTCGTTGGTTGAAGTGGTAATTCCGTAAATATATTAAAAACTATTTTATTACCTTGTTAAGGAAAAGAACTTTACACCAAACCCTATCTGGTGTTGAATTTTCATTGGTTTTACAGTTTTATTTTCAGAACTTATCAATTACACTTCCTATTAATTAATTATCAGCCTTAATTAGTTACTTCTTTCATTGCCAAATTATTTGTGTAAAATTGAAAATTACTGGGGAAAGTCCCTAAAATTCACAAAAAAATCTAATTTATTATATTTTACCTCATATTAAAATTTCAGATCAAAATAATATTTTTACTATTTCTAATAATTGATTTCCAAAAGTTAAGCCTTTTCTTAACCAGGAAAATTGATGAAAATTCCAAATAAATCCCTTAATTCATGAAATTAAAAACCCAACATTGTTTTATCATTATAAACCTCATGTTAAATTGTCGAAGCATATAGATGTGATTAAATCATGTTTTACCCTAAAATACGAAAGAATTCTTTTAATTTAAATTTCAATCTTAATCAAAGCTATGTTTACTCATCCAAATATATTTTTTCATCAACAAAAATATTCATTCATAATCAAATCCGGACTCGAATGGGTTAAGAAGGGTTTTAAGAAAACCTATACTCACCTTGATTTATAAATCCTTGCTTTAATTTTCTTTATTTTTAAAGTTGAAACTTGAATTCTTTTGACTTTAATTTCCTCTTCCTTAGCTTGAAAATGGCGGTCGGGCTTGAGTTAGTTTAGGGGTTTTTGTTTTGTAAAATGAAATGAAGTGGAATGAGAGAATATGGCTAAGGGAAGTGGGTTAATGATTTTGGCTTTGGATAATATCCCTTTAGCCTAGTCTCAGTGATGCATCTCTCCTAACAAAAGTCCTTCGCACTCTAAACCTTTTTTTATTTTTTTTATTAACCGCCAATTTTAATTGCTCTAATTGTCATTGGTCCATTCAATTAACTATTGAAGTGTCCCAATTAACAAAACCTTTCTTAGGTAATTCTTGCAATTAAATTTATCTTATTCAACTATTTGGTAATATCTTTTAATTATTAATTTAATTTCTCATGTTACGACCCTCTAGAATATTGGGTGTTTCAGTCTGAATTGACTAAGTCAAATGAATCTTATGTTTTTATGTGGAAAGTTAGTGACAGATGTGTAGAAATGGTTCCAAACATGTACTAATGGTCAATGCCGAAGGAGGTGGTTTGATTATTAAAAGTAAATAAATCAAAACCTTAAGCATAAAGAATTAAATAGAACTATTAAGAAAAACTAAGTATGAGGCTAAAGCTAGTGAACCGAAGGTACTAATCGAGGGCCGAAGGTGGTCAATAATTAAGGAGAAATTATGTGCCGAAGAGATGATTAAAGTAAATTAAAGATTTAGGCTCATAATGTTAATACCTTAATTATTGATTTTGATGACAACAACCATATAAAATATAAATACTAATGTTTTGCTAAGTTATATAGTATATAGTTCATAATATTTGCACATGTGCTGAATTGAAGACTATATAGTATATAAGACCCAAGATAAAGATTTGTAGACTTATGAGTTCAAAGATAAGATATGAAGAGCTCAAGATTATAATTTAGTGTTTAGAGTCATTAGAATATATTATTAAAGTCCTTAATATCAATTTTTGATCTTTAATATTCTAAAAAAAATCAGTTAAAAAATTTAAAATATATTTTTAAATATTTTGTAAAAGTTTTTAAAAGTTCAAAGTTATTTAAAAATTATGTTTTCAAATTATTTTACAAAGTATAGAATTTTCAAAACATTTTAAAAGAAAATATTTTTCAATTTTAACTAGCATATGTCGACATACCTATTTTAATATATCGACATATGGGCCATTAAATTGTTTTTTAAATTTTAAATGGAAGTGTCTTTTGAAAACAACCTTTCATGAATGGATACATTTATTTATTCTCTATATAAAAGGAAGTGCAAACAAATTTTTAATCAATTAATAACTTACTTTCTTCTCACTCTTTACTCTCTTGAAAAATCTCTTGAAAAATAAAATCTACTCTCTTCAAAATCATATAGAATCAATTCATACTCTATTGTGTTGATTCTCTACTATTTACTTACTCTTTAGAAGAATCTCTCTCTCTCATTTCAAAGATAAAAGTGTTATTGAAGAGGCTACAGGATCCATTGTATCCAAAACACAACCATCTATCTTTGGAAAATCATCAACTCTATTCTTGTTTGTGTAGATTTGCTTATAGTCTGTTCAAATCAAGTGGGTGTGCTTAGTATCATGTTCAAATATAATAGGTGATCTTCTAGCTCGGTAAATCAAGAGAGTTTGCCCCGGACTCGGAATACATGGGGGTGTATCTCGTAGCCTTAAAATCGAGATTGTAATTGGTTTGCTTGCTATCGTACAAAGTAGGCGCTTGAAAAGAAATCTGTTCAAGAAATTGTATGGGACTGGATGTAGAAGAAATTCGAACTAGTATAAATCCCTAGTGTTATCTTTAACTCTTTATTTTCTTTACTACTTATATTTATTTCTATGATTACCTGAAATTTTATTTATCTGTAATTGATTATCTTAGTTTTGATTCAATTGTTTAAACAAGTTAAAAATATTCATAAAAGTTATAATACACTATTCACCCCCTCTCTAGTGTTATAGTAGCCTTAAGATCTTTTATTCTGCAATCCACATTTGGTATCATAACACTAGGTTTTCAAAAACTCATCATCTGATTTTTGAAAAAGTTTAAATGGCAAGTAATATTATAGTACTCTTTTTAACACTTATATAGAAAAATAATTTCATGAAACTAATTTTCTAGAATCTAATTATTTTGAAAAGTCGCTTGATATTCTGGAAATGTATAATGTTGAATTGCATGAACAAGTATGTTATATGGCAGATGATGAATATATAGTTGATAGTCATACATCACAAATAAAAAGGGACAAATGGATACTGAACAGTGGATGCTCAAGACAAATGACGGGAAACCTAGAGATCTTGAAAGATATTGTTTATAAAGATGGTGGACCAGTTAACTTCGAAGACAACTCAAAAAGATATGTGATTGGCATCGAAAATGTCAGCAACTCTAAAAATCCTAATATTTTTATTGTTTTACTAGTTAGGAATTTGAAACATAATCTGCTTAGTATTGGTCAATTATGCGACAATGGTTTTTAAATTAAGTTTGAAAAAGACATTTGACATGTCGAAGATAATGGGTCAAACATTATCTTTAAAGGTAATAGGAAACATAACATTTACATATTAAGTATGAAAGTGTCTAATGATAATCTGTGCTTTTTGGCTGAATTTGATGACCCTTGGATTTGGCATAAAAGGTTTGGTCATTTAAAATTTAAACACCTAAAGTTGCTGGATATAAACTTGTTAGGGGTTCCCTTAAAATGAGGTTAATGTCAATAACTTATGTGATGCCTGTCAATTAGGAAAACATCATAAAAATTCTTTTAAATCAAAAGATATGATTTCAACCTCTCAACCCTTAGAACTTCTTTACTTAGAGCTTTTCATACCATCGCAAATACGATCAATAAATCATAATAGATATGTTTTTGTATAGTGGATGACTTTTCAAGATATACTTGGACAATGTTTCTAAAACATAAAAGCGAAGCATTTGAAATGTTTAAAATTTTTGCTAAGAAAATTCAAAATCAGAAGTCAATTAAAATTGAAACGATCAAGAGCGATCATGGAGGAGAATTCGAAAATGAAAAAACTTTGAAAAATTTTGTGATAAGAAAGGAATTAGTCACAATTTTTCTTTTCCTAGAACTTCTCAACAAAATGAAGTAGTAGAATGTAAAAATAGAACTATATAAGAATGTGCTAGGACTATGCTAAATGATAATGATTTACCGAAAAACTTTGGGCTAAAGTAGTTGCTACAGGATGCTCTATTTTAAATAGAATTTTAATAAGATCATTTACCAAGAAAAATCCATATGAATTATTTTATGGTAAAAAGCCTACTGTCTCTTATATTAGAGGTTTTGGTAGTAAATGTTTCATAGTGAATACAAAAGATAATTTAGATAAATTCGATGCTAAATCAGATAAAGGAATTTTCATTGGATATTCTTATAGAAGTAAACCTTGTAGAGTTTTTAACACCAAAACTAATACTATTGAATTAACATTATATGTTTCATTTGATGAAAATTTTAAAGAAAATAATATCAGTATTGATGAAGAAGATAATGTTAATAAAAATAAAAATAATGAAATTACAAATAATGAAACCACTAATAATGAAAATAATAACAACTCTGAAAATTCATAGCTAAATAAAAGAAAAAAATTTAAAGGATCATCCTATAGAAAATATTCTAGGAAATATAGAGTCGGTCGTAAAAAAAAGAAATCAATTAAATAAAATGAGTAACGTAGCTTTTATCTCAACTAACAAACCCAAAAATCCAAAGGAAGCATCATCAAATGATTCATGGATTCTTGTTGTGCAAGAAGTACTGAATCAATTTACCGGAAATGATATTTAGGAATTAGTCCCAAGACCTGAGAATAAAACTTTACTAGGAATTAAATGGTTATATAGAAATAAATTAAATGAACAATGGAAAGTAATATGAAATAAAGTACACTTGGTTGCTCAATGTTATAGTCAAGCAGAAGGAAAGGATTTTGATGAAACCTTTGCCTCCATAGCAAGATTAGCGGCCATTAAAATTTTACTCACTTTTGCAAATTACAATAACTTTAAATTACTTCAAATGGATATTAAAAGTGCATTTTTAAATGGCTTTATTAAAGAAGATGTTTATGTAGAACAACCCATTTTTTGAAGTTGAATAACTTCCAAATTATGTTTATAAATTAAAGAAAGTTTGTGAGTCAACAAATGAATGACTAAATAAAGAGTTTCCAAATATAATGACTAAGGAATTTGAAATGAGTCATATGGGATAATTAACCTTCTTTTAGGATTACAAATAAGACAATTAGATAATGGTATATTTGTAAGTCAAGAAAAATATGCTAAGGAAATAGTAAAGAAATTTGGTAATGTCCAATGCTAGTGGAAAGCCAACTCCAATGGCAACTAACGAATAACTAAATAAAGGAGAAAATTAATTATAGATCAAAAACTATATAGAGGAATGATAGGGCCTTTGCTTGATATAACTACCAGTGGACTTGATATAATGAATAATGTTTGTCTCTGCGAAAGATATCAATCTCAACCTAAGAAAACTCATTAAACTGTAAAACGTACGTAAACAACACATTAGACTATGGACTTTTCTATCCAAAAGACGAATCCTTCAACTTAATATCATATAGTGACGATGACTATGCTGGATGCAAATCAGACCGAAAAAGTAAAAATAGAACTTGTCACTTTTAGGGACACTCTCTTATTTCTTGGTTAGTAAAAAGCAAAATTTTATATCTCTATCCACAACAGAGGCAGAATATATCTCAATTGCATTAGCCTATTCACAGTTTATCTATGCACAACAAACTTTAAAAGATTTTGGTTTGAATTTAAAACAACCACAATATACTATGACAATTCTAGTGCAATAAATTTGTCTATAAATCCAATACATCATGCTAGGACCAAGCATACAGACATAAGACATCATTTTCTAAGAGACAATGTAAATAAATGAGTCATTTCTCTTGAATTTATAAATGTTGAAAATCAAATAGCTGACATATTAATGAAACCTTTACCTCAAACATCTTTAAATAAACTTAGAAGAAACTTAGGAATATGTTGTTTCACTAAAATATAAATAGAATAGATTTTAAAATTCTAAATTTAAAGGAAACTAAAATATAAAATTTTCCACCAAATGTCGACATACATGCTAGTACTTTGAAAACTGATTTTCCCTCTTAAATTCGAAATTCGAAATCTATTTATATAACCAACACATTTCGAATTTATTCTCATTTCCCTATCCTTTTCTATCGAAAATCAAATAAAAAATGAAATCACAGATCCTTCAAACTTCAAAAGGCCAAGAGAAGAATCTACCCTACACTTCAATACCCTTACTCTAGGACCCTTTCAAAACACTACCCTTGCCAAAGTCGCTAAATTAGAAGATGACCTAAAGAAGGCCCTTAACATGCTTTCTAAAATTAAGGTTGTCCAACTTCTTCTTCTTAAGGAACAAGAGAAGCAATGCAAGATTCTTTGAAACCATCAAAAGCATCTATTGGATAACGATGCCAATCTAATAGTTATTAAGGACGATACCCCCAACCTTGTCATTTATAACCCAATGGATGATGAGGAAGAAGAAGAGGAGGAGCAAGATGATGAGATAGAGGACGATGAGGTTAAATGTGTAGGAAAACTCACATACGATGCAAATGGAAACTTGGTTGAACAAAAAGGGAAATTATGCCTCCATTACCCTAATTGTTCCATTCATAAATCTTCCACTATAAAGCCTAAACAATAGTCTTGTTCGATAGGATTGTTATTTTGTGCATTTGGCTTGGTTTATTTGGTTTTTTTGTTTATCTCGGAGTGTATTCATTTGGTTATATAAGCACTATAGTTTGTTAAAGTAATAAAGTTTGGTTTGTCTTATTTAATGTCTTCATCGTCATACATATGCCATAATTATATCACATTAAGTTATCCAATATTTATTTAAGTATTTTACTTCTTATTATGTCATATTTAATGTCCTTTCTTTTATGGTATAATAATCAATAATTTATATGTATGTCATTTAGGGGGAGTTTTATTCTCACTCATTTTTGTTGATGACAAAGGTTAGAAAAGTATAAAATATACACAAGCATATAATTGGGGGGAATCATGTAACTAAGGAGGAGTTATCATATAGGAATATTTAATGGTTGTCATTATCGAAAAGGGGGAGATTGTTAATACCTTAATTATTCATTTTGATGACAACCGTATAAAATATAGATACTGATGTTTCGCCAAGTTACACAGTATATAGTGTAGAATATTACACAGGTGCTAAATCAAAGACAGTACAGTATAAAAGACTCAAGATAAAGATTTAAAGACTCACGAGTTCAAAGACAAGATATGAAGAGCTCAAGACTATAACTTAGCGTTTAGAGTTATTAGAATATATTGTTAAAGTCCTTGATAGCAATTTTTGATCTTCGATATTTAAAAAAAAAAAAATTGCAAAATATATTTTTAAATATTTTATAAAAGTTTTTAATAGTTCAAAGATATTTAAAAATTATGTTTTCAAATTATTTTACAAAGTATAGAATTTTCAAATCCATTTAAAATTAATATCTTTTAATGTTAACTAGCATATATCGACATACATATTTTAATATGTCGATATATAGTCCGTTAAATTGTTTTTTAAATTTTGAATGGAAGTGTCTTTTGGACACAATCCTTCACGAATGGATATATCTGTTTATTCTCTATATAAAGGGAAGTGCAAACAAATTTTTTATCAATTAATAACTTACTTTCTTCTCACTCCTTAATCTATCAAAAAATCTCTTGAAAAATATACTCTACTCTCTTCAAATCGTATATATCAATTTGTACTCTATTGTATTGATTCTCTGCTATTTACTTACTATTTTAGAAGCATCTCTCTCTTATTTTAATGATAAAAGTGCTACCGAAGAGACTATAAAATCCATTGTATTCAAAGTACAACTATCTGTCTTTGGAAAACCATCAACTCCGCTCTTATTTGTATGGGTGTGCTTGTAGCCAGCTCAAATCAAGTGGGTGTGGTTAGTAGTCATTCAAATCTAGTAGGTGATCTTATATCCTAGTAGATCAAGAGAGTTTGCCTCATACTCGAAATACGGGAGGGTATGTCTTGTAGCCTTGAAATTGGGATAATAATTGATTTGCTTGCTATCGTACAAAGTAGGCGCTTTAAAGAAAACATGTACAAAAAATTGTATGGGACTAAACGTAGGAGGAATCTGAACCAGTATAAAATTCTAGCGTCATCTCTCTAACTTTTTACTTTTATATTTATTTTTGTGATTGGCTGAAAGTTTATTTATCTATGATTGATTATCTGTGTTTTGACTCAATTGTTTAAACAAGTTAAAAATATTCATAAAAAGTTATATTACACTATTCACCCCCCCTCTAGTGTTATAGTAGTCTTAAAACCATTTATTCTGCAACCCACACATAAATCACTAAATAGTTGGAATGTTAGCTTTTAAACAGTTAAGTGAAAAGACTAACAATGAATGGTCAGGTAGAATTTTCGGTTAACGGCATAAGGGCTGAGGTGGTAATCGAGAAACCGAAAGCAAAGGTGTAAATCCTTATGTTGCAATTGAAACTGAAAGCAGTTGTGTAAGGCCTAAAGCGGCAACCATCCAAACTACGGAGGCAATTAGTATAAGGCCTAGGGTGGCAACCAAGAGAAATGTGGAGGATGTAAGGCCATGAGTGGTAGTCTAGGAACCAAGGGAACGGTGGAGAACGTAAGGCCTTGACATGACTGAAGAAGTAAATTTTTTAAACTAACTTGTTATGATGTATCGTTCCTTCCCTTTAATTTTGTTGGATATAGCAACAATGCGATTTAGTCTCTTGTAGCACGAATCCATTAACACTTGGGTTATAATGAAGGAAAAACTTCAAGAATCGGTTTAAAATCAACGTCATCCAACCAAAATATGAAATATGCTTGGTAATTATCAAGAAAAAATGATGGTGAAACTCTTCGAAGCTACTTTGTAGGGTTCAATGCTATAACAGCCGCCATACGCCAACCAAATGAATGCACTGTCCATGTGGTTGTTGTCTTAAGAATCAACAGAAAGATAAAGTTTTATAGAGAACTTAAAAAAAACCCAACCGCCAATTTAGAAGATTTTTATTATCAATCCAAAAAGTACATGGGTTTGGACGATTATAACATCGTGACAAGATTGATCGCTATCAACCAAGTCGGAGATGAAAGGCCACAGGATAAGGGAAAGAGTAAGATGGATGAAAAGGCTAGAAGCAAGAATAGCTTCATTGGAGGACAAATCCATTTTCCATGTATAGAGCTTACGGAAACTCCAGAGAGAATCTAGCTTGCAACGACATGGACCATGGATTATGGTGAAGATATAATCAGAGATTCACCTGTAGTTGTGATGGGAACTAGAAAATACTACATCTTCAATAAGGTCTACGGCCATGAAAAAATGAATGGCAACATCTTAAAGATACCATCGAGAAGCACATCTGAGAGAAAAGTTTGTTGCATTACATTACGAACCCATCCGATGGCGGTCACTCTCTTGCTGGACGGCAGTCACAACTGCCCCCAATGAATCAAGTAGTGATCACCGGTGGTAGAATAAGTGGTACGTCTAAAGGGTTTGTAACGATCCATAATTTACGTATCAGAGGATTGTAAAATAGTTTTATTTAATTCATTTGAGGTCTTATTATTTTCATATTTTGGGATATGGTTCTTAGGAATGTTTTACACATCTATGATTTTTTCCGAATTTCTATGTGACCATTTTGCTCCTAGAGACATTATTTTGGTTATACTTTTGGTAGAAGTCAAATTAGATGCTCTAACCTATTTCATTGCTTCGGGATGGTGGTTTCTCATTCCGTAGAGTAGTCATATAGGAAAATCGAATAAGTGGTTAGGAAGTTAAAGCAGATTTAAGTTTTAATATCTACTGACCAGGATTAGAAAGGAAATTAATGGGCTGAATTAGCAAGCCCATTAATCTAATCAGGTTTGTCTATAAATATTAGGTGAGAGAGACCATTTGAAAGTTTGCCTCTTGATATCAGCCCCAAACCCTAACTCCTCTCTAATTCTCCATTCATCTCATTTGATTTCATCTCAAATTGTCTCTAATTACAAATTAAAGGCTAGATCTTCAATGAGGAGCTTGATTTCATCATTTGGATTGCATCTTTATTCGATTTCTCACTGTTCGGATTTGGTCTTCATCATATTTCATAGGGTTGGTAGATTTGGTGAGTGGTTATGATCTCTCACTAGTCTATGATGGATTATATGTTGTAATTAGGTGATTATAGGTTAGAATTGTCAAATTAAGCTATAAATTGATTAGACTTAGGTAATTTCAAATTTAGAAACCCTAGATTAACCGAATTAAACATGTAATTGGGATTAGATCATTGGCTAGTGTCATTTGTGTATATTTGGCTATGAAATTCTTTGTGTTATATTAGATCTATGCTGAATTATGATGGTAAATTGAGTTGGATGATTTGTATATTTATATTGGATGCAATTAGATGATTTTTTATGTTTGATTCATTGTTATGTTTGAATTGCTTACTATGCTTGATTCTTTTGCTAGTGTTGTGAATGTTTTAGGACTTAGATTGGTGATCGGAGCATATCGGGAGCAAAGGTCGTAGGAATCGCATGAAACTTGGAGGATATAGTCTGGATCGCATTAGGAGGAAGTCCTATGTGTTGCACCAAAATTGGAGCTAAGTCTTTGGATCGGCACCGATCCAAATTTAAGCTCCAATTGAGGAGCGACTCATAGAGGGAATAGAGCATGGGTTCTATAGTTGCTCTATGAAGTTGGATAGGAGGATAGGCCAAGTGTTGAAGATTGGATGGATCATCTTCGTCGAATCGGCTATGGTGCATAGAAGAGAAGACCCGAAGGCTAAGAGGGATGGATAATGGTCAATAGCATCTAGAGGGGGTGCACTATAGGTTGGAAGAGAAATGAAGTCCAAATTTATTAAGTATTTAGATCGGCACTGATCCAATTGGATCGGATCATTACCGATCCAAATTTTAGGCTCTATTTGATGTGAGATCCGGGGTGGAGACTCTGGAGTTGCAGTGGATCATGCTGGAAGTTATGGCTTGTTGATTGGTTCTACGGTCTAGAAGTTATAGCATGATGAAATTTTGGATCTTCGATCGGGGGCTCTGGTAAGAAGTAGCAGGACTCATGCCCGAAAATGGATTGGAATTGTGAAAGCTTTGAAGATTTGGAAGTGCCAAGGAATAGTTGATAACTCGGAGTGTTCTGGTTGTGTTCAAGCAGGGGTACTATATGCGAGGGCACCCGAGGGCTGGTAGCACCAATCGTGTATCCTGCACCGCTCCGAGACGGTCTAGTGTCAGATGGTATAGAGGTACTGTAAGAGACAACCGTACGGGATTTCAGACCTGAAAGTACGGAGGAACACAATCGAGAACCGGGATTTCCATTAGTCTCTAGCAAACGAGGACGAGACCATATGAGTTATCATATATTCAAGGCTTTAGAAGATGATAGGTAGGTTTTGGTTGAGGGATGCTATGGTTGTGAAATGACCCACTTTAAATTTTTTTTTATATATATAAATATTCAGTGGCCATTTAATCAAGAAAATGTTTGATTCCAATTTTCTTCTATCCAGGACCTTTCTGCCAATAAAAATATTGGTTTACTCATTTTATCTTGAACTTATATATGTGAAGATATATAAGTCACTTTCTACTTAAATCAGAGTATAGAAATTTTGAAAGTAGAAATCTGTTTGAGTATTACTTAAAGGGAATACTCTTTACATAGCAACTGTATTTCTCAAAACTAGGTTTTTCCAAATAACTTGGGATAGTGCTAGACTATTGGTCTTATGTCTCAAGACTTACCATTTTACATAAATTCCCTTAATTTTATTATTGAACAAACTGTGCTTTTACTTGTGCATGTGTGTGTGCATGTTTCTGTGCATGTGTCAGTGGGCAACTCAGGTGCCTTATCTTTCTTGTTAACATACTTGTCTGAGTTTGTCCTATACTTTGGGTTATGAAACAGATCTGAAAATTTAATTTAAACCCTTGGTTGCTGGCTTAACCCAGGCTCAAGAAAAATGGCTATGTTAGCCCTGTTCTGGTTTGCACTATTTTGTTACAAAATACCTGCTATTTTATTTTCTTTTCAAAGCAACTCAAACCCTTTCTATCAGATTTTATTTTTGACTTAAACATGGATTTTCTTATGTCAGTTCTTTAGATATACATACAAACCACAAATTCTTTCAATCTCAGATTTTCTACCATTATAGCCTAACTGTTCTTGAAGCTTAAAATTCATTTTTCCTTAGCAAAGCATTTGGCAAAACAAAGCACATAGTTCAGCTGAAACATATAAGTTCAACAACTACAAAACAGCAATTAACAATACATTGGTTTCTCAAAGTAACTTTAAACAATAGGTCTTAATCTAGTTCATCATGAAGGTTTGGTTTACTTCAGCAAAGTCTTTTAAAACATAGCATCCAAATCTTAAGCAGTTAAACATCCAAAGCCTGATCAAAGCAATTCCTATTTTCCTGCAAAATCACCATGAGCTGCCCCATATGAATATGAGACACCCAATGGTGCATAAACACAAAAGGGTCAGACTATTTGTCTGGTATGAATAATCCAACTGAAAACATGATCTCATTCAATTCTCTTTATATTTTAATACTTTGCATGAATAAGAAACTCAGTATCTTCCTTGTGCTTGTTTTTGTGAAGCATGTGCCTTCATCTCAGTGTTAATAGATTATTTATATATAATCACAATGACTTGATTCATAGAAAACAATCATGAGATTCATCAATAAAAGCATCAAAACCAACCAAATACAAACATCAATTCAGTTATCATGCCCTTTTCAACTTTTCTGGCCATCAGGGATTTTTGCCCAGGCCTCTCCTGAATCTATTCCTAGAATTCATTATCAAATATAATAGGGTCTTTAGCTACTTTCTCCTTTTTAAACACACACTGCCTGGGACATCTC
Source organism: Allium fistulosum (assembly GCA_030737815.1). Classification (NCBI taxonomy): domain Eukaryota; kingdom Viridiplantae; phylum Streptophyta; class Magnoliopsida; order Asparagales; family Amaryllidaceae; genus Allium; species Allium fistulosum. Next base: position 513,075,399 of record CM060906.1, on the reverse strand, counting down.
TCTGTTAACCCAGCACACTCAGGCCCCTGGGTATAAACATACCATGTGTGAGCTTGCAATATTCCCCTTGCTAAGCTATACTTTGGTAGCCCTAAGATCCCAAGTCCTTAGTTAAATTACTAAGTGTTTTTATTATTTTTTCATAACAGTGCTAATCCCTTCTGCATCTCACTTCTTAATCAGAGAAATATAAACAATGCAACCAACATGTATTCGTCCAGAGTTTGGTAAGTTATATACTCAGAAGCAATCATTTAATCATGAAAACAGATGTGATTTCTTAGTATAACATTTCTCCCATGGGTTACAATGGGTCCAGTTGCACACATATGGTCCTAAGTAGTTTACTAGTTATCTTTTCTTACCTCTAGTTCAATCAGATTCATGATCTGGCTGAACCACAAGTATAATTTGATTTGGGTATTTCATAAAACATAGAAGCTCAGCACATGTACAACATTGCACTTCTACATTTTCTTTTGTTTTAATTAATATGAGACATAAGCAACAACACTATGTTGCAGCCCCATATTTCTTCCTGTCTTCAGACCATATATCTACCACATGAATCCGGGGATTTTTTTAAACAACTTTATAAAGAAAACTTATAAAAGAAATCACTCCATCTCAAAGCTAACCCATATCACAGACAAACATTTTAAATCATGAATCCATGACTCTTATTTTTCTGGGTAAATCAGATAGAGGTTTTACACTTAAACAAATCATTAACAAACCAAAGTCATCCAATCATAAAACATAACTTGTAAAAGAAAATGAATGATTAGTTCAAACAGGCTGCCTCAATATTCAGGTCTTAATGCCAAAGTTTTCAGTGAGGTTACTCACCTTAATCCTTCTTCTTTCTATGCCTTATGAACCCCCTTTTAGTCTTCCGCCTTCTCCTATTTTTCTCTGGTTTATGTCTTGTATATTTTTTTTTCTCTAGGTTAATGAAGAACAAAAATGTATGGTCTTACTATACTAGGCCTTTTATATAAATCTTGGTTGTTACTAGGGTTTATGGATTTACCCAATGTCAGTTCTACCCCATCCCAAACATAGCCTGCCTCTGGTTTGATTCAAGAAAATAAAGGGGTATGTGGTCCTTGTCTTCCTTTTCAGAAATCAGCTTCACCCTTTTAATTTTTCCCCGGTCATGTCATATGCATGACTTCTTATTTTTCTTAATTAAACCAAATTACTGGAAATAGATAAAGTGCTTGTTTAGGGACTCATGCCATTTTCATGCAACTTCTGTTTTCTTCCAGAAATTGGTTGACTGTATACATGTATAACCTATGTATACCTAAGTCTTTTATCTTTCTTTCTTTAAATAATTTTAAGTTTATTTCAGCCTAGCTCTTATTTTCTTTGTACTATATTTTATTTAAAGACAAAATTCTATCTTTATGCATATGTATTTCTAAATCAGTTATTTTATTTTATCTATTAATTTCTGCCAAATTTTGTTACACAGAAATCTGTGTGCATGTGTACACTGTCTTGTGCACATGTACATGTTTTATACTTTATATCTGCAAATCAATTTCCTATTCCTATTTTTCCAATGCAATTTCAAACAAATACAAACTAAATTAAATCATGAAATTACTCACAAAAATCAGGGTTATCACATATACCCCTCCTTTTAGGAATTGTGTCCCACAATTCTTTCATTCTTAACTTAAGTATTATCTCTTCAGGAAAAGAAAATTGAATTTTTGGATTTCAAAACCATTCTCAAACCAACCTCCTATTAAGTACTATGCATATCAATACAAGATAAAAATCACAATGCATATTCAACCAACACATTCATTAGTATTTATATATATATAAATTTACCTTTTCTTCAATCAAACAGCTGGGGATAATCATTTCTGATTTTATCCTCCACTTCCCATGTGCAATCATTTGGGTCTAGACTCCATTGTACTTTTACTAATTTAATTTCTTTGTTTCTCAATTTCTTGGTTTCTCTAGAAACTATGCCCACTGGTTCCTTTTCACAGATCATTCTAGGATCAACCTGCACATCCTTAGAGGATTCTAGTATTGCTTCCTTATCATGAACCCATCTTCTTAGTTGAGACACATGAAAGACATCATGCATTGCTCTCATTTCTTCTGGCAATTCTAATTTATAGGCTACTGTCCCTATTCTTTCTACAATTTTATATGGTCCTATATATCTAGGAATCAACTTTCCTTGTTTCCCAAACCTTAGAACCTTTTTCATGGGTGATATCTTGATGAACACATAATCCCCAACATCATATTGTACTGCCTTCCTTCTTTGATCTGCATATTTCTTTTGCCTATCTTGGGCAGAGGCAATTCTTTTTCTGATCAAGGCTATCTTTTCAGAAGTCTCCTTCACATTTTCTGGTCCTAAGACCACTTTTTCTCCAGATTCATGCCAACTTGAAGGTGATAAACATGGCCTTCCATAGAGAGCTTCAAAGGGGGCCATGCCTATGCTACTGTGATGGGTGTTATTGTATGCAAATTCAGCTAGATATATGTAATCTTCCCAGCTTCCTCCCCAATCCAATACACATGCTCTCAACATGTCTTCAAGCAATTTGTTCACAATTTCTGTTTGGCCATCAGATTGAGGATGGTATGCTGTACTCAAGCATAAATCAGTCCCCATTGCCTTGTGAAAACTCTGCCAAAACTTTGAAGTGAAGATGGTATCTCTATCACTTACTATAGTCTTTGGTATACCATGCAGTCTGACTACTTCTTTAATAAACAACTTGGCTAGGGTATTAGCATTTCTTTCTGATTTCACTGGTATAAAGTGGGCTGACTTGGTTAACCTATCAACCATTACCCAAATACTATCATTTCCCCTCCTAGTTCTAGGCAAACCATCAATAAAATCCATTGATATGTCTTCCCATTTCCACTGTGGTATTTGTAAAGGTTGAAGCATCCCTGAGGGTTTTTGATACTCAGCCTTCACCTGCTGGCAAACCATACATTTTGATACATAGGTTGCCACTGCACTCTTCATACCACTCCACCAATAATCTCTCTTGAGGTTGTGATACATTCTTGTGCTTCCTGGGTGTATAGTATATTTGCTTTTATGGTAAGCATCCAAAATTTCTTGCTTCAACTCATCAACTGCTGGAACACATATTCTTTCTCCTTTCTTCAGATGGCCTTGATCATCCAACTGAAAACCTTCCACTGTCTCACCATTTAATATTTGAGTCTTCTTTCCAAATAAAAATGGATCTTGGTTTTGTAGCATTACAACTTTATTCTTCAATTCTGATCCCAGAGTAATAAAACTTAATTTTCCCATTTCTACATTCCCACTGCATAAGCTCATGTTTTCCATGTTATCACTTTCTATCTCTGAATCAATTAATAATGATAAAGTGTTAAACTCCTCTATCATTAATCTAGCCACTTTAGCATGTTGTCTACTTAGGGCATCTGCTACTTTATTAGCCTTACCTGGTGTGTATAATATTTCAAAATCATATGAGGCTAAGAGTTCAATCCATCTTTGCTGCCTCATATTTAATTCTTTTTGTGAAAACAAATATTTAAGTGATTTATGGTCTGTATATACTTCAAATTTTTCTCCTAACAAGTAGTGTCTCCATAGCTTAAGGGCATACACTATAGCAGCCAATTCAAGGTCATGAGTAGCATACCTTACTTCACTTGATTTCAACTGCCTAGAAGCATAAGCTATTACCTGATGTTGTTGCATCAACACTCCTCCAAGCCCTTGTCCACTTGCATCAGTATACACCACCAAGTTTTCATTTCCCTCAGGTACTTTGAGAATTGGAGCTTGTACCAGTGCTTCTTTTAATTTCCCAAAGGCTTTTTCACACTCCTCAGTCCAAGTGAACACTTGATTTTTCCTAGTCAATCTGGTTAATGGAATTGAGATTTTTGCAAAATCTTTTATAAATCTTCTATAGTAACCAGCCATTCCCATGAATGATCTGACTTCAGTGACATTAGTAGGCCTTTTCCAAGCTTGCACTGCAATGACTTTATTGGAGTCCACAGCTATTCCTTTTTCTGATATAATATGGCCTAGAAAATTCACTTCATTTTGCCAAAAAGTGCATTTTGAAAACTTTGCTTTCAAGTCTTCCTGTCTCAATTTCTCAAATACCATATGCAAATGGTTTTCATGCTCCCTAACCGACTTAGAATAAATTAGTATATCATCAATAAATATTAATACAAACTTATCCAAGTATTCTCTAAAAATCCTATTCATCAAATCAACAAAATAGGAAGGAGCATTTGTTAAGCCAACTGGCATCACTAAAAATTCATAAAGTCCATATCTGGTGTTAAAGGCTGTATACTTAATGCTTTCCTCTTCTACTTTCATCTGATGAAAGCCTGAAGCTAAATCAAGCCTGGAGAATATCTTTGCACCACTCAATTGATCAAAGAGATCATCAATTCTTGGTAAGGGGTATTTATTTTTAACTGTGACTTTATTTAATTCCCTATAGTCAATACATAATCTAAGGGATCCATCATGTTTCTTAACAAAGACCACTGGTGCTCCCCATGATGAGCTACTGGGTCTAATAAAACCTTTTTCTTCTAGTTCAACTAATTGCTTTTTCAACTCCATCAATTCCTTAGGCCCCATTCTGGTTGGTCTTTTAACCACTGGGTTAGCTCCTGAAATTATCTTGATTGAAAACTCAACTGGTCTGTGGTTTGGAACTCCTCTCACTTCACCAAATACACCAGCATATTGATTAACTATGGGGATCTCTTCTAATGCAGGCATGGGTTTTTCATTTGACAATGCAGAAAGGTTGGCTATACTTCTATTTTTGTTTGCCTCACAAAGAACAATTATTCTTTGTCCATCAGGAACCTTCAATGATATGGTGGATGTCTCCATATTTATGATAGCCTTATATCTACTCAACCAATCAACTCCTAAAATAATTCCTATGTCTGGATATTGCAACACATATTGGTTTGACTCAAACACATGTCCTCCTATATTTAATCCCAGTTGCATGCACATCATACCCATAACACATGAACTACCTATAGGGCTTCTAATTAACAGTGGTTTATCAACAATCATACAATTCAATTTTAATTGTTGTGCAATATCATGAGGGATCAATGAGTGTGTAGCCCCAGTATCATATACTACTGTTAAAGGTATTGAGTGAATAAGCAAAGTACCTTCAACTTGACCATGCTTTTCAACACTTGATCCCTCAGCTGCCTTGCCTTTCCCTTCCAAAGCCCCTAATTTTCCTTGCTTAAAATCTGGGCAGTTCCTCTTTATGTGACCTTCCTTCCCACAATGGTGACAATTGAAGGATGCTGGTCTAGGATTGGTGCACTTATTTTTCATGTGCCCCTCTTGTCCACAGTTGTAACAAGTGATCCTCTTCTTAACTTCAGCAGTTCTGGCTTCTTCTGGTTTCTTGGTGGAAGCTATGTCTGTTTTCTTTTTATCATAAGGGTGAAATTTACCCTTTCCCTTCTTGTTTTGATTATTTTTGAATGCCCTGAAATTTTCTCTAGCTTTATCATGTTGTTCAATGCTCAGAGTCAAATCCAAAACTTGATCAAAAGTTTTATCCTTGTATGGTAGCATGGCTCTACTAAGGCTAGGGTTCAACCCTTGAATATATCTTCCATTCTTAGCTTCCTCAGTAGTGATGAGCACTGCACCATACTTTGCCAATGATTCAAACTTCTGAGTGTACTCAGTGACACTCATAGTCCCTTGCCTCAATTTGATGAATTCCTCCAGTAAAGACTCCTTAGCTGATGCAGGGATAAATCTGCCTTCCAACATTGCTTTAAATTGATTCCATGTTACTTCTCCTTCAGGTCTTCCAGCTATGATAACCTCCCACCAATCCAAAGCTGCTCCTCTCAATTGCCTGGATGCAATTTGCCTCTTCCTTTGGTCTTCAACTTGCATGTCTGCAAAGATTCTTTCCAAAATTCTAAGCCAATTTTGAACCCCCATAACTCCTTCTGTGCCATCAAATGTTTTGCCTCCAAGATTGGTAAAAGTCTTGAGTAGTTTGGAAAGTTCCTCATGTGGATTTTCCTGCCTGTTGCCTACTCCATCTCTTATGGCCCTCATGAATTCTTGCACATTCACCATGGGTGGTTCACTTGTTCCTACATTTTGATGTCTGGGTCCTACCATAGCTCTATGGATATAACACTTAGGTTAGTCTGTTTTGCCTAATGCTCTATAGATTAATTCATTTTAATTTATCACTTATTCTGTCATAATAGATATCAATAGTGTAAATATTAAAAAAACAAAACATCCAAAGCAGTAAACACTTCTATACATCCAATGCAAACAAATTCTTACAAAATTTTTGCTATGTTATTTAACAACATAGCTCTGATACCAAATGAAATGACCCACTTTAATTTTTTTTTATATATATATAAATATTCAGTGGCCATTTAATTAAGAAAATGTTTGATTCCAATTTTCTTCTATCCAGGACCTTTCTGCCAATAAAAATATTGGTTTACTCATTTTATCTTGAACTTATATATGTGAAGATATATAAGTCACTTTCTACTTAAATCAGAGTATAGAAATTTTGAAAGTAGAAATCTGTTTGAGTATTACTTAAAGGGAATACTCTTTACATAGCAACTGTATTTCTCAAAACTAGGTTTTTCCAAATAACTTGGGATAGTGCTAGACTATTGGTCTTATGTCTCAAGACTTACCATTTTACATAAATTCCCCTAATTTTATTATTGAACAAACTGTGCTTTTACTTGTGCATGTGTGTGTGCATGTTTCTGTGCATGTGTCAGTGGGCAACTCAGGTGCCTTATCTTTCTTGTTAACATACTTGTCTGAGTTTGTCCTATACTTTGGGTTATGAAACAGATCTGAAAATTTAATTTAAACCCTTGGTTGCTGGCTTAACCCAGGCTCAAGAAAAATGGCTATGTTAGCCCTGTTCTGGTTTGCACTATTTTGTTACAAAATACCTGCTATTTTATTTTCTTTTCAAAGCAACTCAAACCCTTTCTATCAGATTTTATTTTTGACTTAAACATGGATTTTCTTATGTCAGTTCTTTAGATATACATACAAACCACAAATTCTTTCAATCTCAGATTTTCTACCATTATAGCCTAACTGTTCTTGAAGCTTAAAATTCATTTTTTCTTAGCAAAGCATTTGGCAAAACAAAGCACATAGTTCAGCTGAAACATATAAGTTCAACAACTACAAAACAGCAATTAACAATACATTGGTTTCTCAAAGTAACTTTAAACAATAGGTCTTAATCTAGTTCATCATGAAGGTTTGGTTTACTTCAGCAAAGTCTTTTAAAACATAGCATCCAAATCTTAAGCAGTTAAACATCCAAAGCCTGATCAAAGCAATTCCTATTTTCCTGCAAAATCACCATGAGCTGCCCCATATGAATATGAGACACCCAATGGTGCATAAACACAAAAGGGTCAGACTATTTGTCTGGTATGAATAATCCAACTGAAAACATGATCTCATTCAATTCTCTTTATATTTTAATACTTTGCATGAATAAGAAACTCAGTATCTTCCTTGTGCTTGTTTTTGTGAAGCATGTGCCTTCATCTCAGTGTTAACAGATTATTTATATATAATCACAATGACTTGATTCATAGAAAACAATCATGAGATTCATCAATAAAAGCATCAAAACCAACCAAATACAAACATCAATTCAGTTATCATGCCCTTTTCAACTTTTCTGGCCATCAGGGATTTTTGCCCAGGCCTCTCCTGAATCTATTCCTATAATTCATTATCAAATATAATAGGGTCTTTAGCTACTTTCTCCTTTTTAAACACACACTTCCTGGGACATCTCTCTGTTAACCCAGCACACTCAGGCCCCTGGGTATAAACATACCATGTGTGAGCTTGCAATATTCCCCTTGCCAAGCTATACTTTGGTAGCCCTAAGATCCCAAGTCCTTGGTTAAATTACTAAGTGTTTTTATTATTTTTTCATAACAGTGCTAATCCCTTCTGCATCTCACTTCTTAATCAGAGAAATATAAACAATGCAACCAACATGTATTCGTCCAGAGTTTGGTAAGTTATATACTCAGAAGCAATCATTTAATCATGAAAACAGATGTGATTTCTTAGTATAACATTTCTCCCATGGGTTACAATGGGTCCAGTTGCACACATATGGTCCTAAGTAGTTTACTAGTTATCTTTTCTTACCTCTAGTTCAATCAGATTCATGATCTGGCTGAACCACAAGTATAATTTGATTTGGGTATTTCATAAAACATAGAAGCTCGGCACATGTACAACATTGCAATTCTACATTTTCTTTTGTTTTAATTAATATGAGACATAAGCAACAACACTATGTTGCAGCCCCATATTTCTTCCTGTCTTCAGACCATATATCTACCACATGAATCCGGGGATTTTTTTAAACAACTTTATAAAGAAAACTTATAAAAGAAATCACTCCATCTCAAAGCTAACCCATATCACAGACAAACATTTTAAACCATGAATCCATGACTCTTATTTTTCTGGGTAAATCAGATAGAGGTTTTACACTTAAACAAATCATTAACAAACCAAAGTCATCCAATCATAAAACATAACTTGTAAAAGAAAATGAATGATTAGTTCAAACATGCTGCCTCAATATTCAGGTCTTAATGCCAAAGTTTTCAGTGAGGTTACTCACCTTAATCCTTCTTCTTTCTATGCCTTATGAACCCCCTTTTAGTCTTCTGCCTTCTCCTATTTTTCTCTGGTTTATGTCTTGTATATTTTTTTTTCTCTAGGTTAATGAAGAACAAAAATGTATGGTCTTACTATACTAGGCCTTTTATATAAATCTTGGCTGTTACTAGGGTTTATGGATTTACCCAATGTCAGTTCTACCCCATCCCAAACATAGCCTGCCTCTGGTTTGATTCAAGAAAATAAAGGGGTATGTGGTCCTTGTCTTCCTTTTCAGAAATCAGCTTCACCCTTTTAATTTTTCCCCGGTCATGTCATATGCATGACTTCTTATTTTTCTTAATTAAACCAAATTACTGGAAATAGATAAAGTGCTTGTTTAGGGACTCATGCCATTTTCATGCAACTTCTGTTTTCTTCCAGAAATTGGTTGACTGTATACATGTATAACCTATGTATACCTAAGTCTTTTATCTTTCTTTCTTTAAGTAATTTTAAGTTTATTTCAGCCTAGCTCTTATTTTCTTTGTACTATATTTTATTTAAAGACAAAATTCTATCTTTATGCATATGTATTTCTAAATCAGTTATTTTATTTTATCTATTAATTTCTGCCAAATTTTGTTACACAGAAATCTGTGTGCATGTGTACACTGTCTTGTGCACATGTACATGTTTTATACTTTATATCTGCAAATCAATTTCCTATTCCTATTTTTCCAATGCAATTTCAAACAAATACAAACTAAATTAAATCATGAAATTACTCACAAAAATCAGGGTTATCACAGGTTGTTATGGTTGCTATGTTTGCTATTTCTCTTGGGTAAGCTATCATCTATAGGAATGTTGGAGAATGGATTGGGAATAGGGTCAATGGAGGAGGCTGCTTATATTCTTCTATCCTATTCTATCACACTATTCTATTGTCGTTTATTTGAGTAGCATATTATATCTTATTATTATGTGCTAACTCTTTAGTTGCAGGGACAGGTCAGGTATGAGTTTTTGTATCTGTCTAGTATCATATTTTCGGTATAGCTTTTGATAGTCATTTACCGCTCATACCAGACTGTTGTCTGGCCCAAGGTTTTATGTTTCCTCTTATCATCTTGGGTACTCTTAAATGAGTAGACTAGATGATAGGTTTGGAATCGCGACTGCTGTACAAAGACGAGCTTGGAGAACCTACGATGTATTACTATATATTTGTAGTTACCGCTATCTGTTTCTATGTACTCTAAGGGATGTAGTGAGGAAATGTACTAAGATATTATGACATTTGTACCATAACTCATGATTTAGTGGAGACGTTATTCTCATTTGTTATGGCTCACTATATTCTATTGTATATTTTCTATATTATATTTTATCCATGCGCTGTGAGATATGCAGCAGGTTTTCTGCTTTACATTTCAACCTCGATGACCGTTCCATATCAGCCTGACACGGTTACAACGCTCTTGTAGGTCACTGATGTGCGGGTGGTATGGGGCGGTCGTCACATTTGGTATCAGGGCTTTCGTTACGAGTTAACCGAAGCAAGTCGAGAGCATAAGCTAAAGGAGGGAGCGTACTTGTTAATAAAGATATTATGCTATATAGTAATATTATATAGTATAATTTGCACTTGAGTACCATTACAGCTTTTCTTAGAATGAGGCTAATCATTCTTATTACGGATAAGAATGAATCAGAATGCAAGGAATGCTATTAGGAATAAGTCCACTTCAAGAGTGGAAGAGGGAGTGCGATCAGGAGCTGCTATACTTGATTTTCAAGCCATGTTCGATGCAATGGTGGCTTCGCTGGTAAGGAGAGCCCAAACTACTCCTGGTGTGACTTTAGGTGGTGGTTCTCCTTTGCAAGTGCCTAGGATTGACTTCGCCAAGTTTTGCAAGGTTTATTCTACTCTTGGAGGGAAGCCATTCTTGGGAATAGAATCAGCTATTGAATTGCAAGATTGGATAGATACTTGTGGATGCATTTTGAAGGACATGGATGTTGAAGATGCTACGAGGAGGAAGCTTGCTTCAAGGCAGCTATAGGGCTGGGCAATGAATTAGTGGAATGCTATTACTATTGCTACTCCAGAGGATCATATTTCTTAGGTTCAATTTAAGGTTAGATTTGAGGAGAAGTTCATTCCTGGGGCTCAAAATTCCGTGTTGTTCAAGAAACTTGCTGAGTTGAAGCATGGGGAGATGTCAATTTCTGAGTATATGGCATAATTGATGCTTTGTCGAAGCATGGAATGTCTTTTATTGATACACCTTTGAAGAAGAATGAGAAGTTTATCACTGGATTAGACGACCACTTAGGAGAAATGTTGGTGGACCATATTGAAGTTTCTTTTGAGAAGTTAGTTGAGAAAGCAATTAGACATAAGTGTCTATACCCGAAGAATAAGACTGCTATTGTTGCTATTGTTGAGAAAGAGGAACCAAAACCACAGCAAGGCGGTGGAGGTAAGAAGAAATGGAATGGAAAGAGGAAGCAACAACAGCAAGGAAAAGGTGGTTAGAAAAAGAGAAAAAGTGAGATTGTTTGTCATAATTGTAAGGAGAAAGGCCACTATGTCAAGGAATGCAAGGCTTCTAAGAAGTGCTTCAACTGTGATAAGCTTGGGCATATTAAGAAGGATTGTCCAGAACCACCTAAGGATAAACAGATTGTGAAGGCATATACTTTAGATGCATTCCCGACTTCATCTTGTGCTCCTACAGCTAAGGATAATGGGAAAGGAGTCATGGTGCAAGGTATGCTTTCCATCATAGATGTTTCCATTAGAGTTCTTTTTGATCTGGAGCCTCACATTCTTTCATCTATCGTGACTAAGTATGCAGACTAGGTTTGGAACCCGAGATAGTGACCGACCTTTGATTGTGACGAACCCTGTTGGAGAATCTACTAGTCTTTGTATGATTTGTCATGGTTTATTGTTCTCGAGTCATGGATATTCTTTTGCTTGTGGTTGCTTTGTTCTTAATTTTGCTGGGTTTGGGATTATTTTGGGAATGGACTGGCTTAAGAGGTATGTGGCTGTTGTGGATTGCAAGAAGCTTGAGATAACAATTGGGAGTGTGAAAGGGCGAACGGTAGTGATATGCTACTTACCAGAGGATGGGGTACCCTGATGTCTTTGAGGAAGTGACAGGATTGCCACCGCATAGAGAGATTGATTTTCGGATCGACCTATTAGATGGAGCCAGACCTATAGTGATGCCTTTGAGGCGTATGGAACCCAGATAGCAGAAAGAGTTAGAGGTGCAAGTGGATGATCTACTGAAGAAAGGATTCATTTGAAGAAGCATACCCGAATAGGGCGCACTTGTTGTATTCGTGACTAAGCTGGATGGTTCTTTGAGGTACAATATGGATTATCATGAGCTGAACAAGGTTACGAAGAAGAATAAGTATTCACTTCCACGGATTGATGACCTGTTTGATCGACTGCATGGTTCAAAGGTGTTTTCTCGGATGGATTTGGCAATAGGATTTCACCAGTTGAGAGTGGCTAAAGAAATTGTGTTTATTACTGCATTTTGGGCACCTTCGAGTTTCTACTAGTGGTTGGTGATGCCTTTTGGGTTGAACAACGCTCCAGCATACTTTATGGATCTTATGAATAGAGTCTTCAGAGATCAGTTGAACAAGTTCGTTCTTGTGTTCATGGATGACATTCTGATTTACTCCAGAACTGAGGAAGAGCACAAAACACACTTAAGGATTGTGCTTGAGATTTTGAGAAAGCACAAGTTGAGAGCTAAGTTCTCTAAATGTCACTTCTGGAAGGAAGAAGTGAGATTCTTGAGTCATTTCATGTCAGGACAAGGAATGGCAGTGGATCCTGCAAAGGTGGCAACAATCCAAGATTGGAAGTAGCCCAAGAATGCTACGGATGTGAGAAGTTCTCTAGAATTGGCAGGATATTACAGGCGTTTCATAAATCTCAAAGGTTGCAGCATCATTGACCAAATTGACCTAGAAGAATCAAAGTTTTACTTGGGATGCTAGATGTGAGCATGCATTTGTGGTTCTAAAGGAGAGATTGACGAGTGCACCTGTATTGGTTAGTCCAGGTGGGAATGAAGAGGTGACAGTATACACGGATGCTTGTGGTACTGGTCTTGGAGCTGTGTTGATGCAGAAAAGGAGAGTTGTCGCTTATGCTAGTTGACAGTTGAAACCACATAAAAGGAATTATCCAACCCATGACTTGGAGTTAGTGGCGATTGTGTTTGCTTTGAAGATGTGGAGGCACTATATGTTGGGAGAAAGATTTAAGCTATTTACGGGCCATAAATCCTTGAAATATCTTTTCTCTCAGAAGGATCTTCATCCTCGACAACAATGGTGGTTAGAGTTTTTGGCCTCTTATGACTTTGATATTTCCTATGCTCCAGGGAAAGGTAATGCAGTGGTAGATGCACTAAGCAGAAGACATACTGGATTAGGAACTATATTTTTTGAATGGAAGCATATGGAGTATATAGCTGGATTTGATTTCAGGCCACATTGTGAACTTGAGTCTAAGATGTTGGCAAGTCAATTAATCATACGAACTCTCATAGAAAGGATTGGTACAAGTAAGAAGCAAGATGCTAAGCTATTAGATATCTTGGCTTAGATTAAGATGGGAGTGGAATCTGAAGATTTGAGGTAGTACGAGATTGACGGATATGGTTGGCTTCATATGGATAAGAGTCTGGTTGTTCCAGATGTTGATGGATTACGAGATGAAGTACTAAGGGAATGCCATCATTCCTGATGGACCATTCATCCTGGTGATAACAAGATGTATAGAGACATGAAGAGGACTTACTATTGGGAAGGTATGAAGAAGGGTGTTGGAAAATTCATCTCGAAGTGTATGAATTGTCAGTTAGTGAAGGCTTAGCAGAAGAAGCCTAATGGATTGCTACAACCACTAGATATTCCTGAATGGAAGTAGGAACGGATATCTATGGATTTTATAGATGGATTGCCACGGACTAGAGCAAGATATGATAGTATTTAGGTAATGGTAGATCGATTGACTAAGAGGGCAAGATTCATACCTTTCAAGTCTACCAAAACGACATCCAAGTTGGCATAATTGTATGTTAACTGGATTGTTCGATTCTATGGTGTGCCAAAGAGTACTATAAGGAATAGAGGCCCATTGTTTACCAGTGGATTCTAGAAGAGCTTACAAGAGTTTTTGGGAACCGAGCTACACTTGAGTACATCATATCACCTACAAACGGATGGCCAGATCGAGAGAGTGAATTGGATTTTGGAAGATCTTCTACGAGCTTGTATTATAGATTTTAGAGGATCTTGGGAACATCATTTGCATTTGGTAGAGTTTGCATATAACAACAGTTATCAGTCAAGTATTGGCATTGCACTATATGAAGCATTATATGGATGACCTTGTAATTCACCTTCATGTTGGTGGGAAGTAGTGAGAAGTTGGTACTTGGACCAGAGATGATTAAAGAGACTTCAGAAAAGATAGAGATCATTCGACAACGAATGAAGACTGCTCAAGATCGTCAAAAGAGGTATGTAGATAAGAGAAGGAGAGATTTGGAATTCTCAGTTGGAGACACGGTATTTATTAAGATTTCTCCTTTGAAGAATGTTGTTTGATTTGGGAGGAAGGAAAAGTTAGCACCTAAATTTGTTGGATCGTTTCCAATTATTGAGAAAATTGGGAAATTGGCTTATAGAGTGGACTTACCTCCAAAGATGGCAGGTGTGTACGATGTTTTTCATATCTCCTATCTATGGAAATTTGTGCATGACTCGGGTATCACGATAGCACCGGGGCAGTTGGAAGAAATAAAAGTTAAGCCAGAAGCTTCAAGACCTCACAAGCTGCTTTGAATCATTGGAAATGAGACGAAACAGCTTAGGAGGAAGGTAATTAGGTTAGTTAAGGTGCAATGGAGTGAGGATGATAATGATTGTACATGGAAAATTGAAGAGAGTATGAGGATGGCCTATCCAAAACTCTTCGAGTGGTAAGACCCATAGGTCGTATCTACTTGTACTATTGTACCTTATACTATTAGAATTTAGCATGCTAGGATAGGTTTTGTTTGCTATTGTTTGATATGGTCGCTTAGTTGGATTGTTAGATGGTTGCGGGTAGGCATGCGAGATAACCTTGGTTGTATATATTTGTTTAGGTATTTCAGGGGCGAAATTCCTAAAGCGGGGGGGGGGGGGGGGGGCATTGTAACACCCCTTCAAAATGAGAACGATAGTCTATGAAGTGGGTGCTTATATACCAAAACCTTCACCTCATAACAACGCCGGGGCCTTTTGAGGAACAAAACCTCACACCTTGGCTTGGCCCATGAGGCGGAGGTGACTAAGTTGGGGACAATATCTGCGTTAAGTGAGGTGCGGGCTGTTACATTGGTATCAGAGCCATACCCAGCCCGAATTTTGGTCTGTACGTGTTACAGCCACGACTCCTCGGTGGTGTTGTGTTCATGAGCTAACGAGGACGTTGGGCTCTAAAGGGGGGAGATTGTAACACCCCTTCAAAATGGGAATAATAGTCCCACATCGCGGAAAAACACTATGAAGTGGGTGCTTATATACCAAAGCCTTCACCTCATAACAACGTCGAGGCCTTTTGAGGAACAAAACCCCACACCTTGGCTTGGCCCATGAGGTGGAGGTGACTAAGTTAGGGACAATATCTGCGTTAAGTGAGGTGTGAGCTGTTTCATGGGGGGATGTAACGATCCGTATTTTACGTATCGAAGAATTGTAAAATAATTTTATTTAATTCATTTGAGGTCGTATGATTTTAATATTTTGGGATATGGTTCTTAGAAATGTTTTACACATTTATGATTTTTCCCAAATTTCTATGTGACCATTTTGTCCCTGGAAATTTTATTTTGGCTATAACTTTTGATAGAAGCTTAATTAAATACTCTAGTTTGTTCTATGCTTCAAGATGGTGGCCTCCCATTCCGTAGAGTGGTCATACAGGAAAATTGAATAAGTGGTTAGGAAGCTATACTAGTTTTAAGTTTAAAATCTATTGACCAAAATTAAAAAGGGAATTACTAGGTTGAATTAGCAAGCTCATTAATCTAATCAGGTTTGGCTATAAATATGAGGTGAGAGAGACCATTTGAAATTTTGCCTCTCATTTGATATCAGCCCCAAGCCCTAACTCCTTTTTAATTCTACATTCATCTCATTGGATTTCATCTCAAATCGTCTCTAATTACAAATTAGAGGCTAGATCTTCAGCGAGGAGCTTTATTTCTTCATTTGGATTGCATCTTTATCTTATTTGTCACTGTTCGATCAGATCTTCATCATATTTCATAGGTTTGGTAGATTTGGTGGGTGGTTATGATCTCTCATTAGTCTATGATGGATTATATGTTGTAATTAGGTGATTATATGTTATAATTGTCAAATTGAGCTATAAATTAATTAGACTTAGGTAATTTCATATTTTTAAACCCTAGATTAACCTAATTAAACATGTAATTGGTATTAGATCATTGGCTAGTGTCATTTGTGTATATTTGGCTATGAAATTCTATGTGTTAGATTAGATCTATGCTAGAATTGTGATGGTAGATTGAATTGGATGATTTGTATGTTCATATTGGATGTAATTGGATGATTTTCTATGTTTGATTCGCTGTTATGTTAGAATTTCTTGCTATGCCTATTTTGTTTGCTAGTGTTGTGCATGTTTTAGGACTTAGACTGGTGATCGGAGCATATCGGGAGTAAAGTTCGTCGGAATCGCACGAAACTTGAAGGATGGGCTCTGGAGCATGTTAGGAGGATGTCCTGTGAGTTGCATCTATTAACAAAATTTATGGTTAACACTCCAAAGAATCCAAGCAGAAGAAGTTATTAGGAAAAGGTTGAAGATGGAATCTCTAATGGGATTAACGAATATTCAGCTGATAACTCTGAGCTATTCTGAATGATGGGATTAGTCTGAACTATGCCGAAAGGTTAAAGGTATGTCGAACTTTCTTTGTTTCTCTATTCAGAATTAGAACTAAAACCTGACTTTTCGATGAGGTTAAGAAGGCTTAGATGTAAGATTTGGAAGGAGAAAAGTCTTTCCGGTTTTGTTCAATTAGCGCAAAATAGGGTATCTGATTTGATTAATCCTTTATAAGACTTCTCCCGAAAGCTTTTTCCTTTAATTTAAGATCGGATTTCCTTGATTTATCTTACTTAGAGAGTAAACTTGGTTCTTTGCCGAAAGGCTGGACAAGCAGCTGTTTGAGATTCGAAGTGATGTTAAGGTTGATGGGATCCAACAAATTATGATACTCGGCGAAAGTTTTACCCATAGGATTATTGACTCCGGGAGATTTAGAGCATTCCAAGTCTAACGAGCTTCTTTTAGGTCCGAAAGGTTTAGTTTGCAAATCTGAGGTTTTCGAAGGGTTGTGAAGACCGCTCAAGAAAGAATATCATTATTTCTGTTGGTACGTACCTTCCGGAAGTACTGTACCTGAAAGTTGTGATTAAACCAGCAAAGACTGATATAAACTGTAAAGAAAATGTATAAAATTCAAGGCTCCCCTCCGATCCTTTAATAGACTTCTCTTTTTATTAAATTTTCCCAAATTTTTACCCAATTAGGGTTACAGAGCTTTGATTTTAAAAGCTACAAGAATGGAATGAGGAAAAATCCTTCCCCAGAATGGGACCCCTTGGGTCTTATTTATAGATGCCAGGGGCTATGCTTCCGTCCTCATGCCTTCGGCTGAGTCGAAGGGTTCCTTTCTTGCATATAGTTGCTAACCTTTTGACTTTATCGAAAGGTTTTCCTTTCACATGTCAAATTGAATTCTTGACTGTTATCGAAGGACTTTTCTTTCATTTATTTTTAGGAACCTTCTGCTTTTGTCGGATGGTTTGTCATCCATACGGTACATGAACCCTTCGGTAGTGTCGGATGGTTCTTGGCTAATGTGAGTCCTTCGTCTTTGTCGGTATGTTGCTTTTCACCTGGATGTTGCCAAGGGCCTAACTTTCTTTGAACATTGTCTGAAGATTGCCTTATGCGCTTTGCCGACTTATTATTATTATCTTCATCATACACCCTTCGGCACCGCCGAAAGGTGTCTACTAAGTGCCCCGACCGACCCGAAAGCCTTATCATGCTTTCGGAATGGTTGTTATAGGATGGTATGTCCTTGTCTTGACTCCTTTGCCTCCCTTGGAGGATTAGAATTTCTTGGATTCCGCGGAATAATTCCCTCCATCTCCTGCGAAAGGTTTGGAACCGTCTCATACTGCTGATTGCATCCCTTCGATCTCTTCGAAGGGTTTGATCTAGATTCTTTTCCCTCCATCCTTATTTTGAGACCTTTTGGCTTAAGCGGAAGGTGGATTTTTTGAGTAACATTTGCCCCCTACCCCAAGCGAAGGGATGCTCTTGACTTTCCGAGTCATCTTCTTTAGAAGTTACAAGTCCTCAACTTCATTTTCCTGCAAACATAATTACCCAGTACAAGTAAAGGAGTTCTTTTTATACAATTTGGCTTCCTTCAAAACAAAGAGGTTACTTTCTAAACTTATTTAAAACTCTTAGGCTATCTTTCTACTCCCTTATTTTCCAGGCAGGATTTAAAAATACACTTAATATTAAATTAATAAGTTAACATGGGACCCAATTAAGTATTACACTGGTAACCTTGAATATCCTTTCTCGTCCCTTTGAAAGGAATCATGGCTGTAGTGATGAATTTGCTTTTTTTTCTGAACCTTCCGACAAGATCGGAAGGAACTTTCACCTCAATTTTCTTTCATTGTCGGAATATCATAACAGCTAGACCTTCCGTCAATAGGCTTTTGTCGAGGTTCGAAAGTTTCAAACCTTTCGATTCTTCTCTGTATGACATAACATCATATAACAAGGTAATAATCTCATAGATATACTTTCAGCTACACAACATAACTTCAAAAATTCAACTAGAATATCTAAATATTCACACACACAGATATATATATGTATATATTACTCCATATTACACTTTCCAACATGATTTGTCAACATGTATATATTCAAAATGACACTAGCATCCTAGAATTGAACACCGAAGGTGATCAAAAGTAGCAAAATGGTTTCTTCCCCCTTTTCCTACTGTTCATTTGGAAAAGGTGGAAGGTTTGGAACCAAATCGATGGGGTTGATGACTACTAGTTCAAACCGAATTGGCTGATAGGGCGAGTAGGTTATCAGCATCGGGTTTTCTTCAGAAGCATCCCATATGGCCAAATCCATCCAGAAGGTGTTTGTGGCTAGATCAAAAAGCAAGGAGAATGTTGCTTTTATATGTGGATTAAGAAAATTAGGTTGTAGGTAGTTCACATTAGTGGATTGTGCGCTATTGACCTCTTCCGCCTCTTGCAGAGGGTTCAGCAAGCCTAACTCAAAGCAACAACAACAGTGTGGTGCTTCCACGTTGATAAAATCAAGATGAATTTGATGGAGATTGCAGGCGGCCATTGATGCTTTTCTCGTTTTGTTTTGTTTTTTTTATATGGAAATAAATGTTTATATAATGAAAGTTAGAAGAGAAAGTGGGAGAAGACGAATGGATTTTTAATAGAGATTTTGGTGCGAAGTTTTAGACGCTTTCTCTCATATTTCTAGAGATTTACCATTAATGGTTTTTGTCTTTTTGCATGATTACTGTTCCATCTTTGATTTGAAAGCGAATGTTGGTTAGGAGCCATCTAGTGAAGTTATACAAATGACGGCCTGGGTATGACATTTTTCGAAAAAGAGCGGCGAATTCTTAACCCTCCGCTGGATGACAAGTAGAGAGAGACACTTTGGCTATTTCTATGTAAAGTGCACTCTTAACACTTAGCCCTGAAACTTTAATATTTAGGTAAACCTCGGTAGGAGTTCACATTAGTGTTTCCATTTTTATGCAAATTAGGACCTGATCTAAATCCTGGTGCATGCTACAATTTTTCCTTGAACTAGACTATTTATTCAAAAAAAATCCTTAAAGAGTTCGGGTGCTATAAGTATAGATTTGTTTTCGAATTTCTCTCTAGGTCCATTTCATATGAACTGAAGGGACGCTTAAACATGAGACATGCAGTTGTTTTGTGAATATACGTTTCTCGTTACATATTTTATATTTAGCTTGTCCATACTATGTTATTCCAGATTATCTGTCCCTTAACTTAAGTAGCCCTAAGAGACCAACCTAGCCAATATGCTATATAGAGGAAAACTTTCTTCAAAAATGACTTAATATTGAGGGTTTTTAGGGTAAACAGCTTTCAAATGTGGAACATTCCCGCTTATCATCTGGCTTCCTTTGTAGGTAGAAGAGAAATTTCTCTTAAAGGAGATCGGAATATTTTATCATCAACAGCAAATCTCAACAAGAAATACATTTTAGTATGTGTTCTTGATAAAAGAGATTTGATTTTTTTTTCGTTTGTTGATATGGGGGACTCAAGCAAGGCTAGCTCTACCTTTCAAAGTCCTTATTTCAGAATTTGCAATGACCTAGGATATGTCAAGAATAGAGTTCAATTGAGGCTAATTTTCGCAAAAATACTTTAGATTCCAAGCTTAAATGCTACACCATTTAAAAGTTCTTCAAGGAAATCGAGATTTAGATTTTTAAGAAGAAAGGGGAACTGAGATAATGAAGTCTTAAAGCATTTCATTGGTGGAGATACTTGCATCGATCTCAACTCGGAATAACCAAGTTTCATTAGAGGATAATCATCTTAAAAGTTAGCCTGGTATTATGATATATATGGGTTTTGTATGAACAGTTGATCAAATCACAAGCATCTTAATATATATATGATATATTCTCCATACCTTAGTAATGTCATATAGCATGATGCAATGTGACATTTATTCTATCGTAAATACTACCTGTTTTGTTGCTTTTCGTTTGCACCTTGATAATCTCTGATTCAGATATTCCCCTCAGAGATTGATGTGCTTCTCCGTTTCCTGTTTTAGTTTAGGGCTCCTCTCCTGATTAAGTGAATCTGAATTCCCTGCCATTCCGGTTTTTCTGTGAAACATGTAGTGCGTGGTATTCTTAGTTGTTAGCTCGACAATGATAAAAAAACCTATAAAGGCATCATTCGCCTAAATTAGCAAATCATTATGGCAATTATATGAAAAGGAATTCATTCAAAATGTTAGAGTCTCATCTTTATCCACAATGGGGGATGATTGTAGATTTAGCTCTCTTTACTTGTTCAGCATTCCTGAGATGAGTAGAAGTCCAAAGATTTTATACCCAGATTAGGGCTCTCAATAATCAGTAGCCTTGGCTTCCAAACCTTCTGGTATTAATGATGGACTCTTACGAAACATCATTGGACCCAGATTCGGGTACTAGGAAATATTAAAATAATGCGATGGTCGTTTTCTGATATATTTTGATAATAAATGATGGGGAATTAGAATGTCAGCTTTAGTAAAAAGGAATGTTTAGAATATCGAGATGCCTTTCTTTTGTAATATGCGATAGAAACTCATTGTTTCATTTCCGAGGATGGACGTTATAAGGACAGAAATTTGCATTTGCTAATAAGAGACCGGGTTCTCTAATCTGGAATAAATAGAAAAAGTCTGGAAACTCGTGTATGGTAATTAAATAACAGAGGTCCAGAATACTCGACGTAACATTTGGTAATTAGTAGAAGACCAGGAATTAGCCCTGGTATTTATTATCAAAAGACCAGAAAAACAATCTTGGAATTTAAGTAATAGAAGTCTGAAATACCGCACTTGGTAGTTAATAACAAAGGATTAGGGACTTAACCTGGCAGTTAGCAATAGAAGACCGGAATATCATTTCCGGCTATTTGGTGTTGAAAGACCAAAGTGCCATTTTCAAAATTTCCTTTCTAGTAATAGAAGTTTAGGGTACCATTAGTGATAGCAGGTCGAAATACTATTTCTGATAATGAGTAATAGAAGATTAGAAATCCAACTTGGTGTTGACAATGGAAATCCAGAAAACTGTTTCTAATAAATAAAATGTTTCTTCTAGATATTTGGTAGTAGAAATCCAAAACACCATTTTAGATGTTTAATGATAGAAGTCCAGGATGCCACTCCAGGGCATCATTTTCTGATAATTAATAATAGAAGTCCCGAATACCATTTCGGGTAATAGGTAATAGAAGACCAAAATACCATTTCTAGCAATAAGTAGTAGAAGACAAGAATACCATTTCTAGCAATAAGTAATAGAAGACCAGAATACCATATCTGGAAATAAGTAATAGAAAATTGGGATATCATCTCTTATGATAGAAGTCCAGAATACCTATCTGGCAAACGTTTCGCGAGAAGAAGTCAGTGACTTCCCTCTAACTTTCTCGTTGAATATGCTATCTTTAGGCCTTGGTGAAGTTCCGCATGCTTTTTCTTTCTCGAGCCCGAGTTTTCTTTGTCTATTTGTCATTTGTTTTGGTCTATTTCAAGCGGGGACTCTTTTGTCCGGTTTTATGCTTATTTAAGCAGAGCCTATTTCAGGCTGTTTGTCATTTTTGACACTGCCGACCTTTTGGTGGTTGCTATTTTAAGCGGTGCCAATTTTTTGCGGTGCCTATTACCGGCATGGACTTTTCTTAGTCCGTTGGACATTTCATCTAAGTTTTCGGTTCGCTCAGCTAGCTTTTTCTGAAGCAGGGCCCGAGGACTTACCCAACCACCCTCCAGGATACGCCATAACCTGGCCATAGCGTGACGCAGTTAAGGGCTTGTTCGGTACCTTGGCCAGGCCATAGCGTGGCGGGATCATGGGATTACCCGTCCTCCCTCCAGGAGGTGCCTTATCCTGGCCATAGCGTGACGCGGATAAGGGCTTGTTCGGTACCTTGGCCAGGCCATAGTGTGGTGGGACCAAGGGATTACCCGTCCTCCCTCCAGGAGGTGCCTTATCCTGGCTATAGCGTGATGTAGATAAGGGCTTGTGCTGCTTTAACTTGGTCATTTCTGGTTCTGGTGCAGATAAAGTCTTACGCCCTCCCTCCAGGAGGTTCCTTGACTTGGCCATCTTGGCGCGACCAAGGACTTCCTACCATTATTGGTAGCTTACCATTTTAGGTAGTCCAAGTTTGAGGAGAATTTCTCTCCCGATCATGTAGATTTTTTCTTATTTTGAGAATAGAACCTTTGTTCCATGACCTGATCAATCCTTTACAAATTGCTTCATCTTTCCTTGTTTTAGAAAGTGTAGGATCATTTTTCCGAGTACTTTACATTGATTGGTATCATGTCCGTTTATGAGATGGAAGTCACAATATGCTCCTTTGGATCTTCTTTCAAACCATGGTTTTTTCTTTCGAGAAGGCCAATAATTCAGTTCCTCCCTGGTTTTAACATAGATGTCTTCAATTGATGTCATAAGATTATACTCTCTAAGAAGCATTGACTTTTGAGTCATCTTTGACTAGCATCTAATTCTTTTGCAGCTTGGTTCAAATGCTTCTTTTTAAGGAACAGGTTTTCTTTTATCGCCCATTATTCTTCTTTTAAGGGAATTTCTCTCAGTTTTAAGGTTTCGGTTGAAAATTCCTTGATAATTCTTATATTTCCACTGGGTAGCTCTTTTATCTTTCTTACTTCTTTAATTGAGGATTTCTCCATGTATCCATGGTTTTCCCTTGAATGGCAAGCCTCGTTTATAATCCTACTCCACTTACATGTGAAACTATCATAGTCTTTTATCATCTCTTTTCCAAAGATAGTTCCCAGGGAGTATGACTGAATAGTTCTCCTCGTTTGTTTAAAAATGTTGTCACTCCCACTCATTTTCCTTCCAAGTGCAAAAATTGGGGTTGGTCCCACGTGGAAAGGATTTAAGCTTCATTTCTCAGGATTAGAAGAATCTGCCTTCTTTCTGTATATAACTTTCAAGGCTTCAAGCCTTAACATTTGTTCCACATCCTGATTGGAGTCTTTGACGTTCACATAGGAAAGCCTTGTCAAATGTGGTTCGAAAGGTCCCTGTTCAGACCTCTTAAATCTCTTATCCATTATGAAGCCCCAAGCAAGTGAAGTTGAAATGGAACTAGTCTAATGGGAATTAGGGAGCTGTAGTGTTAGAGAATCGACCAAGTCGGAGGTTCAAGCCCTCCTTCTAGCGCCAAAATGTTAACCAAATTTATGGTTAACACTCCAAAGAATCCAAGCAGACGAAGTTATTAGGAAAAATTTGAAGATGGAATCTCTAATAGGATTAACGAATATTCAGCTGATAACTCTGAGCTATTCTGAGTGATAGGATTAGTTTGAACTATGCCTAAAGGTTAAAGGTATGTCAAACTTTTTTTGCTTCTCTATTTAGAATTAGACCTAAAACTTGACCTTTCGATGAGGTTAAGAAGGCTTAGATGCAAGATTTGGAAAGAGAAAAGTCTTTCCGGTTTTGTTCATTTAGCGCAAAATAGGGTATCTGATTTGATTAATCCTTTATAAGACTTCTCTCGAAAGCTTTTTCCTTTAATTTAAGATCAGATTTCCTTGATTTATCTTACTTAGAGAGTTAACTTGGTTCTTTGCCGAAAGGCTGGACAAGCAGTTGTTTGAGATTCGAAGTGATGTTATGGTTGATGGGATCCGACAGATTATGATACTCGGCGAAAGGTTTACCCTCAGGATTATTGACTCCGGGAGGTTTAGAGCATACAAACTCTAACAAGCTTCCTTTAGGTCTGAAGGGTTTAGGTTGCAAATCTGAGGTTTCCGAAGGGCTGTGAAGACCGCTCAAGAAAGAATATCGTTATTTCTGTTGGTACGAACCTTTCGGAAGTACTGTACCTGAAAGTTGTGATTAAACAAGCAAACACTAATATAAACTATAAAGAAAATGTATAAAATTCAAGACTCCCCTCTGATCCTTTAATAGACTTCTCTTTTTATTAAATTTTCCCAAATCTTTGACCAATTAGGGTTATAGAGCTTTGATTTTAAAAGTTACAAGAATGGAATGAGGAAAAATCTACCCCTAGAACGGTACCCCTTGGGTCTTATTTATAGATGCCGACGGCTATGCTTCCATCCTCATGCCTACGGTTGAGTCAAAGGGTTCCTTTCTTGCATGCAGTTGCTAACCTTTCGACTTCATCGAAAGGTTTTCCTTTCACATGTCAACTTAAATTCTTGAGTGTTATCGAAGGACTTTTCTTTCATTTTTTTAGGAACCTTTTGCTTTTTTCAGAAGTTTGTCATCCATACGGTAAATGAACCCTTCGGTAATGTTGGAGGATTCTTGGCTATTGTGAGCCCTTCGTCTTTGTCGGTATGTTGCTTTTCACCTAGATGTTACCGAGGGCCTAACTTTCTTTGAACATTGTTTGAAGATTGCCTTATGCTCTTTGCTGACTTATTATTATTATCTTCATCATACACCCTTCGGCACCGCCGAAAGGTGTCTAAGAAGTGCCCCGACCGACCCGAAAGGCTTATCATGCTTTCGGAATGGTTGTTATAGGGTGGTATGTCCTTGTCTTGATTCCTTTGCCTCCCTTAGGGGATCATAATTTCTTGGATTCCGCGGAATAATTCCATCTGTCTCCTAGGAAAGGTCTGGAGCTGTCTCATACTGGTGATTGCATCCCTTCGATCTCTTCGGAGGATTTCATCTGGATTCTTTTCCTTCCGTCCTTTGTTTGAGATCTTTTGGCTTAAGCGGAAGGTGGATTTTTTGAGTAACATCACCAAAATTGGAGCTAAGTCTTTAGATCGGCACTGACCTAATTGAATCGGATCGGTACCGATCCAAATTTTGAGCTCTAATTAAGGAGTGACTCATAAGGGGAATAGAGCATGGGTTCTATAGTTGCTCTACGAAGTTGGATCGGAGGATAGGCTAAGTGTTGAAGATTGGATGGATCATCTTCACCGAAACTGCTATAGTGCATAAAAAGAATAACTGAAGGGTAAGAGGGATGACTAATGGTCTATGGCATCTAGAGGGAGTGCACTAGAGACTGGAAGAGAAATGAAGTCCAAATTTATTATGTATTTGGATCTGCACTGATCCAGTTGGATTGGATCGGTATCGATCCAAATTCTGGGCTCTATTTGATGTGAGATTCGTGGTGGAGTATCTGCAGTTGCAATGGACCATGCTCAAAGTTATAGCTCGTTGATTGCTTCTACGGTTTGAAATTATAGCATGATGAAGTTTCAGCTCTTCGGTTGAGGGCTCAAATAAGGAGTAGGATCAAAGGAGTTGATAGATCGGTTGGGAAAGATCGAGGCTATGGTATAATGCACCCGGTTGAGTAGCATGACTCGTGTCTGGAAATGGATTGGAGTTGTGAAAGCTTTGAAGATTTGGGAGTACCAAGGAATCATTAATAACTCAGAGTGTTCTGGCTGTGTTCAAGCAGGGGTACTTTATGCAGGGGCACCCGAGGGCTGGTAGCACCAGTCGTGTATCCTGGAACGCTCCGAGTGGGTCTAGTGTCACACAGTTCGAAGGTACTATAAGAGACAACCGTGTGGGGTTTCAGACCTAAAAATACGGTAGAACGCAATCGAGAACCGGGATTTCCATTAGTCTCTGGCAAGTGAGGACGAAGCCATATGAGTTATCATATATTCAAGGCTTTAAAAGATGATTGATGGGTTTTGGTTGATGGATGCTATGGTTGTTATGGTTGCTATGTTTGCTATTTCTCTTAGGTAAGCTATCA
The DNA here is from genome assembly GCA_030737815.1 of Allium fistulosum. Taxonomy (NCBI): domain Eukaryota; kingdom Viridiplantae; phylum Streptophyta; class Magnoliopsida; order Asparagales; family Amaryllidaceae; genus Allium; species Allium fistulosum. The sequence goes on along the minus strand of CM060906.1, from coordinate 513,048,956 downwards.
CCTATAGGAATGTTGGAGAAGGGATTGAAAATAAGGTCAATAAAGGAGGCTGCTTAGATTCTTCTACCTATTTTGGTACAGTATCCTATTGTCATTTATTTAAGTAGAATATTATATCTTATTATTATGTTCTAACTCTTTAGTTGCAGGGATAGGTCAGTTATGGGTTTTTGTACCTGTCTAGTACCATATTTTCCAGTATAGCTTTTGATAGTCATTTACCGCTCACACCAAACTATTGTTTGACCCAAGGTTTTATTTTTCCTCTTATCATCTTTGATACTCTCAAATGAGTAGATTAAATGACAGATTTGGAGTCGCAACTGCTATACGAAGACGAGCTTAGAGAAGCTATGATGTATTAGTCTATATTTGTAGTTTTCGCTGTCTGTTTCTATGTACTTTGAGGGATGTAGTGAGAAAACGTTGTACTGAGATATTATGACATTTGTACCATAACTCATGATTTAGTGGAGATCTAATTCTCATTTGTTATGGCTCACTATATTCTGTTATAATTTTTCTATATTATATTTTATCCATGCGCTGTGAGATATGTAATAGGTTTTATATTTTAAATTTCAACCTTGATGATCGTTCCATATCAGCCTGGCATGGTTACAGCGCTCTTTTAAGTCATTGATGTATGGGTGATATGAGGCAGTCGTCACAGGGTTGGTCATCCCTTGAAGGCACGGAGGTATGATCTTTAGTCTTCTTTACTTCTTTCCTATTAAGACAAAGTTTGAGAATGTATCATGACGTGTCTACATATGTATGAGATCCAGAGACAGATCTCATGCATGCTTTGGGCTAAAACCCAATGCACATTTCAATCTAAAACTTTAAATTTGATTTGATTTCTATACTGTTTTTATGAACTTTGTTTGAGCTTATTATTAAAAATTTGATTTGTTAGACAAGTAAAACCGTGTCTTATGGTTGATTTATGAATCAATTGAACCATGTTCTCTATAATATAAACCAATAATATTGTGTTTTGCTTGATATTATAAATTATGGAATTAATGTACGAACTATTGGGCTTGATTTCTCCCTTTGTAGGTAACTTCGATAAGAGTGCCATGAACTGCACTCTGCACACCCTAAATGGAACCAAGTACTTGGGAAGAAAGAGTATAATGCATGCTCGAGGGCACGATGTTGTTTCCACCATGGACACTAAAGTATGTCCATCCCTTACTAGAAATCTGGATGGAGACACATGTGCATGTGAATTGTGAAACATGAAGTAGCCGTAAATTCTTTATATTTGAAAAGTGACTAGATGGGTTCATCGAATGCCCCTCATTCTTAAAGACGTAAGTCCCTTTTGCTGAGGAGTGAATGGCTTGACTTGTTGGATGCTTTCTGGCCAAGAAGTCGCAAATCCATTTCAATACCAAATGCCTGAAGGGACCTAATGAATGCTCCTCAACTTTTGCATAGACAAATGTGATTAACTCATTCAACTCTATTAGAGAGGATATAGTACAATCTCAGATAACTCTATTGGAGATAGTTTAGTATAAGCTAAATAACTTTGCCGAAGATAGCGGAGTATAAACAACTCTATAAGAGATAATGAAGTATGATCTACTTGAGATTGCAGAATACAAACTTCCTATCTCTAGAGATAGAGTTTAGATTCATTGAGACAATGGAGTATAATGTAACTTAACCTCAGAGGCATAACTTCACCATAGATAGTGAAGTATCAAATTGTTTAGCCTCGAAGACAAGGTGTGACTTCACTAAAAACATGAAGTATCGAATTGTTCAGTTTCAGAGAAAAGGCTCAACTCCTATAAAGACCGTAGAATGCAATCTTTCTATAAGTTCCCAGAGATAGGGTCGACTTCATTTAAACATGAAGTGTGGTACTCCAGAAACTAAGTACCCTAATGGATTATGGGGTTGCAACACAAAGGTATGATTACTTTTATGAATAAATTCTTATTGAAATTTGATATAAATACTTCGGGGCATAATATCACTTCATCGCTTGAATATGTTAAACCCATGCTAGTGGGAGAATTGATTTATAATTTGATAAGAACGGATGTTCCTGGCCCCTATGGATCGGATAGTTCTCTTGATTCATAGACCAAAAGAATAATTACACTCAGGAACTACGGAATTTTCTATCTTGATTGCACCGTTCCTCGTTACGATTAGATATCAAGTAAAGCACGCTTTGTATGGACAAAGTGTACTTTAGGGGGGCAAAGTGTCATGAGAAAATGTGGTACAGTTTCAGAACGTACAAAATCAGTTGAAAATTATGCTTGAGGTTAAGAAATACGCCTTGGTGGAAATCGCGTCTCAATCAAAGCAACGGATTGAAACATATAATCATGTTAAATTTACCATATTATTTAACTCGTAGCTCGAATAGAGACATGGTATCGACTGAGATGCATTTCTTGACCTTATGCAGTTTTTTAAACTGGTTTGGGTTTGTTTCGAGATTGCCAAAGTTTCCTCTAATGGTCTCGATCTATAATGTCAAAAGTTTTTTCAACATATTTGTCATGGAGGTGGTTCCAAAGGTATGACAAACACCTAGGTGGTGTGCGGGGTCATGTCGTGCGGACGATAGTTGACCTAGCCGAGTAGGTTGTAGGGGTGTAAGGGATAATGCTCCATCCCAAAAATGATATTCATAAGAAATAGATGTGACTAGTGCAACAGTCTTATTTTCGAACCCCTCTACTCGGAGCAGATTTATGCGGATTAGGATCACTTGATCTTGGTAATTTATTGAAGTAGAGATTATTCTCTGTATGATTTCACTCTTAATTAGATGCTTAAAATGTATATATTTACTAATATATATATGGCGGCGTCCCAAATCAAGGAACAATACAGACAGTAGCAATTGTTCTGTTACGAGAGCATATTAGACTAGGTGATTCCACTCCTACCGGTAAAAACATATATATTTATAATTTGAAAAGCTTGATTTTTTATGGAAATATAAACAAACAAGAAATGTATTTCTGATGAGGTAAATAATAAATTTATGAATCCCCTCTAGCAGGTAGTGTACATCATCTACTTATTCCCCGATCACTTTTAGGTATAAATTTACTGTGATTTCACATAAGCATTTTTGTTTGCTTATTTAACTTAATTGGCATTTTATTTGTAGCACAGGTTTCTGGACTTCTATTTTGTTTCAAGAAAACAATAATACTATACAGGACAGTTTTAATCTTATTGTTATGTTAAATTCCAAAAACAATCTTATCAACATATAATACTTTCAAGCATAATATTCAATTCTTTTTTTTTTTTTGTTGATAATAAAAGCCATTAGCCACCGCTTACTAGTCACTAGTTGTCATTGTATTTAGAATAACCACCGCAATTCCTCATAACAAGCTAGTGTGGTAATTTGTAACATTGCTACCCTTCCTGATTGCAGTGTAACTAAGTGTTCTTATCCAAAATATTTTTTTACATATACTGATATCTACAGTTGATTGCAAGATTAAGTTTGGTAATGTCAGGTAATTACGAACTAAAATAAAAAAACAAAATAAGTTCCTTCCATGATCAATCATGGTTAGTTTTTAAACATCTGTATGGATAAGATAGTTAGCTTTACCACATACTAGTGGTTTGTATGCAAATATAAGCATAGAAGAGGTATATTAACATAAGATTTTTCAAAAACGATGATAAGTACGACTGTATTTTGATTCAACCGAGTGAGTAAACCAAGAAACATGCATGAATCTAACAGAAGAAGATAAATAAAAAAACAGAGCATGCATCAATATAATAGAAGGAAGGTTAGCTTACAGAGCATCTGCTCAGCAGTGGGGGAGTCAAAATTACAAGCTCTTAACACGGTGTCATCAATATTATTCTTAAACAAGTGTTAGCATTAAACTAATGACAAACGAGGCAATATATAATTGCATCTTATGAAAGAAAAGAAAAGGAAAAATAAAAATGAAAAAAAGGTCATTATCGAAAGTCCTATTTGCGGCTTCTTATACGACTCTATCCATCACATGTTTCTTTTCCTTGTATACCTCTATTTATATCTTCCTCTTCTCTCTCATTTTCTTTCATCACATCACAAGTCCAAACATTTCTTTTTCTTTCTTTTCCTCTCTTACTCGTCTCATCAACAGCAATGGATAAAATTCAAGCTCAATCCGAGCACGACGAGGACATGGACCTACGAAGGGGTCCCTGGACCGTCGATGAGGACTTAATTCTCATCAATTATATTTCCACTCACGGCGAAGGCCGATGGAACTCCCTTGCTCGTTGTGCAGGTACATATACAACATCAATACGGTACACTGATAATTCTTAAACTTGTGCAGTGTGCAGGATTTAACAGCTAGCGTTAATCTATTTTGTAGGTTTGAAACGCACCGGAAAAAGTTGTAGACTGCGGTGGTTGAACTATCTCCGACCCGACGTCAGGCGCGGCAACATAACACCGGAAGAACAGTTGTTGATCCTTGAACTCCATTCCAGATGGGGAAATAGGTAATTGTGCACCACCTTCTCTCCACAGTACCATTACTGTACCACGATGCAAATTGCAAATTTATATGTATTTTTAAATGTGTGAAGAATGATTTGGGTGCACACAAGCGTAACAAGTTTATATTTGCGTAGGTGGTCCAAAATTGCGCAGCACTTGCCCGGACGGACGGATAACGAAATTAAGAATTACTGGAGGACCAGAGTGCAAAAGCATGCAAAACAACTCAAGTGTGACGTCAACAGCAAGCAATTTAAAGACGTCATGAGGTACTTGTGGATGCCACGTCTGCTCGAGAAAATCCGGGCAGCCAGCAACAGTTCGGGTAGCACGTCTCTCTACGCTAATTCTGTACCGCAAGCTGGCGGTGCTGTCACCGCCGCCGTGGGTGGCGGGTACGGGCAGGTTTTGGAACAGAGCCCGGAGTACTCTTATGATTCTTCTTCTGTTACGGTCACCGGCGGTGAGAATAAGGGATGCGACCAGGTTCCAGTGAGCCAGTACGATGAGTGTTGGTGGAATAATGGGGCTTTGGTGAGTCCCGGTGGGTATGGTCACCAGCTGGGATTGGTGGACCAGTTTGAGACGTTTAACATTTATGGGGACTTGAATGAAAATTTGTGGAGCTTGGAAGACAATTGGGTAATGCAATAAGAACAACTGTGAAAAATAAGGGAATGTGTATTAGTTTTTGATTTGAATCTAGAAGAAAATAGGAGAAAGAGGTACTGGGGGATTTTAACATTTCCATACCTACAATTCTCTTATTTGCTTGTTTTATATTTACAAACTCACGTAACATTCATTTAATTAAAATCTAAGAATTAAGTTGTAACTTATGGGTTGAGTTGTAATAATACTTATAATTTGTAAATTAAATAGACAATAATTGTTAAGCGTGATGTTCGTATTGTATGGTAAAGGTTTGAAATAAATTAAAAAATAAGTATATTTTCCGTATGATGAAGCATAAAAGTCAAGACACGCAGCATTTCTTTTCTACATATGTCTTGATATTTCAAAGTACGATTCTATTCGACTAATTGCACTTTTACTTAAAGTCATAATTCAGCCAAATGGTGATAAGCAATCATATTAATTGCCTAACTGAAACAATGCTAGTATTTATTTATTTTCTTTCTCATATTTTCCATTTTAGAAACTAAAACTTAAAAATAAAATTACAAGAAAGGGTAATATTATTTCCATCCACCGTTATATTTGGTTAAGCCAACCTATTTTAAGCATTGTTTGATTTCGGTAAGTTATTTAGTTTTTTCAGTATGCAAAAGAATATTGGTTTCAACCATCGTTCGGAATTTTAAATCTTAAGCTTGAAGCAGTTAACCAATGACATGAGGAAGATTAGTGCAGAATTAAAATTCGAAATAACAGTCAATATTCAAAATAAAGAAAATTGAAAAATCTCTTCGCACCGTTCTACACCACTAAAACTTCAAAAAAATACGATTAAAAATTAAAACAAACTGGTATCAGTTATAACGTACTAAACTATATATAGGCAGATTATGCATCTCGATTGAATAAAAAAAAAAGATAAATCAACAACAATAATAAAACAACAACCACAAGCTCGTCTATAGTTGGTGCTTTTCAAGTTGCTAGAAAGCTAGATAAATGGGTTATTAAACGTAACAGGGTTGAGAAAATAATCACAAAGAATTCTTAGGCTTTTGAAGTTGGTTAAAAAACTCAAGTTTATAGGTTTAGGTGTTACGTTTTATTTTAATGGACTTCATTTAATGAGCCCATATTTGGTATTGTTGCTTTTAATGCGACATTTATCTTCTTGTTCATGAAAAAGAAAAGAAATATACACTGAAAGAAGCAAAATACAATTGTTGTGGTAAAAGTAGGAGAACTGGTTGCATATTAAGAATTGAATTGTAATGAATATTCAATTTTTAATATGGAAACTCATTTTTTTTCTAAAGGTTTGTAAAAAGAAAAAGAAACAAAATTTTATTAGTTAATCCACAAGTGAATAAACTATAGAAAAAATAATGGCGTAACTCAATAATTGTGAATTAATTGATTACTCTTCACTCTTGTGATGTATAGATAAAATTACTCTATAAAAAAATTTAGAGAAAACCTTTTCGTCATTAAATTCATTATTGAGACCTTTTGTAAAACACCCTTATTAAGTTTCAAAATACAGTTCCATGCATCCTCAAAAACAAGTTTTTAGAAAACACCCATGTTTTAAGTTTTAGTGAAAATTCATATATTTGCACTTTCAAAAAGTGTGAATATTTGTAATTCAAGAAACTACAAATATCTACCGTTAAAATGCAATTTTTTGAAGTAAAACTGCAAAAAATTGCTGACAAAATTCAAATATTATTTTTTCTTAAAATATTTTTGGTAATAGAAACATGCGATTAAATTCATATTTAATTTTAAAAAAAAAAGAAAAAAAATTACCGTAAATAAAAATAAGGGTGTAGTGTAAAGCATGTTGTTGAGTACGATAAAGTATCAAACTCGAAAATAAGAGGTGTATCCAAATTTCACTTTTTAATTTCCATAGTGTTACATTAAAAATTAACCTTCCGGCTAGGACTAAGGACCCCTGTATGAGCAAGAAAAAGAAGAGCACAGCTCAAACCTCTCGGAACTTCCGAAGGGATGCAACCGTTGAAGTTCACTAACCTAAAACCTTACGAAAGGTCGAAAGGTTCTGCCTCCAGTAACCAAGGAATTCAAAGGGGAAGAAAGAGTCAAAGCAAGTAAAAGCCACTATTTAATGACCTTTTTGAAAGCACACCAAACCTTCCAAACATGTTGAGAAATATACAAGACATCTTTCAACAATGCCGAAAGGTTTGTAAGGGGGACAGTGATCATGAGTCAGCACAAAGCAAAGAAGCAACCTTCCGACAAGATTGGAAGGTTCATGGCAGCATAAGTAAGGAAAACCCTTCGGCTACATCGAAAAGTTTGCACTGTGCATAAAGGGTTACCTTCCGACTCAACCGAAGGCATAAAGCCGAAAAGAGGGCCGCCTGCATCTATAAATAGGACCCAAAGGCTCCGGTTTTGGGGGATTTTTTTTCCTCTCCCACTTCATTCTTAGAATATGAAAGTAAATGTGTTGTAACCCTAATCAAGAATGGATTTGGGGTTTGTAAAAGCTAATATTGAATAATAAAAGGGGAAGTTTCACATTTTGTTAAATCTCTTATTATCTAGTTTAATTCTTCATTATATTGATTCATATTTCAGGATTAACTCAATTACGAGGTTCAGGCTGACAGGGTTTGAAAATTAATTGATCAAGTTGTAACTTCGACCCTCAAAAGTCATCAATTTCTCTACTCCAACCTTCCAGTGGAGACTACAGCTGATCTAAATTAATAAAAGTGGTAACCCTTCGGAGTCATTGGTTTTCGAGGCTGGATTCTTCAACTAAGTTGGAAGGTCCTTCTATATTTACAATACCAAAATTTTCAACTCCTATTACCTGAGTGATCAAACCTTTCGGTGAAGTCTGAATTTAGGAGAATAAAGTTTAATCTGACAGTAGACATTCACATACCTTTCGGCAAATCCCAAGCAGTCTTCAAATAGGAAGTTAAACCTTTCGGTAAGGGCGAAAGCCCTTATACGTCATCCGAAGACTTACTGTTTATGCTACCGCTAATAAGATCAACCATCCCAAACCTTTCAGAAGCACTAAAGATCAATTTAAAAGGAATAAGACAGGTTAGTAATCATATGTAATACAAAGGAAAGCTTTATATGACACTTTGAAAGATCTCTCGAAGTCAAAAGTTCTTTATCTAGAAGACCGGTTTTACCAACCACACCGAAAGGTTTAGGTTGAAAATCAGCAATCATTGAATTGAAGTATCTTTCGGGGTGTTAACCATAAATTTGGTTAACATTTTTGGCGTTAGAATGAGGGCTCGAACCTCCGACCTTGTGGTTAATAGCCACATTTCCTACCCGGGCACTCTCTTAGGACTCATTAACTTCATTTTTTGAACCGGAAAGGTTTTACTTTGAATATAAGACTTACAGTCCATTTGAATACAATTAAAAGATAAGGTATGGATTCAATACTCGAAGCAAAAGAAAGCTTTTGTAGGGAAAGATCAATTCAAGGGTCAACAGAACCTTTGGATGTAGGTCCTAATTATCGAATAAATTATAGCCTGCCCTTACTTGAAGAGTAAACCCTTTACTTTAGAGCTTTACAAGACATTAAGAGGGAAAAAGGGATTTATCCTATAACTCATGGAAATGGAATATCAATCAGGTCAGTTCGAAGCTAGTCCCAACCTTTGCTCCAAAAAAAGAAAGTTCAAAGAGAGAGGATATATTTTGACAATGAGAGGGACCATCCAGTCGTATTCCTTTGGAACTGCCTTTGAAAAAGAAATGAGAAAGGGTTATGACAATCCTGCACATAAATAGAATAAGATTATAAGTGAAGTCCACCACTCAAGAGAAAACCATGGATGCGTAGAAGAGTTCATAATTAAAGGACTAATGGTAGTAGATGAATCGCCAGATGGGAATATAAAGATTACTAAGAAAATTTCTAGCTGAAATCTTAAGAGTAAGGGAAAACCCCTTGGAATAGAACCGACTAATCATGAGAAGAAAACTTACCTTTCAGGAGGAAGTACATAAACTGTGCCAAAAAGAAAATCAGAAGTCGAATAAAAAATTACGTTGCAACTTTTGTCTGATAAAAGGACATGAAATAAATCAATGGTCCTGCACCTTCTGGAACAAGAAAAACTCAAGCAGTTTGTAAAGGATTGAACGGACCGAAGAATAAAGACTCTATTATCAAAACAAGAAAAGTCTACATGGTCGGGAGTGAAATTCTCCTTGAACTTTGGACTACCTAAAATGGTAGGCTATCAATAATGGTAGAAAGCTCTTGGTCGTGCCAAGATGGCTAGGTCAAGGCACCTCCTGGAGGGAGGGCGTAAGCCTTTAGCCGCGCCAAAGTCAGAAATGGCCAGATTAAAGCAGCATAAGCCCTTATCCATGTCACGCTATGGCCAGGATAAGGCGCCTCCTGGAGGGAGGACGGGTAATCCCTTGGTCCCGCCACGCTATGGCCTGACTAAGGTATCGATAAGCCCTTAGCCGCGTCACGCTATGGCCAGGTTAAGGCGCCTTCTGGAGGGAGGTCGGGTAAGTCCTCGGGCCTTGCTTCAGAATAAGCTAGCCGAGCGCACCGAAAATCCGGATGAAATGTCCGGTAGACTAAGAAAAGTCCATGCCTGAAATAGGCACCGTCAGAAATGGGCATCTCTTAAAATAGCAACCACCAAAAGGTCGACAATGTCTAAAATGACAAACAGCCTGAAATGGGCTCTACTTAAATAAGCACAAAAATTGGACAAAAGAGTCCCCGTCTGAAATAGGCCAAAAAAAAGACAAATGGACAAAGAAAACTAGGGCCCGAGAAAGCAAAAGCATGCAAGACATCATCAAAGTCTGGAAATGGCATATTCAATAAGAGAATCAGGAAGAAGTCACTAACTTCTTCCCACGAACATCTGCCAAATTGGTTTTCTGGTCTTATATTACTTATTATCAAAAATGATATTCTGGTTTTCTGTTACTTATTACTAGATTAATTCTCTGGTCTTCTATTACTTATTGCCAGAATGGTTATCTGGTTTTTTGATACTTATTACCGAAAACGTTCTTCTAATCTTCCATTATTAATGCCAGATTAGCATATATGGATTTCAAACCTTACGTTATCTATTACCGAAGATGGTACTCAGAGTCACTATTTCTTATTACTAAGAAGGATATTCTGATATTCTGATATTCTTTTACTAAAACTGGCATTCTAATCATCCCTCACTTATTATCAAAGGATACCGAAAGGTGACTTTCAACTTACCTTCCATCAACTAATACCCAAATCCGGGTCCGATGACACCTCGTAAAACTCTATCATTAACACCTAAATCTGGCTGTCAAGACTGCTGTTTATTTAAGACCCTAATTTGGATACAAATTTTTTGGATTTCTATTCATCCCAAGTGCTCGAATCTGGGCCAAAGAATATTATTAAAGAGAATACTGTTAAGACTCCCTGAATGGGGAATTCAGGCTTCTAACTATGTCAAAATAAGGGGATTTACTTCCAACAAGTCTTATGCATTCCGAACAGGTGGAAAGAGTTAAATCCATGATCATTTTTCATCATGGTTAAAGATGAGATCTTAACATCTTGAATAAATTACTTTTCATACGATTGGCAAGATGAGTTGCTAATCTAGGCGAATGATATACATAGGCAAATATGCCAATTTAAAAGCTAACAATTAGAAGCATTGTTTGCTACGTGTGCCGCCGGGAAGTCAGTATCGCATGGAATAGCAAAGGATTCAGCAAGCACAAAAGTCGTTGAATGAACAATTCAAAAGTATATCAAAGGTTACATCACAGAAAAGGATCACAAATCAGGTGATATTTACAAAATTTATATAATTTATGTGAGTTATGAAGTCATTTACAAACGACAAAGTTATGCACTAGATATATTTACATAACCCAAATACATAAACGAATTACAAATCTTGAGACGCTTTATTAAGGGTCTCTGCCAGGGAAGGATTAACTACATGGTTAATTGCTGCACAGAGAACTTCTTTAAGTTTTTTCTCCTTTCTTCTAATTGTATCTCATCATCAATTGCCACGATGTTGGTTTTCAAAGCACGGTTAAAGGCCCTATTTGCAGCTCTAAGGGTCTTGTTTTCCCTTTCTAACTCAACATCATGTTTTTGGAGAAAATAAATATTATGCTCAAGCTTTTGATTCTTGGCAGCATAATCGTTAATAGTCTAAGAATACTTGACTTTTTGTTGCTCATTAAAATACTGAGTGATTTTAAATATCACTCTCTGACACCAGTTCCCTACCACATTGTCGTCGAAACCTGGAGGAGGACTGAGCATGGTGGAAAATTTTTGAGTTGCAAGATGCTTCGATCTAGTAGTCTTCGTAGTCGAAGAGGTTGCCTGTGGAACCAGAAGTTTAATCTTTGAAATTTTATCGCCTAAAATGAATTCTAGAGAAGCACATTGTGCTTGACTATCTTTCAGTTTTAACTCCAAGTCACTTATTCACTGGATGAGCTTAGACATCTTCTCATCAAAGTCAATTGTGGGATTTGACTTTACTTGTCGCTTAAGCAAAGTAATCGCCTCTTCTTTCTTTTTAATCTCAGCCTCAAGATATTCAATGCGATCCTTATGATTATTGGCTATGGTCTTTTGGATAAGGTATCTTTTATGCCACTTCACGGCTTCGAGGTTGTCACTGAAACGCTCGAGAAGGACTTCTTCGTGAATTACAATCTCACCACTCCTTGATAATAGCCTATCTCTAATGGCGTAGTCACAAGAAAGTAAACTTTGAGGAAGATGAGATAGAGATGGCTGAATCTCCTATTTAACAAAAAGAATTAAAATAGATAAAAATTAAGATAACATGACTTTATTATTATATCGATGAATTACAACTCAAGTAGCCACAAAGTTAAGAGGAACAACAAATGCTCTCAGTAAACCTAAAGTTGAGAGACTACATTTCTAACTTTGCCTAAAGTATTAGCCGAAAGCATAACAGTCGAGTCAAAAGGTATAGAAACCCCTTCAGGGGTAAAAACTGGTAGACATTTATTGTAATCCCATTTTCCGGCAGGTGGACTGTCACGACCACAAATTAGCTTGGAATGAAATGTCCTGATTTCTTTTAAGAGAGTTTCTTTCTCTTCACCAAGAAAGTCGAAGCGGAAACGAGGATATTCCAAATATAATTTTTGCAAATCCCGAAGATAGCAGTTGCTCGCTAACTTCAAAGTTTTTAAGAGTGGTGCATTTTAAGAGTAAAACCTTCTCAGGTTAACATATTGACTTAAATGGTCTCTTGGGATGACTCAACCTAAAGAACTGATATTCTGAAATAGCACAGCAAAAGGAAGCTAAGTATAGGGAGCATTGCAATAATATGTGTTCATAAATCAGTTATCTGTTACATATTAACAATTACTCATCAGGTTCATACAAAATGGACTTAAAGAAAAACTTATAAACAAATTTATCCTTATAATACTTATGCTTTTCAGGGGGGATATCTTATGGATTCAACCTGACCTGCGGTAAATTCCAACAGGCTTCGGGATGCGAGTCAGAACCAAATTCATCTAAGAATCTCTTATGGAAACGTCTGAGTAGACCCTAGCTGAGTTCGCCTAAATACGAAAAATCTATGATTGAGTGTCTACAATATACTTTATATAAAAAATTAATTAAAATATTTCTCTCTTCCATCATCATCCAGATTAGAGTTGTTAACTCTCTATTTTCCTTTAAGAGGGCGTCGTATCGGATACGCGCTTTCTTTAGTAAAGGAGCCGCTCTCTTATATTAAAAGATGCTAAAGCGGAAGTACTCCTGTCCAGACTATGATATTTCTGAGATAGAGGATTTTGTTCTGCTATTAATTTGTCTAACTCCCTATATAACTTGTTAATCTCTGCCTGTTTTCTCTCAAGTTTTGTGCTATATGGAAAGCTTGACTTCTTCTTTATCTAAGACAGATAATTTGTTACTAATTATTATCTTCAAAGTGTAAGGTATTTAAATAGGGATGCCCATACCTGAGAAATCGGGATAGAAACTTGAGGAACTTGTTCTTTCCCCGAAGGACCCTCGGAATGGACAGGAACAATTTCCTCCTCCAAAGGAGGATTTAGTCCAGGAGATGGTGGAGGTATATCTTTATGGGGTGATGGCTCCTTTTCAGGGGATTTGGTTGAGCCGCCATTGTCCTCTTGAGCATCAGAATGACCTCCCTTGTCTCCGTCATGGCCCTGACCTCCGGGAGGATTGTCGTGGTTACCGTCATCATCATTAGTATCCCAGTTCATATGGTCATCATCCTCTTTCTCATTGGGATCTTTATTTTGGTCGTCCTTCTCCTGAAAATTAGACTCAATGTCAAATGAAGGGACATCAAGACAAAGAGCTTTCTTAAAGTCAATCTTCCCCTCTTCACTCTCCCATTCAGAGCTTTGTTCGAATTACTCAATTTTGTCTGTGACTCTCTTGGCTATAGTCGGATGAAGTGAAGGAAAACCGAGGTCAGGACATTTGTCCCGATTATCAATATAAGCAAGCAAGAGGGCATCCGCATAGTAGTTCAACATCATGGGCCCCAGGGAAGAATCGACAAAATCAGAAACATGCTTTTGGAAGTTAGTTAGAGTTTGAACAACAAGTTTAAGAAAAGCTCTAGACTTTTGTAATTTATCTTCCAACAACGTGTTCTTGGAAATTAAACGAGCCTTTTCGTCCTCCAAGTCTTTTAGAGCAAACTCCCTTGCAAATTTCTCATCATGGGTGAGTCGAGGAGCTTGCCTCTTTGCTTCAAGCTCAACTTCAACCTTGGATAGGGAAGCCTGAGATCGCTAGGAAGTAAGCTGATGAGCTTGTTTCTATGCTTCAAGGTCAGCTTCAGCCTTGGAAAGGGAGGCCTGAACTCGTTTTAGCTCGGAGGAAGATTCATCTTGGGCAGCTAAAAGTGAAGAAATTTGTCTTTTTAATTCAGCATTTCCTCCTGAAGTTTGGAGGATCCAGAAGGAATTTTGGAGGCGTACTCGATAAGAGAAACCCAGTTCCTGGAAATCTGTAACAAGAAAGAGATATGAGTTAACAATTAGAAAGATCCAGTGATAATAAAATTGATTAGTTAAAAAACTCGCCAGAAGCTGTTGCTCCACGAGAGAGCATTGGTTTTTCAATAAGTTTGGATTAAAAGGTGGTGGAGAAGAGGAAGTGAAGGGTTCCGACTGAAGGACAGACTTAACTAGATCGCCAAAATCAGATGGCAAAGAAGTAGAAGATGATGATCCTGGAAGAGTGTGAGACTTAGAAAGGGTCCTAAAAAGAGCAATTGCATCTATGCTAATACAGTTGGTGAATCAGAAATTGAGATAGGCGGAATGGGAGCAGGAGAATGAGGAATTGACCTCCACAATATTTTCTGGAGCCTCAATAACTGGGCTTGCTGGAGCTTTCTTTGGAGAACTGTCTTCTTCTCCCTCATCAAGGTCGATAATCTTTGTCATCCTGGTTGGAGGGGCCTCACTAGGAGGCACTGTTTGCATTCTTTTCAAGGATTTTTTGGAGCTCGCAAAACACTCCATAACTTCTAAGACATCTGTGGATGAGGAAGGAGGAGCAACTTCCCTTGAAGGCACCACAACCTTGGGAGGAACTATAACGATTACCAAAAAATGAATCAAATAAAATAAGTTTAGGAATTCTGTGGAAAGAGGACACCAAATTGATGAGATACCTAAAACATCAGAACCGATTGGCGACAATGAAGTAAAGTGATCAGCATTACCCGGAGAATAGAAATGGCTACCCCGGGTGGTAAGCATGCTGGTTGGCGGAGCACCAAGAATCTTTTGGCCAGTTGCCAATAAAGAATGCTTCGTTAAATTTGGAAGGGTCAAAAGCGACAACTTGCTCCTAAGATGTTTTGGAGCTGCAGCCAATGAATTGATAATTTTCTGATCTGCATCGCTGAGTGCTTTAGAAGGATCACCTGAAAAAGATTGAAGGATAGTAAGCAAGAAACATAAGGGAAAGTAAAGACGATATTAGAATAAACTTACGAGGAGAAGCGAAGGCCCCATGGACATCTAAAAAGCACTTAACAAAAAAGAATTGGTTTTCCCAATCCTTTAACTTGTTAATACCGTCCAATATCAGTTTCTTGTACATGTTCACCATGTAAATCTGCTTATTGGACTTGCTTAACCTTGCCAATTTGGTCAAAGAAGTTAAAATTTCAGGACCAAGCGATGGAAGTCCAGATTCCACCGCTAGTATTTCAAGAGACAAGATATAGGTATACACGTTAGGTGAAAGCTGTATCGGAGCAACTCCAATGTAAGACAAGAAGGAATGCATAAATGCAGGAAATAGGAGGAAACCGCCATGCTATATGTCAATGGCAGTAAATGCAAAGTACCCCGCCGGAGGGTTGTCAATGGTGTCAGTGGGGCTAGGAGGAATGGCTTCAATTCCAGTGACACCAAACTCTTTCAAGATGGCATCAACGTCACTCTGAGATTCGATGAGGGAATGCTTGGCAACATATTCAGCTTTTGGGGAGCTCATTGTTCTGCCAGGTGAAAACATTCTAATTAGAAACTTTTAACCAATTATAGATTTAAGTGTCTATTAAGAGAATGAACGTACACAAATCTATTCAGATAAATTAAAAACGAAAACATATGCAAGGCTAGGATAAGCTTTTGAAAATGCCGAAAGGTCATGGCTAGAGCCTTCGGCGGAAAAAAAAAATAAAAAAATAAAAAAAAATATATATAATGGTCGTCATTAATATCATAGAAAGAACTGATCCAAGACGTTAAAACACAATTTTGGGATTAAAGGACTTCAACCCCTATCGGAGGCATGTAACTGAAAGCTTTAAAACCATTAGTATTGTCGAAAGCTCTAGGTCAGGAGATCAAACCATGATGTTGCCTAACCTTCCGATCATAATGGTAAGGTAATGCCGAAACATCTTCTAGCGTCATCAAAAGGTATAGAAGAAGTAAAGCTAATCTTTACCGCCCCTAAACTCTTTCGAAGGGACAAGGGAGTCATTTTGCATCACCCAATTGTGTGCTAGTGGAGCCCAGATCGCAATATCAAATTTGAGAAAATCTGTACCCGATAATAAATGCCATTTCAAATTTTTCTCGAGAAACAAGGAAGCCGAACCTACTAGCAAAATCGTCCTCATCTAAAATTAAATTAACTCGATTTCAAAGCATAACATAACATTGCTGATTGATAAAATCTATCTTGAAAGTTAAGGATTGAATTCAAGTGTTTTGGGCATAAAATTTAAACTCTACAAAAAGAGGAGTTTTTCCTCGGCAAACACCGCCAATCTGGGATCCAAAACCATGGATAAAGTTTATAGAAAAACCAATTTAAGAGAATAAAGAATTTCCAGGAAAAACCCAATTCAATTTTGAACTCGGTAAATTGAAAATCTGATTAGAAACTGGTAACGGAGAGAATGAAACTAAAACTTACAAAGTAAATTCAAAGAGTACCTTGCTTTAGCGAGTTGAGATCTGGAAATTTTTTGGGAATTCCTTTACTTGTTTGCCATGATTTTTATTTCAGGTAAGAATGGAAGAAAAAGAGGAAGTAGATTATATAGAGGAAAGTCGTTCAAATTCTTGATCGTCTGATCAGACTTAGGTGAACGTCCTGGATCAACGTGGGAAAATCAAGAGGCGGAGAATTTTGAAGCTTTCGGCAAGATGACTTGGAAAGTCAAGAGCATCCCTTCGAATGGGAGGAGGCAAATGCTACACTAAAAATTAACCTTCCGGCTAGAACTAAGGACCCTTGGACGAGCAAGAAAAAGAAGAGCTAGCGCAGCTCAAACCTCTTGGAACTTCCGAAGGGATGCAAGTGTTGAAGTTCACTAACCTAAAACCTTACGAAAGGTCGAAAGGTTCCACCTCTAGTATCCAAGGAATTCAAAGAGGAAGAAAGAGTCAAAGCAAGTAAAAGCCACTATTTAATGACCTTTTCGAAAGCACACCAAACTTTCCAAACAGGTTGGGAAATATACAAGACATCTTTCAACAATGCCAAAAGGTTTGTAAGGGAGACAGTGATCATGAGTCAGTACCAAGCAAAGAAGCAACCTTCCGACAAGACCAGAAGGTTCATGGCAGCATAAGTAAGGAAAACCCTTCAGCTACATCGAAAAGTTTGCACTGTGCATAAAGGGTTACCTTCCGGCTCAACCGAAGGCATAAAGCTGAAAGGAGTGCCGTCTGCATCTATAAATATGACCCAAAAGCCCCGGTTTTGGGGGATTTTTTTCCACTCCCACTTCATTCTTAGAATATGAAAGGAAATGTGTTGTAACCCTAATCAAGAATGGATTTGGGGTTTGTAAAAGCTAATATTGAATAATAAAGGGGGAAGTTTCACATTTTGTTAAATCATGTATTATCTAGTTTAGTTCTTCATTATATTGATTCATATTTTCAGGATTAACTCAATTAAGAGGTTCGGGCTGACAGGGTTAGAAATTTAATTAATCAAGTTGCAACTTCGACCCTCAAAAGTCATCAATTTCTTTACTCCAACCTTCCGGTGGAGACTACAGCTGATCTAAATTAATAAGAGTGGCAACCCTTCGGAGTCGTTGGTTTTCGGGGCTGGATTCTTCAACTAAGTTAGAAGGTCCTTTTATAGTTACAATTCCAAAATCTTCCGCTGCTATTACCTGAGTGATCAAACCTTTCGGTGAAGTCTGAATTCAGGAGAATAAAGTTTAATCCGATAGTAGACATTCACATACCTTTCGGCAAATCTCAACCAGTCTTCGAATAGGAAGTTAAACCTTTCGGTAAGGGCGAAAGCCCTTATACGTCATCCAAGGACTTACTGTTTATGCTACCACTAATAAGATCAATCATCCCAAACCTTTCGGAAGCACTAAAAATCAACTTGAAAGGAATATGACCGGTAAGTAATCATATATTACACAAAGGAAAGCTTTATATGACACCTTGAAAGATCTGTCGAAGTCAAAAGTTCTTTATCTAGAAGACCGGTTTTACCAACCACACTGAAAGGTTTAAGTCGAAAATCAGCAATCATTGAATTGAAGTATCTCTCGAGGTGTTAACCATAAATTTGGTTAACACATAGTTCTCCATTGAATCATATTATTAACCAAATTCAAAATTTTAAAATCATTTTTAACGCACTTTTCCCATGTTAATTAAGAATTTTCTTTTGTCCATATCATACTTTTCCTTTTTTTGTTTATAAGTTTCGCTTTTAATTTCTTACCAACTGGTCATTTTTAACTACGTTCCTTTTTCAATTGCAGTCATTTCCGTTAGTATCTTCATTACTCCCACATCTAACTTAATTATTTCTTCTTTGAAAACAATCATTCTACTCCCAACAATACGATAGGTCTAATCTTTGTTCGGTAAATATTTCCTTTTAGTTTCTATAGTACCATACTACCATCCTATCACGTAAAATAATGCTAGTCTCTCTCTCTCTCTCCATATTATGCATCTCTCGATTTAATTTGTTATCTCTTTCTACTCTCTGTGTCATGTTGTTGTACCTAGATATTTACACATGTCTCTTTTGTTGATCTTTTGATTTTATATGTTTATTGTATCAATTTCTCTGGTTTCTTAACTAAAATTACGTGATATATACTCCATTTTAATGCTACAAAGTTTAAACCTTTTTTCTAGTGCATTTCTCCTTTTTTTTTATAATTTTTATTGTACCACCTCTTTTGATGTATCAATCAACATAATGTCATCAACAAATATAACGCAACAGTGATCCTAAATTTCTTTTGTTATTTCGTTCATGACCAACATTGATAATTGATTGATTTGACCAATCAACTTCTATGGATATGAGAAAAATGGGAATTTTATTTATCTATTTAAACAAAAATGGACAATATGCATAGAAAAGGAAAGAATAAGGTGACAAAAATAATTGATTCAATTAATTAAATAAATAATCTTGTACTATATCTTATACTAGATGGATCTCTCCAAATATCTTTTCTTTTTTCTCATAATTTTAAAATTAAAATCCTTATTTCTCCTTGATTCACGTGTATATTTTCACATTTACCCGTCTAAATTTTCACATTTACCCGTCTAAATTTTCACATTTAACATGCTTTGATCTTATACTATATCTTATCTTATCTTATATTGTCGACATAAAAGATGGATCCCTCCTAATATCTTTTCTGTTTTCTCATAATTGTAGAATTAAAATACTTTATTCTCCTTAATTTATGTATATATTTTTACATTTACCCCTCTAAATTTTCATATTTAACACGCTTTAATATATCTTATATCTTATCTTATCTTATCTTATACTATATATCTTCTATTGTCATATACTATATATACATAATAGATGGATCTCTCCTAATATCTTTTCTTTTTTCTCAAAATTATAGAATTAAATCCTTAATTCTTCTTGATTCATGTGTATATTTTCACAGTTACCCCTCTAAAATTTCATATTTAACATGCTTTGATCTTATACTATATTTTATCTTATTTGTCTTATCTTATATCGTCTACAAAAAATGGATCCCTCCTAATACCTTTTCTTTTTTCTCATAAATTTATAATTAAAATCCTTAATTCTCCTTGATTTATGTGTATATTTTCACATTTAACACGCTTTGATCTTATACTATATCTTATCTTATATTATCTTATACTGTCTACATAAAAGATGGATCCCTCCTAATATCTTTTTTTTGTCATAATTTTAGAATTAAAATCCTTAATTCTCCTTGATTCATGTGTATATTTTCACATTCACCCCTCTAAATTTTCACGTTTAACATGCTTTAATATATCTTATCATATACTATCTTATAAGTTAAAGTTAGATCTCTCCTAATATCTTTTCTTTTTTCTCACAATTTTAGAATTAAAATCCTTAATTCTCCTTGATTCATGTGTATATTTTCACATTTACCCCTTTAAATTTTCACATTTAACACGCTTTGATCTTATACTATATCTTATCTTCTCCTATCTTATCTTATACTACCTACATAAAAGATGGATCCCTTCTAATATCTTTTCTTTTTTCACATAATTTTAGAATTAAAATCTTCAATTTTTCTTGATTCATGTGTATATTTTCACATTTACTCCTCTAAATTTTCAGATTTAACCCGCTTTAATATTTTCAAGTGTAACATCATGTCCTTTTGACTTCCCTCTTTATTAAATTGACTAATTATGTTAAATTCTATTTCATCTCTCTACATAGTTCAAGCTCTAAGCAGAATTTTTTTCCTCATCAAAATTAAAATGTTTATTCTTTTTTTTTTCTTGCTTCATTTTAGTTCACCTTTAATCTCGAGCTCCATAAAGACTCAAAATCATATAACAAATTCAATTTCAATTACATAATTCTTATACTATATACATAAAAGATGAATCTCTCGTAATATCTTTTCTTTTTATAATTATCACCTCCATTAAAATTTAAGCATCCGACCTTTCATATCCCGATTCCCATTCACCCTAAATCATATCCCATTTCCTGTTCATTTGAACAAACCTTTTTATAATTATCGCCTTCATTCTTTTATCACTTTCCATCTCCATTAAAATTCAAATTTGACTCTTCATCTTTCTCCATATAATTTATTCATTTTATTAAGGTAAATAAATGTCTTATCGTATTATTATTTTCCATTACATCTTTATTATCAATCCCATCAATTAACATGCAGTTTTTTTGATCTCTTATCAATTCATAGATAAAATGTTAATAAACGATAAAAGTTTATTGGTTATTTTTTTCTTTTATTGGTTTAGTTATTTGATTTTTATTAGATATTTAATCTTTTCCATACTCATCATTTCTATCTTTAATTTGTTTATGGCATACATTCATATGTAGTTTTGCATTCTTATGTTAGCCAATATTTATACTAAAATATTCTTGATTAAGACTGTAATATTGATTTTCATAATATCTACAACCAATCCATGCTTAAGCATCTCACCTAAATTTTTTATCGAAATCACACTTACTTTAACTGATAAAGGAAATAAATTTTATTATTTTTCGCAAAACAAATCGTATTTTTGTTGATTCTAAAGTAAAATATGTAAAACAAAGACCTCAATCATTTGGAGATTATTTGAACAAAAATAGAATTTATTTGAAAAATATTATGAAAATGAAAATTATGAAGAAACAATTTTTTTTGTATGATCAAAGAATTAAATTATAGAGGGAAACATTAATTATTTGTTTGAAGATAAAATTGGAATAAAAACTTCCATAAGAAAATTGTAACAAAATTTAATCAAAAATAATTACCAAGAATAATAAAGAAAACGTTGGTCTATTTAAAATTTAGAGTTAAGGAACAAGAATTATGGCATGAATAATTTTCAAAAATTTAGATGTGAATACATAAAACATTCAATATTTGACCTTTTATATGTTAATTTATGATTCAATTTGAAGTTATATACTCAACTCCTATCATTTAAAGAAACATTTTCAATTATTCCTTTCATCTATTTATTTTTAACTTACTTTAGTCCCCAATTAAATTTAAACCCCAATTATTAAATTTATTTCGTATTTAATACTCCATCACATCTTTATTATCATTCTCTTAGTTCAAAGGAAACATAATTTTTTTTATAAAAAAGTTTCTTATTATTCTCTACTTAATAATGAAAAACTATTAAAAAGGAAAAAGTCATTTACACTTTTACTTTAGTCTAAGATATTAGTCATTTTTCCTTTTTCAGTTTATTTACCCGATTTATAACTAGACAATTTCTCTTATTCATATTCATTATTTCTATTTTTTATTTGCATGCCTCAATTTCATCCTTATTAGAATGACTCCACAAACTTGGATTTGCAAAATCTTTTAATGATATTAGGTTCTTTTTTAAAAATCATCTGAAAATTACTATGATCGAATGGAATTTTTGAGTTTTTATTCTACAAAGAATGATGCATGCATTTTATTATATGTCGATGAACGTTGATTATTGATTTTTTTTATTTGTATACTATTATGAACTTATTTCTAGTTAAGAATACGTAATTCATGTTATATTATATAGGTTAATAGCGCCAATAAGAATAAAAGTCGCTATCGCTTATATGGATGACCGGGTTTTTATTGCTTTCATCAATAATTTTGTATCTCTTCGTGTTTATTTGAATTAGAATATTCTAGATTAAGATTACTATAGTAATTTTTATTACGAGTTCAACCAATCCTTTCATAAGTGCATAAATTTTTATATAAAACCGCACCTTTAATTGATTGAATTAAAAACTCTTATTGTCCTATTATTGTTGCTTCTCAAAGGAAAACATGCTAAGTACGATAGTAGTATTATAATTTATTTAAAGCACATAACAAAAATAGAGATTGCTTGCAAATATTATGGAATGAAATGAATGAAAAAATTATGGGTAAAAGAAAATTGATTTGTATCCTTAGGGAAATAAATTATGGAGCGAAACTAATATATATTTGAAATGAGTGGAATATAAACTTCCACAAAAAATTAAATAAAATCATAAGAACAATTGCTAAAATAAGAAAATTAGTCCAGAGTTTCAAAATCAAAGTTAAAGAACAATAATCATGGCATTTATATTATGTTGGTGGATCGTTTTAAGTTGGTAAGTTGTCCATGCCTAAAGTTTTGAGTTACTTGAACTTTTTTCCTATGTCTTTTGATTGCTACAATAAACAATTTTGGTTGTTACAATAAACAATTTTGGTTGTTTACATATAATTATCTTAATAATTATTGACTTTTTAATTTATTGAAAATGTAACACCTGATTTGAACCATTATATTCAATCTATGAGATAAAGATGATCAAATTTGACTTCAAATTGAAATAACAATATCAGTAATTGGAATTTATACATAGCATTTTGTATGGTTTTCATATAACTTTAAGTGATGAATGAAAAAGTAATCAACAATTTATTATGTATGGGTTACGTAATATTGAATACTAAATGTTATCCCTACATTCTTTATTTCCTTGTTCGTTATTTCAATGTTCAATAACATACTTAGCATAAATTTAAAATGTTTATTTTGCATCCTTATTCACTATTTCAATGTTAAATACCACAATTGACTTAAATTATTTTAACATTCATTTAGGATTCATATAGCTCTAATAATCACTGTTTGTTTCAATTAATCAAATTTTTACATATTATGTTTTTCGTAAACTGTTGTTCTTCTTTATTAGAAATGTTTATGTTTGTTTTTCAATGATTTTAATAGTATATGCACTAATATAATAACAAATTATTTAGGACTTCAATAACTATTAATGTGTAAGGAAAAATTAAAGGTTATGATTATCAAGTTATCTAGTCATATTCCATCATTTATGATGATTATTTTCAGGAAGTATGCTATGATTAAACTTTTGGGATATCTACACGTGAAAGGATTGATGGATTTAAAGAATGGTAAGTTGACAAATCCTAGATTTGATATGGATATGTATCCTATTCAAAGAAAATAGCTCTTGATGTTTCAACTAATATTTATGCAATAATATATAGAAAGTGTATTAATTTTTTTAGTTGTTTATTCATGGGAAAATAGTGAAATACAATGACAACTTAATATTCATTCTTTTTTGCAAAATTATACCCAAAACCATCATCTTGAGCATCTTCTGCTTAAAATTTAACACTCATACATACCTAAATTTAGTTCCAATTCTTTTGTGACACCAATTCGCACTAGTTAATGATGAATAAGACAAAGAAAGTTAATATTGAATTGGAAGTAAACTGATTTATTAATCAATAAATAAAGCCAAATATAATTAGCATACATTAAAAACAAGGATTTTCACACCAAGGGCTCCTCAATCCAGGGCAATAAGTTTTAAGGACAACACTTCCGAAAAATTAGTTGCAAGGATAATTTATAGAAAAATGATAAACGAAGTTATCATTTTCAGCTATATAGAAAAAATGATATATGAATCTATCATTTTCCTTAAAATGATAAATGAATTTATTATTTTCCTGTAAATTTTCCTTGAAACTAATTATTCAGAAGTATTGTCCTTAAAACTTATTACCTTGAAATGAGAAGCCTTTCAGCCTAATTTATGTATGTGAACTCTGTATTCATTCGGTATTTTGAATTTCCTTTATTGCTATATAATGCTTCCTATGAAGAAATATGATAGAGCATTGTTAAAGGGACTCCAAAATTGAATAAGGGGAGGTCGTTTTTTCATTTTTTGAAAAATTACTAGGGGATGTGCAAAAAAAATTCCCTCTCCCATTAACAAAACAATATAATCTCTAACTACCTCTAGGTATTCGGTGACCAATCATCGTTTTTTCAACTTTTTTCAACAAGACCTTATCAAAAATGGATTTCGATGAATCATCATTGATTTTTTCCTCATTTTTCAATAGATTGTTATTGAATTTTGCTATGTGTGAGAGGTAAAATTATGAACCATTTTATTTTGGGTGAAGTCCTTATAACAGATTTTTCCTAGGTGGAGTCTCCTTAAAATTGCACCCCCTCCAAATCTAAATATGCAGTCACTTTTTTAATGCCCACAAAATATGCATGCTAATTATTTAGGCAAAGGAAACACTTTGTCTCCAAAGAAATATATTCATGCCCACATAATACTTCTACAAAAATAAAATTGTACCTCCTTTATCCCGTACCATCCACAAAATTATAAATTAAAAAAAATCTACATCAACACATTCTATTGTAACTCCTCAATTATTTAAATAATAAAGGAAATGTTAGCTCCAACTTGCGTGTTCTCTTGTTTATATGTTTTTATTCCTATTTATTTAATATTTGATCTTTTTGTTATAGAACCAGCGGTTATAGATCTTAGATTACTATATATTCCCCATATATCATGGTTTTGTTCTACAAAAATTATAACATCGATTCCTAATGTAACCCTGCATATATTGGGAATTCAATAATCTCTTCGCTTATAGGTCGTATTTTCATCTCGGGGCTTTTGTACATATCCTAAATTAGCTTTATCATGTGTGCTGAAATTTCTTTTTACTTAGTATCCTCCAGATTACATCTCTTTATACCCTATTATTTGCTTTTTCTAAATAATAAAATAGTTATAAATCCCAGTTTTCATATTGATTGAAGAAAATTCCCTAGCAATAAATATGAAAATTAGGTCTCTATTATGAAAAAATAGAAAATACAAAGTAATTTTTACTTTTCTGATAGAAAAATGCAAGTTGACTTAAACTTTTCTGATTTATTTACTAAAGTTCTATAAAATTGGGAATGGTGAAAAAATGCAGTTATTTGATAAGAATATACTTAAATAATAATTATAACTAGTCGTGAGAAATTAAATTCGACTTTTTAATTTTTGAAAAGCTTTTAGAAAAGCAAAAATTAACTTGCACTTTCCACAGGAAAAGTGCAAGCTAGCTTGTGATTTTCCAGTTTTAGAAAATATGGACCTAATTTACAAAATCATTGCTATAGAATATTTTCTTACAACTACATTAAAATAGGGACTTGATGTGCAAAGCCCCTTTTCTGAATCCAAGACTATCGTACGCTAATCAGTTTGTTTACTCATAAACTACTATTAATTTTCTTGTAAAATGTATAACTTCTATTGTACGTCGACTTGACAAAAAAATGAATTGGTTACTTGATACCAACGACCAACCACTTAATCGTTGTTTTATATCCTTTTCCTATAATTTCATTGAGAACTAATTAGTTCAATTTCTCTATAGTTACCAAAACTTGGTTTATCACCCTTATTTTTAAAAATTCATGTTAATGCTTTTCAACCACTTATTTGGCCTTTTTCCTACTTTTTATTCTTTTATTAAATTTCATCATATATGTGAAAAATGATTTAAAATTGGATGGTTACAATTTGTGTGAAGACCCCTCCAAGCATATAATAATAATAATAATAAAATAAATATATTTACTTTAAGTGTCTTCTTTATCTACAATTTATTATAAAGGTGGAACCCAGTGCACAAGGTTCTCGCATGATAGTGGGCTTTGGAAGGTCGATAATGTACGCAGCCTTTCTTTTGTATTACGAAGAGGCTATTTCCGGACTCGAACCTGGACAGCCAGATCGCTATGTGAGTGACCTAACCATTGCGCCAATGCTCCACCTCTATCTGTTATTTATTATAACAATAAAAAAATATTATAAGAATAATATATATATATATATATATATATTATAATTTTATAGGTTTAATATATTTGGAGATAATATTTTTATTGTATCTATTATTTATTATAGCAATAAAAATATCATCTCCAAATATATTAAACCTACAAAATTATTATCCTCCTTCTCTAAATAATAATAATTTACATTGAAATAAATTAAAGTGTGCTTTAACAAACTTTTAATTATTGTAAATCACTTTATTTCTATATACTTTACAATAATAGTCTTAGTTCACATTGAACCTCTTAAATTTCATTATATGCATTAAAAAATGATTTAAAGTTCAAAGGATAAAGGTTGTGTAACAATCCATTCCAAATATATATGTATAATAATAAAGAAAATGAGACCAACGCCATTGTCCCAGTGGTTAAGTGATTCGGCTTTGGTGCGAAATGTCACAAGTTCGAAACTTGCATAGCGTGATTCGAACATATATTGACATGTGGTTTGTGTTCTGTTGTCACAATGGCATGTTGTATCTAAGTACCATTTCAAAAAAAAACAAAAAATATAATAATGCAGAAAATAAAGTATAAATAAATATAGTGTAATCTTAAATGAAAATATTTAAAATAATCTAATTAAATAATCCAAGTTTTAAAAAATAAAGTATATAACTAAATAAATAAAATGAGAGAATTAAAATCAGTTAGATAAATTAAATAAATAACATTTAGTGTAAATAAATATAAACAAAATTTAATTTAAAATATACAAAATAGTATGCCTCAAATGTTTATTCATTGCCAAATATTTATATGTATGTATCATCACTATTCTTCAGTTATGAAATGCACATTACCTTTAAAGATGACATGAAAAAATTTAGGGAGTATCATTTCCATGTACAGCCCAACATGGCAACATCCATATTGGTCGATGATATATTGCTCAAATAGCCACAAAGTCAAAAGTTCACACAAAGACTACATCATTGAACATCCTCAAGAAGGCTACTTATAGCACGTAACGCCAATAGTGTAATTTACATGGATATGTCATTGCTAGTTTTAGATGGGTAAAAGGTGTTTTAAACATCTTGTAATCATGGAAGAAAGAACAAAGCTTGGACGTGCAAGATAGGCTTCAGTCGAGAAATAAACAAGGAGTTGAAGTCCATGTGTGTTATTCGTGATTTTTAACGCTCGATGCTTTGATGACATTAGATTAAGAATGATGAAGGAATGTATCTGAATCTCACAGATGATCGAGTTCAGGATTGTAATATCTCCCATTCCAAGATCTAAAAATGAATGTTGATGATCCTGTAGTTATCACCAAAATTATTTTCGAGCGATAAGTGAGATCAGTTTCTCTCTCAATAACCTTAAGTAAACAAAGTAGCTAAATAAAATTTCCATGATACAAGTTGTAACGACCCTGAATTTTGAACAATTTAAATTGAAAATATTTAATTAATTTTAAATATTTGAACGATGATTTGACTTGAATTTCAAATTATCAGAATGAATTGGCGATTAAATTTTTGAATTTAATCTATTGAAAGTTGAATAAAATTTGAATCTTCAATTTTAAGCCGGTTAAAAATAATTTAAAGGCTTGGAAAATTCATATTGATAATACTGAAGGTAATAGAAGCTTCAGAATTGAATCTGAAAGCGATTTGTTCCGTTTTGAAATATTATCGTTTAAGTTGAATTTAAAAATAGCCTTCCAAGGCACAGTCTCGGAATTTGACGAAACCAGTTTCATTGGGTCCGTAATATTGAATTATTACCGGATTTCAATTTTCGTATTTATTGGAATTGTTTTATGAACATACGGCGTATAAACGCGTATAAAATTTAATTGAATTCAATTTGAATTTCTGTAACAACTGGGGTTTTGCCCAAAATTATAATCATCAATAAACGATTAAAGTTGACAGATATTTGCTGTTTATTGTTGAAATTTTTATAACGATAAAATCTTCGTCAATTAACGATTTAATATCGAATTGTTAATTTCTGTTAGAATTTGGAATTTGTAAATCGATTGAAATTATTTTATTTAAATTTTTATTTGTACGAAATGAATATATACACATAGTTTAAATTTAGCAACATGATTAAACAAAACACATTTAAGAAAATAAATACAAAACAAATCAGTTTTAAAAAGAAAAAAAAAGTAAAGAAAAAAATATATAAAACAAACACCATACCCTAACCCGTACCCCAACCATACCCCAGCCCATACCGATCCCCTTACCCCTTCTTTTGTAAAACACGACGCACCCCCTCCCCTTTCTCTATTTCGATCAGATGAAAAAAGAAATAAAAATGGCGGCCACGAGTTTCTTTCCTTCTTCGATCTGAAAATTAGGGCTTGTTTTCGTTCGCTCTAGTCTCTGGGCTTTGTAATATCGAAGGCATCGACATTAGCATTCGATCGATCCATGGCTTCGTCTTCCTCTTCGCTCGTCTTCAACTAGGGTTTCCGTTCGATTTCCACGGCTTCAACTCGTGAGCGATTCTAGCGAAGGTGAGTAATTTATGTTACTCACATCTGATTCGAACTGTTCGAATTCGTTTGCTTGTTTGTTTTCGTGGTCTTTGGCTTCGATTTGATTTCTTTGTTTGATGTTGATTTCGTACGTTCTTGTTGACTTTACTTTGATTTATTGCTTTGGTTTACCGGCCCTTGGGAGCTTCGTCTCTGGCCATCTATTTTTGCTTGAGCATTGCGCATATAGTTGCACTCCATCATATGTTTGGGTTCGAGTCTGATACTTTTTGGAGTTGCCATTTGTTAGCTTGTAGTCCCTGTACCCTCTGCGTCACCGCTTGCTGTTGTATGTTGTCCTGTTGCCTAAATTTTTTTTCGTTTGTTGCCTCAGTTACATTAAGCTGCACATGTTCACTGGCCCATAGGTTTTCATTTATAGCTACCTTGTCCTTTGGATTTTCGGGCATATATATGGGTTATCAACTTATCTGGAGTCACTTGTTCAAGTTGGCACTAGTTCATTTCTAAGTAGTTTCACTGGTGCAATTCCTTTTTGTGGTGCACTGATTTGAGTCTTCGTATACATGATATATGCACTGTGATGCCTCATTTTTACTTGTTGCTTTTGAATCTTGATGGAGCTGGCTTCCTTATGTCTCGGCCTTGAGTTGAGATTCTATGTGCATAACTGGTTCGCATAATTGATATGTAGTAACCTATAGCACTTGACTTCGGCATCCCTTAATTACATTGTAGTTGTTCTTATGTGTAACTGCAGTTTCATTGAAATTTTGATACTTGTTCGATTACTGTATTGACCTTGGATTTGTTCTAACTTGATACATTTGGATTTGAGCATACTTGAGTCTAGTTGTCACGAGCACACTCATGCCTACACTTCAGTTCACTGTCTAGAACTTCTGGCCAGATTCAGTTTGCAAATAGTTTTGTATATTTTTATAACTTGAACCCTTGCTTGAATTGGTCTCGGCCTTGATTTGAAACTGTTTAGTCGACTTCGATTACTTTGAGTATGTGATATTTTTGATGGCTTCAGCCTTGATTGATACTGCATTTCTTGGTTTCTGACTTCACTCTCTCTGGTTTCATGTTGATGTACTGGAATCAGATACTTTTCAAAGTCGCCCTGTCCAGTTTCATTTGAACATAGTTATATTTGCATTTGGTCATATGTTAGAAACAGATACATTGTATTATCATTTGCATTTGGTTCTGAGGTTATACTTCATTGTGCATTAGTCCACTTGAAGTTGTTGCCCTGCACATCGTTCACTTTTATCTAGTATTGCATGAAAATGCTATCACTGTCCCTGTGGTTTCAGACCTGCACATACCTGTGCCATTTCTTTTCTTACCTTTGATTCATTTTGCCATGTGTAGTTGTTATGTACATTTACTTGTGTACATATCTCATATTTACTTTGGTTGCATTCATTCTGTTTTTGAGTCACTTTAACCTGTGCATTCATTGTTTGTTCACTTATGACCAGTTGCATTTTGTAGTGGCCATTGTCTTCACTTGAATTCGTTACCCACTGATATCATGTGAAGTAGTGCTGCATTGTGTTCATCTCTGTAGACACTGCACAGCTTTGGTTGTTTATGTTTGCATCTGCTTGTGATTTCCAGTCTCTGTAGTTCTTCTTTGTGGGTCTGCATCCATTATGATATCTGAAACTTGGGTAGTCTTGGTGCAGTTGACCATCATGTAGGGCTGTTCTGATTTGGTAGCATTGCATTTGCTTTTGATCATTTCCATATTGGTTCATTTGTGCATATGTAATTATTGGGTTGCTTTGTGTTCCCTTGGCATTAAATGTTGTACTGTCTGTATATTTGGGATTGACCTTGTTCACTTGCATGTTTTATTGACCATTCATTCATGTTCAGATCACTTATCATATAGTCTGCATTGAGTCACTTGAGTCCTTCATATCAGTAGCATTCATGCTGCTCTCTGCATACTTTGATCCATTGATGTTGTAATCTGTTCATTACATTAGTTCTGGACATTTTGTTTCTCGACCTATTGTAGTGAAATCTCATGTATATACATTTTGAAGCTTGCACTGTCCAGTTGTATAGCTAACTTTGTGAACTCTTTGACCTTTGTATGTCATGGCTTAGGTTCTGATAGTCGAGCTTGACTTTGTTGCTACTTGAGCTTGAAACTGCTTCTTTTCCATGTACCTGTGCACTGCAGCCACCCAAAAATCGACAGTTTTGAATTGATATTTCTTTGCGTCGTGATGCATTGATCTTTTATGGTGTTTGGCGAGGCCGTACACGCGTGCGTATACGGCAGCCAATCGAACTTCGATGGTTTTTAAAGTGACAATTTCAATTGTTTTAAATTGATTTAGTCGATTTGATAAATTGTTTATTTATCTCTGTTGATGATTTAAATCTGCTGATTTATTGTTAAACACTGTTAAGTGTTATATTTTCGTTATCCGATTTCTTTGTTAAAAGAGTCGGATAGACGAGAATTATTGTGACTGACGTCTACTTAAATTATTATTGCTTCTATGCACTAATAAACTGGTTTAAATTAGACTGACCTATGTATTATTTTCTTTTGAATATAATACTCGGGTCAGACCGAGTATTTTTACAGCTTGAAGATTTTCGAGCAGCGAAGTTAGAGAGAGAGAGTAAAGAATTATTTTTAGTTTCAGAAGAAAATTGTATTTTAAGATATTCCGCTGTATCAGTATTAAAATTGTATAAACTCTGATGTATTCAAAAAGATTTATAGTAATGAAATAAAGATTCATTTGTTTTTAATTCATTGTTATTATTCTGTGTTTCTGTGGCTGATTCTGTTTAAACCTTATAAACTAAATAACAATTCGTCTTTTTGAACGTTTCTAGTTGGTTTAATTACCGACTGGAGGCGGTCAGAAGGGGGAATGTTACAGAGTGGTATCAGAGCTTTGGTTTACACAAAGCTTAGTTTATGATGTTTAATATGAATAGTTACTAGAAACACTTTTAAAGAAAACGTTTTTCAAAATCTAAAAAAGTATAAAATTGTTTGAATGGATTTGAAATTTAACTAAAGGAAGTTAAATAAATTGAACTGGATTAGATAAATTATTGAAATGGAAAGTTAAACTTGAAAGATAAGTGATTATATAATATGAATTGGGAAGTTTAAATTTAATAAGTTGTATAACTTATAAAATGAGAAAATTTAAGTAAAACCAATTGTTAAAATGTTTGAATAGTTTTGTTAAGTAAAACAAAATTTGAATTTTGAATGCGATATGAATTTGACTTTAGTAAAAGTTAAATAAAATAGAATTTCAAATAAATTTGAGACAAACTTAAGCTGTATGGTGAAAATAAATGCAAGTGAAGATAAAATGAAACATAGCTTAAGTAATGTTGAATGAGGTTGAATTTGATATCAAAATGAATTGATAAAGTGAAGAATGAATATGAATTTGAATTATAGAAAGGAAATTCAACTTTAATTGTAAAAGTGAATTTGTGAATATGGTGAGTATAAGAATTCAATCAGAATTAGAATATAAACCAATTGAAATTAAGTGTGTTAAACCAAATTGAATGTAAGCAAAGTAAATAAATTTGGTTAAGTTGAATGTGCATTGGTTGCTAGTTGATCGTATGGAAATTCATTAAGTGTTAATGAAATTGAATTAATGGAAATTGAAAGCTATGTAATTGAATTCAAATTGAAAGATAAGTAAATTTAAATAGAATCAAATTTGATTTGAATTGAAAGCAAACTAACTTGAATATAAATTAGTGAAAGTGTACTAATTTAATATTAATGAATGTTAGTAAAATCCAATGTAAATGAATCAAATGCGATTAGATTGAAAACCAAGTCGATGAATGGTTTACTAAAGAACTAGTAGATTATTTTGGAAATGGAAAACTGATAAATTTATATAATAGTATAAATTGAAAATTTTGAATTATTATAAACGGCTTAAATTGAAGATTTGAAAGTGTCAATATAATATTGGAATTGTATAAGTGTTAAAAATGAAATATTAATGGATTTCATAAGTAATGGAATTTAAAAGTTTTATAATGTGAAGTTATAAAATGAATCGAAGTTGCGAAATAAAAGAATTTATAAGTAATTCACTTATAAATTAAAATTCGATATAAAATTGAGTTATAAAGGAATGGTTAATAAAGCAATTTTTATGAATTGAAGTCTTTATAAATAGGAATGGAATTTATAAACGTTGTTTATAAATCTGAAAATGACTTATTTTGGATAAGTAAATCTTTATAGCTTGTTAAATGAAGTATATTCACGATTTTGGACAGTGAATATATTATTGAATAAAATGGACATGTTTGGGAAAGTGATATTTTAAAACGAAGTTAATTGTTTTAAAAAGATGTTTTCAAAGGCATTGAATATCGAAACCATAGATTTCAACATTCATTGTTGAAATAGACGTTTTCCAATATAAGGAGATGGTGGACTATAATACTGTTGTTATAGTAAATGATTTCCGAAAGGAAATGTTTTGTATAGTATTGGGATTTATATATCTATCTAAATTTCGAATCCCTATACTAGTGATTTTGAGTTGTCGTAACGATGTTTTACGTAACATTCGTTTTGACTCAAATAAATATGTGAAAGAGAATGATTTCCTTAAAGATGAAATATATACTTAATTTTGATTTAAGTATATCGAATATTTTCAAATGTTGAAAATAAATGGATTTGTGAATTACTTATTTTTAAATAAGTATGGAAATGTTTTTCCAATATGAAATGAAATGTTGTGAATATATTCCGTAAGGGATAAATGATTTGAAATTCATTTTTGAAGTCGAAGTTGAAAAGTTAAATGAGAAATTTGAACAATTAGTTCAATTTGAAATTTTTCAAAAGATTGAATCGTTAAGTTAAAATTGAGTTTAACTTCGACATCAAAGACAATATAAGTTGAGCTTTGAATTTCAGATGATGATTTGGATTGTATGTCTAACATTGTGAATTGATGACATAGCAATTGATCTCTATTAAATATATATCTGTTGGTGGCGGAGAATTTATTCTCTTAGCTTAACACCCTTCTCTGAGACGTACGAGCTCAGAGGTTATATATCGATAGACATCAATTCTGTGTTGAGAATTGACGATGTAAGCGTGAAATCCAAATTGAATGATAAATGGAATTATGAATATGAATTAGGTTTGAGATAACCTTAAATTTCCAAATCGACTTAGAGGAAAATTTTGAAATCCTCTATTTTGTTATGAATATGAGATATGTAAGTTTTTAGAACTTATATATATGAATGCGGTAAATTTGAAACCGTTAGTTTAGAAAGACATTGTTATGGAAATATTATGTATGTTTACATAGATGTTATATGTACGAAATGTGAAATGAAGTACTACATATATATGATATTATGTTTTCTAAACTGAGGATATGGAAAAGTACCTTCCATTTATTATTGGAGAAGGTATTGGAACTCGTGAAGAGTGTCCATTTGAAATTCGTAGCTACGTAGAATTTTCCATAAGTTGGAATGTCCATTTGGACTAGAATCCCTCGTGATGGGATCATGTTGATTATGATGTATGTTAGCGTAATTTGAGGGGCGAGATGCCCACAGTTACAAGCGATTCCACTGGGATAGTGGCGTAACCGCCGGGTAAACTGCAATCTAATGCCAGGCGAAATTTGAGGGGCGTGATGCCTACAGACACGAGCGATTCTACTGGGATAGTAGCGTAACCGCCGTGTGTACTGCAATCTATGGCGACAACCATGGCGAAATTTAAGAGATGTGAAATCTACAGCCACAAGCGACTCTACTGGGATAGTAGCGTAACCGCCGGGTGGAACTGTAATCCATGGGGGAACGTGCTTTCCATATCCATTTTTTAAAAGAATTTTTTAAAAGTATTTTCACTGGGAATTGAAGCAAGTATGTTTAGTACTTGGAGATTTTTAGACCTGCGCCTGGCCAGCGTATGCCTAATGTCTGTGAGAACGAAGATGGACTTGTTAAATTTCGAGTTAGCAAGTATTTTCAAACTGTAAATAGCAAATCAATGATCTGAAAGTAAAATTTCATAATTCCTACTTAATGAACTAAGGAAGAGGATCTTTGTAATGTTTTGAAAGTCCACAGCTTTGGAAGAGATATATATTATATAAATCTCTAACGTGAAGAATTTTAAGTTTGAATCTGAGTGTTGTAAATTAAAAATTTAGTAAAAGACTTTTGGGTTTTGATTTTTGAAAATCAATGAACAAAAGAGAAGATAAACAAAACTAATGATATTAAACCAATGAAATGAATCCTATATTCATTTATTTGTAATAAGTTTTAAGCTTAGAAAAATTGAGTAGAGTATAAATATTGATGAAAATCTAACAACTTTTCCTTTTCGTGGACGAAAAGTTTTTAAGGAGGGGAGTTTGTAACGACCCTGAATTTTGAACAATTTAAATTGAAAATATTTAATTAATTTTAAATATTTGAACGATGATTTGACTTGAATTTCAAATTATCAGAATGAATTGGCGATTAAATTTTTGAATTTAATCTATTGAAAGTTGAATAAAATTTGAATCTTCAATTTTAAGCCGGTTAAAAATAATTTAAAGGCTTGGAAAATTCATATTGATAATACTGAAGGTAATAGAAGCTTCAGAATTGAATTTGAAAGCGATTTGTTCCGTTTTGAAATATTATCGTTTAAGTTGAATTTAAAAATAGCCTTCCGAGGCACAGTCTCGGAATTTGACGAAACCAGTTTCATTGGGTCCGTAATATTGAATTATTACCAGATTTCAATTTTCGTATTTATCGGAATTGTTTTATGAACATACGGCGTATAAACGCGTATAAAATTTAATTGAATTTAATTTGAATTTCTGTAACAACTGGGGTTTTGCCCAAAATTATAATCATCAATAAACGATTAAAGTTGACAGATATTTGCTGTTTATTGTTGAAATTTTTATAATGATAAAATCTTCGTCAATTAACGATTTAATATCGAATTGTTAATTTCTGTTAGAATTTGGAATTTGTAAATCGATTGAAATTCTTTTATTTAAATTTTTATTTGTACGAAATGAATATATACACATAGTTTAAATTTAGCAACATGATTAAACAAAACACATTTAAGAAAATAAATACAAAACAAATCAGTTTTAAAAAGAAAAAAAAAAGTAAAGAAAAAATAAAATAAAACAAACACCATACCCTAACCCGTACCCCAACCATACCCCAGCCCATACCGATCCCCTTACCCCTTCTTTTGTAAAACACGACGCACCCCCTCCCCTTTCTCTATTTCGATCAGACGAAAAAAGAAATAAAAATGGCGGCCACGAGTTTCTTTCCTTCTTCGATCTGAAAATTAGGGCTTGTTTTCGTTCGCTCTAGTCTCTGGGCTTTGTAATATCGAAGGCATCGACATCAGGATTCGATCGATCCATGGCTTCGTCTTCCTCTTCGCTCGTCTTCAACTAGGGTTTCCGTTCGATTTCCACGGCTTCAACTCGTGAGCGATTCTAGCGAAGGTGAGTAATTTATGTTACTCACATCTGATTCGAACTGTTCGAATTCGTTTGCTTGTTTGTTTTTGTGGTCTTTGGCTTCGATTTGATTTCTTTGTTTGATGTTGATTTCGTACGTTCTTGTTGACTTTACTTTGATTTATTGCTTTGGTTTACCGGCCCTTGGGAGCTTCGTCTCTGGCCATCTATTTTTGCTTGAGTATTGCACATATAGTTGCACTCCATCATATGTTTGGGTTCGAGTCTGATACTTTTTGGAGTTGCCATTTGTTAGCTTGTAGTCCCTGTACCCTCTGCGTCACTGCTTGCTGTTGTATGTTGTCCTGTTGCCTAAATTTTTTTCCGTTTGTTGCCTCAGTTACATTAAGCTGCACATGTTCACTGGCCCATAGGTTTTCATTTATAGCTACCTTGTCCTTTGGATTTTCGGGCATATATATGGGTTATCAACTTATCTGGAGTCACTTGTTCAAGTTGGCACTAGTTCATTTCTAAGTAGTTTCACTGGTGCAATTCCTTTTTGTGGTGCACTGATTTGAGTCTTCGTATACATGATATATGCACTGTGATGCCTCATTTTTACTTGTTGCTTTTGAATCTTGATGGAGCTGGCTTCCTTATGTCTCGGCCTTGAGTTGAGATTCTATGTGCATAACTGGTTCGCATAATTGATATGCAGTAACCTATAGCACTTGACTTCGGCATCCCTTAATTACATTGTAGTTGTTCTTGTGTGTAACTGCAGTTTCATTGAAATTTTGATACTTGTTCGATTACTGTATTGACCTTGGATTTGTTCTAACTTGATACATTTGGATTTGAGCATACTTGAGTCTAGTTGTCACGAGCACACTCATGCCTACACTTCAGTTCACTGTCTAGAACTTCTGGCCAGATTCAGTTTGCAAATAGTTTTATATATTTTTATAACTTGAACCCTTGCTTGAATTGGTCTCGGCCTTGATTTGAAACTGTTTAGTCGACTTCGATTACTTTGAGTATGTGATATTTTTGATGGCTTCAGCCTTGATTGATACTGCATTTCTTGGTTTCTGACTTCACTCTCTCTGGTTTCATGTTGATGTACTGGAATCAGATACTTTTCAAAGTCGCCCTGTCCAGTTTCATTTGAACATAGTTATATTTGCATTTGGTCATATGTTAGAAACAGATACATTGTATTATCATTTGCATTTGGTTCTGAGGTTATACTTCATTGTGCATTAGTCCACTTGAAGTTGTTGCCCTGCACATCGTTCACTTTTATCTAGTATTGCATGAAAATGCTATCACTGTCCCTGTGGTTTCAGACCTGCACATACCTGTGCCATTTCTTTTCTTACCTTTGATTCATTTTGCCATGTGTAGTTGTTATGTACATTTACTTGTGTACATATCTCATATTTACTTTGGTTGCATTCATTCTGTTTTTGAGTCACTTTAACCTGTGCATTCATTGTTTGTTCACTTATGACCAGTTGCATTTTGTAGTGGCCATTGTCTTCACTTGAATTCGTTACCCACTGATATCATGTGAAGTAGTGCTGCATTGTGTTCATCTCTGTAGTCACTGCACAGCTTTGGTTGTTTATGTTTGCATCTGCTTGTGATTTCCAGTCTCTGTAGTTCTTCTTTGTGGGTCTGCATCCAATATGATATCTGAAACTTGGGTAGTCTTGGTGCAGTTGACCATCATGTAGGGCTGTTCTGATTTGGTAGCATTGCATTTGCTTTTGATCATTTCCATATTGGTTCATTTGTGCATATGTAATTATTGGGTTGCTTTGTGTTCCCTTGGCATTAAATGTTGTACTGTCTGTATATTTGGGATTGACCTTGTTCACCTGCATGTTTTATTGACCATTCATTCATGTTCAGATCACTTATCATATAGTCTGCATTGAGTCACTTGAGTCCTTCATATCAGTAGCATTCATGCTGCTCTCTGCATACTTTGATCCATTGATGTTGTAATCTGTTCATTACATTAGTTCTGGACATTTTGTTTCTCGACCTATTGCAGTGAAATCTCATGTATATACATTTTGAAGCTTGCACTGTCCAGTTGTATAGCTAACTTTGTGAACTCTTTGACCTTTGTATGTCATGGCTTAGGTTCTGATAGTCGAGCTTGACTTTGTTGCTACTTGAGCTTGAAACTGCTTCTTTTCCATGTACATGTGCACTGCAGCCACCCAAAAATCGACAGTTTTGAATTGATATTTCTTTGCGTCGTGATGCATTGATCTTTTATGGTGTTTGGCGAGGCCGTACACGCGTGCGTGTACGGCAGTCAATCGAACTTCGATGGTTTTTAAAGTGACAATTTCAATTGTTTTAAATTGATTTAGTCGATTTGATAAATTGTTTATTTATCTCTGTTGATGATTTAAATCTGCTGATTTATTGTTAAACACTGTTAAGTGTTATATTTTCGTTATCCGATTTCTTTGTTAAAAGAGTCGGATAGACGAGAATTATTGTGACTGTCGTCTACTTAAATTATTATTGCTTCTATGCACTAATAAACTGGTTTGAATTAGACTGACCTGTGTATTATTTTCTTTTGAATATAATACTCGGGTCAGATCGAGTATTTTTACAGCTTGAAGATTTTCGAGCAGCGA
This sequence comes from Allium fistulosum, assembly GCA_030737815.1. Classification (NCBI taxonomy): domain Eukaryota; kingdom Viridiplantae; phylum Streptophyta; class Magnoliopsida; order Asparagales; family Amaryllidaceae; genus Allium; species Allium fistulosum. The sequence continues at coordinate 513,009,884 of CM060906.1, read as the reverse complement.
AGTTAGAGAGGGAGAGTAAAGAATTATTTTTAGTTTTAGAAGAAAATTGTATTTTAAGATATTCCACTGTATCAGTATTAAAATTGTATAAACTCTGATGTATTCAAAAAGATTTATAGTAATGAAATAAAGATTCATTTGTTTTTAATTCATTGTTATTATTCTGTGTTTCTGTGGCTGATTCTGTTTAAACCTTATAAACTAAATAACAATTCGTCTTTTTGAACGTTTCTAGTTGGTTTAATTACCGACTGGAGGCGGTCAGAAGGGGGAATGTTACACAAGTTGTCTTTACATTTTAATATCCCAATACGTGCTCACGTATGGGTAAATAAAATTAAAACATAGACAGTAATCACTACACCAAAACAGGTGATTCCCAACGAGTATAATTGTCAAAAACAGTTTCAGCAACGCTTATTAGCGTCGCTGTAGGGGCGTCGCAATTTATTGCCAACGCTTATAAGCGTTGGAAGGTTGTATTCACCAACGCTTATAAACGTTGGTATATATTATTTAGCAACGCTTATACGCGTTGGAAGGTTGTATTCGCCAACGCTTATAAACGTTGGTGTATATTATTTAGCAACGCTTATAAACGTTGGCAAATTAACCATCCAACATTGTTTAATTTTCTATGCTGATGCTTATAAGCGTTGGTATATTTTAATTGCCAATGCTTATAACGCTTTAACAGCATTATTATACTACATTCAATAGGAACCCAAAATTTACAATATTCATGATCAAATAACAACATAAATTTCATAGTCAACTACTTCATAACAATGTCAACTACTTCATAACAGGTACAATACATAATTAAGTTGGTTAATTCAATACATAATCAACTACTTCATAACAAGTTGGTTACAGCTTTTACAGCTCGAGCCATCTTCACTTGTTTTATAGAAGAAGTAAAAGTAATTGCTCGACAATAATTTTTCTTCGTGTCGGAACCAAAAACTTCCGCAATTGGGTCATCTTCAAGATCTTCGACTCCACCCTTAGAACTATCATCCAACTTCCACTTTTTTCCACTTCCTTTAGAAGTGCCTGCATTTAATATCACGTTAAATTGAATTTGCAGTTCCTTTATAAAAATTAAATTGAACATTAAATTAAGTTGATAATTAATAATGTAACTGGGCTCAAACTGCCAGCATGCCTGCATTTGGACTTTAGGCATGCCAGCAGTTCCAAGTCCTGTGACTTTAGGCATCTTCCCTCAGCTATCTTGATAGAGATACCACAATTTATGTGCACTGTTGCCAACAGATAAGACTTTACTAAAATGACAAACTTAAACTTCTATCATGTCCAACCAACAACAATGTCACGTGATTATTCTAGATTACAAACCTTTGATATTATTGTAGATGCGGGATATAAGAATGTACACTGATACAAATGAAATTCTATATAATAAAATGACTTGTATGTTGTGATCCTAAGTAAATTATACTTAAAAGGAGAACTTTTATATATGATTAAGCACCAGTATTTTTGCAAATAAAAGACAGTAAAAAAGTGAGAAGGAGAAAAAAATAGTAAAAACCCAGTTCATAGCAAAATCAATTTGATATCAACTAAAATTACTGAAAATCACAGTACATATGTTTTTCAGTATTATACAACCATGGTTACATGCACCATAATAGGACAGATGTCAGGAAACACCAGCTTCAACTTGACACCCATCTCGTTCTCTGTCTCTAAATCAAATGTTAACCCACTGGATAATAAAATAGCATGATGGCAATAAAATTATCTATTGTTTTTTCTTCTAGAAGAAGGTAAATCCAAAACACCATCGACTAAAATTAGAATAATTTAACTATAATATGCTTACATTTGATAGTATTGGGTAGGTGGTGTCTTCATATACAAAGATGCCGCATTATTTTTATGGCCCTTCATTTAGTTTTAAATTAGTGTCTGAAGTTCTGTAAGTTCAAATGAAAAGTACATGTGAATGGTCTAAACAAAAGACAGAAGTCTAATGATTTAAAAGAATAAAAATAAATGTCGATATTTTAACCTAATATAAACCCGTATGCTAAAACACGACTGAATTGGATGACTGATAGTAATAGTGGATGATTGATAACAGGGAGATGAACTAGAAGAGGTAATATATTGCAGAGGTGGAGAGATTTGCATAGAAAGCAAGGAAGGGGTGGATGACTGAATTGGAAGGGAAGTTTGAGAAATGGAGGTAGGGGGTAATTAGCTGAAGATATGGGGTGTAAATAAGAAGGAAAGGAGAAGGAAAGAGTCGGGGATGAGGTGGTATCACTATGCAGCGTACCATAAGAAGTTGTGCACAATGCACCTGAAGTGCACAATGTATCAAAAACTGTTCTGCATAAGTCACCTGAAGCACTTGTGCACAATGGACTGGAAAATGGTGTGCGCAATGCAGTGGGAACAAGTGTGCACAATGCACCAGATATTTATATATAGTGTTGTATTGCCAACTCAGAGTGTGGTCCATGTTCATATAGGGTTCTATATATAGTTTACGGGCAAATTATATCTGGATTCCAACTTTTGCTTTTGAAATGCCATCAACAAAAATTTACATCCCACTGTTCCTTTTCATCCCAACCCTACTTAAAATACCATGAATTTGGTATTTGGTGTTGTATACGAAAGATTTGATTTTGGCAATGTGTTATGTTGTAGATTTGTTTCAACAAGGATTAAAAGAAAATTAAGTGGTACAAATATAATTGACCATACTTATGAATCCATTCTATTATAAGCATTGATATTTTACCTCAGGACTTATATACCACTTGCTTTCATGGTCTCGATGGGGAATGTCATTACGATTGATTTTACCATATAACAGCCCATTTGTGATGTTTACTCTCTGTAAAGAAGAAAGCACTTCATCCACCCTCACAAATGCATCATCATCTGTTTTCATAACATACTTTGCCGACACTACATTTGTCTGTTCAAAGCCAAGAAAAAAACAGCGTTAACAATTTAGAATGATTGTACACAATTATACTGCAACAGCGTTAGAGATATATACCCCATATATGCAAATAGCAAGAGTCTTCCATGTGATCAAGGTATAATAATCGACAATTGGTATAAGTTGTACATCCCCATAAGTCCGTGCCTCCTCCCAAAGCTCTTCATTCACTAATTGATTCTTGTGCTGCATTAAAATATTACTACAGCTAAAAAATCTTCAAGAATGATTAGTGCATATATAACAAATCAATGCAGCTATGGAATCAAGATTATTAGACTGGGTAAGTATAGAGCTAGTGGAGAACTCGACATTAAAAGAGTAATAGTAAAAAAGAGTGAAATTTATACCAGGCCAACGAAGAATCGAACGACTACTCTTCCAGACTTCACATCTTCAAACTGCATCCAAGTTCTACGAATGGCCATTCTACGCCTAAAATTATTTGCCGTTGAAAATACCCCAATAAACAGATCTACTGGTTTATGGATTTCAATTATAGGCGACTTTAGCATTTCCAAATCAACTACATGATCAAATTCTTCTGATGTGGGCAGTCCGCTAGCTAGAACAGATATCAATTTAAAGTCGCCTGAAAACCTTGCCTCATTAACCAGCCATGGCTCCAAACTCTGATAAAAAAGAAGAAAAATCAACATAAAAACCAACCAAGTTTTGAATAAGAGAAGCTACAAAATGAATTACCTCTTTTGCCTCATTAACCAGCCATGATTATTACCAGTTTTTGCAGCGGGATTGCAAGATACGATAGCCGGCTCCGCCTCAACAACTGAAATCTCCTATTGTGGACTAGCCGCAATCTCAGAAGAAGCAACTGCCACCGCGGACATCGCCTCATCGATTACTTGTGGTTGCGCTGCGCCAGTGGCTGGCTCGGTACTGAAACCTCCGCGTCTGCTTCGAGATAGACCTCCCATCTGACGCGTACGAATAAGAAGTCGCGAAGGTCATCTGCTGGTCGGAAGCATGGTTTTTTTCTATTACTTTCTGAAATCACAATGTTACCAAAAAAAATTGTGGAAACGATTTGGGGAAAACGCGAATTGGAGAATTGGAGAATGAACGTCAGAGAGTGGAAACGATTTGGGGAAAATGCGGTCAGGGATAAGCGTGGCTAGGGTTAAGCGTGATATGTTATTCAATTACAATTTTTCCCTAGTATATTTCAATTAACTCCAATTAAACCAAGGCTTATAACGAAAATAAGTGTCGCCGTATTTAAAAGTGTAAATTTTTATTTTCAGTAACACTTATATTGGATAGCGTCACTTATTAGCGAGACTAAAATGCAACCCATATAAGTGTTGCCAAATGAAAAAAAAAGTGTTGCCAAATGACTGTTTTGGTGTAGTGAATGTCATACACGATATATGAAGATGTCGGCACGAACACTTAACAATTATATAACCTGGTTTACAGCAGCTGAATGAAAAATAAAATTTATTATCTACTAAGCCTCCTGCTCCATCTTTGGAGCTTTTATTTGCCTTCAAGTAAACCTGTGAAAATCCATATGCTTAACTACTCAAATGAGTATCTGTTAGTTTATGAGAAACATAATAATAAAAACATAGGTTAGACACAAAGTCTAGTGTGAATAATACATTTTCCTACAAATAATATATAACGAGAGCATTCACATAGAAAATTGGTTTTTTCCCTCGCTAAATCATTAATAATAATTACATCCCGTTACAAACATCATATATGAGCGTAAGCCCATAACCAATATTTTAAATAAAAGTACACCATATACTTAACATACAATTATGAACCATGTTATACATTCATCAAATTTAGCATAAGTATACCCTATACTTATCCACATTTCACGAACCATGTCATATAGTTATCAGTCATATTAATGTGCATCACCTAGACTCTTATTCAGGTGTCAGTTTTCAAAGTTATCCTTAACTTTATTTAGTTATTACCTCGCTAGGTCTATCTATCACTAATTCATCTTTTTAGTCGAACAACTTCACTTGTGAATGATCGCTTAACCACCTTGGAAGCCACTTTGACTCTCCTAGGACTTGAATGTAAGCACCCTGAATACATTCTAGTAACCATCCTTACTAAGTGTTAGTATCCTCTCTTAGTCCTAGAAACACTTATGCTTCATGTGGATTCATTCTTAGAGTTAAATTTTCTTAATTGAACCCAATTGACTTTCCAAGTCTTTGCACCCTACCATAGACCTATTGAATTTACATAACTAAGCCTTTACACCCCGCCATTCAATTTATCTATGAGTGGGTATATTTTAAGATCATATGTTCAATTCATTTCTTTCATTTATTAGCTGGGTAATCTACACATTCCATCTGCCTTCATGTTTAGATAAAAAAACCTTAAATTTTTCAGATAAAGCATTTTTATTTTTAAATGATATAACTTACCATTTCTAGCTTTCCTAAGCTTAGCTCTTTTCTCATTTTCATGTAAGTTATTACATTTTTAACTTATCATTTCTTCATAATTCCATATGCTATGAAATTTAAATAAAATACCTGGGAAATTGGCTTCCAATGTCCTTATATATTCATATATTTTAATTAGTGGATTTATTTCCATTTTCTATTGCATGTGATACTTATCGGGTCTAAATTCAAGCTATCGTATATCCAGCTATCACATACTTAAGCTATCGGACTTCATAGGCTAGCTAATGCACATATAAGTTGCCATGCATCAAAGACTATGCTATCGCTTTTCTAATCCATCGTGCTTCTAAAACTATGATATCGCACATCTAAGCTATCACGCCTGAAAAGTTAGTTATCGCATGTTTAAGATATGGAACTTCTAACTTTGGGCTATCGAAGGCCTAATATTTTTAGCCATCGAATGTCTAATATTTTAACTATTGCAAATCTAACTTGATAACTATCAAAGTCTAATCTTATTACTATCCTAGTTTAACTTATTGCAATTGGAGGTCTAACTTCATTGCTATTGCATGTCTAACTTTATGGCTATCGCAAGTCTAACTTCATTGTTATCGCATGTCTAACTTTATGGTTATCTCATGCATAAACTATTGAAGGTATAAGCTATCGCAAAATTAAAAAATAGTCTATCGAAAATATAGCATAGGCTATCATAGGTTTAACATGGCGAATCTTGAACTAAGTGAAAAACCGATATTTTTCCTTAATAATGTAACAACTTTTTGACTAATCTTTTATACATATCAATTGCTTATTCATTACTTTTATATTATAGCAGAAATCACATATGTCATCCATGATTTATTCCTTTAGTTACTCCTTAATTAATCACTTTCTTTGATTATTTCACTAATTAGGTATATTTTTTGTCTTACCATTTAATTCATATAAGTTCGAAAAATCATGGTAAAATTCCAAAAAATTCACAGAAATTCGAAAATAATTTCTTTTAACTTCACTAAAAAATTCATATCAAAATATTAAATTAAACGTCTTTAAATATTAATTTACAGCCAAAACTTTCCATTTTCCACTTTTAAAATTCATAATAAATTATTTACTCATCAAAAAATTATAAAAATTAAAACCACCTCTATTTTAAAATTCTAAACAACATGTTAAAATTTCAAACCATTTGGAGTTAATTAATTCATGTTTTACGCTTGAACATGTTCCAAACCATGTCAGATAACAGGCAAACGTGTATAGATTTATTTTATTATTATCAAAACCGATTATTATCATACAAATCAGTGCAAACATGTAGAATCCAAATTCAGATGAATTAGGACATGAAAATTAGGGCAAGAATTACTTATCGAAGTTGAAACTTGGTTAGTGATCACTTCTTTTCTTTAAAATGAAAATTTAAATCCTTTCTTTGTTTTGTTTTCCTTTCCTTTCCTCTTCCTAGTAATGGTGGCCTTGGTTGGCTTTTGTTTTGGTTTGGTAGAGTGAATGAATGAGAAGAATAATATATTTTAGGGGTATAAGAGTTAGTAATTTGGGGTTAAGCTAATCCTCCTTGGGCTAATCTTATTAATTCCTTAGTCCCCTTCATTATAATATTCCCCCTTTTATTCTTTAATATGGCCGAAATTAATTGCACTATGTTATACCATATTTTGGCGAAGGACTTTTAAATATATATACCTAAGGTAGAAGGGTCTATGGGAAGCCCATCCCAAAAGGATATCGACAAAACTAAAAGGAGTGGACGCCCTTTTAACCTCGAAGCCCAAGATAGTCATAAGAAAGGTATAAAGCCTAGACTTAAAAGTTTAAAACCCAGAGAGTTATGTACCAAAGGGATCAATAAGTTAAAGGCTTAACTAACTTTCCAAAAGATGGAATCACTGAAAGGTCAGTATAACATAATATTGTACCTGAAGTTAAAGACCAAAGGGTGCAATATTCTGGAAGACCAAAGCTTTAGGAGAAAAGATCAATCTAATGGAATGTGTCGTGGTATTATGATAATGTGAAATCCCAAATGTCCACGTGTACCTCCATGATATAGCTAAAGGAAATGCATCTACAATGTACATGTCATCAACCCTTAGGATATACTCAAAATAAGCTATTTCAATGCCAAGTGTCAGCAATCCAACGTCTTAGCTCAACTATACAAGCCATGTCATCAACCTGCACCCTCTCTAAATTTCTACAAATAGGTGCATGCAAAGGAGGGAATTAATTCAGATACTAAATGACAAAATAATTGTACTTTCCTCTATTGGACATTTTATAAAAACTCATTAATAGGAGATATGCCAGCTTAGCATTATAAAAGCTTACCAGCTTCAATAAAGTCTCTGAAAAAGGAAGGTATAATGGATATAGGGGTTTGTCTCGAACCACTATGAATCTCGGTGTCCATTTTACTTACTATTTTATTGCTCTCATTTCTAATTTGATTGATAACATTTACTTTCGGGATTAATTCCTATAATTCCTCTCACCCTTTGGTAACCTGCCTACCGAGACCATTGAAACCTATTCTGCTAATTTATGCAAAACTTTCGATTCTTGGGTGTTGGTTGTAATGAAAATTGAACCAACATTTCAACTCCAGAAGGAGGGCTCTAGCTTCAATTCCTTGTCCAGAAAATCAGCCTAACTAGCTGCCTATGGATAACTTCAATAATGAAACCAATGACGAAGATTCTTATTCATAATTACCTCTTAACTTATGGATTCAGCTTGTAGAAGAAGATAAGAACAAACACTTTGCAATCATCACCTTGTAAGGAGCCAAAAAATGAAGATTTTGACCTTGTCTATGAACTTCATGTCTTTTAGATCAGACAATTTTTGGGATATTTGAAAGCATCGTTACAAGATGTGCTCAACTAAGAAATATGGTCACAAAAATGAAAGAAGAAATAAAAGTTTTGAGTACCAAATCCTAAAATCTCAAATGAAAAATCATGAAAGGTTAGGAAAAAGGAGAAAATCTCACTCCTCTTAATGGTACACTAACCAATATCTTCTAAAACACCCGAGATAATATGTTTTACCCAAACTGCTCCCCTTCGAAATGCGAAAAACATAAAAGTGAAAACTATTATTTTTATCACCAAGTGAGAAATGAAATGGGTAAATGTTGAAAGCTTGTTTAAGCCGTAGAAATAATGATCCGGAAAGGAAAAATATTAGAATTGATTAAGAATTAGTTTTGTTTATTTTACAAAAATCAATATATCGGATTTTCTTCTTTCAAAAATGTACTATATATATGTATATATATCTTTATTTTAGCTACTACAAACATGACTTTCAGAACTGTATATATAAGAAATATGTAATGGGCGAACCCATATTGAAAAGCATAATTAAGCAGCCAACCAATCAAAAGTTTTGTTATGAATATTAACATTATCGACGATCATGCACGCCAAATTCAAGCTGCTATGGCACACTCACTCCTATAAATACAGACCTAGGGGTATGAGAGAAGGAGTGAATCATTCTTGTCTCATTTCTTACATTTTAATCTTTATAACCCTAAATTAATTTGGGGATTTTAGAGTCGATTGCAGCACTTGAACTTTTGCACATAAGACTTGTACATTCAAAAATTTCATAGTATACGAATAAAGAAGACTTGAATTATAACTCACTTCGAATTCTAGAAGCACTTGTAGTCCCGAGTTTGATGACTTTATTTTGAACTGTTGACTTTTTACATGACATGCGATATGACTTTGACCTTGATACTGAACATGCGCGAGACTTTCATGGATTCAATATGGAGCATACACCTTCCTAACAACTAGATTGCCTTAGCCCAAAAAAATCCACCCTTACACCTTCAGAGTTAACAGAGAATTTCGTTAACATTTTGGCACTCGAAGGAGGGTTTGAACCTCCGACTCCGTTGAACTTCCTTAACTCGCATACGTAGGGCTTAGAGGACTTATCCTACCAAGCATCCTATTTCAATTAACCTACCTTTGATCACAAAAACAAAGCTTTGCTTAATCATGTCAATTAAACGTGTTGGAATGTTCGAACAAGGATCTTGCGAGCCTCGAATGACTAGGCCAACCTACCAAGTTACAAGTGATCCTCGGCTTTATAAGGAACAAGTATTAAGGCTTTTGACATTACAAGTAATGAAAGATCGGAAGAGACAAGTAGCTCTTTACAATCCAGAAGATATATTGAGGGCTTGTGTACTATATTTTGGTGGTTCGTGGGAAGACCATTTTCACTTGGTTGAGTTTTCCTATAATAATAGTTATCAGGCTGGTATAGGAATGACACCTTTTGAAGCTTTGTATGGAAGGCCATGCAAATCACTAGCAAGTTGGTTGGAGATCGGAGAAAGATTGGTCCTTAGTCCAGATACAGTGAGAGAAGCCACAGAGAAAATTGAGTTAATCCGAGATAGAATGAGGGAAGTTCATTCTAAGTAGAAAAGTTACGCAGATAAAACGCATAAAGATCTTAAGTTCTCAGTTGAAGATTGTGTTTTTATTAAAGTATCACCAAAGAAGGGTGTGGTACAATTTGGAAAGTCAGGGAAATCGCCGCCGAGATATGTTAGACCGTTCCCTATTATAGAGAGGATCAGGAAGCTCGTGTACCGAGTAATTTTGCAGGTGTCCATGATATATTTCATGTTTCTCATCTTCGAAAGTAAATGCACGATCCAGAGACTATTATTGCTCCGACTGCATTGGAAGATTTAGTGGAAAAACCGAATTTGACTTTTGTGAGACAACAGTTCAAGTTGAAACGAGAGATGAAAAGAAGTTAAGGAACAAGACAGTCAGGTTATTGAAAGTCTAGTGGAGTGACAACGAGAGAGACTGTACTTGGGAGATAGAGGACAGGATTAGGAATACTTATCCTGAGCTATTATAATGGTATGTTCTATATTTTATGTGTATAGACTTTATAGCTGGTAGGATATACTAGCATTCTTTGCATGGTCGATGTGCTTGTTTATAGTCTTTACTGAATTTCGAGGACAAATTTTTTTAAGGAGCGAGCCTGTAACACCCCAAATTTTAGTTAGCATTATTCAGGATATTCCGTAACATCCCCTTACTTGGAGGCCCAAAACTAATGGCTACGGATGCTGCAGTCATCCATAGTTATTAATCTTTGGCGACCAAATACGGCGATGTTAGATTCATTGATACACAGAAACACATGAATATGGAAATTTTTTAAAACATTAAGCAAACTCACATTCATTTCAAAACATTTCCAATTCATTACACAATCTCACAATCGTAAATCACGTTTAGAGAAAGTATATTTATTACAACATATGCCAAGTGACATATGAAGATGCCCCCTTGAATGATCGAAGTATATATAGACAATATAACAACTTTGCCATTACAAACAATATAACAGAATCAAAATTAAAGAAACTCTATATAGCTATCATGCCTCCTGCACGTCTCCGGAAGCTTTATTCGTCTAATGAGGTACTTGAACACCTCAATTCTCAAACTACTCAAAATTAATTGAGTACCCATGAGTTTATGGGGAAAACATAAACTTAGAGTCAGACATAAAGCCTGGTATGAATAATAATCTACCATCTCAAATCTTTTAGATATCTAGTGAGACCACGCCGCTTAGCTGAACGGGTTTTTCCCCTCACTAGTATCCTAAAACCTTTATAAAACCATATACTGTGTTCCTGCATCCACAATGGTTAAAGACATAGTTATTTCAAAATATTATGATGATATGCAAACATTTTAAATCATACTAATTTCCCATCCTCTGTTTAAATTGACTACCTGCCATATTTTTATATTTTCTAGGGTCACTATTAAACTATTAGTTTTCATGGGCTTACTAATAACCATTATATAATGTATGGACTCCCTGTATTATTTCATAGTTTTCATGGGTGCACTGTGAACCTATTGGCTCCTGCCAATTAACTTAATTAGTTTATGGGTTCCCCTGAACCTATTGGTGACTCTAATAACTTCTCTCTTATCCTAGTTTTCATAGGTGGACTAGGAACCTAGTGACAACTGTCAATAAATTAAAGTGGATATAGTTTACATGGGTGCACTACAAACCAATTGGCCCTTGCCAACCACTCTTTATAACATAATTTTCACGGGAGCACTATGAACCTATTGGTAACCCCAATAACTTCCTAGTCATAGTTTTCATGGGATCACTATGAACCTGTCTCCCTGACAACTTCCAAATTTAGGCATCCTATGTTTTGGTCTCCCTAACCTCTTGGATGCAAATCTACTCATCCAGGAGTTTAATCAATTTATATTCACTACTGGGTTAACCTAGCTGGTTCTTCTACCCTTCATCCCCAAAATATAGTTATGGGTCCATTATAATATGAATATATTTATTTTGAAGAAGCAAACATAATTACATAAGATACCACTCCTGTGGGTTTAATATAAAACATGGTTAATCCCTTTAATTAACCTATTATTATTATCAAGGAAAGCTTCTTCTCAAACCATTACAAAAACTCCTTTAATTTAGCCATGGGTTTTTCTTTTAAAAATGAGTTTGGGTTACAAAACCTTTCGAAACCTTGCTTTCAACTTCATAGGATGACCTCCTTCAAAAGCATTAAAATCTATCTTTAGACTCGTGCCTTTTTAATGCTTTAAAACCTTCCTTTCGAAACCTTTCGATTGTAGTAAAGTATTAACTTTTAACTTTAGAAGCATAGCTTTGTAACCAGTTGAAAGTACCCCTTTCGACACCATTTGAAGTAACCCTTCCAAAACCATTGAAAGTCCCCCTTTTCGAAACCATTGAAAGTCCCCCTTTCAAAACCATTGAGTTTTTACTTAAAATAATATTATTTGGGTCAAATTGAATATAGGCGAAAGCATCTCTTTCGAAACCATCCTTTATCATATAAAAATATCGGGGAAAACCTGATGGCGTCGGCACCATCCTTTCGAAAGCATAAAACATCTGGGCAAAATATTGGAAGGCTGGCTTCGAAACCCCTTCCGAAACCATTGTCTTCGAAGCACTTAACCCTTTTCAAAAGCTATAGGAAGTGGCTTATACTTATAAAACAAAGTGCCTTTCGACAACATTGATATCTTCAATACCATCGAAAGGCTAAAGAATGGTAGCAGGGCTTCGACTAAGTCAAAACCCCTTCTTTCAAAACATTCTTTCATAACCCATTCAAAAGTAAACTTATGTTTATGGAAAACCTTTCGAAACCTCTTAAAACCTCTTTCGAAACCATATGCTTCGACTCCTTCGAAGGCTAAAACAAAACAAAGGCAGGCGCTTCTCTTTTTAAAACAAACCAAGGTTTCGACTCCTTCGGAAGCTATGCTTTTGACACCTAACCTTTCACCTTTTTCCAATCCACTACGTACCATCTTTGTGATACCTTGTGTATTGGTTTCAGCTTTGTAGGTTTCGACTGGGTTGAAGGCGAAAGCTCTGTGTCAAAAGGTACATCCCAAAGTAGGCGGAACCCACTTTTCTGAGTAAACATGGTTTAATACTACTTAAAGCAAACCTTTTTCTAACTAACCTGCCACGTGTCAACACCAGATTGGTTGCCTTGACTTTTTCAAATCCTTTTCTAAAATAATTACCGCTAATTTCAGATCTAAACTATAGTTAAGTTAATCAAATAAGCCCTTCCATTAAGCAAAACCAATTTTGCAAAGAAGTCCCTCTTCTAAAATAATTTAATTTGCATAGAAAATTACTTTGGAAAAATCCCCAAAAATTCCAGAAATTCACTTTAATCATGTTTTCCAACATTTCAAAATTCCAGACCCAAATTCTTTATATATTTTTTGAAATAAATTTATAAACCTGAATAACCATATTTTCCTTTGAAAATTCATAACAATTTTCCATAGCTTGGAAAATTATCAAAATTGAAACCCAACTCCAAAATCATGTTTTATACAACATAAAAATTTTCCATGGCATTTAAACATCAATAAAAACCAGTTTTTCCCTAAAACCGTGTGTAACCCTATTTAAACAATCTTGTTTAAATTAAACAAATCAATATTCTAGCATATCATCATCCAATTTATCATACAACCATGTGTAACTCTATTTAAACAATCTTGAGAGGGATAGTCCACATCATACCGGAGATGGATAGTCTCTATGAGGTTAATGAAGGGTTCATAGTCATCCTAGGAAAACTATGGGATGTGTAATGGATAGTCCACATCATTGTAAACTAAATGGAACACGTTTGATGGATAATGCACATAATTTATACAATGGAACCAAATGTGATGGTTAGTCAATATGGTAGGGGATGGGTAATCCAAGTAATAATTGCATATGAGATGGATATTCAACATAACTATGAATATGTTTAAATGTGAGATGGGTAGTCCATATAATTATAAGACGGATAGTCAGAGTAAAATAAGACGGATAATCAGTTTATATTATGGTGGGTAGTCATTTGAATTTAAGATAGGTAATCTAATAAATTAGTATGGGTAATCCAGTATATGTTGCATCAAATGCTATTTTTATGTTCTAACTATTGTGGTTGTAGGAGAACGGTATATGGTTAATTAATTTTGGTTAAGACATTAGTGCGGGGAAAACTCGTTTCACTCAGTAGCGTGGTCTCACTGGATACCTATTTGGTTCCATTTGGTAGGTTATTATTCACACCAAACAATTGTCTGACCCAAAGTTTTTTCCCATTAAACTCTTAGATACCCATTTAAATTGGTCGAGAGTAAGGGATTTCAGGTTTCCAGTTAGAAGAATAAGCTTCCGGAGATGTGCAGGAGGGAATCTAACCATTAGGAGCTTTATCTATTTCTGTTGTGTAGTTTGGTTTTGTCTATTTGGATGTAATGGTAAAGTTGTACAATTTCCAAGTATTAGATTTCGATCAACCAAGGGGGCATCTTCATATGTCGTTCTTGAAGTATTTTGTAATAGTTGTATTTTATCTGAATGCGGAATCGTAAATGGGAATATATAATGAATATGAAACCATATTTTGAAATGGAACGAAAAGGTTATTTCTAAACTACGTTATAAGATTTTTCATATTCATGTACTCCTTATTTATATGATTAACATAGTTGTATTTTGTTGTCAGGAATTAATAACTATGGATGAATGCAGCATTCGTAGCGGTTTGTTTTAGGCCTCGGAATGGGGCATGTTACACCTATCCATAAAATCAGGGAAGTCCGATAATACTTGTTTTTCGAGCCTTCACGACCCTTGTAATGCCTTTGAATTTTAAATAACATTATTCAGGATATTTATTTGGATAAATTAAATAGAATAATGTAAATACATAGGAAGATGAGATTTATAAATCCTCAGTGAATCAAAATTAGACAAGCAAGATAAAACATCACTTCAGTAGGCCCAGTTCCGCCTTCGATTCCAACAAGCCCTCTTTTACCCTTTTGATGAAGTCGAAAGGTACCTCTCGTTTAAGGTGGAAGGAAAAAAAATTACCCTCCACCTAAGTCGAAAGGTAGGCACGGTGTCGAAGGGAAGAGGGGTGAAGGAATAGGGAGGCTGCTTCCTTTGCTTTTGAATAGAAACATAATTGCTTTCGAATAGAAACATAATTGCTTTCGAACAAGTTGAAGGGGGATCCATCGACTCTATCATTTTATAAAAGACTAAATATTTTATATACTCAAGAAGGGGTTTCGAAGGGGATCTTTGGAAGCTTAAACCTTCAAGAGAATTGTTTTAAAATGTTTTCTAAAAAGGTGTTTTAATCCTTTTGACTAAGTCGAAGGGATGCCTTCGACAAAGCCAAAGGGAAAGAAGAGGAAGAAGAAGGGGTTACTTCTGAACCTCCCATTGTTTTTAAAGTAAAAGTTTTAATACTTTTTGACAAAGTCGAAGGATAAACCTTCCGACAAGGTCGGAAGTATACTTTCGAAAGGTTGATTCCAACACCAACACTTCGTTGTTTTTGTATGGTTTTAAAAGGTTTGATTTTGAAAGGTTTATAAATGGTTTTATAATGGGGGATACCCCAGGCTTTCGACAAGGTTGGAATGTAGAACCTTTCGACTATCTCAAAAAGAAATCTTCCGACAAGGTCGAAAGGTATAATTTTGTGATGCTTTCAAAAGAAAGGTTTCCGAAGGGGCTAACTTTGGATGGTTATTTGCTTTCGAATGGGACTTCATTCGAAGGGTTTTAAAGGGTTGTTTTTAGCCATTTTTCTTAAGTAAAATTTTGCTAATTTGAAGGGGTTACTTCGAAGGTTTATAGCATAAAATACTTATCTTTGTTTGAATATGTAAGGGGGATCCTTATATAAAATGAATGGTAATAAACCTTAAAGACACCGGGGTGAGTTTAATGTTTTTGATACATAGTTTGTGGTTACAAACAAAAATATGCTTTCGAAAATATACATTGGGGATATCAATGTGTTTTTATTTAATTTAACCTAATTGGGGCTACCAATGAGAATAGGTTAAACATGTGGTATACCTGGGGAAAATAACTAATCATGGGGATCATGAATTTTTATAAATAATCATGGGGATCATTATGTTTTAATTGGCCAAGTGTTGGGTTCTTGGTTAACCTAGGAAAACCATGGAATGTGCGGTGGATAGCCCATGTCAAATTTCTAAAGTAAAGAATGTTTTGCCAAAGGTGGTTAGCCTCGGGATTTGGCACCCAAGGGTTCATAGTTATCCTAGAAAAACTATGGAGTGTGCGGTGGATAGCCCACACCAACTTTTATAAAACAATGTACGATGGATAATCTGCATTTATTTTGATGAATTTGGGAGAGATAGTCCTATTAAAGTTTTGACGGATAGTGATTTTAAAGATTTTAGAGGGGAACTCTAATAAATTGATTTTAGAAATGAAATCTAATATATTGCTTTTAGATGGGATGTGTTTGAACCAGTTTATGTTGCAAGAGAGTTTGTGGATGTGTTTGAACCAGTTTCGGCCTTGCCGCCGAAGAGAGCGATCGAGTTTCGAATAGATCTCGTACTGGGTGTTGAACCCGTAAGTAGACCACCTTACAGGATGTCACCAACCGAGATGAAGGAATTAAAGGTGCAGCTATTGGAATTGGAAGGAAAGAATTTCATCCGTCCAAGCAATTCTCCTTGGAGAACGGCCGAGGTATTCATGAAGAAGCCAGATGGGTCGTTAAGGATGTGTATCGACTATCGTATGCTGGACGAGAGGACGATCAAGAATAGGTATCCTTTGCCGAGAATCGATGACTTATTCGATCAGTTGAGTGGAGCAAGAGTATTTTCCCTGTTGGATTTGGCGATAGGTTTCCATCAGCTAAGAGTGGCAGAGGACAATATTCCTTTGATGGCATTTAGGACCAGATATGGGTCTTACGAATGGTTGGTTATGTCATTCGGGCGTACTAATGCGCCAGCTTTCTTTGTGGATTTGATGAACCGGGTTTTTCGAGAGCACTTGGATAGGTTCGTGTTGGTTTTTATTGATGACATTTTGGTATATTCTAAGAATGAGAAGGATCATGCAGATCATCTTAGAATATTGTTGGAGATGCTAAGGCAACATCAGCTGAGAGCGAAGTTCTCAAAGTGTCATTTCTGGAAGAAGGAAGTGAAGTTCCTTGGTCATGTAGTTTCCGAGGAAGGTTTAGCATTTGATCCGAATAAGATCGAAGCTGTTAACAATTGGAAAAGACCAGAGACGGTAAGTGAGATTAGAAGTTTTCTTGGACTTGCAGGTTACTACCGAAGGTTCATTGAGGATTTCTCGCAGACAGCGGCATCCTTGACTATGCTAACCAGGAAGGACGTGATGTTTATTTGGTTTGACAAATGTGAGGAGGGATTCCTTAAGTTGAAACATTTGTTAACCAATGTGCCCGTGTTAGTTGTTCCTGATGGGAATCAAAGTTTGGTAGTTTACACCGATGCATGTGGTACTGGGTTAGGTGCTGTGCTAATGTAGAATGGGAAGGTTATTGCCTATGCTTCTAGATGGCTTAGACCACATGAAGTGAGATACCCGACTCATGATTTGGAGTTGGCAGCGGTAATCTTCTCATTGAAGGTGTGGAGACATTATCTTTTGGGAGAAAGGTTTGAGCTATTTACGGATCATAAGTCTCTACGGTATTTATTCTCTCAGAAGGAACTGAACATAAGACAGTAGAGATGGCTGGAGTTTGTTGCAGCTTATGATTTTAGCATCGATTATACACCGGGAAAAGGAAATAAGGTGGCGGATGCGCTTAGCAGGAAACATTAGAATGTGGTGTTAGCTATGTTGGCGAAATGGAAAGACTTGGAAGCACTGGCTGCTTGCAATGTGCAGTTGAGGTCGACTGCTGGATCTAGTCGGAATATCATCATGATGTCTTGTTTGGAAGTTCGACCAGTTCTGATCGAACGGATTGCTTCTAGGCAGAAAGAGGATCCAGTGTTAGTTGAGAGGATTAGATGGTTAGAAGTTGGAACCAAGATTGATGATTTATAGATTTTATTCTTGACCACAGGGGTTGGTTGAGAAAGAAGGGACGGCTATGTGTTCCGAATGTTGGAAACCTTAGGAAGGAAGTTCTTAAGGAATGTCATCGATCGAAGTTTATGATTCATCCTGGGGGAACCGAGATGTATCAGGATATGAAGAGAAGTTTCTTCTATGAAGGAATGAAGAGGGATGTTGGCTTATGGGTAAAATAGTGTTTGAACTGTCAGCAAGTAAAAGTCGAACATCAGAAGCCAAATGGTTTGCTTTAGCCTTTGGATATTCTAGTTTGGAAGTGAGACTCAATATCCATGGATTTTATTGATGGGTTGCTAAGGTCAAACCGGGGTAATGAAAGTATATGGGTCATAGTGGACAGATTGACCAAGAGTGCCCATTTCATTCCGGTAAGGTCAACCAGGACGACACCTGTTTTCGCTAAGTTGTTCAAGAAGAACATCGTTAGACTGCATGGAATTCCAAGTAGTATCGTCAATGATAGAGATTCTTTGTTTACTAGCGAGTTCTGGAAGAGCCTGTAGAGTGTGTTAGGCACTAAGCTCAAGATGATTA
Organism: Allium fistulosum; assembly: GCA_030737815.1. NCBI lineage: Eukaryota > Viridiplantae > Streptophyta > Magnoliopsida > Asparagales > Amaryllidaceae > Allium > Allium fistulosum. The sequence continues at coordinate 512,991,398 of CM060906.1, read as the reverse complement.
TTGCATATCATCCTCAAACGGATGAGCAGACATAGAGAGTCAACAAGGTACTGGAAGATCTGTTGAGAGCTTATGTGCGGGATTTTATTGGTTCTTGGGAAGATCACTTGCACTTAGTGAAGTTTTCCTATAATAAACTTATCAGATTACTATAGGAATGATGCCTTTTGAAGCTTTGTATGGAAGGCCATGCAAATCAACAGCATGTTGGTTGAAGATCGAAGATAGATTGGTCCTTGGTCCAGATTTGGAGAGAGTGGCGACAGAAAAGATCGAGTTAATATGGGAAAGAATGAAGGAAGCTCAGTCTAGGCAGAAGAGATACGCAGAAAAAAGGCGTAAGGACCTAGAGTTCTCAGTTGGAGATAGAGTTTTCATCAAGGTATCGCCGATGAAAGGTGTGGTTCAGTTCGGGAAGACCGGGAAGCTAGCACAGAGGTATGTTCGATCATTTCCTATATCAGAGAGGATTGGGAGACTCGCATACCGAGTAGATTTACCGAGCAGTTTGGCCGGGGTCCACAATGTGTTTCATGTTTCTCATCTTACGAAGTATATTCATGAGCCAGAAACTACTATCTCTCCGACGGCACTGGAGGACTTAGTGGTGGAACTGGATATGACTTTTGTGAGTCAACCAGTTCATGCTGTGGGAAAAGATGAGAAGAGGTTAAGGAACAAGACCGTCAGGTTGGTGAAAGTTCAGTAGAGCGACAATGTGAAGGACCATACATGGGAGACAGAAGACAGGATTAGGGCTACTTTTCCTGGGTTGTTTTAAATGGTATGTTCTATATAGGGTTTATATAGAATTTGGCTGGTAGGTTATACTAGCTTTGCTTGCATGGTCTATATGCTTGTTGTTTTGTCCTTACTGAAATTTCGAGGACGAAATTCTTTAGGGGGGAGTCTGTAATGCTCCTGAATTTTAATTAATATTATTCGGAATATTTAATTGGATAAATTAAATAGAATAATATGAATAATTAGGTAGATGAGATTAATAAATCCAATGGTCGTGTCTTAATGAATAAACAAAAATAAGACTTCACTAAATTTAGAAGGAGGAATTTTCCTAAGGGGTAAACTTGGAAATGGGGCTAGATTTCTTAGTATATATCTCTTCCTCCACTTTAATAAACTTTCATTTTCTCATTCATAACTCCTCACCAACTTTTGGCCTGCCATTAAAAGCTCCAGGAAGAGCATAAATTGAAGAAAAAGCTAAGGAATTAAAGCTAGGAAATTATCTCATTCTCCAATCAACTAATCAAGGTGAATAATCATGTTTATCATCTCATTTTTCTGTGTTTGGATCGGTTATCGGTTATACCCGATTCATGTTTGTGATTTTGGTTAGGATATAACCATTTAAACCTTCATTTAGATAAGACATAAGTGTTTTAAATGTTAATGGGATAATTAACGGTTTTGGTTAAATTCCGAGTTGTTTTGATCTTCATAGGCTTTGAAATTTTAATATATTGAAGTATACAATTTATCAGATTTTTGGTGTTTATTGGGGATTTTCCTTAGTGATTTACTAAGGTAATTAAATTATTTAAGCCTAAGGGCTAAACTGCAAAATTGCCTTCGAATTAGTCAATTCGTAGGGAAGGCTGCAATTTGAAAATTTAATTGGGGAAGAAGAATAGTGTTTTAAGAAAAAGGTTAACTTTTGTATACTTTTTACTATTTGGAATTACATGAGATGGCTCCTCAGCCAATCAAAATTAGACAAGCAAGAAAAAACATTACTTCAGTAGGCCCAGTTCCGCCATCGATTCCAACAAGCCCGCTTTCACCCTTTCGACGAAGTCGAAAGGTACCTCTCATTTAAGACGGAAGGTAAATAATTACCCTCCGCCTAAGTCGAAAGGTAGGCACGGTGTCGAAGGGAAGAGGGGCGAAGGGATGGGGAGGATGCTTCCTTTGCTTTCGAATAGAAATTAATTGCTTTCGAATAGAAACATAATTGCTTTCGAATAAGTTGAAGGGGGATCCATCGACTCTATCATTTTATAAAAGACTAAATTTTTTATATATTCAAGAAGGGTTTTCGAAGGGGAACTTCGAAATCTTAAACCTACAAGAGAATTGTTTTAAAATGTTTTCTTAAAAGGTGTTTTAATCATTTTGACTAAGTCGAAGGGATGCCTTCGACAAAGCCGAAGGGAAAGAAGGGGAAGAAGAAGGGGTTACTTCTGAACCTCCAATTATTTTTAAACTAAAAGTTTTAATACTTTTCGACAAATTCGAAGGGTAAACCTTTCGACAAGGTCGGAAGTATATGTTCGAAGGGTTGGTTCCAACACCAACACTTCATTGTTTTTGAATGGTTTCAAAAGGTTTGATTTCGAAAGGTTTATAGATGGCTTTATAAGGGGGGATACCCCAGGCTTTCGACAAGGTCGGAAGGTAGAATATTTCGACTAGGTCGAAAAGAAACCTTCCGACAAAGTCGAAAGGTATAATTTTGTGATGATTTCAAAAGAAAGGTTTTCGAAAGGGCTAACTTTGGATGTTTATTTGCTTTCGAATGGGACTTAATTCGAAGGGGTTTAAAGGGCTGTTTTTAGCTGTTGAGTAAATTTCAACCGGGCCAACTCCTTCCTCTACACACCGGACCAGATCCCACCGAACCAACTCCTTCCCCTACACACCAGACCAGCTCCCACCGAACCAACTCTTTCCCCTGCCTACCGAACCAGATCCCACCGAACCAACTCCTTCCCCTACCTACCGAACCAGATCCCACCGAACCAACTCTTTCCCCTGCCTACCGAACTAGATCCCACCGAACCAAGTTCGCCTGCCGAACCAAACTCCCACCGAACCAAACTCCATCTACTCACAACCGGACCAAGGCGTACCGGATCAACACTGCCAGGCCAGATCGCATCAGCCCAGGCCCACCAGCGGCTATATACATCCAAGACCCCTGCCCCCAGCCTCACTCTATAAATAGAGGGGCAGGGGTACAACAATGGAGGACGAGTTTGAGAGCTCAAGCACGGATAGAATTTTCAAACAACTTTCATATACTTGTACCAAAGCTTTGTACTTTTAATTTGAATAGAAAAGGAGAATGACATATAAAGTGGACGTAGGCACATTCTGGCCGAACCACTATAAATCTGCGTGTCTTTTACAGTTTAGTCCCTGCTTTTCATATATTTGAATAAATCACCCAAATTCCTAAGAACAACATAAAATCAATTAAATCATACGACTTGGAGGTGTTTGTCCATTTTTTGTGCAAACATTTTTGGTGCTTTCGTTGAGAGCTAAAAGCTCGAAGCTTCAGCTTCTTCCACTTAACCTTCTTCCTAACAGCGTCGTTCATTGCTTGGAAAACATGGCTCCCAAGCAGAAGAAAGATGTTAACAAAGGAAAAAACATCGCAACCAGCAGTCTTCCAGATCCAGTGGACACAGACCAAGTAAATCGTCCCCTTCCAGCAGCAGTACCAGATGAAGGTCAGGCAAACCCGACAACCCCTGCCTCAGAACAGCCGGCAGCAATTACTAGGGCAGATCTACACAGGGTTGTGGCTGAAGTGACTAACCGCTTCACATCCCAGCAGGAAGCCTTGGTGGACCATCTCATGTCACGCTTAAGGGATGCCGAAGAGTCCAACCGCAACACTGAATCATGGGGTGAGTCCCAGTCTGGAGGATCTCGGAGACAATAAAGATCTTCCTTCTTCGAAGGAGCTAACGACAGAAGCGGCCATGGTAGGAATCGAGACCAAGCTCAGCCCGAAGTTAGACATGAGGAAACGCTTGGAACTGAACCCAACGGGAGAGGTACCGGGCAGAGGTCAACTGTAGCCGAGCCTGTCATACTGCCTAACCATGGAAACCCCAGTGAACGAGGCCGAGCTAGAGTTCAGCCCGAAGTTGGACCCGAGGAAGTGCTTAGATCAGAACCCAGCATGGGAAGATCAAGGCAAGGGCCAACTGTAGCTGACCCTAGCGTGCTCCCAGAAGACCATAGACAGCCACTGGAAAATGTCAGGAATGATAGACGATACCGTCCCTACAGGTCATCTGGACGGAATCAATCCCACAGAGCAGAGCCGAACTCATTTCTATCTGCTCCAAATTCTAATGAAAGGATGGCACGCTTGTTCAGAGAGTGCGTCCAACGGAATGAAAGAGATCGAGGCATAGGCGCTAGAGTAACCAGCCCCTTCGCCCGCAATATCGAAATCGCCATCACCCCCCGAGAATGGAAAATGCCAACAATGGAACCTTACAAAGGAACCTACGACCTCGTTGTACACTTACAGAGATACACACAGCATATGCTCATGAGTGGAGCAACAGAAGGAGTGTTGTGCAAATGCTTTCCGCTATTCTTAACAGATCTAGCTACCTCCTGGTTCTACCATCTACCCCAAGGATCCATCAGCTCATGGGAGATGTTGAAAGAAAAGTTCATCAGCCAGTTCCGCATTCATGTGGAGCAGCCCAAGGAAGCTTACTCCTTATCCAGTATCAAACAGAAATCTGGAGAGAAGCTGCAGCAATATCTAACCCGATTCAACGCCGCAGCGGTCGCAGTCCAAGATGCCGATGAGAAGCTTATCTTAATGGCCCTCTGTAGTGGCGTGCACCCAGATACTAAATTTACTAGAAGATTGACAAAAGAAAAACCAGCTACTTTACCCGATTTCTTCCATGAAGCCGGGAAGTATATGAGGCTTGAAGACGCTGCCACTGAGGGGCAGTCAGGGCAACAAAATAAGGCACCTCATGGCAACACGCCCGCTGTAGCAAAGGACGTTCGAAGAAATGATTCTAGAGACAATGCTGGGGGCAAGAAGGGAGAAAAGCGCCTATATCGGCCAGGACCGAGATTTGACACTTACACTCCTTTGAATGAAACCGTCGAAAACATCTTCCTTGCCACCCAAGCCGAAGTTAGATACAAACGCCCACCATACAAGAAGGAATCAGATGACGCACTTAAATCTGGAAAGTTTTGCCGCTTCCACGAATCTCATGGGCATGATACAAATGAATGCCATCATCTCTGGGACTTGATTGAAGAACACATCAGAAGGAAGAGACTGGAACGCTATGTAAAAGGTCAGAACATGAGTCCAGCTCTTGCCAATGAGAACCCAAGGCTACCCTCCCCAGAGATAGGTGGAGGAAATCGCAACACGAGCGGCTCCGGTCAAGAGAAGATAGTGGTCCATACCATCTCGGGAGGACCACACATCGCCGACAGAAGCTGGGCAGAGATGGAAAGATATGGAAAGTCACTTAGAAACAATGAAAATTGCGTTAATTCTGTTATAGAAGAACGCCACCCGAAGCGGAAAGAGAGCGATGACATCACATTCAGTAGGCGTGACCTAGAGGGAAGGCAGTATCCTCACATGGATCCCATGGTTATCTCTACCCGGCTCGGTCCAGCCGAAGTCTTCCGAATTCTGGTAGACACTGGAAGCTCAGTAAATATTCTATTCAAGCATGCATTCGACAAAATGAAACTATCAATAAAGGATGTTTCTCCCTGTAATAAACCACTACACGGTTTTACTGGAGATGCGAAGATGCCCCTCAGGCAGCTGGACCTCTTTGTTGAAATAGGAAGTCATCCCCGCTCCGTTGTGCGAAAACAGACATTTGTGCTGATAGAAAACCATTCGGCCTACAACGCCTTCTTAGGAAGGCCAGCCCTGTCTGACTTCCAAATTGTCTTGGCCCCATGGTGCCTAAAGATGAAATTTTCGACGGACAATGGAGTAGGGGAAGTAGAGAGAGACCAGGACATTGCTCGAGACTGCTATGTAACTGAACTTCGCAACAACCACAGGAAGGGTAAAGGGAAGAGTGTAGAGATCGCCCTCTGCACAAAAAGTTTGGAAGCATAGCAACTAAAGAAAGCCCCTCCTCTTCGATATACCAGCGACCCTTTCAATGAATTAGACCCCAGGGATAAAGAGGAGGAGGGCACCGCCGAGCCTGCAGAAGCTATGGAATTTGTATCTGTAGACCGACATGACTCGAGTAGACTATTGAAAGTCGGGTCTCAACTAAAAGCAGAACTGAAGGAACAACTCATTGATTTTCTCCGCCACAACTTAGATGTATTTGCATGGTCACACGCTGACATGACCAGAATCTCCCCTGACATAGCATGCCACGTACTAAACATTGATCCTACCAAGGCACCAGTAAAACAGAAAAAGAGAAGTATGGGGGCAGAACGATCAGCAACCCTCGATGAAGAAGTAAAGAACCTACTTGCCAATGACTTCATATGAGAAGCCATCTACCCAGAGTGGATCGCCAACCCGGTGCTGGTAAAAAAAGCTAATGGGAAGTGGCGAACATGCATTGACTTCTCCAACTTAAATGACGCCTGCCCGAAGGATTGCTTCCCACTTCCCCGAATCGATCAGCTTGTAGACAGCACAGCCGGGCACGAACTCTTATCTTTTATGGATGCATACTCAGGATATAACCGAATTCCTATGCATGCTCCCGATAAAGACCACACTAGTTTCATCACTGATTGGGGATTGTACTGCTATAAGGTAATGCCTTTCGGACTTAAAAACGTAGGAGCTACCTATCAGCGCCTCGTCAACAAGATGTTTGCAGGGCTAATAGGACAAACTATGGAAGTTTATGTGGATGACATGCTGGTAAAGTCAAGGGAAGCCGACAATCACGTAAGCCACCTAGGCGAAATGTTTCGAGTACTTCGCCAATATGGAATGAAACTTAATCCTCTAAAATGCTCCTTCGGAGTATCATCAGGAAAGTTCTTGGGATTCATCGTCCATGCCAGAGGGATTGAAGCAAACCCTGAACAAGTCCGAGCTCTAAAAGATATCAAAATACCTTCCACTCGAAAGGAAATGCAAAGCCTGAATGGGAAAGTGGCCGCCCTAAGCCGATTCATCTCCAAAGCAACGGACAAGTGCGTCCCCTTCTTCGAAGCTCTAAAGAAAGACAAAGGAAAGTTCGAATGGACTGACGAATGCTTAACAGCTTTCCTTAACTTAATCGAACACCTCCAGAAACCGCCGGTACTCTCGACTCCAAACGAAGGCGAAGAGTTATACCTATACCTTGCTGTATCATCTCATGCTCTAAGCGCTGCTTTGGTAAGAGAAGACAACCGCACGCAGCAGCCAGTATACTTTGTAAGTAAGAGGTTTACAGGGGCAGAAGTCAGATATCCTAAACTTGAGAAGCTAGCATACTGTCTACTAATCGCATCACGAAAACTGCGACACTATTTTCAGTCCCATTCCATCAGAGTTCTGACCGATCAACCGCTGAGGAAGGTACTCCATCGTCCCGACGCTTCTGGGCGACTACTTAAATGGTGCATTGAACTAAGTCAATATGATATTACCTACCATCCTCGCACCGCCATCAAGGGGCAAGCCATGGCCGATTTCATTGCCGAATTCACTACCGACGAAGGTAAGGAGCAATCAGAAATAGCAGAAGACATCAAGTGAAACCTCTTTGTGGATGGTGCATCAAACGAACAAGGCTCGGGGGCAGGTGTGGTAATAATCACTCCCAGTGGAAATAAGCTGCACTATGCTATAAGGCTGGAATTCGCTGCCACCAACAACGATGCAGAATATGAAGCAGTGATAGCTGGATTAGAACTTGCCTTAGAAATCGGAGCCAATTCTTTGCGTCTTCATAGCGATTCTCAACTTATTGTTAATCAAATACTAGGAGAATTCCAGGCTCGAGAAGAATGACTCATAGCATATTTAAAGAAGACCAAGTTACTTCTCAGTCGATTGGACCAATACTTAGTCAAACACATCCCTCGGGAAGAGAACCAAGAGGCCGACGAATTGGCGAAGCAAGCTAGCATGAGAGACGGCACTATTTCCGGAGCAGTAGCCATCTCAAAGCAACTGACCCCAAGTTTTGAGCAAGTGGATCTGATCGCTGCAACTGAAGAAGAAACTTGGATGACTCCCATCCGAGACTACTTACAAAGTGGCACACTACCCAACGGGCGTAACGAAGTCAAGAAAATCTTGAGGAAAGCTTCCCGCTACACAATACAAGAGGGCACCCTCTATCAGCGCGGCTTCTCTAACCCCTTATTAAGGTGTGTCGCTGGAAGGGAAGCCAAGTAAATCTTATCCAACATTCATCAAGGAAGCTGCGGAGATCACACCGGAGGGCAGACTTTGGCAAAAAAGATACTCCGATATGGATATTTCTGGCCCACCTTAAGCAAAGACGCCTTAGATTTCGTCAGAAAATGTGACAGATGCCAGAAGTTTGCTAAGATTCTGCGGCTACCAACAACTGAGATTACTCAAATGACCTACCCTTGGCCCTTTGCAGTATGGGGAATTGATTTGATTGGCGAACTGCCAATGGGCCGAGGCGAGGCCAAATATGTTGTAGTGGCAGTCGACTAATTCACCAAATGGGTGGAAGCAGAACCCCTAAATAAAGTATCATCAGCGAAAGTTATTAACTTCTTGGTCAAAAATGGTCTATGCAGGTACGGAGTCCCATTCAAAATTATATCGGACAATGGACTTCAGTTTGACAGCGAGGAGTTCGCCAACTGGTGCCAAGAGCACGGAATTCACAAGAGCTTCTCATCCGTAGCTTATCCCCAGGCAAACGGACAAGTCGAATCCGTCAACAAAATTCTAAAAACTCTAATAAAAAAGAAGCTCGAAAAGTCAAAAGGCGCTTTCGCGGATGAACTCCCTACGGCACTGTGGGCCTATCGCACATCTTTCAGAACATCAATAGGGCATACTCCTTTCTCTTTGGCATACGGATCGGAGGCTATGCTCCCAGTTGAAACCATCGTGCCTTCCCACCGTAGGATCCACTATAACCCAAAAGAGAACGAAGAACTCCTTCACATGTCTTTGGATCTAATTGAGGAGAGAAGAAATGATGCAGCCCTCAAAGCAGCAGCCCACAAGCAAAAAGTGGCAGCACACTACAACTCCAAAGTCAAGCATCGTACCTTACAAGAAGGAGATCTTGTCCTCAAGCGAATCTTCCCTCGCCCCGGAGCACTAGATCCAATCTGGGATGGACCATATGTAATTCATAAAGATCTCCACAATGGAGCTTATATTTTGTCAACAGTGGACGGAGAGGTGTTCCAGAGGGCATGGAACATCCAACACCTCCGTCGATACTTTTCTTAACTTGTACTGCCCATATGAAGTGAATTAACAAAGAGAATCAGTGGACGTAGGCATTTTCGTGCCGAACCACTTTAAAAACCTTGTCTCTTTTTTAATTTGTTCCTTTATATCTTGGCTGCTTGTTAACTTTATCCTTTTCTGTTGAACAAAATCCCGTGCATATAGCATTTCCATTCAAGGCACTCCACATCGCGACTTCACCTGGACAAGACCTAACAGGTACTATGCGAATCTATGCCCTCGCCAATGAGACACTTTTGCTCCGGCATCCCTCTGCTGTGGGTTAACTCATTGCTCGCGACGGCCCTTAAAGCCAACTGTAATGAGCCGATTATAAGCCACCGAGAAGGCCGACTATAGCCAAGGCAGCTCATTACGGCATTCGGCTCGCCGGCAACTGTGAACCTACTTTAAGCCCCAACATAAGGTGTGGCCAGCCAGGGGTATTTTCTGTAACAATCCTTGAAATACAGGACACCGAATAGGAGACATTCGCTAATGGAAGCGGATACTCACAGCAAGACATTGGACCGCATTCCATACTCAGTCACGCAAGACATTCAAAGCTGCCACCTACAAGTAAAATATGAAGGGCGGTATTTTCTTCTTTCGTGTATAAACACATGGCTATAATTTATTCACACGTCACACTAACATTGCAAGACATGAAATTATGTTTTAAGCAAGAACTCGACATCAAACACAATTGAATTACAAGCATACGCATAGCTATATTTCTCATACAACATGTCAAAATAGCAAAAACATTCAAAAACGACAGAATCAGCTTAAGTTAAAAAATTACACGTCAAGAATAATGTTGTTTATTACAAATAGCATAATTACAACCTAAAAGTTACGTTACTGTTTTGAGACTAACATATACTACAATGTCAAGTCCATTGAGAGGTATCCAGGTCAAATCAAGGAGCCGGCTGCGTCGGAGTTTTATCCTTGTCCTGTTGCCCACCTGTCCGGTCAAAGAAAGAATTCATCAGTAATAAGCAACCAAGTTAACGGAAAGACTAGAAAGGAAGACTTACCAGCGCCTGCTTCCTGACCATCCTGATCATCATCCTCTACTTGCACACCTGCCTCTTCAGCGGCAAGCAGCCGCATACCCTCCTTCACCGCCACCTTCTCCTCCTTGGTAAACTAGGCAGTGACCACATCCATTCTGAAGACCGCGCCACCCTCTTTATCTGCATCAGCCCTAGCCTCCTCTAGAGCATGGAGATAAATCCTAGCCATAACTCGGGGGTAATCGTCCATCCAGGATAAGTTACCCTGTTTCCAAATACGGAAATACATATCCTGGAGCATCTCATCCATCATCCCCTCGTTTTCCTCAAGCTCCCTCATTCGGGTCTCAGAAGCATGCATCTTAGCAACGGCAGCATCCCTCTCCGACCGGTATCGTGAGCGGTCCGCCTGAAGGGATATCCTCATCGCCTCCATCTCCTCCTTCAACCTGGACTGAGCAAGCTCCGCGGCCTCGAGTCTACCCGACAATTCCTGTGCCCGCTCGAGGTCCGCTTGTCGAACCTCATCCACCGTCGCAATGGCCATGTCGATCCGCTCCTTGCAGGCGACCTCCATTTTTCGCAACTCTGCCCTGCTGGCCTCTTCCATAGTCTTCTTCAGGTTCCTGGATGCGGCCTCGTGCTGAGAAATTTGAATGGCTTGATCGGCAAGCTGCTTAGCCTGGTTGGAGACCATTAATCGAAGCCGAATGTTGGCACTCCCAATTTCCTCCCCGGCCTTGACTAGTCGGGCATGATGCCCCATAAATTTCCTGGTCTCCTCAGCAACCCGGTCAATATTCACCTTAGCTTCATCCCCCAGAGTTACAACCCGGGTAGTAAGCAAATCAAGGTCCAGGGACTTAGCTTCGTCAAGCACCCGTACCATAGGATTGCGAGGGAGAAGATGCTCACCAGTAACCTCATCGAAGGAGATGTCATGAGAGGCCGGGTCCAGGTCTGGATGACCCGCAAACGGATTGCGAACTAAGCCAGGGTGATCTATCGGGGTGACGGTTGGATTCTCAGACGGATGTGGGGAAGGTATAAACTCAGTGTCCTCCTCCGTAATATCATGAATAGGCTGGAGTGAGGTCGGAGGGCCAGGAAGAGATTCAAACGTAGATCGACTCCTCTTCCTCTTTTGTATATCTTCTTCAATAACTCCAAGAAGAGGACGATAGCCGACTACGTCTCCAGGATGGTTAGTAGGAGGCTTCGGCTTGGCGGAAATTTGAGGAGTTTGTATTGTTCAAGCCTGTGCCGAAGATCTGAGGTCTTGGCCGTTTTTCCCGCTCCTGGAATGAAAACCAAGTGTCACCAGCATGCATTGAGCCATCATTCCAGAATTAAAAAGAATAAAGAGAAATTCACCTTGAATCTCAGAAGTTGCCTCAGTAGAAGCACTCCCGAAAGATAAATCGGCGCCGGTCCCGACCTTACCAGCTTTCTTGGACTTCTCTGTTTCCTCCAACTCTTCGAAGGCTTGGCGGAGAGCGACATCTGTCCACTCTTGAATCATGCCCGCCTGCCCAGGAGGCAAAGCACTGGTGCCATCACCGCCCTGTCCTTCGCCACCATCATCACCGTGACGATCACCGTCACCTTCTCTACCACTTCCGCTCTTCGCCTCACCTCCTTCGTCCTCACCTTTTTCCTCCTCCTGAACATCTGGATATGTGCTGGGAGAGGGTCCATTGGACTTCTTGAGTTTCTTCCCCCTGGCGACTGGATGCATCGAGAAGTGTAACGACCCGCCATTTTGGACCATTCGCATCCATTATAAGTGTATAGGTAGACACTCATGCCGGAGTTGAATTGCTCAAAATACCGCGTTGTTAATTTAAATTGGCAAAACTGAACATATACAGTAAATAAAATAATCACAGATCACAGACACAGAGTAATAATTGCAGCGGAAATAAAAGAGATAGTAGTTCATGAAGCTACTATATAAATGTATAAGTTACATCAGAGTTAAACTAGATACAACGGAAGTGTAATACGATACATCAGATACAAATCAGAATACATCACTGGAATCATCGAATATCTGAAAGCTGGATAGATAGCTGGATCTCCAAGCGAAGCTCCAACTCCAAAGGTGAGTCTCGAAAGCTGAACCACTCAGTCTAACCCGAGCGTAAAGCAAAAACACAAGACACTCGAGTCAGGATTAACATTCTTATATTAATAAATCCAACTCAAGTGAAATAGCAATTGAAATACAAGTAACTCAAAGGATGTTTGGAATAACCATCCTTCAAGGATCCGTTAAACTATCTACTAGGTAGTAATATACGCTAAGTAGATAATGTCTATCAGTAATATAAAAGATATCAAAATAGCGTTAAGTCATGGCCCATTCCACCCTTAACACATTTTTATTCCCAAAAGCATATACAAGACCGTAGTTTCCCCAAAACCGGAAGTCACCAGAGGGCAATCCATATACTAAAGGTACAAATCAAAATCGTAGTGGTCGCGCATAAATGGAATACAAGTATGACAAGGCACATGAGGCAATACCCAAGGTAGTGATACTACCGTTCGCTTGATCCGGACTGGTGAGAACGCAACGCCGCAGCGCTCGCAACACCGTGAAACAACACTCCCAAAATCAAGGGTGCACCAATCGACAACAAGTATAAGTAGTTCGAAGAAGTGTGTCCACTTGAGGTAGCTAATCCTCCATTGGCCCGGCACAGCTCCTGTTTTAGTCATTTCCAATTTGACACAAGTGTCAAGGCTATCCATTATCGTTCTCTTTCTTCAGTCATCACGTACATCATTCCAACCACTTCATTCTGGATCATCACTCCGCGTATAGTTATTAAAGTGGTTTCGGTTCAGATAGAGAGTATATCCATTACCGATCCCGGTCTCTTTAATAACTTTCGTAATTATTACACCGATTGGTCGTTTATTTATTTCAAAACCAAATCAAATAAAATTTCAAATAGAATTTGTAAATCAACATTTCATTTGCCTTTCGAAATCAATTTCCACAATTTACGTTTCAAAACTTCCAAATTATCATTTCAAAATCTTATAATTCAATTTCAATTTTTATTTAAAACAAATCAAAATTGATTCAAGTTCGAATATAAGTTTCATTTCGAAAACATTTAAATTAATTTAATCTAAACTTTAAATCAATTTAAATTTATTTATCGATCTCATTCAATATTCATTAAGTAAATTTTCCATTCAAAACAATTTCTATTAAATTTCCAATTCATTAAATCCGTTATTCAAATTCAACTTCATTATATCAAAACTTACAAATTGAATTAAATTAAATTCATCAAATCAAATTCTTTAAATTTAAAGTCTTACATTTATTTCAATAAATCGCATTTTATTTCTTGTTAAAGAAATTCAATTTCACTTATTTACTCACTTAAATAATTTTCCAAAACTTAATTAATAAAGAAAACTCAATTTCAATTATTACGAAGTAAAATTCACTTATTCAAAATTCAATTTAATTTAATCATCAAATAATTCAATCTTATTTAATTATTAAATAATTCAAAACTTAATTATTAAATAATTTCAAAGTTTAATAATTTCAAACTTAATTATAATTTCAAAACTTAATTATTAAATCATTTCAAAGTTTAATAATTTCAAACTTAATTCAATCATTTCTCAAATTAAACAACATTCTTCCATCAATTACATTGTTAACATTTTGTTTTAGATTAAATATTAACATTTTCCTTTCATTGAAAATTCAATTTCAACTTCATTTCAAAACCATATTCTTTATTTAAATAAAATCTTCATTTTATTTTTAAATCAAATTATTGACCAATCGGGTTTTTATTATTTAATTCTCTATCCTAGGTCAAAGTTCAATTTTGGGTATTTATCATTTCAACCCGATTCCAATTCAATTCAAAATCAAAGCATATTAAAGGGAACTTGCAGTGTGATAACAGGGATGGTGTTAAAGTAAATAAACAAGCAATAACAACAATCAATATCAATCAAATAATCAATTTAAATAATCCCGAAATAACCGTATTAATTCGCATTGTTATTTGTACGAATTAATATAATTATTTCTAGAATCTACACTATCATTTCATGTAGATTAAAGATTATTACATCACGGTTTTTCACTTGTCATTCAATTTCAATTTTCAAACATCATCAATTTAACAACATACATTCAGTGGTTCAAGGTGTAATTAAAAAAATCCTACGTGTCAATAAATTCAACAGTTAAAGGGGTCATATTATACAATGTCAGTTAATCAAATTTTTACATTTAATTATCCTATATCAATTTCAATTGCATACTATTTATCTTTTTAACATTAACAATTTAACATCCAATATAAACATCAACAATCAATCATTTAACAACCAAACTGGATTATCATTGCATATATATATAACAGATAATGGTGTCAGATGTCACAGGTGAACTGATACAGGTAATAGCATATAAAACAGTGTGAATAACTAACTGCAACATATTTCAATTGTCGTTTCAATTGAAATCAAATCTAATAAATAAAAGAACATTAATCGTGAGAGGTTGCTCACCTTTCGAGGCTAGAGAGATAGACAACGAAGTTGAGTTACGAAATCCAGGCACGAATCTCAAAGTAAAGTAAGATTGAATGTGAATTGGACGAACAAGGCTGTTAATCAAGAATTTTATAAAATGAATCAGAATCAGTCTGATATATGCAAAAATATTTGTTATTTTATAAAAATCAATATTGTTTCCTAAAAAAAATTAGTCGAAGTAGATATAAAATTTACATTTTAAATCTGGTACATAAATCAATTGTTTAACATATAAAATAAAACACACACACATATGCACACACCCATAACTATAAGTATAACTAACAACATGCTATTTAACCTTTAAATATAATACTATAATCCAAATAACTACTTTATTTTTTTTATTAGTATAATTTACTACTATAAACATATTTTAAAACACTACAGCCATACGTAATATAACTTGTATATATAAACAAAAAAACGAATAAAATAATATAAGTAATACTGCTAAACTATGATGTATACCTCTTCTATATAGCATACTTACTATAAACGCATGCCTATAATTGTACCATTTAAACTTACAATGCAATTCTTAAATCAGTAATTTAAAATTTAAAATATAAGTATAGCATACAGCAGACACTATATACCGCAACTTCGAATATATATACACCTAAAACAAAACCTTAAAGACAACTCTATTGTAAAATATATATATGAAAACAAACTTTATACATCTACCGAAACCAAATTTCACTTACGCAAATCTGTACATACGTATACAGATACAACAAATCTTGTATAAACTTTATATACTAACGGTATGAACATAATACTTTAAATACCATAATATACTCCTCATATATATATATATATATATATATATATCACTGTTAACAAAACTTGAAAACTTGAGTATACTTGCATTCATAAAATGAGATATACAAACCGTAACTCCTCTGTATATAATATATGTAACACCTTTCATATAATGTCTTTAAAACTGATATAGTTCAAAAGTTCATTCATATATATAAACTACAATTTGCCCAGAACCCGAGTATCAATATATGGTAACCGATGTACTATATATATATCTGGAAATTATTATTATAACTTAAGTATACTTTTATAACTTGCATACCTTTAAAACTTATACTTATTAATATATCAAACTGTTTATAACTTTCATACTTATAATATAAAAGACTGTTTCAAGCCAACGTTATATACAATATTCAAAATCCAACAGTATACATACATACCACAACAATATAAATTAGCCCATACAGTAAATAGTATGTTATAAACGCAAACTATCATGAGTTTCTTAAATAAGCCTAAATAGACAGCACAAAGATGTATGTAATTATATATACTATGCTATAACCTGACACGTTTTTCCTTTTGTTTAGAACTTTGCAAATGAATTTATTTGTTAAACTTTCGAAAATGTAAAACAATGAAATGTGTATATATATAAAGTATAACAAATACTTATCAAAGGATATGCAAAATCTATATAAACTTAAAATACCTAATGTATAAACACAGGAGTGTTGATGCTTCAACGCTCGAGAGGGTGGGAAGTCGGCTGTCAGAAAGCAAGGCGGAGGGAGATGAGAGGGGTCAAGTTTGGACGTTGATGTGGCAAGGTTTGCAAGGTGGTAGGCTGTCAGTTCGGTGGCAAGGCTGTGGGTTGAAGTGTTGGAGATGATGGTGGGCTGCTGTTGAGCAGAGGGTAGGCGGATTCTCTTGAGCGCTGTTGGGAAGTAGATCTGGGAAGATCTCGGCCAAGAGAGGGCGGACTGTGGAGGTAGGCGGTTGTGAAGGAAGGAGGGGTGGTTGGTGGTTGCTCAAGGCGGGTCTGGTCGCACGTGTGTTGCTGGCGAGGGCATGATGGTGGGATGGTGGTGTCGGACGAGGGGAGCTGCTGGAGTCGTTGACGTGGCGGGTTGGCATGGAGGCGAATGGATGAGGTAAGTGGAGTGACGAGCATGGAAGGGAAGTTCGGATATAGATGGTAGGCGATGTTTGTGTTGCCAGCATTCTACATATGGGAGGGGAGAGAGGTGAATTGCGTGAGTTCGGTAACCATGAGAGTAGCAGGTGAGGTTTCAAAATATATAGACTTATATTCATAATTTTATCTTTTTTTAGACATGTCAGAGAACACACGAAAGAGGAGGAGATTGAACGAATGGAAGATGGAATGAAAAGCAATTTAGAATTTAAATGGTAGAATAAGAAAGGCCAGGGCGGTTGGTATCACACGTTGGAAAAGGTAAAGACGTAGGGAACTAAAAGACTCAATTTCTGAACCGATATGCTGGGCGTGTCGTAGATTGCACCGCATACTGGATTTCGAAATTGACAATTGAATATACCGTAGAGATCAGCGCGACGAGACGATCAAAACGGTATAAAAATATCAATGGTACGATTGAATTATACAAATTCGAATTTTTCTACTACGGAAAATGCAAGAAAAATGCTGAAAAATAAGATCGACGGAGCCAAAAATGTCCGAATTTGGAAAAACGACCAACTGACAACTTGCTCAGAAGATGGTTTAGAATTTTTCTATGTAAAAATATTTAGGTTTCGGAAACATTTTATTTTCATTGTTTTTAACTGATTAAATTAAAGTGAATTTACGCGCGAAATAAACTTCCATATTTTCGGACGAAAATTTCCCAGTTGCTATGTTTAACTAAACGTATTCCAAATATCAAATTTATATTTCAAAATTTTATCGTTTAAAATTTCACAAAATTTCAACTAATTACGTTATTAAAACAGTTGAAAATTTACGGGTCGTTACACTCTCCCCCACTCAAAACTTTTCGTCCCTGAAAAGGAACGAGGTAGAAGAATAGAAACAACCAGAAAGAAAAACAGATTTGAAATACAAAATAACAATTAATTTAAACCATATAAATTTAAATTTAAATTAATTGATATTCAATAATTTATTTAATCCATTCGATTTCACTAAAATCAATCTCAACTATTTCTGAATTCATTATTTTATTATCCAATTATCTTTAATTAACAAATTCCTAAAATCATAAATTAGAATAGTCATTTAATAAAATCATATTTATTCATCAAATTTAAATCTTCTTTATTCCTAATTACTGTTAAATTTATTCTACTTAATATATCTAATCACATATATTTAACCCATATAAATTAATTTAAACCATAAAAGTTTCGATTTAAATTAATTTATATTTACTAATTGCTTTCAAATTCAAAGTATTTTCATATGTTGATCAAATTTTAATCTATTAATTAACCTTCAAAACAAAATTTATTAATTCTTTCAAAACAAATTTATTTCATTATTAACTGGGTTTACTTATTATCTTATCTAACTCTATCAACATCTTTATAATCAAAATTTAGTGTATAACATTTATTATAAACACTCAAAATTTATTTATAAATTCAATTTATATTATATATTATCCAATTACATATTCAACTTCTGTATGATTTAGGTAAGTTATATTAGAATGCAGTTGAATAATATACAAATAAAATTTTCCCAATTCAATTATTCAAGATTAAATATTTATTCCAAATTTTGATTTTATTTATAATTAAAATCATCTTTTAACAAAATTTAAGAATTAGATTTCCGATTAACTTTAAACAATTTAGAGATATATACAATATATTTATATCAAATCAAATTAAATTTTAAAATAAGATACCTATATATATATATATATAAATCAAATTATACTGAAGAAATTCAAATCAAAGTATATTTTTTTCTTCAAAACAAAACCGTAGCGAAGCTACAGAATGGTTTCTCCACTTCGAAACTCGAAAATGAACGTCGATGATGCGGCCGCCATCACCGAAATTATTTTCCAGCGACAAAGAGAAGAGCACTGATTTCAACATTTTTAAAATTCTTTGAAAACGATTTTTATTCGAAAATACTTTCAATAATATATACTTTAAAATTTTAAAAACCAAAGTTCGAAATCACCGGAAACTAAATTCTCAAATTTCTGAATTTAATTCATTTCAAATTCCAAATCAATTTATAAACCATAATTATAAATTCATTTAGAATAATAATTGATAATCAAATATTATCATTTTAAACAACCAATTTAATTAACTTATTAAATTTCAGAAAATTTTACTTATATATATTGATAATATATTCATACAAATTTATTCCATTTACCAAATTTGAAAACGATATAAATTTACAAATACACTTCCTCGCTCGACGATGCAAGAATGGATTTCAAGGCAAAGATAGAGATTCAAATTTGATGGACTCAAATCAAAGAGAATTCTGATTCGAAGACAAATTCGAAAGAAAAGATAAGATGATTCAATAACTGAATCGGGAGATGGGTAAGTTTATTTAATTCACGGGCAACCTTAACCGGATCGTCCGTAACTTCAAGAATAAGATCGATGCTGAATTCGGAGGTAAATCAACACTCGATATCAAGAGATGGAATTCGGGTATAGCAGGTAATAGATAGCATCGTAAACCGAGGATACAGAAATCTTCGGTAAATCGATGCCTATTATAAAGGAGTTTCACCCCTTTACAAATCGTTCGAAGTTTGGCGAGACCGCCGATTCACTATAAGGGTCATTCGAAGTGGAGTTATGTGATGCTCCAGAATTGAAAGAAGACGAATAGTGAAGGACACGAATGAATTTCGGAACCGAGGGGAACGTTCCAAAAATTCAAAGGAATCGAGTCAAAAGGAAGAGATTGAAACTCGAATGAGAGTGACTCTGTAAATACATTTACCCTATATGTTGAGTTTTGCCTAGAGCTACCAAAGCTCTGATACCAACTGTAACGATCCACCATTTTGGACCATTCGCATCCATTATAAGTGTATAGGTAGACACTCATGCCGGAGTTGAATTGCTCAAAATACCGCGTTGTTAATTTAAATTGGCAAAACTGAACATATACAGTAAATAAAATAATCACAGATCACAGACACAGAGTAATAATTGTAGCGGAAATAAAAGAGATAGTAGTTCATGAAGCTACTATATAAATGTATAAGTTACATCAGAGTTAAACTAGATACAACGGAAGTGTAATACGATACATCAGATACAAATCAGAATACATCACTGGAATCATCGAATATCTGAAAGCTGAATAGATAGCTGGATCTTCAAGCGAAGCTCCAACTCCAAAGGTGAGTCTCGAAAGCTGAACCACTCAGTCTGACCCGAGCGTAAAGCAAAAACACAAGACACTCGAGTCAGGATTAACATTCTTATATTAATAAATCCAACTCAATTGAAATAGCAATTGAAATACAAGTAACTCAAAGGATGTTTGGAATAACCATCCTTCAAGGATCCGTTAAACTATCTACTAGGTAGTAATATACGCTAAGTAGATAATGTCTATCAGTAATATAAAAGATATCAAAATAGCGTTAAGTCATGGCCCATTCCACCCTTAACACATTTTTATTCCCAAAAGCATATACAAGACCGTAGTTTCCCCAAAACCGGAAGTCACCAGAGGGAAATCCATATACTAAAGGTACAAATCAAAATCGTAGTGGTCGCGCATAAATGGAATACAAGTATGACAAGGCACATGAGGCAATACCCAAGGTAGTGATACTACCGTTCGCCTGATCCGGACTGGTGAGAACGCAACGCCGCAGCGCCCGCAACACCGTGAAACAACACTCCCAAAATCAAGGGTGCACCAATCGACAACAAGTATAAGTAGTTCGAAGAAGTGTGTCCACTTGAGGTAGCTAATCCTCCATTGGCCCGGCACAGCTCCTGTTTTAGTCATTTCCAATTTGACACAAGTGTCAAGGCTATCCATTATCGTTCTCTTTCTTCAGTCATCACGTACATCATTCCAACCACTTCATTCTGGATCATCACTCCGCGTATAGTTATTAAAGTGGTTTCGGTTCAGATAGAGAGTATATCCATTACCGATCCCGGTCTCTTTAATAACTTTCGTAATTATTACACCGATTGGTCGTTTATTTATTTCAAAACCAAATCAAATAAAATTTCAAATAGAATTTGTAAATCAACATTTCATTTGCCTTTCGAAATCAATTTCCACAATTTACGTTTCAAAACTTCCAAATTATCATTTCAAAACCTTATAATTCAATTTCATTTTTTATTTAAAACAAATCAAAATTGATTCAAGTTCGAATATCAGTTTCATTTCGAAAACATTTAAATTAATTTAATCTAAACTTTAAATCAATTTAAATTCATTTATCGATCTCATTCAATATTCATTAAGTAAATTTTCCATTCAAAACAATTTCTATTAAATTTCCAATTCATTAAATCCGTTATTCAAATTCAACTTCATTATATCAAAACTTACAAATTGAATTAAATTAAATTCATCAAATCAAATTCTTTAAATTTAAAGTCTTACATTTATTTCAATAAATCGCATTTTATTTCTTGTTAAAGAAATTCAATTTCACTTATTTACTCACTTAAATAATTTTCCAAAACTTAATTAATAGAGAAAACTCAATTTCAATTATTACGAAGTAAAATTCACTTATTCAAAATTCTATTTAATTTAATCATCAAATAATTCAATCTTATTTAATTATTAAATGATTCAAAACTTAATTATTAAATAATTTCAAAGTTTAATAATTTCAAACTTAATTATAATTTCAAAACTTAATTATTAAATCATTTCAAAGTTTAATAATTTCAAACTTAATTCAATCATTTCTCAAATTAAACAACATTCTTCCATCAATTACATTGTTAACATTTTGTTTTAGATTAAATATTAACATTTTCCTTTCATTGAAAATTCAATTTCAACTTCATTTCAAAACCATATTCTTTATTCAAATAAAATCTTCATTTTATTTTTAAATCAAATTATTGACCAATCGGGTTTTTATTATTTAATTCTCTATCCTAGGTCAAAGTTCAATTTTGGGTATTTATCATTTCAACCCGATTCCAATTCAATTCAAAATCAAAGCATATTAAAGGAACTTGCAGTGTGATAACAGGGATGGTGTCAAAGTAAATAAACAAGCAATAACAACAATCAATATCAATCAAATAATCAATTTAAATAATCCCGAAATAACCGTATTAATTCGCATTGTTATTTGTACGAATTAATATAATTATTTCTAGAATCTACACTATCATTCCATGTAGATTAAAGATTATTACATCACGGTTTTTCACTTGTCATTCAATTTCAATTTTCAAACATCATCTATTTAACAACATACATTTAGTGGTTCAAGGTGTAATTAAACAAATCCTACGTGTCAATAAATTCAACAGTTAAAGGGGTCATATTATACAATATCAGTTAATCAAATTTTTACATTTAATTATCCTATATCAATTTCAATTGCATACTATTTATCTTTTTAACATTAACAATTTAACATCCAATATAAACATCAACAATCAATCATTTAACAACCAAACTGGATTATCATTGCATATATATAACAGATAATGGTGTCAGATGTCATAGGTGAACTGATACAGGTAATAGCATATAAAACAGTGTGAATAACTAATTGCAGCATATTTCAATTGTCGTTTCAATTGAAATCAAATCTAATAAATAAAAGAACATTAATCGTGAGAGGTTGCTCACCTTTCGAGGCTAGAGAGATAGACAACGAAGTTGAGTTACGAAATCCAGGCACGAATCTCAAAGTAAAGTAAGATTGAATGTGAATTGGACGAACAAGGCTGTTAATCAAGAATTTTATAAAATGAATCAGAATCAGTCTGATATATGCAAAAATATTTGTTATTTTATAAAAATCAATATTGTTTCCTAAAAAAAATTAGTCGAAGTAGATATAAAATTTACATTTTAAATCTGGTACATAAATCAATTGTTTAACATATAAAATAAAACACACACACATATGCACACACCCATAACTATAAGTATAACTAACAACATGCTATTTAACCTTTAAATATAATACTATAATCCAAATAACTACTTTATTTTTTTTATTAGTATAATTTACTACTATAAACATATTTTAAAACACTACAGCCATACGTAATATAACTTGTATATATAAACAAAAAAACGAATAAAATAATATAAGTAATACTGCTAAACTATGATGTATACCTCTTCTAAATAGCATACTTACTATAAACGCATGCCTATAATTGTTCCATTTAAACTTACAATGCAATTCTTAAATCAGTAATTTAAAATTTAAAATATAAGTATAGCATACAGCAGACACTATATACCGCAACTTCGAATATATATACACCTAAAACAAAACCTTAAAGACAACTTTATTGTAAAAAATATATATGAAAACAAACTTTATACATCTACCGAAACCAAATTTCACTTACGCAAATCTGTACATACGTATACAGATACAACAAATCTTGTATAAACTTTATATACTAACGGTATGAACATAATACTTTAAATACCATAATATACTCCTCATATATATATATATATCACTATTAACAAAACTTGAAAACTTGAGTATACTTGCATTCATAAAATGAGATATACAAACCGTAACTCCTCTGTATATAATATATGTAACACCTTTCATATAATGTCTTTAAAACTGATATAGTTCAAAAGTTCATTCATATATATAAACTACAATTTGCCCAGAACCCGAGTATCAATATATGGTAACCGATGTACTATATATATATCTGGAAATTATTATTATAACTTAAGTATACTTTTATAACTTGCATACCTTTAAAACTTATACTTATTAATATATCAAACTGTTTATAACTTTCATACTTATAATATAAAAGACTGTTTCAAGCCAACGTTATATACAATATTCAAAATCCAACAGTATACATACATACCACAACAATATAAATTAGCCCATACAGTAAATAGTATGTTATAAACGCAAACTATCATGAGTTTCTTAAATAAGCCTAAATAGACAGCACAAAGATGTATGTAATTATATATACTATGCTATAACCTGACACGTTTTTCCTTTTGTTTAGAACTTTGCAAATGAATTTATTTGTTAAACTTTCGAAAATGTAAAACAATGAAATGTGTATATATATAAAGTATAACAAATACTTATCAAAGGATATGCAAAATCTATATAAACTTAAAATACCTAATGTATAAACACAGGAGTGTTGATGCTTCAACGCTCGAGAGGGTGGGAAGTCGGCTGTCAGAAAGCAAGGCGGAGGGAGATGAGAGGGGTCAAGTTTGGACGTTGATGTGGCAAGGTTTGCAAGGTGGTAGGCTGTCAGTTCGGTGGCAAGGCTGTGGGTTGAAGTGTTGGAGATGATGGTGGGCTGCTGTTGAGCAGAGGGTAGGCGGATTCTCTTGAGCGCTGTTGGGAAGTAGATCTGGGAAGATCTCGGCCAAGAGAGGGCGGACTGTGGAGGTAGGCGGTTGTGAAGGAAGGAGGGGTGGTTGGTGGTTGCTCAAGGCGGGTCTGGTCGCACGTGTGTTGCTGGCGAGGGCATGATGGTGGGATGGTGGTGTCGGACGAGGGGAGCTGCTGGAGTCGTTGACGTGGCGGGTTGGCATGGAGGCGAATGGATGAGGTAAGTGGAGTGACGAGCATGGAAGGGAAGTTCGGATATAGATGGTAGGCGACGTTTGTGTTGCCAGCATTCGACATATGGGAGGGGAGAGAGGTGAATTGCGTGAGTTCGGTAACCATGAGAGTAGCAGGTGAGGTTTCAAAATATATAGACTTATATTCATAATTTTATCTTTTTTTTAGACATGTCAGAGAACACACGAAAGAGGAGGAGATGGAACGAATGGAAGATGGAATGAAAAGCAATTTAGAATTTAAATGGTAGAATAAGAAAGGCCAGGGCGGTTGGTATCACACGTTGGAAAAGGTAAAGACGTAGGGAACCAAAAGACTCAATTTCTGAACCGATATGCTGGGCGTGTCGTAGATTGCACCGCTGGATTTCGAAATTGACAATTGAATATATCGTAGAGATCAGCACGACGAGACGATCAAAACGGTATAAAAATATCAATGGTACGATTGAATTATAAAAATTCGAATTTTTCTACTACGGAAAATGCAAGAAAAATGCTGAAAAATAAGATCGACGGAGCCAAAGATGTCCGAATTTGGAAAAACGACCAACTGACAACTTGCTCAGAAGATGGTTTAGAATTTTTCTATGTAAAAATATTTAGGTTTCGGAAACATTTTATTTTCATTGTTTTTAACTGATTAAATTAAAGTGAATTTACGCACGAAATAAACTTCCATATTTTCGGACGAAAATTTCCCAGTTTCTATGTTTAACTAAACGTATTCCAAATATCAAATTTATATTTCAAAATTTTATCATTTAAAATTTCACAAAATTTCAACTAATTACGTTATTAAAACAGTTGAAAATTTACGGGTCGTTACAAGAAGGGTCTCCTTTTGCTGCTTTTCGCCATGGCCCCTCCTGTAACTTTGGCAGCTCTCTCCTCCGCCGTGTCTCTCTGCTTAACCACAGACTGATGTGGAAGGATCAGGTTGTGCCCCAGAAGTGTAGCATTCCTGATCAAGTAAGAAGCCGACCTGTCCTTTCCCGTAATGGCTTCTATTTCCACAGCCATCTGAACCAGACGATCATTCTCCACAACCGCAAAGCCACCTGTCGCTAGCAAGAAATAAAAAAATATATGAAGAAGCATTGCAGTTATAACGGAAATTATAAATAAGCTTCACACTTACAGCCGGAGGTGAAGCGACGGATGCAAACAGAGTCATCCTTGATAAAAACCCATTATTTCTTAAACATGCTGAACTTCGAATATAAGTCCAGGACGGGCTTGAAAGATACGGCTGATTCCAAGCTGATGTATGGAGACCCCTTCTTATAGCCTCTCAAATTGTACAAGTACCGGATCTCCCGGTTGGAGGGAGGACGCCCGTACCTCCTCTGGAAAATGACAAACAGGCTCACCAGGATGGCGTAGGAGTTAGGCTGAAGCTGAAACGGAGCTACCTTCAAGTAGGTGATGAAGCTGATTATCCAAGCATTGATCGGGGGAATGGCCCCACACATGCAATGGTACCGACTATAGGCGAAATACCCTTCGGGGGGATTATATGGCATCACTCCCTCCCCCGGAAATAGCATGCGCGCTCTGTCAATCCCAAAGGAGCGGGAGATAACATCAAGCTGCTCGCCTTTGAGAGAGCTTGGGAAACAGTTAGGAGGTGAGTTCAGAAGCTCCTGAGGGCCGTACCCATCTACTAGTGACCTCGGGGTGGGCCCATGACGTCCCGGTTCTGACTGAGCTGGGGGCACTGCAGAAGGATCTTCTCTGTCCTGGGATTTTTTCTTCTCTGATCGGGTTTCAACTTTATGAGACATTATCTGCAACACGAGAAAACACAATGTTAGAATAAGGATATAGAGATATAAACAAATGAGTGTATGTTGTCCAGAGTTTCACTTATAAACACATAAATTCATTCGGTATAACAAAGTTCAAGTTTCATTCGGCACTCAAGCCATTCGGGAGTTCAAGGCACGAAGCTTCATTCGGCATACAAGCCATTCGACAGTTCAAAGCACGAATTTTCATTCGGCCTTATACTCCCAAGTTCATTCAGTCAGTTCATTCGGTACTCAAGCCCCTTCGGTAAAATGATTGAGTTCGTTCGATGGATCGGTCTTAAAGAATCATTCGGCTCACCTGGTTCGGCATATGAGTTGATTCGTTAATTGGCTGGTTCGGTTATTTCAAGCAATCAAGTCTGATTCGGTATTCAGTTGATTCGGCTGTTCCAAACGGTGAAGGGTGAACATAGACGCGAGGTCCATACTTATAGACAAATACTAATGACCGGACCAGTTGGTTCGGCACACAGGACCGGGTGAGGATATCCAAGCTAAAGCAAAGCACGCCATGTGCGTACCCACATGCCCTACTTTGGGGGGGCAAGTGTTGAGTAAATTTCAACCGGGCCAACTCCTTCCCCTACACACCGGACCAGATCCCACCGAACCAACTCCTTCCCCTACACACCGGACCAGATCCCACCGAACCAACTCTTTCCCCTGCCTACTGAACCAGATCCCACCGAACCAACTCTTTCCCCTGCCTACCGAACCAGATCCCACCGAACCAAGTTCGCCTGCCGAACCAAACTCCCACCGAACCAAACTCCATCTACTCACAACCGGACCAAGGCGTACCGGATCAACACAACCAGGCCAGATCGCATCAGCCCAGGCACACCAGCGGCTATATACATCCAAGACCCCTGCCCCCAGCCTCACTCTATAAATAGAGGGGCAGGGGTACAACAATGGAGGACGAGTTTGAGAGCTCAAGCACGGATAGAATTTTCAAACAACTTTCATATACTTGTACCAAAGCTTTGTACTTGTAATTTGAATAGAAAAGGAGAATGACATATAAAGTGGACGTAGGCACATTCTGGCCGAACCACTATAAATCTGCGTGTCTTTTACAGTTTAGTCCCTGCTTTTCATATATTTGCATAAATCACCCAAATTCCTAAGAACAACATAAAATCAATTAAATCATACGACTTGGAGGTGTTTGTCCATTTTTTGTGCAAACATTAGCCATTTTTCTTAAGTAGAATTTTGCTAATTCGAAGGGGTTACTTCGAAGGTTTATAGCATAAAATACTTATCTTTGTTTGAATATGTAAGGGGGATCCTTATATAAAATGAATGGTTATAAACCTTGAAGACACCGGGGTGAGTTTATTGTTTTTAATACATAGTTTGGGGTTACAAACAAAAATATGCTTTTGAAAGTATACATTGGGGCTATCAATGTGTTTTTATTTAATTTAACCTAATTGGGGCTACAATAGGAATAGGTTAAACATGTGGTATACCTTGGGAAAATAATTAATCATGGGGATCATGAATTTTTATAAGTAATCATGGGGATCATGATGTTTTAATTGGCCAAGTGTTGGGTTCTTGGTTAACCTAGGAAAACCATGGAATGTGCCGTGGATAGTTTCTAAAGTAAAGAATGTTTTGCCAGAGGTGGTTAGCCTCGGGATTTGGCACCCAAGGTTTCATAGTTATCCTAGGAAAACTATAGAGTGTGTGGTGGATAGCCCACACCAATTTTTATAAAACAATGTACAATGGATAATCTGCATTTATTTTGATGAATTTGGGATGGATATTCCCATTAAAGTTTTGACGGATAGTCATTTTGAAGATTTTAGAGGGGAACTCTAATTAATTGATTTTAGATGAGAAATTTGATATATTGCTTTTAGATGGGATATCTTATAAATGGGTGGATGGGATATCCAATGTATATGATTTATGGCTTTATTTCATATTATGTTAAGACTAATCATTTTGGGTGCAAGGGCATAATAAATGATTTGCGTGTTTTGTTTTGGATACTAGTGAGGGGAAAATTCGTTCGGCTAAGCGGCGTGGTCTCACTAGATATCTATTTATGATAAGAGATAATAGGGATTATTCATACCAGCCTCATTGTCTGACTCGAAGTTTGTGTTTCTCCACAACCTCTCGGGTACTCAAAATAAATTTGAGTAGTCCGAGAGTGGGAGACTTTCAGGTTTTGGACGAATAAACTTCCGGAGATGTGCAGGAGGCAGTGTTAGCTATATAGGAGCTATTTTGTGTATTCCACTGTGATGTACTAAGAACTGCAAAGTTCATATTTATTAGTTCTGTGATCATCATAAGGGAGCATCTTCATATGTCGCTCTTATCGTATTTTGTACATATATATTGATCTGAATGTGGTTAACGTCTGGGATTATGTAATTAAATCTTAAATTGAATTTCATAAGAAATGAGAAATTCTTTTTTGTTGAAGTTTAAAATTCTTCATATTCTTGTGTTTCTGTGTTGCCAATAGTTTCAGGATTTCGATTACTCAGGAATAACACCTATGGATGTCTACAGCATCTGTAGCAGTTAGTTTTGAGCCTCTAGAAGAGGGATTTTACAACCCTCCTCGCTTATCCTCGACCGAGCATGTCCCACTTCATCGCTAGCGCGATCGTCGAAATCTAATCGGACACTAGTTCCATTCTTTGGAAACTGGCGTATGAATATTCCAATTCCAACTTTTTTTTCTTGAAGCTACCTATTCCAGAGCAACAATCAAATTCCTGATGATCGTGGTCGAAAATCTAGCTGTGTACCAGTTTCTATCTCCGGAAACTAGTGCATCAGTGGTTCGATCCCAAGGGTTTTTTCTTGGCGCTACCTATCCTCGAGCAATGGTAAATTCCTAAGTGTCGGGGTAGTACTATTTGATCGGTTTCTAAGAGGGTGTTTCAACCTTATCGTTGTTTCCAATCTTCGGGCAACGGTGAGTTCTAATAGGTTAAGGCCGAATTTTTTGATAGGCCATAAGCAGCTGCCCTTCTCGACGTTGCCATTCTCCAAGCATCGCCAGATTCGTGAAGCGTAGAGTTTTACCTTCCTGACATTGCCAATCTTCAAGCAATGCCGGAATCCTGAAGGTTGCAGATTTACCTTCCAAACGTCGCCAATCTCTTGGCAACGCCAGATTCCTGAAGGTTAGAGTTTTCCTTCCTAGCATTGCATATCTCTTGGCAATGCCAGATTCTTGAAGGATAGGGTTCACCTTCATGGTATTGCCTATCTCCAAACAATGCCAGATTCCTCAAGGATAGTGATTTCCTTCCTGGTGTCGCCTATCTTCGGGCAACGCCAGATTCCTAAAGGATAGAGTCTTACATTCCTAACGCTGCCACGTCGGATTCTTGAAGGTTAGAGTTTTACCTTCTCGACTATACCAATCTTAGGGCAGCGCCAGATTCCTGAAGGTTAGGGTTTTCCTTCCTTGCATTGCCTATCTTCCGACAATGAAAAATTACCAAAGGTTAAGGTTGTCAAACCATCTTGTTATTGCCAATCTCCAGACAACGATGAATTCCTATAGGCAGAGGACGAATTATCCCATCGTCCCATAGGAAAATACTCCCTGTCCACTATCCAAGGACAAGGGAATGCGTTCCAGATTGTACTGTTGATTATGCAGTACTGAGGATTATTCTTACGAGAACACGGTTCCATTGGTTTAAGAAGCTGACTTTATTCGCAAATAGGAGAAGTGGAAAGTCCTGCCTTATTACATTGCCTCCAGTGTCTTTGGGTGGCTTCTTTGTAAAAAAACTGAAAAAAACTAAATGTGGTAGTGCTGTAGTAGGTCGCTATTCTATGCATGTGGGATAGGGATTACATCAATAGTTGCCAGCCTTAATGTTCCATCTCTAAGCTTCCAATCGATCACGTATGTTCCTTGCCAGTTCCGGCCAAGCACCCCAAACTCGGGAGACTCATTTAAGAACTAGATCCCCTACCTCAAAGATGCGGTTGCGAACCCTAGTGTTGAAATTTCGTGCAACACTTTTCTGGTGGGCAGCTACCCTTAATTATGATTCTTCCCCTTTTTATCATCTAAATCAAGGGACTCAAGAAAGAGTTCGTTGTTCACCTTTGGGTCAAAATGACTTTTATGACGAGAAGAGACTTCCAGTTCTACCGGGATCATTGCTTTCAATCCGTAAGCTAAAGTGAACGGCGATTGTCCAGTTGCAGACTTATGTGTCATCCTATAAGCCCACGGCGCTAGTGGAAGCTCAAGAACCCAGTTGTCTTTAGCTCTGCTCAGTCGCTACTTCAAGGTGGATTTGTTGATCTTGTTCACTACATCCACTTATCCATCTGCCTACAGATGTGCCACCACAGAGAAGCTTTTCTCAGTCGTGTATCGGTTGCAAAAATCGTTGTATTCAGCACTCTAGAACCGTGTTTCGTTGTCTGTGATGATCTTCTGAGGTACTTCGAACCTGCAAATAATGTTCTTCGTTACAAAGTTAATTACCTCCTTTCTTGTAATCGTGGCAAGCGGTTATGCTTCACTCAATTTCGTAAACTAATCCACTACAACAATAGCATATTTGGCTTCTCCCTTCGCTATCGGTAGCACACCGATAATATTGATTCTCCAAATTGCAAACGATCATGGACTGACCACTTACGTAAGTTTGGATGATGGGGCACTTGAAATCTTCTCATCTCTGGCACCGGTCACACCATTTGGTGTAGTCAGCAGCATCTCGATTTATTGTCGACCATAAATATCCATAGCACGATATCTTTTTTACTAGAGTTTACCCCTTAGTGTGATCGCCATAGCTTCTCTCATGCATTTCCATAAGGATCTTCCTAGTCTCATCCTTAGTTACATACCGAAGCAGGTGTATAGAGAATCCTCTACAGAATAACATTTTGTCTTGCATCATGAACCCAGGTGCTTTTCGAAGAAGATTTTTCCATTCGTTCCTGTCTCTTGGTAGAGTTCCTCTGACCAGATAGTCTTTAATCAGAGTCATCCATGACTCTTCTTCTTTTGTGGTCTCCAGAATCCAGTCGACGTCCATCTGATCTATGCTCTAAGCTGTTAAAACTTCCACTGGAACCAAAACCATCATCCGTGCCTCCCTAGGGCTAGCCAGTTTGGCCAACGAATCGGCCTTTATGTTCTTTCCCTGGGGACATGTGTAATCAGATAATGCTAAGTCCTCTAGTAGTTCTAGAGTTTTCATCAGCTAAGGAGCAAGTCTCATGCCCTTAGCCTGATATTCCTTCTTTACCTGGCAAACCACCAACTGGGAATCACTGAATATATGCAGTATCCTTATTCCTAGTTTTTTCGCTATCCTCAATCCCGCTATCGGTGCCTCGTATTCAACCTTGTTGTTAGTTAAGGGAAATTCCAGCCTCAGCATGTAATTGATTGATCATCCTTTTGGGGTTTCGAGTACCACTCTATCACCCGAACTATGCTCGATCGAAGCTCCATCTACAAATAACTTCCAATGAGTTAACATGGTTGTATCATCTTCCTCCTCACCATCTCGTGCTGTAAATTCAACGATGAAATATGCCAATGCCTACCCATTTATCGCTATCCTAAGATGGTAAGTGATATCATACTGGCTCAACTCTATGTTCCATTTCAACAGCTTTCCGGAAGTTTCGGATCGGCATAATACCTGCTTCAGAGGCTGATGTGTCAATACATTGATTAGATGAGCTTGAAAATATGGTTGCAGCTTTCTAAATGCAATCAGCATGTAGTATGCAAGTTTCTCAAGCTTCAGACAGTTCTTTTCCACTCCTATAAAATGCTTGTTGATATAATAAACCGACCTTCGAATCCTTGCCCCTCACATACTAGCGATACGCTCTGTGCATAAGCAGACACTGCAAAATAAATATATAAATCATCCTCATCCAAAGTTTTGGACAGGATGGTGGTGTCTCCATGTGCCTCAACAACTCTTCGAAGGCATTTTGGCAATCCTGATTCCATTCAAAGTTTTTCTCACCTTTCTTAAGGGCATTGAAGAGGGGCGTACACTTATCAATGGCCCTTGAGATGAACCAACTCAAAGCAGCGACCTTCCTATTCAAGCCCTGTAGCTTCTTCTTTGTATTTGGCGCGGTTATGTTCCTCAAGGCATCAATCTAATCTGAATTGGCCTCGATGCTCTGTGTATTCTCGATAAATCCCATAAACTTTCCCAATGCTACTCTGAAAGAACATTTCGACGGATTAAGTCTCATTCTGAATTTCCATAGGACTTCGAACATCTCCGAAAGGTCATCTAGATGGTTTCAACATATTCGTGATTTCACAAGAACGTTGTCTATGTATACTTCCGTTGTCCGCTCGATTTGATTCTTGAACATACAATTTACAAATCTCTGGTACGTGGCTCTAGCATTCTTCAAATCGAATAGCATAACCCGATAGCAGTATAATCCCAAATAAATTATAAAGCTAGCATTCTCCTGATTCGGTATATGCATTGGAATCTGGTTGTAGCCCGAATAAGCATCCATGAATGAGAGCAACTCATGTCCTATAGTTCCATCCACCAACTGGTTAATCCTGGGCAAAGAAAAGCCGTCCTTCGGGCATGCCTTATTCAAATCCAAGTAGTTGATACACGTTTGGAATTTCTCATTTGACTTCTTGACCAATACGAGGTTAGATACACAATCGGGGTATAAAGCATTGCAGATAAAGCTGTTCGCTATTAGCTTGTCCACTTCTTCCTTCAATATAGCATATCGCTCCATACCAAGACTGCACCTTTTTTGGTTTTACTGGTGTGAACTTTGGATCAATATTCAGGGAACGACATGCTATCTTCGACGATATCCCACACATATCCAATGTGTCTAAGAAAATACATCAAAATTTCCTTGAAGGAAATTCACCAATTCTTTCTTTAATTTAGCATTGAGTTGAGTCCAATCTTCCGGACCCGAGTAGGGTCATCCATATCAATCGGAACATTCGTCGTCGCTCTACCGGTGTTGGTCGCCCTTTCCTTGACTTCTTATTAGGATCCACGGCCTTATCAAACCGGAATTGATTCCCGAGCTAGGGTCCAGGCTTTTGTTGCTATGCTTTTGAATCCTGAATGCGCAGAGTTCTTTCCACATTCTTACATTTCTCACGTCGCTTCGCTTCTCTCAGTTCCATAGCGTAGCATTCTCTTCCAATGCTTTGGTCACGTTTCACTACTCCGACCTCATTTTCCATGGGGAATTTCATCACTAAACACTATAGCGTTGATGCTACTCTAAAGTCAATGAGGGCAGGTCGGCCCAAGAAGGTGTTATATGCCAAATTTTCATCCACTATAACGAATTTCTGAATTTGGACTATCTTGAGATCTCCTTCGCCTAACTTCACAGGCAAATCAATTGTCCCAATTGGCTATTTTACTTCGCTTGTAAATCCCTGAATGTTGGTTTTGCAACCTGTAACCTCCTTCATGTTGATTTTTATTTAATCGAATGTTCTTCTGAATAGTATGTTCACCATATTCCGGGTGTCTACTAAGACTCGATGTACAGTTGCCGGTCCAATTCCAACTATTACCACAATGGAGTCAAAAGTTGGCGCTTTGACTTCATCAACATCTCTATTTCTAAATAAGATATCATTAGTTATTATCCTCTGTTGCTCGATCGAAGCTCCATCTTCTACAGTAAAGCAACCCAACTATGGTACATGCTTCAACGAGTTGCATACCGTTCCGTTCCTCTTCAGCTTTTCTCTACTAGATGAGGTACTCCAGTTATGGTGTTGATACTAAATTTCCCATCATTTCGCTTGGGCCCCTCTCTTCTTGGCCCGGATTGATTCCCTTAGGCAGGCATCCCCGGGAGTCTTAGGACTTGAATATATTTATGTGGTTCTTTGACATACAGTTTGAGATTATTTTACCATATCAGTTCTTTGATGAGATCACTCAAATGCCAGCACTCATTCGTGTTGTGTCCATGAGTTTCATGGAAATGACAGAACTTTCGGAAGCGCCTTTCTTGTTCGATTGCCTATCTTCTATGAGGCTTTTTATATCTTTCCATTCCTTGAGTAGCTTGGTATATATTGTCCAATGTATCATTCAGAAGAGTGTAATCTTCCAGTTTCATGTACCTTGGGCGTTTCTTGTTGTCCTTACATCTACCGCTAGGGCCTTGATTCCACTTCTTCTAGTTACCAGAGTTTCCAACTTGAGTTGCCACATTATAATGCTATCTCTTGATTGTTTTACTGCCACATTGCTCTAGATAACTTCCTTTGACTACCCATCATTAGCATTTCTTGAAGCTAAACTTGCTTCTTCCAAGCAGAAAAACTGATTAGCCTTTCGATGAAACTCCTTCATGGTTGTAAGTTGCTACGTCTTCAGCCATCTACCAAAATCCATGTCCGGGTGAATGCCTCGGACCAATGCCATGAATAGCAGACACTCCTTTGGATTACGTACTTTTGTAACAACAATATTGAACCGATTCAAGAACCCTTTAAGTGACTCCTTAGGTCCTTGAGATAAGCTCGACAAGGACATCATGTCCTTAGGCCGAGCGGCATAAAGTCGAAATTTCTCCAAGAACTTTCTAGCTAACTCATCAAAGGTCAATATAAATCTTGGCACGAGCCTAACGAACCACATCAATGCAACTTCTTCCATGAAAATAGGGAAACAACTAGATCGAACAACATATGTTGCCCTGGCACCATCCATATGCCATTCATACTTGAGTAAATATTGCCTAGAATCGGTAGTCCTATTGTACGATGGCATAGTTGGCTTTGTGAACTTCCTAGGAGGCTCTTCTCTTTGGATGTTCTTTGTGAAGGGTGTTCTGCTTGGTGCAAAGCCCTAATTAACCTTTTTTCTACCCTTTCTTTCTTTAACTAGCCAATTAACAACATCCACTATGTATTTCTCGTTGGCCTGGTATTCTGAAGGACGACTATTAGGGGCTAGGCCGAGTGTTTGGCTCTGCAAACAATGCTAACGTCTAGGCTCTCTAGTCTTTGGGAGAACCACTCCCACGGTTTTTCATTGACTTTCTCTTGGTTCCGCTGCAGCTGTTTGAACTCTGGATCCATTAGCTTCATCGCCACCAAGCTGCAAGTCCTCCTCATAATCATATAAGTACAAAGCTTTAGCTTCCTATCCATCCAAACCTCCAGAATTCCTTTTGGTACCAAGTTGAATCCTATCAGTATCAGGTGGTTTTATTTTAGGGGGAGGATGCTGACTTCCTCCGATAACTCCTTCTGCTGCTCTAGCATCCACTTCCTTTTGTTTTTCCCTTTCATTTTGCCCGTTTTAACCAAAAATGGATGAATTCTCTTCTTCAAATCTGGAGCGGGAAGCTTCACTCCTGTTCCTCCTAGTCCTTTGTGGTGGCTAGGTTAGTAGAGCGTCCATCTTGTCCATCAAAGCTTTTTGACTAGCCGCTATCTTTTGGTTTAACTCTTGCATCATCTTGTCAAATTCAAACCTGGTAACCATTTCATGTTGAGTAGATGATCTTGTAACTCTCCTAGACGCCATTGATTTCAAATAGCATGTTTCCAAATTCCTTAAGCAAAACTTTTGAAACTCTCTAAACCAAAAATAGCAAGCTAGATCTAATCCTGAGCTGGATTTCTCAGTGAAAGCACCAAAATGCTGATGCCAAAAATGGAAAAACACCCGAAAACCTACAAAAAAGTTGAGATCTAGCAAAGTGTATGCAAAAAAGTAAAGATACACAAGAATTTTTATAGCGGTTTGGCAATCTCTAGCATATGTCCATTGTTATCTTTATTGATAATTGATTATGGAGAGAATTTGAGATGATTAGAGAGATTTATTAATTACAAGTACAAAGGATTGATGGGTTCTTAAGCCTAGAACTACTAAGAATATCTGTCATGGTGACCGTGGAGGAGAGGTCAAGGATGAAGAAGATGGAGTGCCCAAATCCAAAAGGATGAGGAAAGATCCTTCTTTAGTTGACATAGGGTTGGTATTTATAGAGAAACTGCTCTACAGATCCATGGGCCCGTGTAGTTTAAGGTTAGATGCAAGTCCATAGGTTCACAAGAGAGCACACCGGTCCAAATTCTAGAATAATCCTCTCGGTACTGAGAGCTTCTTCTAGCTAAAAACCCTTCCTTCTCCCATGTTTTGTCCTCTTATCTTCGATTTGTTGTGTTTCGAACTCTTTCCATGAAGATCATGTTCTTTCTGATGATTTCATCGATATTGCGTGTCTTATCCTACTTTCTTTTCTTTCTTCTCATAAATCCTTAGATTTGGTAGTCTTTTCTTTGAGGGAAGTGCTCCATAATGATTACTTAAGGTAGTATTTGGAACATAAGAGGTTTGGGGGTTGAAAAAGGAATAAAAAGCTTTCGGTGCCGAGAGATTCCTCTCGGTACCGAGAGGTCCTTTTTACCGCATTAATCTTGAAACTTCCCAAGTGCTATCCCTTTGTCCTTCCAAACAAGTTTCCAAGTTTGTGAGTCGTTTCATCTTTGCCTTGATGTTCTTTCTTTTATTGAAAGTCTATTTGGTTAAAGAGACGATTAACAGTTTGCATGGCTTCACTTGGTTGTTTCTTTGGTTCCTTTCTCTCTCTATATCAAGATTATTCGAATGAGTTTTTATTCCATTGGCAGACATAACTATGTCGCTCCTGCAGTAGCTTGGCCAACTTATCTCCATCATTCCTTTGGTGAAAACGCCTATAACTATGTTATACCATAATTTTTACTTAGTTATATCTTACTTTTGGTTTTATAAGCCGAGATTTGAAAGGAGGATCCTTAAACATTTCTGTGCATATGAATGTCGAAAGTCCTAACCCTTCGACCGAAGCCTAAATTCCTATCTCTACTTGACATTCCATTAATATTAAACACTTATGAATACTTTATATATAACCTCACCTAGCTTCCTTCGATAAATTATTCTAAAGGCTTTGCATGCTCCCTTTGGTAAACATGGTCTGAAGGCTTAGCATTCATGCAAAAGCATAAACAAGGTCCGAGGGCTAGATGCCCCAGATTGATGGCTAAGATGCTAAAGGCTTGATGTTGAGCCCCAATGATCAGTTGAATGTTCCAAAATATAATGATCTATAACAAGCCTAAAATATAGTGAAAACCAAGGAATAAAGGCGTCACTCGTCTTAAAACATGGCTACTATGATTCAAATCAGGCCACTCCGAAAGCATAAATGCAGGCTCAACCAAAAGCAAAAGCCACCAAGTTGGCTCTAAACCAAAAGACAAAGTGTATGAGTACAGTGCCTCAAAATTTAGTTAAGAAGGCCCGATCGATCCAAGACGTTATCATATTATGAATTTTGGAATGTCAAAGCTTCCACACTATTGGGTTGGATACCCCGATTCCAATTTACTATGACAGCTATTGGGTTAGACACACGTTGTTCGTAAATAGCTAGATGCCCTGAAATTCATACAATAGCCTCAATAGAATCCAATCCCAAAATAAGCAGTTATGTATTAGAAAATGGATTTTGGGCACCTAAGCTCCGACCGTCGTGATAGAAATAAACATGTCGAGACACGAGTATTCTGACTAAGACTCCTTTGAAAGATGACTTACCAAAAGAATGATAGTATACGGACCATATACACCTAAGTCTAGTGAAAGGAATTAAGAACTGGTCGAAATGAAAATGATAAATCCTATGGAAATAAGACATGATTGCAAAAACAGATGCGAGATGTATAAACTCTTAATGTAGCATTACTGACAGCCTAGAAGACTCTAGAAGTTAAATTCTGTTTGAAAATTTTGGTGGAATTTGAAATTTTAAGGCAAGATGTTGAGATAAAAGAATAAGCAAAATATTAGAAAACATATAAATATGAGCACTAATTCCAAAGCTCTTCAGAATAAGATGAAACCGAAGTAAATAAGAAATGATCAAATGCATTAATGTGCAAATTATAGACTCTGAAAGGACAAGAGTTCCTCTATATTAGATGGTTCAAGATATGAGTATTAGTATGTAAATATAGATACTGAAATGATCAAACAAAAGGTATATAAAAAGAATCATGCTTTCAACAAAAAGAAAAATATTTGGGTAGATAGTAAAATAACAAATAGAATTATTACATAAATATATGTCTATAGCCGAAGGTGATAGTGGAAAAGCCTATTTATTATTCGATAACAACCATTACTCGACTCATGTCTTCTAACAGCTTACGAAAGAGAGCTTCCCACAACTTGAACTTCACCATGATCTCATGTAATAGTGGTCCGGCTTATCCTTCGAGGACTAGGTATAATATACTTGAGAGTTGAATATGTTAACAAATAAAAGCAAGTATTCCATACTATTTGCATAGTGTGGTAAGTACACCCTAATCATAAATGAAGATAAGTCTAATGGGACACTGTAGGTAACTAGGGATTCAAATACACTCAAAGTGATCTTCAATCAAAAGTAGGCGGTTAAGCATTTGATCTGTTTGGCTCTTGGTCTTAGCATTAACTTCATCGAAAAGTTGATTCCAATGTTTGTCCATGCGAGAGTACATCTTTTAGTACCATTTCTTATTATATTGACTAAAGGGCACGACTGTTTTGTCCTATAGTTCCATCAAAACCTCAACAAATCCAGTAGTTAGTATCGAGAGTGGGTTCTCTTCTTCATTCTTTAACTTTCATGTAGAATTATGACCTATTGAAACAACTTTAGTTTTATGTGAGGAAAGGTGTTTGATCGAACCCTTACCTAATCCACTTCAACGTTTCGGGGTAGTAGCAACCATAATGTCTTAATGGTGTTTTATGACCATGAAATCTTAAAGCTTAATTTTGAAAGCTCTTCACTGGCACTATTAAGTTTTTGACAAAGGTTACCTACTAACTCAAGTAGTTTAGCAAACAATTGCCCCGAGGCTTGACCAGAAAGCAGAACAACCTCTAGAGTAGACTTTATGCATTTTTCTGGGTCTTTGGCTATCTTAACTTTTTCGTTCACTTTTAGAAGCTCTGAATTGCAATCACTTGAAAGAAGCTTGGACCAAAGGAAATTAACTTCGTTCTCCAATTCTTGAATCTCAATTTGAAGAATTTGGACATGCTTGACTTTAGCATCATAAGCCCTTTGAACAGAAGTGTGTGCTTGTTTGTTGCTTAGAAAATTCCGCTATGTCAAGTATTGACAATAGTGAGTAAAACATAGATTTAGAACGAAATTCAAAAGAAAAATTACTTTCAATTATATGAAATTTAGAAGGATACAAGTATTGAAATTACAAAAGAAATACAAAGCATTAAGATCTCCTAAAGACCAAACTTCTTTTGACTTGTATCCTTAAAAAAATCCAGAAGGATACAAGTCATTTTCGAAGTCTCGACCACATCACAAGATGAAATATTTTTGCCTAGATGAAGATGAATCTTTGTGTTCCACTCTCAGCATTATATATGGAACATGTTTAGCAGTATCATCACTTTTAGTAGATGCTCCTTCGATAATAGTTAAAGGAAAAGGACTTGGGCTTGCAAATCTAAGGATTGCCTTAGGAGATATGTTTAGTTTAGGACCATAAAACCTTTGGAGAAACGGAAGTCGCTTTTGTATAAGAACTGTATCTTCCAGATGCTGCCCAAAATTTTTGGTAAGCTCTTGAAACACCTCATCTTGATCTTGAGACACATACTTATATTGCTCATTGAAATTTAAGACTTAGTTAGTCAACCTAGTGATTTTAGTCATAAGAGACTTAACATGTTTTGCACAAGATTTATCTTGAGAATCTTTTACATCTTCAAGATGATTAGAAAATATAAGTTATGAAGCCTACAAGCATGAGGATGATGTTTAAGAGTATTCGCTACCTTAAGAAATTAATAGTTCTTAGCCTTACTTCGATTCAGAAGAACACTACAATGAGAGATAGATGCAAAAAGATGATTCTTAGTTTAGTCTAAACAAGAATACGATTTAGATAGTAAAATAGCAAATATTAAAAGATCATATACAACAGACAAGGCTTTGTAGTTTCTTACAAAGTACAAAAAATGATACAAGTCCATGAATTTTTTCATTTGTTTGCAGAAATGACTTCCTCGACCTTTAGGCAATTATGTGGAAGCCTCGGACTGAGCTTGAGATAGGCCAAGGTCTCCGACGTTCTTAAAGCTTGCATACTTCTTGAATATGTAACCCTCAATCTTCAAGACATCACCTTCCAAGGAATCAAAATTATGGGGATGGCCCTCATCTTAACTTTAGGTATAAGCCTTAAAGAGAATATCAAAGGCCTTTTAACTAGTAATATTATCGGCCCGAGATAGGTTAAGGATCTCTTTCAGAACCCTCACTTCTTCCATCAGCTCTTTCCCATCATTTATTTAGGGTACAAGGTCCTTTGAAGTTTAAGGATATCAGAGTTTTTAGCTTCGATGTTTTTTCATTATTTAAGAATATAAAAATATTTATCTTAAAGGTCCTTATTTTTAGCCTTAATATCCTCATTTATGTTAAGGAACTTTAACTCATGGGAGGCCTTAACATTAAATTCCTCCTTCTAAACTTCTATTTATTGTCGAAGATTGGCAATCATTTCCTTATTTGTTTCGGCTTTGTTAAAATTCCCTTTTAAATTGCCAAATCTTGAATGAAGGATCGAGAGCATGGGGTTTATCTAATTAATATACATACACAAAAGTATGAGATAAAGTATATTATTAAAATATTTAAAGTAAATTT
Organism: Allium fistulosum; assembly: GCA_030737815.1. NCBI lineage: Eukaryota > Viridiplantae > Streptophyta > Magnoliopsida > Asparagales > Amaryllidaceae > Allium > Allium fistulosum. The sequence continues at coordinate 512,950,484 of CM060906.1, read as the reverse complement.
ACTATAATTATACTCACCCGAACGGTGTCTTGGAGTACAAACTCAGGGAAATTGTTTGCACCGAAAATTGTCATAAACACCCAATAGAAACTTTATGAAGAGGACTAAATGAAGAATAAAATGGAAATAGTGGATAATAACAAAGAAACAACAATTAATTGAAAGAGAAATACGCACATTGATTTATAGTGGTTTGGCGTTGTTTGCCTACGTCCACTTTGAATAGATTGCTTTATCAATAACTTTATAATCTGAGTACAAGAGGGATCAGATTAAAATCCTTAGTTACAAAAGAATATAAAGCAAATAGCAGCGTAAAGTCCTGAAAACAAACAACCAAGCCGGTATTTATAGATGAAGATAGCCAAATATCTTTCTGAAAACTCGGTAGAAGGACCTTTAGAAACATATGGGCCCATATGAGGGGTCGCATGGCCTAATTCCCAAAGAAGAGGGATTGATACTGATCCCTTCTTTAGTTGAATTTTGGGGTGCGTTCCCTAATGTGGCTTCCTCATGCTAAAATATGCTTAGCCTCCAAATTTCATGTCAATTGGATCAGTGGAGCTCGAGTTATTGCTTGATCTTTGCTTCAACATAGTTTGCATGCTGTTTTCTACCAATCCCTTCCAAGGGTAGTATATCGATCTCTTCAACTTTATCCCCTTGAGGTGTGATCCATAGGGCAGGCTCCTTAGGGTCCCTATGTTTTGTTCACAAAATTTCATATGTATTGGACTTGTGGATCTTGAGATATTAATTGTTTCCTACAAGCATGCCTCTATACCTTGAAACATACCGATCCCTCTTGTTGGAGCTAATTTTATGTCGATCTATCCTATGTGTTGAACCATATTTCATACTTCGAACATTCAACCTTGCATATCCATCAATTCCATTCAACCTTAACTTCATACTATCATCAGCACTTGACTTATAGGCCCAACAATCATCACTCTGGAGTCATCGGCCTTGATGGTAATTGAATCTAACTCATGCAATTAGTTCAATATAGCCGGGCTAAAATACCGGATAACACTTGCCCCTAATGTACGTCTTGTGATGAACATGATGTGCTTTGAATTAAAGAAAGTTAGAGTCATCAGGAAGAAATCTATCTAGCTTCCTGAATAGTTGTCGTCCCTTTGTCGAATTATTTTTCTAAGGTGCTTTATTTCTAATCACTGACACTTGGTCGATTTCCAATAGTATAAATCCAGGGCTACATTCCATCAATTGATATATATATATAAGTCCGATTCTATAAGACTAACAAGCTTTGGTTATTTGGTCTAGCCTCAAACTTGAAGGCTACATGTTTGATTTCAATATCCGTTGACTTCAAAAATTGAACTTTTTGGTCATACATGTGCATGTTCATATATACGTTCTTGTTGTGGCCTCCTGGACGTGTTCGTACGTTCACGGGTCGTTGCCAATTTTCATTGGATTTTGTATGTTCATGGTTTTAATAATTTCCATGCCTATATTGATTTGCATACATACTCATAGCCGATCCCTCATCCTTATCTCTTTTTAAAAAAAAGGTTTGTTGGGATCGGCACATGTTTAGCCGATCCCTCATTTCCATTCCTTGTGCTCAGAAGGATCGGTACCTTTTATGCCGATCCCTTTTCTCTTGATTGAATACATAGGCCGACCCGTTTGCTATCTTATATAAACCGATATCCCTTCTTTCCAACCTTACTTGCTTCATTTTTCTACCATCCTTCAAAGCACCGAACCCTTTCATTCCTCTATGGAAACCAAATCCTCTTTTCCTTCTTCCCTTAGCTTCAAAACGAAATAGTTCTGTAATTCAACCAACCTCACGAACCCGTTTCCTCTCACCTTCCATTTTGAATATCTCCAAACCACTCGCCCACACCTCTAACCCATACACTCACGTAGGTAGGTTTTTAGATCATAACTTTTGATTTCATGATGAGATAATGGATTCCTTGATGCTGCGATGAATCAATGGTCGAAGTGGCCTGGAGGAGGTGGGTCGTGGGGTGTGAAAGGGTTCAGCAAAATAAGTAAGAAGGAAGAAGAAGGGAGAGTAGAGGAGGGATTGGTTGGGATTTGTTTTATGGTGTGGATATATCGATCCCTCGTTTGATAACATGGGAGAGGGATCGGTAAGGAAGCTTGATGGGAGGAAGGCTAAAAACAGTAGAGTGGAGGGGTCGGTAGGACCGACTATGTAGAAGAGGGATCTTTGGAGTTGAATAACACGTAGGGATCGGTATTATTTTTGAAAGAATAGTAGGGATCGGTGAAAATGGGTAGCATGGTGGGATCAACAAATCTTGTTTAAGGAAAGGGGTCGGCACCCTTTGTTTGGAGATGGGGATCAGTTGAGCTGCTTTGGGATAGGGATCGGAAAACATTGATCGGCATATAGTGGTCGGCATTTTGGGTTCGGGATATATGGACTTTGAATTACACTCAAAACCTAATCCATAATCACTTGTTTGAGCAATTACACCCAATCTCATCTTAATGAACTGGAACATATGATGACAATGAACAACAGGAATTGCATATTCATTATTGTACTCGAAACTGAATGATCAAATCTTAGGAACTTAGAACATGAACTAAAACTTAGCATATGGACTTAAATAACAGATCTCACACTTTGATATGCCGATAGTCAAACGCAAAGCTAACATAGCCAATCAATCTCTTCACTAGTTGAGATGGTCAGCGATGATGGTCACTCTGGCCAGAATCCAAAGTCTCATCATTTCACTTTGCTTTCTTATTTTAAGCTGCTTATTTCTGTAACACATCACATTGCACCACACTGCACCACACTAGCTCACACTTAGCATGGAAGGATAGGTAAACGTTTCTAAACTCGATTATCTACTGAGTATAGTTGACATGGACTTCGAACGTGTAGAACGTTTAGCTGCAGTGTCCTCCGAACTAGCCTCACAACATAGCAATCTAGAAGCTGAGTCAAGTTCTGTGATCATTTCTGGCAGGCTTTCCCCTTATCATCAAACTGAACAAATAGAAGTTTCTGGCCCACCAGCCAACCTATTTTCTAATGTTCACGTCCTCTCGGCGAAAGATGTAAGTCCTGCACCTAACGCGGTAAAAGGCGCTGTATTCTTAGATAACCCAACAGATTCTCAAGCCTCAAGAATTGGTGAGGCCGCCCTTCGCAGACTATGTTCTAGACATGGAATTCCTTTCGAAGACGTCCTGGCTCCTTCAATCAATGATAGGGCTCAGTTGCCCCTGGTAGGTTACACAACATGAATCAAATTCATGTGCTAGGCTGAATGTGTGTCGCCCTTCAATTCTTTTATTCGAGAAATGTTAAGATATCTTGGAATTACCCCCACTCAACTTCACCCGAATAGCTATGCCTTTCTCCGTGAAACTTTTTCACTATTCATGATCATTATGTTTCGCTCGCCAACTCCTGAGGACATAAGATTCATTTATGACTTTTAACAATGATTAGGAAATCCTTTCTATGTTTTTCTCGAGCCTTCACCCAATTGTCAATTATTAACAGGTGCTTGGAACAAACTTACCTTTTTCAACCACGAATGGTTCTACGTTCGATGTCCGCCCGGCTTTACAAGGCGGTGGTTGGAAGGACATAAGTGTCGTATTTGCTTTATTTTCAAATTCTCTAATCCAGGTCATATTCTAGATCAACTAACATTCTGAATATCTACAAGTGTCCGTCCAAATCCAGAGGGCAATAGATTTTCAAGAGCGATCTCCGCAATTCATGCTACCCCTATTGAAGACTGGGACTTCAGACTCCTCGTCACTGACGAGCTATTATCTCTATTTGGGCTACTGGAAGAAGGCCGCCACATTAGGCTTCCTGGAAGTGCTGCATTATCAAGATGCGCTGTTGACAAAAAAAGGATATCAATAACCTTGTCGTGCCCCCAATCGAGGGGACTCAGGATGACGCCGAAGAAGGCGAAATTTGGGTTACCCAAATCAATGAGCCTGGCGAAGCTGATGTAGGCCCAGGCAAGGCACATGTGGTCAAACCATCATAGGGCATGAAACCCTACACGCCTGCTAGGAGAAGAAAGAAGCTAGCATATAAGCTTCACAGGAGAAAAACTTCCAAGGATCCAAAGTTCGTTATCACTTATGTCGATGAAGAGTCATCCTCCCAACATTTAGAAAGTTCAATGAAAGGGTTTTCAAATCTCTAAATTCCTGATGACACTATGACTTACAGCTTTCCTAACATCAACATCGATGAGCTCAATTCTCCCACCAGAAGTGGTGACGACATTCTTCTTACCGGCAAAGGGAAGAAAACTCCCATGAGCAAGGATACAACCACTGGTTCGTTGGGGAGGACACTAGGACACTCACAATCACATGCACTTCACCACACGATTTCCATCTACCTTTTGTGTATTGGTTCCTTATACTTTGGTATTTGGTTTTTTTTGCAGGTTCGATGTCTTAGTCTCAGGCTTTGGATCGCTTGAGGGGCTCCTTGACCCAATATGGATCCAGACATGATTCAGAATCAGGTAGGCGTAGAGAGAGGGATGACGATCGAGAAAGAATTAATCTCTTAAGGGAATCTTCATCTTCAAAACATAAATCCCAATCTCGGTTGTCCTATTCGGAAGCACAAACTAATCTTCCTGTGGATAGTGGTGATCAGACTTCTTTTCACGGTCCTCCAGCTCACTTACCTCCTGAGCAATATTCTGGTTCATCTAGCTCCAAGAAATCCAATGACCATAGGTCAAGCAAACATCCAATCATCTTTTCTGATCCATCTTTGCCGACTGATGCTCTTGATGCTTCCGCAGTAGAGAAATTGGCCGAGACAAAAATCGTTTTCCCAAAGATTTGTTTTGACGGGCTTAGGTTCGTCCCCTCCATCCATACAATCCCAGGGACCGTCAAAGCAAGCTCTCTCGCATGTGTCAATGATGTTTTCTACAATATGAATCTTTCTGGCACTTAGTAGGAAAAATCACCAAGGTGTCTATTGAGCGACAACCTGAGATAGATCGTCTCAAGCTAGAGGCAATCCATGATAAAGATATAATTAAGCATCAAGATAATGAGATCTCGGAGTTGACGTCAAAACTAATTGAAGCAGAAAAAAGTGCCAAGGAAACATCTGAGGCAGTGGTTCATCTAGAAGCTGCCCATAAAAAGGAACTTGATGCTACTCTCAACCACATTGGTGCACTCGCCTTGGAAAAGGATTCCTTACAAAAGGAGTAAAATATATTGGCTCGCTGTGTTGAGGAGCTTGAAGAGCTTCTTAAGAAAGAGAGGGAAGAGAATATTGAAGCTCAAGAAGAATCGTAGAGATATTGCAAAGAAGTTGTTGAGGCCCGGACTTTAAAGATTAAACTTGATGAGAAACTTGCTTTAATTGAAGTCCTCAAAGAAAAGATAAAGGAAGTGGGCCGCAATGAGATGAGAGAACAGTTCGAAGCCCTGGTGGAGGATGCCAAGTAAGTCGGTTGAAATGAAATCAAGGACATGTTCGATCCCCCGATCATTGAATACAATGCTAAAGTCCTTCACCACCGTGATCTGAGCTTTCTTGGTAAGGGTTATCTTAAGTCGCTCGCCAAGGCTTGGGAGTATATTGTTGAAACGAAAAAGAGAGACCTTGGCGAAGCCGATGTAGATGAAGAGAAATTAGTATAGGAGATCCTTTGTGGAAATGAACCTCTAGACCTTGCTGCCGCGAGACTCCGATACTTCGACATTCTAACATCTTCTGACAAATGGAAAATATCGCTGAACCTTTGGAGTCTGATCCCAAGTTCCCCTCCTCTTTTCAAGTAGCCGGAGCATCAGTTTCTTTTGGTCCAGGACAGGATCTAAGCTACGATCTGGACACACCGGTTATTAACATAAAGTGCTGACCTTTAATCTGGAAGGGGGACCCGACGACGACTGAAATGAGCCGTTTGTAGGTATTCCGCTCTTCGATCGATTTCTTTCTTCATGTCCAATAGACATGGGCTTATTTTCTTGTTACTACGAATCTATAGGTCATTTGGGTGTCGGCAGAACTCCAAAAAATGGTGCCGCCGTGGAGCAACAATTGACATCAACTGAAATCCTCACGGCAACAAATGCTCTAGGGCCTGATGCTCAAGTCATTGGAGCACTCGATGACGATAAGGTTGAAGATCCGCTGTCATTGGACGAATCTGATGATGTTATGATCACCAACACTACTAAACACACATATGAGCTTAGCTTAAAGGAGCGCGTTGAGAGGAGGAGTTGTTGAAGAAACAAGCCATGTTTGAACCCATTCATGTGGATATTAACGATCCAAATCTCATCCCATTACAAGTCATGCCACATGGTGGGTCAAAAAAACCCCCTGCTTTTGAAAGCTCCCCCGCTAAGGGTGGTAAAGGATCGAGGAAATGGACAGGCAGAAGCTCGAGTGGTGCCACTCCCAAAAAATCCAAAAAGGAGAGAAGACAAAATATATAGCCGTCGTTTTGTTTCTATTTACACATAGTTTGTATAGGTGTTTTTCTTTTTGTTGGCCGCGATTGTAAGGGTACGACCCCCCGTTCTTTAAATAAACTTGTATCACAGTTTTGAAGTTTATTATGTGAATACAAGTTCTTTGTTTTTTGTTGAACCCTCGTGTTATCTAAGTAGTTGAGCTATTACTTTCCATTCAATGTACATATAACTCGTTCCTCATTGCTTTGGATGATAATCCATTAATTCTATCCCAAGGCCTCCATGCGATCATGGCCCTATGTCGTATCAAACACGGGGCTTGAGCCCTAATGTTATGCTTTCGGATTCAGTGGTTTAAGGGATTACACTCCTGCTCCCAGTCTCGAGTTAGGAGAGTTAGACGGTGGATGGTCGAACTCCATCCTTTGTGATTTTGTACTCCTATCGGTTTCAGGCCAGAGTTCATGGAATAGTGAGTGGTCGAACCACACTCGTCTATTGGTCTATACTTATGCCCACACTCTGGGGATGGTAGTTAGTTAGTGAGTGGTCGATTCACACTCGATTTATGCTTATACTCCAGTCCACACTCTGGGGACATAGAGTTATATTTGAAAATTGTTGGATCGTACTTTCCTTAATCGATTAATTTGCCCTCAAGGTCCGGGGTTTGATTTAGCGAGTGATCGATCGTGTCACGATCAATTTTGATTTATTTCAATCCCATCACTTGGTGTAATTGGTTAGTTACAAACTCTGGGAACCTATTCAGACATACCGTCATCAGTCAGTTTTGTAATGTAACTAATAGGTGATGCTAGAGCAAATACAGATATAAAGGAAGTTCATAACTTTATTTGCTAAACGGAAGGAAACGACATAATTTGTCTTATTACATATTCAGAAAATCAAAAGCTAAAGCAAATTCTGAAAGCAAATACAACTGAATGAAAAAGAAACAAACTAAGTGAAATAACATTGTAAATGCTCCATATTCCACGCCCTTGGGAGTGTGATGCCATCAACAGTCGCTAGCTTGAAAGTTCCCTCTCCAAGCCAATGCTCAATGATGTACGGTCCTTCCCAAGTAGGATTCATATGCGACGGGACAGGAAAGATATGTTTTAAGACGAGATCGATGATTTCAATGGTTCTAGGTCGGACTTTAGTGTTGTAGTATCGGGCGACTTAGTGTCGGTGTGCATCTGCCCTTAAATCTGCTTCCTCGCACTTCTCGTCTATAAAGTCTAAAGATTCCAAGAGGAGATCCTTATTTTTTTGAATCATAGTAAGTCACTCGATGGGAAGGGACTTCGAACTCAAGAGGAATAATATCTTCAGAACCGTAAGCAAGAGAAAATGGAGTATGGCCAGTCGCGGACTTGTGGGTAGTCCTATAAGCCTATTGTGTTGTTGGGAGTTCATCCATCCACTTGCCTCTAGGCTTTTCCAAATGCTTCTTCAAAATGGATTTATGATTTCGTTCACAGCTTCAAAATTCCCACTTGCTTGAGGGTGAGTGATGCCGCAAATCCTTTTTTAATACGATGGCGACGACAAAGGTCTTTGAATTTAGCACTGTCGAATTGAGTCCCGTTGTCTATTACAATAGTTTGTGGAAGACCAAAATGACAGATGATGTTCCAGACAATGAAGTTGATTACTTTCTACGTTGTGATCGTGGCTAATGGTTCTATTCGGCCCATTTGGTGAAGTAATCAACTGCGATGATGGTGTACTTCACACCACCTTTAGAGATTGTAAGGAACCAATAATATCTATGTCTCATATGGCAAATAGCCATGGGCTGACCATTTGTGTTATTTCCATCGGCAGAGCTCTTGGGACTTTTGTATATATCTAGCACTTGTTGCATTGCCTTACATAATCAGCGGCGTCTGGATTGGTAGTGGGCCAATAATACCCGTAACGGAGAATTATCTTTACTAGATTTTCCCTCCAATGTAATCACCACATTCTCCTTCATGTACTTCTTTTAGGACTCATTTTATTTCCTCATAAGCGATAAACCGGAGCAGGGGGATGGAAAAACCCATTATGTACATAACTCCTTCATGTATGATATATCGTGAAGCTTTACGAAGAACATGTCACTTTTCATTCCTTTGTTCAGGAAGGACTCCCTATAGCAAATAGTTTTTAATCGGAGTCATCTACGATTCCCTCTCAGGCTCCATCGATGGTACCTGGTCGATTCCAATCAGGTTTATACTCAGGGCATTCAATACTTCGACTCGAGTCAAGCCCATCTGTTGTGCGTCCCCGGTGCTAACGAACTTTGCCAGTGAATCAGCCTCTCTGTTTTGATATCGAGGAATGTGCATGATGTCGTAGTACTCAAAATTGGTCAAAAACTCTTGGACTTGGGTAAGGTATGGAGCAAGCCGTTGTCCTTTAGCTTGGTAATCTCCCCCGACTTAGTATACTACAAACTGTGAATCGTAAAAGATTTCAAAAGACTTTATTCCCAGTTCTCTGGCAAGTTTAAGTCTAGCAATCAGAACCCTCGACTTCATTGTTTGTTGCATGGAAATCAACTTTAAAGCATAGCAAATTGATCGATCTTTGGGAATTACAAGTACAATACTAGCTCCAGAGCAATGATCATTAGATGCGCCATCTATATACAACTTCCACCATATGGTTGGGGTTTCACTGCTCTTCGGTAAATCATGTTGCGCAGTAAATTCTGCTATAAAATCTGCCAGTGCCTGACCCTGAATAGCCCTTCGGGGAAGATAAGTGATGTCGAATTGGCTGAACTCAATATTCCACTTGAATAACCTTCTAGACATCTCAGGTCGCTGCAGGACCTATCGTAACGGCTAGTTGGTATAAACATTGATAGGGTGCACCTGAAAGTAAGGGCGAAGATTTCATGATGCAATCAACAAACAGTATGCCAGTTTCTCTATCTTTGGATAGTTCCTTTCTGCTTCTGTCAATCACTTGCTAACATAATAGTCCGGTCTCTGGATTCGATCCTTCTCGCGAAGTAACGTGGCACTTATAGCATGTACCGACATGACTAAGTAGATATATAAATCTTCATGATCCACTGGCTTTGATAAGATGGGGGGTTTCTCTAAGTGATTCACCAAATCTTGGAACGCGTCTTTACAATCCTATGTCCATTCGAAATTCCTTTTTCCTCTTGTAATCAAGTCAAAGAAAGGAATGCATTTATCGGTAGCTCTAGAAATTAATTGGCTTAAGGCAACAACCTTCCCATTCAGTCTCTGTACTTATCTAATAGTCTTTGGCGCTTGGATATTGCAAATAGCTTGGATCTTCTTAGGACTAACTTCGATTCCACGGGCATTAATGATGAAACCCAAGAACTTTCCCGATGCAATGTCAAAGGAACATTTCAGAGAATTAATCTTTATTTTAATGTCGGAGGATGTCAAACATTTCTACCAAGTCTCGAATGTGGTCGCTAGACTGTCATAGCTTCACAAGCATATCATCCACATATACCTCATCGTTTTTCCAATTTGATCTTTAAACATTCTATTAACTAGGCACTGGTAGGTCGCTCCTGCATTCTTTAGTCCAAACGGCATCACCACATAGCAATATAATCCAACATCAGTAATGAAGCTGGTGTGCTCTTGATCGGGAATGTGCATTGGGATTTGGTCATATCCTGAGTTCGGATCCATGAAAGATAGCAATTCGTGTCTCATGGTCAAATCTACCAACTGATCGATCCTTGGAAGGGGAAAACTGTCTTTTGGGCATGCCTTGTTCAAGTCGGAGTAATCAACGCACGTCTGCCATTTCCCGTTCGCCTTTCTCACAAGTACAGGATTAGATACCCACTTAGAGTAGAGGGCGTCGTGGATAAACACATTGTCTTTGAATCTATCCACCTCCACTTTTAGAATGACAGATCTCTCCGAATCCATGCCACATCTTTTTTGTTTCACCGGGACATGCCATGGGTCAATATTCAATGCTTGGCATGCAATGGAAGGCGATATCCCACACATGTTAGAGTGAGTCCAAGCAAACACATTGAGATTTGCTTAGTGAAATCCAGCAAGGTCTTTCACCATCGGGGGGCTGAGCTGTGTTACGATCTTTAAGACCAGTGACGGGTCGTCGTGGCTAGCTATGGTGTCAATCGTCAGCTCAGCCATGCAGCCTTGGTCTCGTTCGGCTGCTCCTCGTCGTCTCTTGGATCTATATCTCTATAGAGCCGATCGTGGCGCCCGAGCTAAGGCTCAGGCGCTAGTTGTCAATCTTCCGTGGCTTGGATGCAGACTAATTTGTCCACACCCTTACCTTTCTCCTTCCGTTGAGCATCCCTCAATTCAGCTACATAACAGGCACGTCCAACTGCCTGATCACCATGAACAACTCCAACTCCATTATCTGTTGGGAACTTCAAAGTCAAGCACCATGGGGCAAGAGCTGCCCGGAGCTCAACTAGGACCGGTCGGCCCAGAAAAGCATTGTATGGAGAGTCAACATCCAAAACAACAAAAGGCAAAATTCATACTCTCCTACAGTCACCTTCTCGAAACTCTATAAGTAATTCAACATAACCAACAGCTTTAGTTGCAGCACCATTAAAGCCGTGAATGCGGGCTTTAGACAGTTTCAAGTCCTTAGCTTCCATGCTCATCCGATCATAAGCTTTTTTGAAAATTATATTTACAGAACTTCCATAGTGAACCAGTATCCCTCTCACTAAAGCAGGGCCAATCATGGCCGAAATGACCATTGGGTCGATCGTTGGAGCCTCTACTTTATCTACATCTCTGTTTCTAATCATGATACCATCTTCCATTGTATGCTACTGTTTTTTTGAAGCTCCATCTTCCATGTTTAAATAGCATTCAAAATCCATGTGCTTAATCACGCTAGCATAATGCTCCATTTTATGCCAACACTTATCAGCCGGATGCGGTTCACCGACAATTGTATTGATCACCAATCTTCCACCAGTCCGCGTAGGCTCCTCAACCCAATGCGTTGCTTGTCCTCGATAGGTCAGATGTCCCCTACCCGCCATCCTGAAGGGTTTTCACAAACTGTTGTAACTTCCTTTCTCGAATTAGCTTTTTGATAATATCCTGGAGATGCCTGCATTTGTGCCCATAACATTCGTGAAACCGATAATATTTCCTGATTTGTTTCTGCTTATCTATTGATTCTTTTGAAGGTGGCTTCCTATATTGCATGGTATTGCAAGTAGACAAGTAGACATTCTCCAGGGACGTATTCAGTGGCGTGTAAGTATTGTACATCGGAATCCTTGGCTTCCCTATTCTAGAATCCCTCTTTCATTCTCAGCTCCTATCTCTGCCTTTCTTTTGTTGATTCAGTTTATTTTGGACATTCACTTGAACTTTTCCAGAACTTTCATCAGACTGCTTCACATCAACATTACTCTGTACTCCCTCTCCATTCGGTCCTACAATGTTTCTCTTCATAAAGGATCTGGCTTCCTCCGTCCTCAAATACTGAGCCTCCTTTGCATAAAAGCCTTCCAACGGTGCGAGTGTTTGCCTGCTAACCAATCACCAAAATCAGATTTTGGATCAATTCCTCTTGTCATGGCCATCAATATTGCATGGTCATTCAGATTACTGGGATCTGTAACAGCTATATGAATCTCTCCAAATAATCTTTCAATGATTCCCCTGGAGCCTGGATCATGTTGGATAGGGACATTACATCCTTGGGGCGAGTTGTGTGCATTCGGAACTGTTCCATAAACCTTGTTGCCAAATCATCAAATCTAGAGATCGACCATGGTGGTAGCCTTGTAAACTACATCACTGCTATTCCAGGGAGAGTTATGGGAGTACATCTACACTTTGTTGCATCATCCGCTCATACGAAATCCATTAGCAATTCATATCTCATGATATGCTGCCTGGGGTCGGTTTTTGCCTTGTAGGCTAGCATCAACGGCATGTTAAACCTCCTTGGATACTTTACATGTAGGACATTATCAATGAATGGGGTGTGGCTTCTCGAGATTCCCCATTCATCATTGGTAAAGCCTTGGCTCTTTCTCAATAATTTTATGACCGCAGCCGACAAGTCCGGCGTTTGGATAGTTGGTGCCAAGCGGTGGTCGTGTTCCACCTCACATGAATGGTCAGGTCAATGTCTACGGGCCGTTCGACGGCTTCTTTGTTCAACATCTTCCTAATGTGTGTCTCGTAAATTCACTTCATCGTCATTCCGAGGAAACATTGGTCAACATTTAACTGAACTCCATAATCCAAAACGGTGGCAGTAGATCCAGCTTGCATCCTAGTGCACATAGGTAAGTTCCCTCATTTGGGGAAGGGATCGACATCGATCGATCCTGGCATACCATGATGGTCTGCTTGTTGACATCCCGAAGTTTCTGCGTGATATCCGTCTATTCTACGGTGCCTATGCCTGTGATACTCATTCGATGAACTAGAACACTCCGATGTTGAGTAAAGGGTCGGGTCCCTCCTAGCTTTTCCTTGTTGTTGCTGAGTGAGTTGGTTCATTAGGTTGATATTGGTCTGAATCTGCTGATTTAATTGTCGACGGCTACCCATTAGCTCTCTCATCAGATTCTAGAATTTATCTCTTCTAATAGAATCAGTTGGATTTTGGGCTTCAACTGGTTTAGCATTCACATCCATTGGTTGACTACTCGGGCCTCCTTGCTGGATACTAACGTTCTCGTTTCCTTCCACGTTCTTAGAAGTAGGTCAAGTGTTCCTCATCATTGTTGATAGCTTTGCTTAGATTTTTGAAAATCTAAATAGCATAAGCGAATTTCCTGAAGATAACTATGGATCTCCTTCGGGGGATTTATGTAATCCAGTAGCAACAAAGGATCCTAATCAGCTGAGAATCAAGGCTATCAGCAAAAGCACTAAAATGTTTGCACCAAAATTGGCACAAAAACCCAACAGAAACTTTATGAAGAGGATTAAATGAAGAATAAAATGGAAAAAGTGGATAATCACACGGAAACATCAATTAATTGAAAGAGAAACACACACACACAATGATTTATAGTGGTTCGACGTTGTTTGCCTACATCTACTTTGAATAGATTGCTTTATTAATAACTTTATAATCTAAGTACATAGGGATCGAATTAAAATCCTTAGTTATAAAAGAATATAAAGCAAATAGCAGCGTAAAGTCCCAAAAATAAACAACTAAGCCGGTATTTATAGATAAAGATTGCCAAATATCTCTCTGAAAACTCGACAAAAAGACCTTCAGAACCATATGGGCCTATAGAAGCGGTCGCATGACCCAATTTCCAAAGAAGAGGGATTGGTACCAATCCCTTCTTTGGTTGAATTTTGGAGTGCGATCCCTAAGGTGGCTTCCTAGTGCTAAAATATGCTTAGCCTCCAAATTTCATGTTAATTGGACCAGTGGAACTCGAGTTAATGCTTGATCTTTGCTTCAACATAGTTTGCATGTTGTTTTCTACCGATCCCTTCCATGGGTAGTATACCAATCCCTCCAACTTTATCCCCTTGGGGTGTGATCCCTATGGTAGGCTCCCTAGGATCTCCATATCTTGCTCATAAATTTTTATATATATTGGACTTGTGAATCTTGAGATATTAATTGTTTCCTACAAGAATGCCTCCACACCTTGAAACATATTGATCCTTCTTGTTGCAGTAATTTTATGTCGATCCCTCCTATGTGTTAAACTGTATTTATACTTCAAAAATTCCACCTTGCATATCCGTCAATTCCATTCAACCTTGACTTCATATTATCATCTGCACTCGACTTCTGGGCCCCTTAATCATCACTCTGGAGCCATCGGCCTTGATGGTAATTGAATCTAACTCATGCAATTAGTTTAATATAGCCGGACTAAAATACTGGATAATAGTAATTTTGGATCTCATAAGGGGAAGATGGCATATAAATTTTACTTTTAGAAATAATTTCAACTAGCCTTGATTTCATGACTTCTTTGGTTGTATTTAGAACTTCTATCCCTGTGTACGAAAGGCGAGGGGGCTTAGTATGTTTGGTAGGAAGTCTAAGGAATTCATATTGAAGAGTTGGATTAGGAGATACTTCTACCACTTTTATGAAAGCAACGGTCTTTTGCTTTTAATTGTCTGAGACCCCCTTCTGCTGAGTGGGACGCTTTTGACAAAAAGATTGAACGAAAGTCCTCTCAATTTAGATCTTCTTATTTCCTAAGAGAATGACACTAGTAATTAAGTTGTTGATGCTTACAAATGGATGATAAAACATAAGTACAAATAATTAAACATGAAATAAACACATAGATGTAAAATTATTCCTAAGTAGAAACATCTAAGTCCTAAAGTTAAAAGATTTGGTTTCGAAGACTAACCTCGGGTTTAGGGCTAGAAGGAAAGTGCTAGAATAAGAAGTTGAAACTTCAAGAGTGGTTGGCCTATCCCTCTCTTTCTTGTTTTCGAACATCATAGTTGGTGTAAGCCGATGGGTCCTTTGCTGAGATAGGGGCATAAGTAATGAAAGAAGCAGAGGAGGCTACACTCTCTCAACTTCTCAATTGTCCAGACCAATTACCTTCGATGTTGGTCTATCTAAAAAGATAAAACATTATCAAAGTGGATTTTGAACACATCCAAAGGTTATTGCTTTTGTGGTATGTCTTTACAAAGGATAAATTTAAATTAGAGTCAAAATATAAATCTATTAAATGCTAAAATGAAAACTTACTAGCTTCTAGAAAGGTAGTAATAATCCGAGAGTCTACGGACCTTACATAGAACCATTTCTCAATGGAGATCTAAGTAATGCGTTTCTCAAGAGGTTTTCTACTTCAGATTTAAAGCATAAGTAGGACTTGGAATCGCGATCTTAGAATCTCGCAAGTCATGGAGAAAATTTGTTCACCATGGGATATATCATCATACCCTTAGAAATGATAACTATATTTTTAGGACTGAGAGGGTAATGTAGGAAACTGGAGGAAATTGAAAGAGATTCAAGTTATAGTATTGAAGAAGATTTATAAAGAAATGAGCTGTAAGAAGAGAGAATCATTCAGTGAGTATTCAACTGCCTAAACAAGGCATCCCTCTGAAAAGGCAAATCAACTATCATACGGCCTTGGAGCTATAGCATCAACTTCGGTTATATAGTGATTCAATAGGATTCTACCTTGATCGGTCAATCTATTCAAAGTCGAATACTCTTCCACTATTTAAGGAGGACCAAAAGTATAAAAAATTAGGCAAAAGTAAGAAACAAAAATTTTGTAAATAAAAGCATATGGCCTTGATCTATATTAAGGAAAAATAACTATAAATCCCCACTATATCAGCACTAACATGTCGAATTAGTGATTGAAATCAAAAGTCGATAGCAGCTAAATCAAATCGAATTGCTCCTAGCTATGCCAAACCTTAATATGTCAATTTAACAGTTAAGGATCATCAATCTAAACTAATTAGCCATAAAATTGTGTGACTTAAATCAACAAAAATTAAAATAACAACTACTAATTTATGTAAAATTGAGATAATCAATCTAAAAGCAACAGGGATGATTTGAATAGAACTGATAGGTAAAACTTAATTTAATTCAACACTTATATGAAAATTAATCATAATAAAGTGCAAATAAATTAGTAAGTGCGGTATTAAAAGGTTAAAAAACTTACTGATTTAACAATTGATGTGAAATGTTGAAAAAAAATTCTGAATGATTTCAACTGTGGTTTTTGTAGAAAGAGTAAGGTAAATATGGAAGAAGAAAAAATTGACTACTATACATTTGTAGAAGTAATAAATAATAACTAGGAAAATCTAAATCCTTCATTCATATTGAAACCAATGGCCTCCTCTTCGTTCATATTAAATCCCAAATCGTCGAATTAGGGTTTCTTTGTCGTACTGCCTTTGATAGCCGCTTCGTGTCTTCTTCCTTCCGCTTCCCTTCGCCCTTCCCTCCTCCTCCTCCACCCTAATTTGTTGACCTAGCATTTATTGTATGATGAAGAATTGAAAGAATAAGACGCAATTCACTCGATCTACAATCATCGGTGAACAGTCCTCCTCCTGTACACGCAGTGGCCTCCTGTACAATTCTTTATCGCCTAAGGCCATGTCTTCTACAGTAGTCTCTTCAAGTTTATTGTAGTTGCCTACCAACACATCTACTGTCGCTCTGACCGATGCAGTGCTTTCTCTTATGGTGTCCCATATGATTGTTTCAAGTGAGCCTGTAAATGTCACCGATGCTGCTATGCATCCTATGCGTCCTCTAGAGGTAATTGTTTTGGTTATAGGTAATTCTTCTCTGGCTATCAGTTTATTGCCTAGGATAGAGAATTTGACTGGGAATATTAGTAGTGCATTAGGCAGTTTGGTAATGTTGGTAATATGGTTGAAAATGCACTTGATTGTGATAAACCTGGATTGGTTAATGAAGCTATTCTAGAATCTAGAAATGTTTCAAAGTCTACCGGTAGTGTAGTATTCCTGAGGAGTCAAATACAATGATGTGGTCCTCTCTTTTCTCCAACAAACCTCGTAATCTGGGTATGCATACCCCTAGATATTTTGAGATCAATTATGTTAATAAAGTGGTGATCCCCTCTGTGAATGTTATAGACGTTGGTTCCTTGTTTTGGAAGGACCATTTAGTTGCTTTCTTTTTATACAAGAACCTATCTTATTGGGTAACTAGAAATCACTTAAAACGTGTTTGGAAATTGAAGGGTCATATAACCATGAGATATGAAAATAGTTTATTCCACTTTGAATTCTCTTCTTCGGAGGATAGGCAAAAAATTCTAGAGGCCGAGCCTGTTATTATACAAGGCAAACATATATAGTTACTAGGTAAAATCATCCTATTGACACAGTTAAGGAATAGATTCTTTCTATTCCTGTTTGGATACATTTCACGAAATTCCTTCGGTACTACAGTCCATGATTGTTATTAATTAGCCTGCTAAACTTATTCGAGAGCTGGTTTGTTTTGACTCGCTACTGTCAAAAGGTAAAGGTTGGTTATGCGAAAGCATTGATAGAGATAAAGCCAGATAAGTTACTACTGGCAATTATTGCAGTACAGCCAGCTTTGGTCCAAGTTGTGATTGTAAATGTTGACTACAGTTGGAAGCCTCTCATATGCACTACATGACCACTCCTTTGTTCATTTAACCTCGCTTTGCAAATACTCTTCTAAAGCTCCACCACCTATTCCATTAACAGGGTCTGATCTCATAATTCCTATTCCAAAAAAGGTACTCTTCTCGAGACCATCAAAGCGCATTTGGTTACCTAAGCATAACACAGTTGATGATTTAGCTATGTTAGATGGATCTGCTATTCCTATCATTGAGTCAGTTGAGACCAGTCGTGTTTTTGGTTATACCAGGGATCCTATCCTTATATTAGCTAGGCCTCATCACCCTCTTATCATATGTTCTCTAAGAGGAAGACTTGGGGGCATCGCCGTTCGAAGATGCGTTACCCCTTTGAGAACAATCCTACTACAAATATGTGATAAACAATAAAGGCAAGGAAAGATATCTTTACTATGAAATCTTCGATGGTGAGTTTATTCTCTCGACTGAAGGTGAACTTGGTGAAAACAACTTGGACATTCATAAGGATGCCCCTTCGTCCAGTAGCTTTATCTATTCCCTTGAGTCATCTGTGTATGACCTTGACTTGGTTAGGTTATTTTCATATTTCATCCATGTGATTGGCCCTGAGTCAACTAGTGACTCTTCCTCTGATGAGGGGGGTTAGCCTAGTTATGTTGTTGTTAGTAGTTTGGGTATTCTACCCAACTCCTGTACTTTTAATAGGTTTTTCGTTCTTTTTTCTCTTCATAGTTACAGAGGTATCCATGTCTCATACCTAATATATTATTGTAAAGTGGTATGACCACTATAACTTGGTTTGTGTATGCAAAATAATAATATTATGGTTTGCCTGCAAAAAACTAGGAAAATCTTAAGTACACATTTTCAATAACCATTATAATATAATAATATTAATTTTCCAAAAGCTTAAAACGATAGAAGTTGGACGGTTTTGCACTAAAAAAGAGGAGCTTCCTTTTCAAAGAGCCGTTCGAATAACGCCACATGTTAGCATAATTAAATGCTCATTAGAGAACATGTTTATTCCATTAATAAACTTGACCTTTGGCAAAATAACCGAAATCATACTTTCTGTTAACTGGGTTTTTAACCAAGCAAAAATCATAAGGGATTAGAACGTTAAAACGAGAATAGAACGACCTAAAACTTGGTAGAGATATTCAGAAGGACAAGTGGAAAGGTTCAAGAGGATATAAGCCAAAAATTGGCAAAGTAGCTAACTCAGTACGAGCCAACCCACTCAACTCCATACCGAGTGTAAATGCCAAGTCATGGGATTCTCACATTTTTAGCAAGTGGTCTCCGAATCTTCTTAAGCATGTTCAAGAAGTTTCATAGAGTTATAATGAGCTAATTTTGAGAAAGAAGACTTGACGGTCCAAACTGCATGATAATTCAAGTTAAGGAGGAACAATAATCAAAACTCATCGATTACCTACTAAATTACACGAAGGGCATTTATGCTAACCAAGAAGGTCAAGAAAAGAGGATTCAGCCAAAGGTTGGCTAAGGATTAAACTCGGCACCGAGTCAAGGCCTTGACTCGGTATCGAGTTTAGCTATTAACTCAGGTCATCATGGTATCTCTTGTGCTATCTTGGGCCGATCCCTAGACTTCTCTGGTAGTGAGCTTCTGATCTAATACACTGCTACCTTTATAAATACAAACCATAGAGCAACCAAGAAAGGATTTGGATTCTGCTATCACTATGCGGGATCTTCATCTATTTTTCAACTCTTTCCTCTACACTATAGTCATCAAGGTAGCTACTGTAGGCAGCTCTAAGACTTAGAATCAGTCTTAACCCTGTACTTATGTCTAGTACTTACTCAATCGCCTTGTAATCTCATTCAAACTAGATCAAACCAATAATCAAAGCTATAAAGTGGATGTAGACTTAGTTAATAGCCGAACCACTATAAAATCCTTGTGTCTTATTTACTTTTCTGCTATTTTCTATTATATTTGCTCTATTCTAACAGGACTGGTGCTTTCACAACATACTCTAGGGTATTGGTCCATTTTTTTGGGTTAACATTTTGGTGCTTTCACTGTGAAAAAAGAATCCAGGCTTGGATCTAGCTATTTACTTTGGATTAGATGGATCCAATGGTTAGATCAGGAATGTTTGCTTGAAGAAGGTTAGAATATTCTAATAGCTTCTAAGAGGAAGACAACATCTGGAAGATCTATTGGGACAACACTTGGTGTTGATGAAACCAATCTCCAGCAAATGGAAGTGAACAATTCTAACAATCACCGAATAGAGATTAATGCTGGAAACCTAGCACCAGGTGCTTCTGGTCAACAGGAGGTTGTAACCAGAGGAGAGCTTAACCAGATGGTTAATTAACTTAACAAGAAGATGGCTGATAGTTAAAAGGATCTTATAGACAAGATTGATGGTTTGCTAGTGCTACAACCACCAACTGCCCCAAGGACTAGGCCAGAAGCTGCATAGGCTATGGAGCATGTGAATTCCTCCATCTCAGGCTTGAATAGGAGGGATGGCAAATGAATGCAAAAGGAGATATTTGGTGGAGTGACTGGAATTGTTATTGAAGGTAATGGAAGTACCCCTCCTGCCTGAGGACAACCTGTCGAAAACCCAACCTTGGAGCGAAGGCACCACAAGGGAATATTGCAATGCTTCTCTCCGATTTTGAAGATGACATACAACTTGATGCTAAAGGACTAGAATTGAATGCTGACATAGGCATGCAAATTGCCAAAAAGTAAGTTCAAACTACCGCTATAAAGCTAACCGCGTGCTAATAGAATTCTGCAGGAGTAGTTGTCTTGGAGAATGGAGAACCAAGACTTCAGTTGGCAAACCAAGGCGTTTGCAGAGTCAAATGCTTGGCATAGCCCTTGACGGTTGACCTATGGACTACCGTGCTAAGGAGGCATGCATTGCAGACATGGTTAAACGCTTGCTGGAAGAAAGTAAGGACCGGAAGGATGACGATTGGGGTTCTGCACAAAACCGAACTCCATTTACTTATAACATTTTAAGGGAAGTGTACCCCCAAAAGTTTACAATGCCCACTATGCCATCTTACAATGGGACGATGGACCCAAACAACAATTGTACAAGTATAGTTGGCATATGGAAGGAGCTAGGGAAATGGATGATGTCTGCTGCATATGGTTCCCTGTCTTTTTGAAAGGTGTTGCTTTTATGTGGTTTACCGAATTCTCACTAAGATCCATTTCTACCTTTGATGAGTTGGTAAGTAAATTCTTGGAATAGTTCAGACTTCACACAACACAGCTAAAGGATGTGATGTCTCTATCTGGTCTTTTCTAAGGACCAAACGAGTCACTAAAAAACTTTATGAACCAGTTCAATATTGCGGTTACTGAAGTGAGCAATCCTAACGATATTCATTACTTTAGTCCGAGATATCCATCTGGACATAGACTTTGGAAGATGGATTAAGATGAAACAGCCAACCCCTATAAAGGAGTTTAACCAAAAGGTGAGTTAGTATCTGAGATTGGAAGAGGTAGATGCATTAAAGGGCAAGATTGCCAGTATGCAACCAAAGGAGATAGATCAGAGCAATGTAGCGGTCAACCAGGATGGAAACAATTCTGGAGCCATGACAGGAAACACAGGGAAATATGGAAATCAGAAAAGGAAGAACTAGAACACTAGTAGGTGTGAAGGGAATGGAAAGTGGATCAGGAACTTGAGACCGGAGGAGTATGCCATTGAACGACGGCTTGGAGAACATCTGCCTTGTAACTCAGGGAACTTAGCAATACAACAAGCCTCCTAAGAAGGAAAAATCTGAACGACAAAAGCAATCGGGAAAGTTATGCCGCTTCTATGAGACTCGCGGGTACAACATGGACGAGTGCCGACATCTACTAGATCTGATTGAAGAATTAATTAGGAACAACAGGTTCCAACAATACATGAAGAAACAGCAAAACTCTGACCAGCCTGCTGGACCCCAAGTTCTAAATACTCAAGGAAACCAATCTAGACCCACCAGAGAAGGATCTAGACGGACAGAATAGAGACTTGTTATCAGCACTATTTCTAGAGGACCGCACCCAGCATAGAAGAGCTTGGGGGAGATGGAGCGGTACACGAGTTTTAAAGCACGCTTCGAAAGAAGCTTGTGTTGCAATTATGGATGGCGCTCTGGCCAAGCAGCAAAGGACACTCAATGATGACATAGTGTTTTTGGACCGAGACACTGAAGGATTAGAAGCACCAACTCTCAATCCAATGGTAGTGATAATCGGAATTGGATCGGAAGTTGTACGCCGAGTCCTGGTGGATAGTGGAAGTTCTATTAACATCTTGTTTTGATGTACGTTCGATCAGATGAAGATCAATATGAAGGATGTGTCTTCTTGCCGAATGAAAATCTAGGGCTTTATGGGAGTACTAAGATAGCCGGTCGGGCCGATTGACTTGCCTGTGGAGCTTAGAGAAGGAGAACGAAGGGTAGTACTTATCTAAAACTTTGTGATCGTGGATGAAATGTCAGATTACAACGCATTCTTAGGTCGATCGAACCTTGCTGATTTCAGGATTGCTTTGGCTCCATGGTACCTTACCATGCAATTCCCGACGGAGAATGGGGTTGGAGTTTTAGAGGGAGATCAAAGCATTGCTAGAGAATGTTATGTCATTGAGTTATGAAAAATGAAACAAAAGGAAAAGGAATAGAATGTGGGGAAGTCTCTTCACATTCATGAACCGTCAACATAGCAATTAAAGAACCGCCTCTGGCTCGGGGACATAGCCGTTTTGACAAGGCTTTGGATCTTAGGAAGAAGATTTCAGGGGAGGATTGAGGGTACCGACAGAGATTACAGTGTCAGTCCCTATCGATATGGATGACCTAGCTCGAGTTTTAAACATAGGGTCACAACTTGGGATCAAAATGCAACAAGAATTGATCAAATTTCTTCACGCCAACCTGGACGTATTTGCTTGAATGCATTCTGATATGTGTGGGATATCATCGGAGATAGCGTGTCTCACGCACTCAATATCGATCCCAATTTTACTCCAGTAAAGCAGAAGAGATGCAGTCTAGATCCGGAGCGATCCGCTTCACTAAAGGAGGAAGTTGATAAGCTGTTGGCTAACAGCTTCAACTGCGATGCAACTTATCCTGAATGGGTATCAAATCCAGTTCTAGTAAAAAATTCAAATGGGAAGTGGCAAACTTGTATTGACTACTTAAATTTGAACAAAGCTTGCCTAAAGAACAGCTTCCCCCTACCTAGAATTGACAAGCTCTTGGACAGAACTGCAAGGCTTGAACTACTCTCTTTCATGGACGCCTATTCAGGATATAACTAGATTATGACGCACGAACCCAATAAGGAGAACACTAGCTTCATCACCGACCTCGGATTGTATTGTTACTGAGTAATGCCATTCGACCTGAAAAACACCGAAGCAACTTATCAATGGTCAGTAAATACAATGTTCAAGGATCAAATTGGATGAACAATGGATGTCTACATTGACGACATGCTAGTCAAATCACATGCGTTTGGAAATCATTTAGATAACCTCTTGGAAATGTTTGAGATTCTTTGAAATTATGGAATGAAGCTTAACCTGCTAAAATGCTTTTTCGGTGTGGTTTTTGGAAAATAATTAGGTTTTATCATAAATTCTAGGGGCATTGAAGCTAATCCCGTGCAAATTACTACCTTGCAGAATGTCACAACCCCTACAACAAAAAAGAAGCTGCGAGTCTGATGGAAAGGTCGTAGCATTGAGCCGATTCATTTCCAAAGCAACAGACTAATATATACCGTTCTTCGATGCGTAAAAGAAGGGTAAGAAATTTTTTAAATGGATCAGGCCTACCAAACTGCTTTTAAGGAATTATTGCATCATATGGAGACCCCACCGGTTTTATCTAAACTGGTGGATGGAGAAGACTTATTCATCTACTTGGCAGTGTCCCATCATGCTCTAAGTGTAGTGCTTGTACCAGAGGAAGCCAGGATTCAACGGCCCATCTACTACATCAGCAAGCGCTTCATTGGAGCTGAGCGAAACTATCCGAAGTTGGAAAAATTGGCATATTGCTTACTAATACCATCAAGGAATTTGCGACCGTACTTTCAAGCTCATCCGGTTAAAGTGTTGACAAATCAACCTTTAAAACAGGTACTTTATCGACCTGAGACTTCAGGGAGACTTTTGAAGTGGAATATTTAATTGAGCCAATATGACGTGACTTATCATCCTCGGAGGGCAATTAATGGATAGGTGTTGGCCGATTTCATCATGGAATTCACCATTCGAGATGGAAAAGAGCAGGAGATAAAGGAAGCGGTATCATAATGGAAGCTGTTCATCGATGGCGCATCAAACGACTTCTGCTCGGGAGTGGAAGTTGTGCTTGATACCCCCGAAGGCGATCAATCTGCTATGCCTTAAGATTGTAGTTCCTTGCTACTAACAATGAGGTAGAGTATGAGGCATTGTTAGCGGGATTGAGGATCGTGAAGGAATTGGGAACAAAAACCGTACATGTCTATAGCGACTCTCAATTAGTCGTTTGCCAGGTAAAGAGGGAATATTAAGCTAAATGGGCAAATCTTGCCCCCTACTTGTCAAAAGCATGGGAACAGTTTAACGACATTGAACACTAAACGATAACCCATATTCCCAGGGAGTAGAACATGAAGGCCGATTACTTAGCCAAATTGGTCGGTTCCGAAGAGGCAAAATCAATGGGATTTGTTCCAGTTGAAGTGTGAATTGCTCCAAGCATAGATCAGATGGATGTAGATTGGGTTCTGGAGACGACGGAGGAGAAATAATCATGGATGACGCCAATCAAGGTTAATCTACTCAAAGGAATACTCCCCGAAAACCGGAATGAATGAAAGAAGCTTCTTTGAAAGTCACCGCGGTTCATGCTAAAAGATGGAGTGCTATATAGGAGAGGCTTCTCCACTCCCCTACGAAGGTGTGTAACCAAAGATGAAGTAAAGAAGATTCTAATGGAAGTCCATGAAGGCTGTTGCGGCGACCACACTGGGGGGAAGACACTTGCAAAGAAGGTTTTACATTTTGTATATTTCTGGCCCGCAATCAACCGAGAACCAATAGACTACACCAAGCACTGTGTTCGGTGATAGAGATTTTCAAAGATCCTGGGAACCCCATCCTTGGAAATTACGCAAATGGTCATCCCATGGCCGTTTGCAATCTCGTGGATCAATCTAATAGGTGTAATACCAATAGCCAAAGGAGGAGAAAAATATGTTATTATTGCAGTTGATTACTTTACCATATGGGCTGAAGAAAAACTGCTCTCCAGCTTTACCACTAAAAAATAATTAACTTTGTAACAAAAAACATTATTTGTAGGTTTGGAGTACCATAGAAAATCATCACAGACAACAGAACTCGGTTCGAGAGTGCTAAATTCAAGGACTTTTGTAGGCGTTATCGGATCGAGAAGAGTTTTTCCATGGTAGAGCAACCGCAAGCAAACAGGCAAGCGGAAGTAGTGAAAAAAATCATCAAATCTACCTCAAGAAGTGACTAACTAAAGCTAAAGGAAACTGGGTAGATGAATTTCCACTTGCACTATGGTCTTTTAGAACAGCATATAAATCGGCGGTCGGGTACTCACTGTTCGCCTTGGGATATGGTTCAAAAGCAATGATCCAGTGGCACTGGAAGTGCCCTCTCATTGAAGAGAACACTTTAATCGGTCAGTGAATGAGCAGCTTCTGCTCGAAGCACTTGTTCAGATCAACGAGAAGAGGGAGGAAGCCGAGCTAAGGACTGCTGCTCACCAAGGCGAGTGGCATGGAAATTCAACACCAAGGTTCGCAACCATACCTTCGAAGTGGGAGATCTCCTCCTAAAATGAATTTTCCAGGGTATGAGGGCACTTAGCCTAAATTAGGAAGAACCCTACATTATCGGCCAAAAACTTGGAGATAGAACATTCAAGCTCACGACGGTTGATGGAATTTCAATTCCTCGTGCTTGGAACATTGACTCGCTACGACACTATTTTATTTAGTACTTATCTGTATATTTCCTATTTCCACAAATAAGCTTCCCAGGGATGCTGGGGGCATTGTAAGCAGGCAGGATTTGCCTTTCTCTTTATTTTTATTAGTAAAGTCATTTCGCTTCTTGAATCAATGAAATGGCGTTCATGTAAGCAACCAGCTGTGTCGATGGGATCAAATTGACTCAAACCGCCGGATCAAGGGGGAAAATCGATCCTAGCCTTTTGAGAACCTATGTTGCTTAACATTAGGAAGGCCCGACCCTCCCATACATCCATAAGTCGCACCTCGCTTCTTGGACCAATGGAACCACGTCTAGGTAAGCATCCATTCTTTCGCCACTTGAACCGATAGAACTGCATTCGAGTGCCCTCCATTTCTTTGCTTCTTGGACCAATAGAACCACGTCTAAGTAAGCATCCATTCTTTTGCTACTTGAACAGATGGAACTGCATTCGAGTGCGGTTCACTTCTTCGCCACTTGAACCGATGGAACTGCATTCGAGTTTGCTCGATTTCTTCACTTCTTGGACCGACGGAACTGCGTCCAAGTAAGCATCCATTCTGTTACTACTTGACCCGATGGAACTATGTTCAAGTACACTCCACTCTCTCGCTTCTTGGACCAATGGAACTGCGTCCAAAATAAGTACCTATTCCTTCGCTGCTTAAACCAATGGAACCGCGTTCAATTACGCTCTGAATCATTGATGCTACCCTGGTAACATCGTTAGTTTGTCAAAATCTTCTAAGTACCGATGTTGCTCAACCAACATCGAAAAATTCATTAGTTGTAGGATTGGTACAGGTCAATCCCCACCTCCCAACACTCAACATTGCTCGGACATCGGCAATGTGGAAAGAAAATCCAAAGGATTGAGCTGTCCGCAGGTCTCTAGAGACCAAAACTAGTATGCGGAAAGATCTTCAATACCGTGCTTGGAGAGAATCAACCGCAATCAAAGTGCAGGGTGCTCGAAATCAAGCATTCAAATTACAAGTTCCCAAGATAAGAGCTGCCATACATCTTGGACTAGGTACAGCCAAAGAGCGATCTAGAGCATCTAGTTTCGTATCAATTGTTCGGAGTAACTTGCCCCGTGGACTGGGGGCACACAACACACTAACGCTTAGTCAGAATGAAAATCACTCCATGGTTCTATTACGCTAAATAGAGAACTCTGGAAACCACAACAGAGCTACATAAAGTAGTACATTGAACAACCGCAAGTTACACAACTTACACCATTTACATGCACATAATTGCGGTAACTAAACACATCACATCACACAATACATCAGCATATAATATAGAAATTGCGAGACAATCAATCATATTATGTACATACATAGTAGTATATAAACAGGCACAGTACAAAGAATATAAAGTATACAGAATGGATTACAGTGGAAATGCTGATCTTTTTATTACTTATGTCATTTCATGTACAATATCAAATAGTGGGAGCCGTACCCACACAATATCGGCATGTTTCGGACATCAAAAAGCAAAAGTACAAATGTTACTGATGCTACAACAAAAGGAAAAGGATGCTACATGCAGACTTTGTACTTGTACATACTCTGACACCACAAAAACACACAAAAAGACAACAAGTACCCTGCTCCATCGGTATTCGAGCTATCCCGACCTCTTTCTGCCTTTCCCTCTACCTTTACTGTCCCTACTTGGGAAAATCAAGAGCTTCTTCCTGATATCCTTGTCGATCTCTCCTTTTGTAGGGGAGCCGGACCCCTTTGACCCTCTAGTAGCCGCACTTCCCTCTTTAGACACCTTCAACGTGATGGTAGTGGGAGTCCTGCACTTTCGCTCTTCCTTTTCCTTCTTCGCCTACAGCCGCTTCTTTTCCTCCTCTAGTCTCTCTTCTATGTTCGTCTTATATGTCGGCCTTGACTCACTAGTAATCACTAGCTCTTCATCCACAGATGCTGAGAAGTCCTCAGAGTTTGGTAGTGCCTCTATCTATTCGGAATTGGGCCCAGGCCCGGAGCTGGAGACAGGTACTATGCCAGAAGCCGCTGTAGAGATGGTGGTGGAAGTAGTGAAAATAGCAGTGGGCCTTGAACCCTTTATAGTAGTAGGAGGAGGCTGGAGAGTTGTTGACCTATAATTTGGAAAAGAGAGGTGCACAATTTAGAAAAGGATTCCGGAGTAAATCGAAGTGTCTGGAGAATCAAAGAGACAAGAGAAATACCTAAGCCATAGGTTTGGTCATAAACTTCAATCTCAAAGGTATCACCGCCAATCCCCATCTTTGAAGGTCGTACTATAGTTGGAAATTGGCGGGGCTCACCCGAGGCTATGAAAGTTGCATAGGCATGAGCGACTTCAGAAATAATAGTTGTGGATATGTAGATGGTCGTCGTCTGCTCTTGAGAAGTATGGATAAGTGTTTGGTGCCAACCTGAAGAGCTTGGGCCAGCAAAAACTTTGGCTGCAGCATCAGCAGCTCCCTTCTCCCTCTCTTCCTTAAGGGTCTCTCTACCAAAAGCCAAGAAGTCCATGTCCTTGGGACTGAGGTAAGCAGCCTTCAGTTCCTCCTTAGAGCACGTATCCTTGGCCTCCTCAGACCTGATCAATACTTCCTCCCATACCATGGCAAGAGTCCGAGGATTTTTATTACCAAGCAATTTCAAGATGCCCTTATTCATCACGGCTAGTATAAAGATGAAGCACAATGGCGTCCATTTGGCTTATCGCATCATCGTTTTTCAACTGTAGCTTTGTAAGCTCTGACTTGGTGCTTTGATTCTCGATCTCCTCTGCTAGTTTGCCGAATGCAGCCTCTTCCTTCTCTTTCACCAACCACGCATTCTCCTCACAAAGACGAGTGAGCTTAGAGCCTGCTCATTAATGACAGCAGCATGACCAACGACGGTTTGGTTCCGAGATTTAATGGTGTTTTCTTCTTTGGTAAGCTGCTCTTTCAGTTTCTTGAATTCAATATAAGCATCTTTGAGTAGATCCTTTACCACGATAATTGCTCTATAATGAGTCGGGTTTGCCTTAGTCAACAACTTACCACTGACAGCCTTCCCTTTTAGGGTAGCATCCCTCTCAATCTTCAAATGGACTGTCTCATCATCCCGAACTTTGATCACCTTAGCATGGTCCTTCCTTTCAGCCTCAAACGAGAGGATCTCCTAATAGTTAATTCAATTTACATTAGAAAGGGCGTTCACTAAATGCTGCATATCATACCTGGTTCCAAGTCCTCACAAACTGTATCAAGATTTCTAAAGGAAGTGACCCTGTTAAGGAGTTTTATCTTCTTATGGAACTTGACGCCCATCAAGAACAAATTAGGAAAAGTAGCTTGAAGCATGGTTGGATTTAGTGAAAGCACGAACTTCTCAGTTCGTCTGGAAGAAGTAAAGGCTATTATAATGGTTGTTACTTGAGAAGATGGAATTGTTGGCATTTCAATAGTATGAACATCAATAAGGGGAAGGGTAATCGATAATGAGGGCCCGCAATGGTCATGAAAGTCTTTGTGGTGCTTGTGTATGTCACCGAGGGCACTATTCTCGTAATCTCTTTATCTCTTCTCCCCCTCGTGTGCTCTCGCTCCAGGTGGCGAGCCTCATTCTCCTTTCTTTTCCTTCTCTCCTCATCTGTCTCTTGAGGAGGGCGGTAAGCCGGATTAGAAGTGTTACTTTCATAGGAGCTGGTAGCTTGACGTAACTGATGGTATAACCCACATCCCATGGTACCTGAAACAAAAACAAGAATGAAGTTAATACTCGTACTTGGGAACTTAACGCAATGCAGAGATGTGTGTTTGTGATCCTAAAGTGATGTGTGTAGCGCTGATCACCCCCTATATACTCGACCAACCATATCGGCAGGGTTTAAGAGTCGGAGTCTTTTTGCCATTGCTCACAAATGTGCTTAAGGAAATGTCAATTTTTAAGCCGATCTCAGCTATCATTTCGCTAATGGAGATATCCCTGTGTTTATCTACATAGATGGCGACATCTCTCATGAAATCGAAAGTAGATGTATCCCCAGCAGGGGTCCTGGTAGCTTGACCTCCGATAGACTATGGAGTCTCGATAGCAGGTTGTTCTTGAGTAGAAGAAATTGGAAGTTTGGGGCTTAATGCCTCGATGGTTAACTAGTGTAGAGAAGGCGGCTTAGGGAGATCAGAGCTCATCTCTGGCGACTCGTCGAAAGATCCATCTCTCTCTTCGAAGATGTAAAAGTCGCTATCATCATCGTATGAACCCTCTTCCTCTCCTTCCTCAACCATAAGCTATTTCCCATCTCTCCTCTGAAACATTTTGTTTTCATCCTCGAGGATCAGAGACATCCTATGGTCCTCATCCCTATCCCTTATAATGTCCTCTCTAGAGGGTAAGTCTATACCAGCTCTAGGTATCTCTATGGGTTGTGCTTCCTCTGACGGACCTGCCACTTCTTCTTGATCATCCTTGCTAAAGTCACAAGCACAAGCTGAGGAACGAGCATGTCTCTTAGGGCCACCCAATGTTGATGGATCGTCATCAGCAAATCTATGGGGATGAAGTAAGTCTAAACGTTGGAGGTTCTCATTCGTAAAAAGGAACTCCACTGTGCACTTAGAAGCTCTCATAGCCTCAAGAGTTTCAAGCATTGCTTTGAACTCGTCGTTACTTTCCCACCTCGGGATGACTGCAATAAGACATATGATAGGTTATGCAACTAGAAAATCACTTGGAATGGCAAGAGCTAAGGAATAAGAACTTACTTCCAGATAACCAAAAGCGATTGAATCCCTTTGGACATCGGACAAAGTAGAACTCGTTTTTCAATGTTGAACGTTTGTTGTGAAGGCCCTTTATCAACTTACAACCTCTTCAGGCTTCAATAATTATAAAGGATGGGCAGTCCTGTCTCCTTCTAAAGTGTAGGAGATATACGAGTTCATTTAGCCTTGGGGGTCGCCCAAGCCTGATCATGAATAAGATGTACAGGGAACTTAAGAGCGCGTAATCATTGGGATGAATTTGAAAACGACGCCAATCCTAAATCTTGAAGCAACACATACAAGAATCGATTGAACAGTGGCACAACACTGCTCAGGCACATGTATCAATTACAAGTAATAAAGACTTTGGAAGGATTATATGCAAATTCGGCTCGAGTTGGCAGACGAATGTGGCCCTTGGGGATGTCGTGTTGTACGCATATATTTCCAAACATTTTTGTTGTCAGGATTGAAGGTGCTTGCTCTGGAGGGTCAGTTAGAATTCTTAGTCCAGGAGGTAACTAGTCAAGTAAAGGTCCTACTAGAACTAGCAAGCCATAGAAATCAGAAGTCGCGGGTTGGCTTGGCTCTACGGGAAAGGATGGAGAGACTGGGGTAGTTGACGGCTAAGTTTCTGAAGGCGTGGACACCCCATCACTGGACTTGTGGCGTGTCGACTGGCATGTCATTCTAGACAATAAAACGTATTGATCATGGCCGGGTACGTTTTATTTCTAGTAAGAATTCCCGTGGGATTAACACTTGAAATCCAAAGGAAGTCACTATGTGCTAACCAATCGGATTCCAGGTGTTGACCGGGGCAAGTATAATGTGTTATCTATATGGGATGAGTCCAGTGTCCCAAACACACGAACGGACCATCATGTGTAGGTATCTTGCTCGTATTGAAAAAACGATCTATATCACCCTTTGAAATTCTTCTTCTGTACTTACCCGTTATTGATCGACGATCAATAATGGATTCATTGTCCGGAGTGAAACAGAAAGTTCTTTCTATTCAAGAACACTGGGTATGCAGAAACGCAAAGCAATGGAGCTATTCGATATATCCAAATCTAAGATGAATCGTCATATCAGAGCCAATTTGATGATCTAGCTTTAGTTAATTCCGTGAAAAGAGATGGCTAAAACAAGGAAGCATGTTTGTCTCTCAAGTTGCATATATCCAACATGAGATTAAACCGTAACTTCACCACCAACATAACATGCTTAAATTCAACCATCTCCATCTCAAAATTGGGATCAACTAAAGCAAATTATCGTCCCCATCACCGCCAAAGCTTCGGTTCACCATTGCCAACCTTCAATCTAGGTAGAGAGTTGACGCGGCATAGGGCTTCCCCTGAAACGGGTCCGGGTCTTCTAGACAATGACTTGGGTAGCGGTGTTTGTTCAAACGATGGCAAGTATCACGTGAAGGCGATGGAGCTCGGCGGTGAGGATAGAGGTTGAACGGCGGCAAAGCTAGGGCTTGAATCGGTTGGAGATGAAAAGAGAGCAAAGTCGGCTTGAAGGAAATGAAGCAAGTGAGGAGTTAGGCTAAGTAAAGCAGTATAAGTAAAAGAAAAAATTACTCAAAATTTTCTAAAGTCACTAACTTGAGATGAGTTAGGGTCTAAACTCGATGTCAAGTTTACCACTCCAACTTGGGTTAGTTCTAATTAACCACAATAGACTAATACACCGACTTAAAGCCTTATATAAATTTCAGAGTGAAGATTGCATCGTCGGTACAGAGAATTGAAATCCAAATCAAAACAAATCGAAAATCAAAAGTTAACTAGTTAAAAACAACGTCTCAAAACGAAATCCGACAATCGGTTAAAATTCATAAGGCAGCAGTTCAAGACTTACTATAACAACCGTAATTTTATTTAATTAACATTATTTAGGAGATTTAATTGGATAAATAAAATAAAATAATGTAAAATGGCAAGCATATTGAGATTTGATAATTAGTATGGGTCAAGCCTAATTAGTTAACTAACTGAATTAATTAGAACATTAATAAAAAGGAGGATATAAGGGGGCAAAATAGGAAAAGAGCATATTTCCTTAACTTAAACCTTTATATTCTCATCTCCCCCTCATTTTTATATTAGCTAGGGGCTACTAGCTAAAGTATAGGGTATGACCCTATACCAGTCCTATCTGGTATTCTAATATCTGAGTCATTTACTTGGGGTCAACTACCCCATCAAATTTTCCTTGAAAACATTTCTTTCAAATTGATTTAACCCTTTAAATCATACTTAAACAAGAAAAATATACTCTATGCTTTACTCAAATCACTTTGCCATATTGTCTATACTTTACACAAAACATTGTTTATGAAAACATTTGAAACTTTTGTTTAAAACCTTTAAAAAATTTCATTCGAAACCTTTGAAAGTACCCCTTTCGAAACCATTAAACGTACCCCTTTCGAAAACAATAAAAGTACCCCTTTCGATACAAGTAAACTACTTTACTTTATAACCTTAGGCCGAAAGGCCAAAACATACATTTCGAAACCATTTATGATAGACCTTTCAAAAACATTGAAAGTATCCTTTCGAAAGCTTTATAAAACCTTTGACATCCCCATTTCAAAACACTTTAAACATGCCTTTCAAATACATCAGAAACCATACATTTAAACACTAAGGTAAACCTCTAGAAAACATTGGGGAACCACCCCATCGAAACCTTTATCATATACCTTTTGAAAGCAATAAGTACTTTACATAAATCAAACCTTTCGAAAGCATTGGGTTCAAGTGAAAACATGTGGAACAACCTTTCGAAACCATTCCTTTCGAAACCTTTGGGTTTAACTTTCAAAATATCAAAAGGGTCTTAAAAGAACTAA
Organism: Allium fistulosum; assembly: GCA_030737815.1. Taxonomy (NCBI): domain Eukaryota; kingdom Viridiplantae; phylum Streptophyta; class Magnoliopsida; order Asparagales; family Amaryllidaceae; genus Allium; species Allium fistulosum. The sequence continues at coordinate 512,917,236 of CM060906.1, read as the reverse complement.
GTCGAAAGCAACTCTCTCGAAAGCAATTTCCTAAGTAAAAGAAGTGGATGGTGTCGAAACCAATCCCTTCGAAAGCATTGGAGAAGCGGCTCAGGGTTTAAAGCGAAAGAACCCTTTCGAAGGCATTGCTTCGAAAGGTAGAATGCGGCAGCAGGGGTTTCGACCCCTTTGAAAGCATTTTCTTAAAACAAAGGCGACAACCTCTTTCGAAAGCTCTTTTCTTTTAAAACACTTAACTAAGTCAAAAGCTATCTCATTCGAAAGCATTCTTTTCGAAAGTAAAGCAAGCGGCATTTCCTTTTGAAAGTAAAACAAGGTCTCGACCCCTTCAAAAGCCCTGTTTGGACTCTATACCTTTCTCTTATCTCCAATCCACTATGTACCAAGTCTTTCATATCCTGTGTATTGGTTTCGACTAAGGTGGAGGTGGAAGTATGAAGTCGAAAGGTGCTGCTGAAAGTGGCGAAACAGCAAAAACCTTAGAAAAACTAATTTTTGACTTTATAAAGTAATTTCTTTCCAACTAATCTGCTTTGTTTGCCAACATATGATTGGTTGCTAATTTCTTTTCCAAATTCATTTCTAAAAGTTCTGCCGAATTTTAGAGATTGATAATTTAAAATATTTACAAATTGCCCCTTCTCCTTTTATAAACATATAAAATATTTAAGTCACATACCTTAATTAATTTTATACAATTATTAAAACACTTAGAAAAATTCCCATAAATCACTTTAATATGTTTCTTTAATATGTTTTCTAACATATTTAAATTTCTGAATCAAAGCTAATATTATATAATAGCCGTAATTAATTTTTAAACCCAATTTAACTATTTTCTTCCCCATAAAATTCATAATAAATCCCTATTAAATTATAAAATTATGAAACTTGAAATCCATTTCATAATTAATATTTCTGACCTGATATCAAAATCGCAAGGCATTTGGATGGCATTTGATAGGTTTTTCAAATCAAAACTTGTCATAAAAATCTGAATGAACAAACATAATTCATCAACAAGCATATATATCTATTTATCATTCAAAACATGGCAATAAACTTTGCAAATCATATACGGATCTGATCTAGAACTGAAAATAAGAAAATATGAGATGTAACTTATTATTCACCTTAGCTTGTTGTTAAGGAGTTGAGATTTGCTCTTGAATAAATTTGATTAAGCTTCCTTCTTCTTGATTCTTACTTATCTTCTTCTTAGTTCTTCTAATGGTGGCCAACCTCTTCTTAAATTTAGTTTTGCTTATGAACGTGTAAAATGAAAGTGCATGAGTGTTTAGGGTATAAGAATATAACTTATTCCTATTTTGCCCATATCCCATTATCCTTTCTATTTCATTTTAATTCCATTTAGTTCATTGTTAATTCGACACAGCCACCCTATAAATATACAAATCTCAATCCCTTAGCCATTTACATTATTTCATTTAATTTAACTAATTAAATGTCCTAAATAATGTTAACCAAAATTAGGGTCACTACAAACTCCCCTCCTTAAAGAATTTCATCCTCGAAATTACGATAAGGCACTCATCAATATCAATTATAAAGGTAAAACATACCATGAAACAAGTCATGATAAGTATCTCGAATCCTGCTCTTAGTTTCCCAAGTATAGTCTCTCTCGTCATCACTCCACTGGACTTTGACTAATATGATTGTCTTATTCCTTAGCTTCTCCTCATCTCTCGCGACTTTATGAACTGGTTTTCCAACTATAGTCAAATTCGGTTCCACTACTAAGTCATCTAACATAGTCGGTGCTATAGTAGTCTTTGGATCTCGAATACACTTCCTTAGATGAGAAATATGAAAAACATCGTGGGCTCCTGCCAAACTGTTAGATAACTCTACTCTATATACGAGTTTCCTAGTGCTTTCTACAATAGGAAATGGTCCTATGAACCTCGGTGCCAATTTTCCTGATTTTCCAAATCGAATTACACCTTTCATCGGTGATACCTAGACGAAAATATGATCTCAACCTGAGAACTCCAAGTCATTCTGTCTTCTATCAGCATAGCTCTTCTGCCTAGACCGAGCATCCTTCATTCTAGCTCGAATGAACTCAATCTTTTCTGCAGCTTCTCTAACTAAATCTGGACCAAGAACTAACCTATTCCTAGTCTCTAACCAACTAACGGGATATTTGAATGGCCTTCCATACAAAGCTTCAAACGGTGTCATTCCTATACTAGCCCGATAACTGTTGTTATACGAAAACTCGACTAAGTGTAGATGGTCTTCCCATGATCCCCCAAAATCTAGCACACAAGCTCGTAAAAAATCTTCTAAGACTTTATTAACTCTTTCCATTTGACCATCTATCTGCGGATGGTATGTGGTACTCATCTTGAGCTTGGTACCTAAAAGTCCCTTATAGACTCTTTCAAACTTACTAGTGAATAAGGAATTTCTATCACTTACTATACTACTAGGAATCCATGCAGTCTAACTATATTTTTCATAAACAACTTAGCTAAAACAGGTGTCGTCCTAGTTGACTTAACTGGAATGAAATGGGCACTCTTCGTCAACCTGTCAACTATGACCCATGTACTTTCATTTCCTCTATTTGACCTTGGCAACCCGTCTATAAAATCCATCAAGATAGAATCCTATTTCCACACTGGAATATCTAAAGGCTGAAATAACCCACTTGGTTTTTTATTTTCGGCTTTTATCTACTGGCAGTTCAAACACTGTTTCACCCATAAGCCTATATCTCTCTTCATACCTTCTCAAAAGAAACTCCTCTTCATGTCCTGATACATATTAGTTCCTCCCGGATGAATAGTGATCATTGAACGATGGCATTCCTCAAGAACTTCCTTCTTAATGTTTCCCACATTCGGAACACACAGTCTCCCTTTCTTCCTTAACCACTTTAACATCCCCCACTTAGAGGCCTAAAACTAACGGCTACGGATGTTGCAGTCGTCCATAATGATTAATCCTCGGTGACCAAATATGGTAGTGTTAGATACATTGATATAACAGAAACATATGGATATGGAAAAAAAATTAAAATCAACAAACAACTTTCTCATTCCATTTCAAAGCATTTCAAATTCATTACACAATCCCACAATCGTTAACCACGTTCAGAGAAAATATAATTAACACAACATACACCAGGAGCGACATATGAAGATGCCACCTTGGATGATCAGAGTATATATATAAGCAATTAAACAACTTTGCCTTTACCACACAAACAACACGGTAGAATCAAAAATAGAAAAGAACTCTAAATAGCTATCATGCCTCCAACATGTCTTTGGAAGCTTATTCGTCTAACGAGGTACCTAAATACCTCAACTCTCAAACTACTCAAAATCAATTGAGCACTTGAGAGTTTAAGGGGAAAACATAAACTTCGAGTCAGACATAAAGCCTGGTATGAATAATAACCTACCATCTCAAATCACTTAGATATTTAGTGAGACCACACCGCTTAGCGGAACGGGTTTTGCCCTCACTATTATCTTATCCAAAACTTTATAAAAACCATATACTGTGCTCCTGCATCCACAATGGTTAAAGCATAGCAATTCAAAATATTTTGATGATATGCAAATGAGTAAATCAATTTTGGATTTCCCATTCCCATTCATTTGTGACTATCTATCTCATTTATAGTTTCTAGGATCATTATTAACCTAATAGTTTTCATGGGCTGACTAATAACCTGTTTAATACTTCTGGACTCCCTGTCATGTTTAATAGTTTTCACGGGATCACTAAGAAACTATTGGCCCCTGCCAATAACTTCATTGTTTCATGGGTTCTCCCTAAACCTATTGGTACCTTCAATAACTTTCTTCATATCCTAGTTTTCATGGGTTGACTAGGAACCTATTAACTTCTTTCAATAATTTAATCCGGATATAATTTTCATGGATTTACTAAAAACCTAATGGCCTCTGCTAATAACTCTTTCTAATCATAGTTTTCATGGGTTTACTATAAAGCTATTGGCCCTTGAAAATATCCTTTCCTAAATATAGTTTTCATGGGTTTACTATGAACATGTCTATCTGACAACTTCTTTAATCAGTATTTAGGCATCCTATATTCTGGTCTATCTGAACTCCTGGATGCAATTCTACACATTTAGGAATTAACTCAATTTATATTCACTACTGAGCCAACCTAGCTGGTTATTCTACCATTTTCCCCAAAATACAGTTATGGGTCCATATTAAAGTCAAGATGTATATTAGAAGAAACAAACATAATAACATAATAATACCAACACCCGTGGTTTAATATCCTTGAAATCATTTACATATGAAACATGGTTAATCCCTTTAACCTGTTATTTTATCAAGGAAAGCTTCTTCAAAAACTTCATAGTTAAAACCATTTCAAAACTCCTTTATTATTATGCCATGGTCTTTCTTTAAAAAAGGAGATTAGGTTATTTGTTTTGAAATCTAAGGCTTTCGAAACCTTTAACTTTTACTTTCGAAACCATTAGATAACCTCCTTCAAAAGCATTCAAATCTTCTTTTCAAAACACTAAGCATATGCATTTCAAAACACATTAAATCATCTCTCTCTAAACCCTCAAAACAAACCTTTCAAAAACATTAAAGTATTACTTAATAACTATTAGAAGCATAGCTTCAAAACCGTTGAAAGTATCCCTTCCGAAACCATTGAAAGCACCCATTTCGAAAGTATTGGATTTATCTCAAAAAAATATCTTTTGGGTCATAGTGAATATATACGAAAGTATCCCTTTCGAAATCTTTAATCTTCATATAAAATTGTTTGGGGAAAATTGATAGCTTCAGAATCATCCTTTCGAAAGCTCAAAACATTTAAGTAGAACATTTAACAGATAGCTTCGAAACCCCTTTTGAAGCCATTGCATTCGAAACCCTTGAATCCTTTCGAAAGCTATAGGAAGTGGCTTAGTACATTTATAAGACAAAAGCTACCTTTTGATCTAGTTGATGACTTCAATCCATTCAAAAGGCATAAGGTTGGCAGCAGGGCTTTGACTGGGTTGAAACTACCCCTTCGAAAGCTTTGGTTTAAAAACAGGACAACTCATTCGAAAGCTATCTTTTTGAAACAAAAAGGCGGCAACGTTTTCAAAAACTATTTAAATGGGCCTCGACCCCTTCGAAAGCATCCTTTTGAAAACAAGGCAAGCGCATATCTTTAGAAAGTAAAACAAAGACTTCGACCCCTTCGAAAGCATTGGTTTCGACACCATACCTTCTGCCTTTCTCCAATCCACTACGTACCAACTTATTGGTACCTTGTGTATTGCTTTAGACTTTGGTGGTTTCAACTTGGCTGAGGCGGAAGTATAGAGTCGAAAGATGGCCTACGAAAGCGGCGAAACAACATTTCTGGGTAAAGGCTATTTTAATGCCTATTTAAGTAATGGCTTTTGAACTAACTTGCTTATTTGTAAACATTTGTTTGGTTGCCATAAACTTCTCAAATTCTTTCTAAAATAAACTGTCGTAATTTTATCAGATCTAATCAAAACAATTTAACAAAAAAGCCCTTCCTTAAGCAAAACAAAGAAAACATTTAAGTCCTCCTTCTAAAATAATTTAATTTTCACAGTAAATCACTTAGTAGAAATCCCCAAAAATCAAAGAAATTCTCTTTTAATATGTTATTTAACATATATAAATTTCAGACCCAAATTCCTAATATAATTTCTAAAAGTAATTTACAAACCCAATTGTTCGTATTTTCCTTTGAAAATTCATAATAAATTTTCCATAACTTGGAAAATTATAAAAATTACCATCTCCAAAATAATGTTTTACAAAATATATAAATTCCTCATGGCATTCGAAATCCAAAATAAACGATTTTAACCTTAAAACCATATAAAACACTTACAAACAATCTTGTTTGAATCAAACATATCATAAAATCCAAGCATATCATCATCTAAAATTATCATATTGGATTTAAAATTAAACTCGAAAATCAAATGATCATAGAAACAAAAATAGAGATGGTTTTGATTATTATCCACATTGATTAGGATAAAGAACTTGAGATTTGATTAGGATTAATTCCCCTTGCTTAAATCCTTAGCTTTAATTTGATTTCCCCTCTTTTCTCCTAATTAATGCCCGACTTCTCCCTATGATTTACGTTTGTTTGTATTTTGTAAAAATGAACGTGAAATGAAAGGAAACGTGGGTTTAAGGTATTAAGGAGTTATGGTGCGCAATTCCTAATATACTCTTGTTTTAATTATGTAACATATAAAACCATTCATAAGCCCATTTATATAATTAAGCTCGGCCTCTAAGTATTTGTTCAAACCTCAATCCCATTATCACTCTAATATTTACATTATTCTATTTAATTTATCTAATTAAATCTCATGAATAATGTTATTAAAAATTAGGGGTGTTACAGACTCCCCTCCTTAAATAATTTCATCCTCGAAATTCGGTAAGGACTAAATACTAAATATAGCAATCATCTGTAACAGGTCCTAACAACCGTACTAGCCTACATTACTAGTTACTATCTATATAAAGCTAATATAGACATACCCTCAAAGCAGATCAGGATAAGTATCTCCAATCCAGTCTTCTATCTCCCAAGTATAGTCCATCTTGTTGTCGCACAACTGAACTTTCACCAGCTTGACTGTCTTGTTCCTCAATCTTTTATCATCTCTTGCTACAACCCGAACTTGTTGTCTAACAAAAGTCAAATTCGGTTCTACTATCAAGTCTTCCAACCCTGTTAGAGGATAGTAGTCTCTGGATCAAGCACATACTTGCGAAGATGAAACACATGAAATACATTATGGACACCAGCCATATTGCTCGGCAACTCTACTCTATATGCAAGCTTCCCGATCCTCTCTATAACTTGGAACGGACCAACATATCTTAGTTCCAGTTTCCCTAACTTTCCAAATCGTACCACACCATTCATTTGTGACACTTTAATGAAAACCTTATCTTCAACTGAGAATTCTAGGTCTTTACGCCTCTTATCTGCATAACTCTTCTATTTAGACCAAGCTTTCTTCATCCTTTCTTGTATCCACTCAATCTTCTCGGTTGCCTCTCTAACTAGATCTGGAATTAAGACTAATCTGTCTCCAGTCTCCAACCAACATGCTGGTGATTTGGATGGTCTTCCATACAAAGCTTCAAAAGCTGCCATTCCTATACTAGTCTGATAACTATTATTATAGGAAAACTCAACCAAATGTAGGTGATCTTCCCAAGATCCACCAAAGTCCAATACACAAGCTCTCAATAAATCCTCGAGTACCTTATTGACTATCTCTGTTTGCCCATTCGTCTGAGGGTGATACGCAGTACTCATCTCGAGCTTAGTGCCTAACACATCCTGTAGACTCTTCTAGAATTCACTAGTAAATAAAGCATCTCTGTCACTAGCTATACTACTAGGAATTCCATGCAATTAACTATGTTCAACATGAACAACTTAGCTAAAACAGGTACAGTCCTGGTAGACTTAATTGGTATGAAATGGGCACTCTTTGTCAACCCGTCCATTGTGACCCATATACTTTCATTTCCTCTATTTGACCTTGGCAACCCATCTATAAAATCCATGGATATCGAATCCCATTTCCAAACTGGAATCTCCAAAGGCTAAAGCAACCCACTCGGCTTCTGATGTTCGGCCTTCACTTATTGACAGTTTGCACACTGCCTAACCCACAAACCAACATCCCTTTTCATACCTTCCCAATAGAAACTCCTCTTCATATCCTGATACATCTTGGTCCCTCCAGGATGAATCGTAAACTTGGATCGATGACATTCTCCAAGAATTTCTCTCCTTAAGTCCTCAACATTCGGAACACACAACCGTCCCTTCTTTCTCAACCATCCTCTCTGGTCAAGACTAAAATCCTTTAGATCATCGATCTTGGTTCTAACCTTAAGCCTTCTAATCTTCTCGGCTAATACTGGATCCTCTTTCTACTTAGAAGCAATCCTTTCGGTCAACAATCGTCGAACTTCTAAATAGGACAACACGGAGGTACTCTGACTAGAACTAGTAGTCGATCTTAACGGCACACTACAAGTAGTCAAAGCTTTTAAATCTTTCCATTCTGCCAAAATAGCTAACACCACACTCTGATGTCTTTTGCTAAGAGCATCCGCTACCTTATTTCCTTTCCTAGGAGTATACTCTATACCAAAATCATAAGCTGCTAAAAACTCCAGCCATCTATGATGTCTCATATTCAACTCCTTCTGAGAGAATAAGTACCTTAGAGACTTATGATATATGTATACCTCAAATCTCTCTCCTAAGAGATAATGTCCCCAAATCTTCAATGCAAAGATTACCGCAGGCAACTCCAAATCATGAGTAGGATATCTTACTTCATGCGGTCTAAGCTGTCGCTAAGCCTAGGCAATCATTTTACCCTTCTGCATCAACACAGCTCCTAATCCAGTTCTGCATGCATCAGTATACATTATGCAGTTGAAGCGCTCGATAGATTCAATGCGTTGGATGTGCAAAAAGCCATAGCGGGTATACAGCGGGGATATAACAAGGATATAGCGGATGACTCTAAAATAGCATATAAAAATCATACTTAATGTTTTTACAAATAAATAAACGGTAATTAAATGAAAATTTAACATTCAATTGAATTATAATTAATACATAAAAAAATTTAAACAAAAAATTGTTCGAATATACTGTAAATAAACGTAAAACTATTATATAACATAATTGAATTTAGTAGAATATTAGAGTATTTTCATTTCTGAAACTATATTAAAAATTCAATTAAATAAATTAATTTTATAATTTTTATAATGTATAAATATCATTTTTCAATTCATTTCTTTTAAAGAAGATATAGCGGAAATAGCGGAATATGGCGGGAATAACGAGATATAGCAGAAATAGTTGGGCTTAAAGCGGAAAGGCTACATTTGGGGCTATATGGCAAAATCGTAGTGGTAGAAATCCACTATAAGATATAGCAGGGTTATAGCAGGGCATTAACTGCATAGGATATACACCACCAACCCTTGGTTTCTATCTGGAACTACTAAAACAGGTGCATTGGATAACAAATGCTTTAACTTAAGGAATGCTTCCTCACATTTGTCGGACCAAACAAACTTCACATCCTTCCTGGTTAACTTAGTCAAAATTGCTGCTACCCACGAGATATCCTTAATGAATCTCCAGTAATAGCCAGGAAGTCCAAGAAAACTTCTAATCTCAGTCACCGTCTCTAGTCTCTTCCAATTATTAACAGCTTCGATCTTATCTGGATCGATTGACAAACCTTTCTCTGAAACCACGTAACCAAGAATCTTAAGCTCTTTCTTCAAAAAATGACACTTGGAAAACTTCGCGTTCAGCTGATGCTGCCTCAGCGTCTCAAGCACTACTCTAAGATGATCGTCATGCTCTCTCTCATCCTTAGAGTATACTAAAATGTCATCTATAAACACTAACACAAACCTATCCAAGTACTCATAGAAAACTCGGTTCATCATATCCACGAAGAAAGCAGGTGCATTCATTAACCCGAATGGCATTACTAACCACTCATACATATCGTACATAGTCCGAAATGCTGTCAATAGAATATTGTCCTCTGCCACTCTTAATTGATGGAAACCTGTCGCCAAATCCAACTGGGAAAACACTCTGGCTCCACACAACTGATCAAATAGATCATCAAATCTTGGAAAATGGTACTTATTCTTAATCGTCCTCTCATTTAACTTATGATAGTCGATACACATCCTTAACGACCCATTCAGTTTCTTCACGAACACCGAGGCCGCTCCCCAAGGCGAACTGCTTGGTCTAATAAAATTCCTCCCTTCTAAATCCACTAGATGCACCTTCAATTCCTTCATCTCGGTCGGTGTCATCCTACTAGGTGATCTACTAACAGGTTCAGCTCCTAGCACAAGATCTATCAGAAACTCAGCAGCCCGTTTTGGTGGTAGTCCTGTAATAGGCTTGAAGACATATGCAAACTATCTTGCTACTCGAACCTGACTTAACTCTTCTCCCACTTCCATAGCACTTAACATAGCACAAACACTCCGGTCAGGATTCTCCACTGAGAATATGATTCGGTTATGATTATCATGGTGTCTTAGTGATATCTCCTATCCTGGAAAAAAATATCCTAACCTCATACTTACACAACCAATCCATACCCAAAATGATTCTGAAATCTACGAAATCAAAAACATACAGACTGCATGCAAACTTATGACCTAACAAGTCAAGTTCTAACTGGTCACATCTCATCCCTAGAGTTACATATCCTCCTACTGGATTCGCAACCCTTAAGGAAGTAATAAGGTATGTGGGTTCTAAGCAAAACCTATTAACCAAACACTGAGATATAAATGAATGTGATGCACCAGCATCAAATAGTACCCTAACTGGTATACTCTGAATCAAAAGCGTACCTTCCATCACAGTCTTCCCTTTATCAGCTGCAATTGGCCTAGTAGATGATGGCCCAACAGCAAAAAAAATTTCCCTTGTCCGCCCTGACTGGCTCTGGACACTGAATTTTATAATGCCCAACCTGGTCACAGTTAAGCACTTCAAACCTTTCTTTTCTACAGCCTTCTTCCCTTTGCTTGACCATCACTCATGAGCATAATAACCTTTCTTGTCAGACTTGAAGCAAATTTAATCAGCCTATGCCTTCTTGGCAACCTCTCCCTTCTGGACTCCCTTCTTCTTAAAGAACTTTCTCTTCTTTCCTTGAGAACCCTAGGTTTCAACCGGCTTCTCTCTAGCACAAATAGCAAGCATCTCCTCATGTCGGATTTCCATCTCCACAACTACATTACAAGGATCACGGAGATGTGTCAAGGTTGCCCTAGCAATCTCGAGCCTCAATCCCCTAATAAACTTCCCATTCTTCCTGATGACGATGTCTATAGTAGCATACCCATATCGGGACAACTCATTAAACTTAGTGGCATACTCAATTACCGACATCTCTCCCTGCACCAAATCCATAAACTTTTTCAGCAATGCCGACTTGGCAACTTCAGACAAAAACCTTTTCCTAAATCTCCTTTGAAACTCTGTCCAAGATAATTCCTCCTTCGGAACTACAACAGCAACACTATTCCACCAATGAAGTGCTGCCCCTTGCAACTGCCTAGAGGCCAGCCTCCTCTTCTGCTCATCATCCAATCCCAAATCAGAAAAGATTCTCTCACAATGCAATAGCCAATTCCCAATTTCTATAGCATCCTTTGTTCCCATAAACGGCTTCCCACCAAGACTGGTGTAGTCCCTGCTGAGCTTAGCATAATTATTCCCAACTGGAGTCATAGAATTAGCTCCTCCTACATTCCCAGCAACACCAACAGCAGCTCCTGTTTGCATCAGATTGATGAAGAACTGGTACATCGTCCCCGTATCTACTGGTGGATTTTCAGCTCCTACATTGGCATTAGCATTTTGGTTAGCATTAGCCTATCGACCCGAGTTCCTCCTGGTGGGTCGAGCATTTCTATTGGTTGTGGTGCTTCCTCCACCGAGATTTCCTTTTCCGTTTCCTGCCTCCATTATCTTCTTTCTCATAAATTGGCATACGATCCTTAGAAGATACAGAAGAATGGTCAAGAGAGAGGGTAATACATACTTATATATATATATATCTCAAATACAAGTACATTACTATGGCGTTACCCCAAACCCCGATCTTATTTTCTGGTTCATTGGATTATGTTTTGAAAATCTTTTAGGTTTAAATTTCTTTTAAGTTTCATAAACCTATGCTCTGATACCAAATTGTAACATCCCTCACTTGGAGACCCAAAACTAATGGCTAAGGATGCTGCAGTCATCTATAGTGATTAATCCTCGGCAACCAAATACGGTAATGTTAGATACATTGATATAACAGAAACACACGTATATGGAAAAAAAATTAAAATCAACAAACAACTTTCTCACTCCATTTCAAAGCATTTCAAATTCATTACATAATCCCACAATCGTTAACCACGTTCAGAGAAAATATAATTAATACAACATACGCCAAGAGTGACATATGAAGATGCCCCCTTGGATGATCAAAGTATATATATATAGGCAATTAAACAACTTTACCTTTACAACACAGCATAATCAAAAACAGAAAAGAACTCTAAATAGCTATCATGCCTCCTACACATCTTCGAAAGCTTATTCGTCTAACGAGGTACCTGAAAACCTCAACACTCAAACTACTAAAAATCAATTGAGCACCCGAAAGTTTAAAGGGAAAACATAAACTTCGAGTCATACATAAAGCCTGGTATGAATAATAACCTACCATCTCAAACCATTTAGATATCTAGTGAGACCACGCCGCTTAGCGGAATGGGATTACCCTCACTAGTATCTTATCCAAAGCTTTATAAAAACCATATATTGTGCTCTTGCATCCATAATGGTTAAAGCATAGCAATTCAAAATATTATAATGATATGCAAATAAGTAAATCAATTTCGGATTTTCCATTCCCATTCATTTATGACTATCTGTCATTTATAGTTTCTAGGGTCACTATTAACCTAATAGTTTTCATGGGCTGCCAATAAACTGTTTAACACTTATGGACACCCTGTCCGGTTTCATAGTTTTCATGGGATCACTAAGAACCTATTGGCCCCTGCCAATAACTTCATTGTTTCAAGGGTTCTCCCTGGACCTATTGGTATCTCCAATAACTTCCCTCATATCCTAGTTTTTATGGGTTGACTAGGAACCAATTGACTTCTGTCAATAACTTATTCCAGATATAGTTTTCATGGATTCACTACAAACCTATTGGCCCCTGCCAATAACTCTCTGTAATCATAGTTTTCATGGGTTTATTATGAACCTATTGGCCCCTGCCAATATCCTTTCCAAACATATTTTTCATGGGTTTATTATGAACCTATCTATTTGACAACTTCTTTAATCAGTATTTAGGCATCCTATATTCTAGTTTATCTAACCTCTTGGATGCAATTCTACTCATTCAGGAGTTAACTCAATTTATATTCACTACTGGGTCAACCTAGCTGGTTATTTTGCCCTTTTCCCCAAAATACAGTTATGGGTCCATATTAAAGTGAATATGTATATTAGAAGAAGCAAACATAATAACATAATAATACTAACACCCATGGTTTAATATCCTTGAAATCATTTACATATGAAACATGGTTAATCCCTTTAACCTGTTATTTTATCAAGGAAAGCTTCTTCAAAAATTTCATAGTTAAAACCATTTCAAAACTCCTTTATTATTATGCCATGGTTTTCCTTTAAAAAAATGAGATTTGCTTATTTATTTTGAAAACTAAGGCTTTCGAAACCTTTAACTTTTACTTTTGAAACCATTGGATAACCTCCTTCGAAAGCATTCAAATCTTCTTTTCAAACACTAAGCATATGCCTTTCAAAGCACTTTAAATCATCTCTTTCGAAACCCTCAAAACAAACCTTTCGAAAGTATTAAAGCATTACTTATTAACTCTTAGAAGCATAGCTTCGAAACCTTTGAGAGTATCCCTTTCGAAACCATTGATAGTACTCCTTTCGGAAGTATTGGGTTTATCTTTAAAAATATCTTTTGGTTCAAAGTGAATATATATGAAAGTATCCCTTTTGAAACCTTTAATCTTCATATAAAATTGTTTGGGGAAAATTGATGGCTTCAGAACCATCCTTTCGAAGCTCAAAACATTTAAGCAAAACATTTGAAGGATAGTTTTGAAACCCATATCGAAGCCATTGCCTTCGAAACCCTAAAATCATTTCGAAAGCAATAGGAAGTGGCTTGGTACATTTATAAAAAAAAAGCTACCTTTCGATCTAATTGATGACTTCAATCCATTCGAAAGGCAAAAGGTTGGCAGTAGGGTTTCGACTAGGATGAAACTACCCATTCGAAAGCTTTGGTTTAAAAACAAGGCAACTCATTTGAAAGTTATCTTTCCGAAACAAAAAGGCGGCAACATTTTCAAAAGCTATTTAAATGGGTTTCGACCCCTTCGAAAGCATCCTTTTAAAAATAAGGCAAGCACAATCCTTTGGAAAGTAAAACAAAGGCTACGACCCCTTCGAAAGCATTGGTTTCGACACCATACCTTCCGCATTTCTCCAATCCACTATGTACTAACTTACTGATACCTTGGATATTGGTTTTGACTTGGGGGGTTTCGACTTGGCTGAGACCGAAGTATAGAGTCGAAAGGTAGCCTATGAAAGCGATGAAACAACATTTCTGGGTAAAGGCTGTTTTAATGCCTTTTTAAGTAAAGTCTGTTAAACTAACTTGCCTATTTGTGAACATTTGATTGGTTGCCATAAACTTTTCAATTTCTTTCTTAAATAAACTGCCGTAATTATTGTTAGTCCATGAGTTGATGGTTTTGATGACAACAACCTTAGAATAAGATTATAAAATATAAATACTTACATTATAGTTTAGATATATATGTATATGCAGGATTTAACCATGTAGGTACCAAGAATGAAGACTGTACAGTATAGAGATTCAAGATATCAAGATTGAAGACTCATGAGTATCAAGAATATCAAGATTATAAAGAGTTCAGGATTTCAAGATAAGTATAGAGTCTAGAATTATGTTAAAACTTCACAATAGCACTGAAATCTTCATTCCGTATTTTCATTTGGGATGGAACCCATTTCTACCTTTTTAGTGGCTTACAAACCCACGACAAGTAGCTTACAAACCTACGACAAGTGGCTTACAAACCCACGAACATCCTGGTTTTGTACAAGTTCTCGAGTCCTGATGTGATGAGATATTCTGCAGGAAGAAGCTTGCAAAACTACTTCAAAATGATTTTCAAAACTGCTTTTCAAAATGTTTTAGCCTTAAAAATTATCTTTTCAAATGATTTTCAAAAACATGTTTTAGCCTTAAAAAATATTCTTTGATTTTGTTCTTAAATAAATTCTTGTTTTAAACTTCGTTTGTTTTAAACTATCTTTTAATATATTTAACTTTTAATATTTACTTAGATTTAAATATAAAATTATAGTAAAATTTTATATATATTATTCTCTATATTTATCTATGTATTTTATCTATAGTCAAGTATATTAATAAAGTTTAAAATAGTTTTAATATAAGATAAAGGTTATTTTCATAGAAAAACAAAACATCAAAATTTCCTTTAGGATGTCAACATGCCCTAGTACCCCATGTCGATATAGTGTCAGTTAGGACCAAAAATTTGAATTTCAAAAGAAGTGTCTATTCGCCATAACCTTTCATGAATAGACATGGTTGTTGTCCTTCTATAAATAGGGGTTGGTTTCAACGAATTTTATATCAGATTTTCTGGTTTTTCACTTCTCTTCTTCTTCCACAGTTTCTTATTCAAAATCCTATCATCACTCTGCCGAAATCAACATTGAATCTAACTAGATCATCTCTGGTTTGATTCTCTATCACTATCTCAATAAGATCCCAGTGCTATTTAGAGTTATAGGCTTCTTTGTAATCTATCTAGCGAGAAAAGGTGTGATTGTAGCCTTGGAAATCAATCAAGCGAGAAAAGGTGTGATTGTAGCCTTGGAAATCAATTGGGTGAACTTGTTGCCCCGGAAATCAAGTATCTCTACCCAGAGGATTGTGATTCTGGAGGGTGTACCTCGTAGCCTTGAAACCGTGGGTGTAATTGTGCAATTGCTTTTGAAAGGAAATCTGTACTTAGTTGTGCGGGACTGGATGTAGGGTAACTCCGAACCAGCATAAAATCTGGTGTGTTCTTTCCTTTACTGCATTTACTTTATTTCTGCATCTGTGTTTGATTCTGTGATTATATCTGTGTCTGAATATTGCATACATTTGTGTACAAATCAACAATAACTCAAAAAGAATTAGTAATTTCTTATAAACACTATTCACCCCCTCTAGTGTTCATTCTAGCCTTAAGATCCATATTTCGCATTCCTCACATTTGGTATAAGAGCAAGGTTTTCAAAAGTTTCATAATCTGAATTTTGAAAAGTTTTCTAAATGGCTACCAACACTGGTACTGTTTCTAACACTAGTTCATTTGTAGAAGGTCGGTCTACTGTCAGACCACCACTTTTTAATGGCAGTAACTATGCATATTGGGCATGTAGGATGAAAATATATTTACAATCTGTAGGATTAGACACTTGGAATATCACACAGAATGAATATTCTGAACCCACAACTGACTTTGCATAGTGGACCACTGAGCAAAAGGCTGTTGCACAAAATAATTCTAAAGCAATGAATATTCTGTTTTGTTCACTTGATAGGAATGAATTTAATAGAGTGTCAGTTTGTAAGTCTGCATATGAAATCTGGAAAACTTTGCAAGTTACTCATGAAGGAACAATCAAAGTTAAACAGACCAAAATTTCCATGCTCACAAATCAGTTTTAGTTATTTAAAATGAATTCTAATGAGTCTATTTCTAATATGTATAGTCGATTTCAGGATATTGTACATTCTCTCATATCCTTGGGAAAAGTGTTTTCCGAAGAAGATCAAGTCAGGAAAATTTTAAACTCTCTCACTCCAGAATGGGATCAAAAGACACTTGCAATCGAAGAGGCAAATGACATCAGTACTATAAAGATAGAAGAATTAATTGGAAATCTAATATCGTTAGAAGTCCAAATGATCGGGAGAAGAGAAAGCAAAGCATCTGAAAAGAAATCAATGGCATTCAATGCATTGACCGATGAATCAAACTCAAATAGTGATAATGATGAAGAGATAGCTCTTATGACCAGAAATTTTCGGAAATTCTTGAAATACAGAAAGATGAATAATTTCAAGAGAAACAACTATAAGAATCCAGGAAATCAGAATGTAGTGACAAATAATGTCAAATGTTTCAACTGTGACGAACAAGCCATATTAAAAGAGACTGTCCGTATCCAGAAAGGCAGAATCCTCCTATAAACAATGAATCAGTAAAGAAACGGAAGCGTGCATTTACAGTACTCTAGATGACTCAGACTCGTCCTCAAGCGATGATGATCAGAAGACAGATAACTCAAATTTGTGTTTCACGGCATTTCACGACTTCAACAAATTTAAGGAAACGGACTTAAAAAATGGTACACATTTACAATACAATTGATTGAAATTGCATGCTTAGACTTAGATGATTGCTTGATTGATTGTTTTTTTGAATTGGTGTGTTGATTGAATTTTAAATTTATTTTCTATTATTTTATTATAATTTTATTGTTTTTATTATTATTTTTATATATATTTTTTATGGAAAATAATATAATCATAATATTATTCCAGATATATATATATATATATATATATATTAGAGTAGTTAGGAAAATTAAATCATAAAATATTTCAGGCACATGTCGACATGGTCCCTACCATGATGTCGACATGGGTACAAATTTTGAAATTTGAAATTTGAATTCAAATGCTTGAATTTCCCTCCACCTTTTCACTTCATTCAATACTCTGAAAAGCATCTTTTGACCAGAGAACATGTCTTTCAAAAATTTATTTATTCACTATCTTTTATCACAACTTTTCACTTTCATTTTCAAATTCAAACTCTCTCTTCAAAACTCCAAGCTCTCTACTCTCTACTTTAATGGCTTCTTCAAGCAACCCCTCCACCATGAGACTTTCCAGAAACTTGAAAGAGCAACTCCTCAATAATCCGAAGGCAATAAAAGCATACATCAATTATGCTAACTATGGAAAAGTCCATCCTGGAAAGTTTGCTATTTTTCAAGATTTTGCTTCTTATGAAATTGATACTCTTTTTGCAAACAATCAAATTCTTAGTCTTGTTGATTCTTCTCAAAATGATTTTTTTTGTTACCCAAATCTTGTTAAAATTTTCTATTTATGAAGGAAATGATAATGAAATTTGGAGTAGTGTCAAAGGCACTAAAATTGTTTTGAATTGTGATCTTTTGGGTACCACTCTCAATTGCAAAAGCACGGGAATGGATCTTTCTAGTTTTCAAATCGATGAACATGATCGTGAGACATTTCATCATATTTTTGAAAGAGTTGAAAACTTTGAATTTAAAAACCGAAACTTTCATCTTAAAGCAAGAATTGTCAATCTTCCTTTACAACATACTTTGACCCCAAGATCGGGAAATTTAACAATCCTACTTCAAAAGTGTGCAAAGCACTTTTTGCTATCTTCGGAAATTATGATATCAATTGGACGCAAGTTATTTTGGATGAACTTCGTCCTAAAAATTTTGAAATGGGAGAAAACACTTTATATCATGGAATTTACCTTACTCGGATTTTCAACTATTTTGGAGTAAATTTCAAAGGAGAAGAATTTATTTCAAGAAAAGTTTTTAATATCTCAAACATTTCTCTCATGAAAATCCCATATGTTTTTCAACCTTATAAGACTCTTGCCGAAAAGGAAGAGCGTTTGGCTCATGAAGAAATGGAAGAGGAGGAAGAGGAAGAAGAAGAAGGGGATGAAATGGAAATAGAAGAAGAAGAAGAAGAAGAAGGTGAAACATCCCTAGAAAGTATTGAATATCCCTCCAATCCTACCAACAAAACCCTTCTCAAAAACCAAAAGATAATTGTTAAGAATCAACGGATTCTTAAACGATCCCTTAGTAAGAAGTTGGACAAAATGTCATCCAAGTTGACCAAGTTTTTCTCCAAAGTCAGTAAGATACTTGGATTATCTTCATCTTCATCATCCTCTAACTAGTTGTATCTTTTCATTTCATGATGCAGTACTCTAGTTTACTTTAGTTTGAATGTTTATGTAGTTCTTTATGGTTAATCATTGTATTATCCTATTATACAATGAAATTGATTTCCTTTTCTATTATATAGCTTATCTTATCTCATGAATAAATGTTAGTATTTCATATAAATATATATATATATATACACAATTATTCACAAAATCAAAAAAAGTCATCAAAATTCACTGGACCATGTCGACATCCCCCCTTGACCATGTTGACATGTACTGGTCAGAAATGACATTTCATTTCAAATTTGAAATTTGAATAACTACCCTATGTCTATTCATTTCAAACGAATTCCTACACCTATAAATACCTATTTCTTCCAGAATTCTTCACTCAATATTATTTTCTATCTTCTTTATCTCTTATTCTTCTCACAAATTCAAAAATGGAAAATCCTATTCACAATTTAACCGAGAATCTTGAAGAGACTCTTAATTCGTTCAAGAATATTCTTTCGTTCATTCTTCATAACCAGCGACACTTAGAGTTGAGTCAAATGCAGATGATCAAGGAGCAAGAAAGGCATTTCGATGCAATGCGATGGATGATTTCTTCACTGCACAAGGATGATAACGAAGCACATCCTCCTGTCTCTCTCACAAATGACAATGAAAATTGGGATGCCATCAAAGCAGACCCTATTTTTGGAGAAGAAGGATGGGTGGAAGTTCCTCGAAACGTTTGATGTTGGTTTGTTTGCTTTGTTTGATTTGATTGCTTTGATTGAAATTGTGTGTTTTGATTGGTTTGATTGACACTTGGTGTGGATTGATGAATGTATAAATATACATTGATATATTAATTGAATATCATGTCTATAAGTATAGTTATTTCTTAATCTATCTATTATATACTCTATTATATAGTTTAATGCAGGTACTTAAGTACAAGAATGAGGGGGAGTTATATAGTTTGGAGTTAGTTTGTTTTTGTTGATGACAAAGGGGGAGAAATATAAAATAGAAGAGTTAGGCGTAGATTAAGAGGGAGTTATCAGTTTTAGGGCAAGTTATTAGGATAGAAGTAATATTTTATAAACAACGGTTGTCATCATCAAAAAGGGGGAGATTGTTAGTCCATGTGTTGATGGTTTTGATGACAACAACCTTAGAATAAGATTATAAAATATAAATACTAACATTATAGTTTAGATATATATGTATATGCAGGATTTAACCATGCAGGTACCAAGAATGAAGACTGTACAGTATAGAGATTCAAGATATCAAGATTGAAGACTCATGAGTATCAAGAATATCAAGATTATCAAGAGTTCAAGATTTCAAGATAAGTATTGAGTCTAGAATTATGTTAAAACTTCACAATAGCACTGAAATCTTCATTCCTTATTTTGATTTAGGATGGAACCCATTTCTACCTTTTTAGTGGCTTACAAACCCACGACAAGTAGCTTACAAACCTACGACAAAGTGGCATACAAACCCACGAACATCCTTTTTTTGTACAAGTTCTTGAGTCCTGATGTGATGAGATATTCTGCAGGAAGAAGCTTGCAAAACTACTTCAAAATGATTTTCAAAACTGCTTTTCAAAATGTTTTGGCCTTAAAAATTATCTTTTCAAATGATTTTCCAAATGATGTTTTAGCCTTAAAAAATATTCTTTGATTTTGTTCTTAAATAAATTCTTGTTTTAAACTTCGTTCGTTTTAAACTATCTTTTAATATATTTAACTTTTAATATTTACTTAGATTTAAATATAAAATTATAGTAAAATTATATATATATTATTCTCTATATTTATCTATGTATTTTATCTATAGTCAAGTATATTAATAAAGTTTAAAATAGTTTTAATATAAGATAAAGGTTATTTTCAATGAAAAACAAAATATCAAAATTTCCTTTGGGATGTCGACATGCCCTAGTACCCCATGTCGACATAGTGTCAGTTAGGACCAAAAATTTGAATTTCAAAAGAAGTGTCTATTCGCCATAACCTTTCATGAATAAACATGGCTGTTGTTCTTCTATAAATAGGGGTTGGTTTCAACAAATTTTATATCAGATTTTCTGGTTTTTCACTTCTCTTCTTCTTCCACATTTTCTTATTCAAAATCCTATCATCACTCTGCCGAAATCAACATTGAATCTAACTAGATCATCTCTAGTTTGATTCTCTATCACTATCTCAACAAGATCCCAGTGCTATTCAGAGTTATAGGCTTCTTTGTAATCTATCTAGCGAGAAAAGGTGTGATTGTAGCCTTGGAAATCAATCAAGCGAGAAAAGGTGTGATTGTAGCCTTGGAAATCAATTGGGTGAACTTGCTGCCCCGGAAATCAAGTATCTCTACCCAGAGGATTGTGATTCTGGAGGGTGTACCTCGTAGCCTTGAAACCGAGGGTGTAATTGTACAATTGCTTTTGAAAGGAAATCCATACTTAGTTGTGCGGGACTGGATGTAGGGTAACTCCGAACCAGTATAAAATCCGGTGTGTTCTTTCCTTTACTGCATTTACTTTATTTCTGCATCTGTGTTTGATTTTGTGATTATATCTGTGTCTGAATATTGCATACATTTGTGTACAAATCAACAATAACTCAAAAAGAATTAGTAATTTCTTATAAACACTATTCACCCCCCTCTAGTGTTCATTCTAGCCTTAAGATCCATATTCCGCATTCCTCACAATTATTTTAGATCTAATCAAAATAATTTAAGAAATAAGCCCTTCCTAAAGAAAAACAAACAAAACATTTAAGTCCTTCTAAAATAATTTAATTTCTGTATAAATCACTTAGGAAAAATCCCCAAAAATCACAGAAATTCACTTTTAATATGTTATCAATATATATAAATTTCTGACCCAAATTCCTTATATAATTTCTGAAATTTATTTATAAACCAAATTGTTTATATTTTCCTTTGAAAATCATAATAAATTTTCCATAGCTTGGAAAATAGTAAAAATTAAAACCCATGTCCAAAATAATGTTTTACATTACATGTAAATTTCTCATGGCATTCGAAATCCAAAATAAACGATTTTAACCTTAAAACTGTATAAAGCGCTTATCAAACAATCTTGTTTGAATCAAACATATCATAAAATCCAAGCATATCATCACCTAAAATTATCATATTGGATTTAAACTTAAATCCAAAAATAAAATGATCATAGAAACAAAAATAGAGATGGTTTTGATTATTATTCGCTTTGATTAGGATAAGGAACTTGGGATTTGATTGAGATTAATTCCCCTTGCTTAAATCCTTAGTTTAAGTTTGATTTCCTCCTTTTTTTCTCCTAAGTAATGGTCGGCTTCTCCCTGTGATTTACGTTTGTTTGTGTTTTGTTAAAATGAACATGAAATGAAAGGAAACATGGGTTTAAGGTATTAAGGAGGTATGGTGCGCAATTCCTAATATGCCCTTATTTTAATTAAGTAACATATAAAACCATTCATAAGCCCATTTATATAATTAAGCTCGGCCTCTAAGTATTTTTTCAAATCTCAATCCCCTTATCACTCTAATATTTACATTATTCTATTTAATTTATCTAATTATAAATAATGTTATTAAAAATTAGAGGTGTTACAACCACCAATTCCCGTCAAGGCTGAAATCTTTCAAGTCACCGCTCTCTGTTCCATCCTTAACTTTCTGATCCATTCAACTAATAAAGGATCCTCCATCTGCTTAAAACCAATCTTTTCGATCATCATCAGTCGAACTTCTAAACATGACAACACATCAGTTTCCTTACTAGACCTAGCCTCAGATCTCCATTGTATCCTATAAGTATTCAATGCTTCTAAATCTTTCCACTCAACTATCATTGCCAATACCGCGTTTTGATGTTTTCTGCTAAGTGCATACGCAACCTTGTTGCCTTTTCCCACTGTGTACTCAATACCAAAGCATAAGCGGCTAAAAACTCTAACCACCTCTGCTGTCTCATATTCAACTCCTTCTGACAAAATAAATACTTCAGTGACTTATGATCCTTATACAATTCAAATCTCTCTCCTAAAAGGCAATGTCCGCACATCTTCAATGCATAAATTACCGCAGCTAATTCCAAATCATGCATTGGATATCTAACCTCTTGCGGTTTAAGCTGTCGAGATGCATAGGCAATCAATTTACCTTTTTGCATTAACACAGCTCCTAACCATGTTCCACATGCATCCGTGTACACTACTAAATCCTAATTCCCTTCTAGAACAACTAATACAGGTGCATTAGTCAATAAGTGTTTCAATCTTTGGAATGCTTACTCACACTCATCATTCCAAACGAACCTCACATCCTTTTGCATTAGCTTGGTCATCGGTGCCGCTATCCGCGAAAAGTCCTTTATGAATCTCCGATAATACCCAGCTAATCCAAGAAATCCTTTATCTTAGTCACTGTCTCGGGTCTCTTCCAATTATTCACAGCTTAGATCTTAGTCGGATCTACAGACAACCCTTTCTCTGAGACTACATGACCAAGAAACTTCGCTTCTCTCTTCCAGAAATGACACTTCGAAAATTTCGTCTTCGGTTGATGCTGTCTCAGTGTATCAAGCACCACTCTAAGAAGAACTTCATGCTCTTTTTCGTCCTTAGAATATATCAAATTTTCATCTATGAATACCAACATGAACCTATCCAAGTGCTTTGTGAAAATTCGATTCATCAAATCTACAAAGAATGCTGGTGCATCAGTTAGTCCGAACGACATCATTAACCATTCGTACGATCCATATCTGGTCTTAAACGCCGTCAAAGGAATACCATCCTCTGCCACTCTAAGCTGATGGAACCCTGTTGCTAAATCCAACTGGGAAAGTACTTTCGCTCCACTCAACTAGTCGAACAAATCGCCAATTCTAGGCAACATATATCGATTCCTTATCGTCTTCTCATTCAACTTACGATAATCGATACACAACCTTAATGATCCGTCCTATTTCTTAGCAAACACTGTGGTTGCTCCCCAAGGCGAATTACTTGGTTTAATAAAATTCTTGCCTTCCAAATCCACCAACTACACTTTTAACTCCCTTATCTCGGTAGGTGTCATTCTGCTTGGTGGTCTACTCACTTATCCTGCTTCCGGTACTAAATCTATTCGAAACTCAATACCTCGTTTCGGTGGCAATCCCACTACGGGTTCAAAGACATCTACGAATTCTCTAACAATGAAAATTCGAGTTAACTCATCTTCTAACTCCACAATACCCAACAAAGAACTAACCTCAGAACTAGGGTTTTCTACGGAGTATATGATCCGACCACTACAGTCAGGGTGTCTAAGCAACATTTTCCTATCATAGTAAAATACCTAGCACCGTATTTACTTAGCCAATCCATACCCAAAATAATTCCGAACCCAATGAAATCAAACACATGTAAACTGCAAAACAAAGGTATGACCTAACAATTCAAACTCTAGGTGGTCACACCTTATCCCAAGAGTCGCATAACCTCCTACAGATTTGCAACCCTTAAGGAAGTAACTAGGTATGAGGGTTCTAGGTTAAGCTTATCTACCAAATGATGAGATATAAAAGAATGCGATGCACGGGTATCAAATAGAACTCTGATTGATACACCATAAATCAAAAGCGTACCTCCCAACACAGCTTTTCCTTTCTCCTCTGTTGTTGGTCTCGAGGTAGATGGCTCCAATGCAAAAACTTTGGCTTTCCCATCCTTGGCTGGCTCCTTGCACTGGTTCTTATAGTGCCCAATCTAATAACAATTGAAACACCTTACTCCTTTCTTCTCAGCAGCTTTCTTTCCTTTGCCTATCCGGCATTCATGGGCATAGTGTCCTTTCTTATCACATTTATAACAAACAACCTTTGCCTTCCCTTTCTTAGCAGCTCCACCCTTTTGAGCTCCTTTCTTATGGAAAAACTTCCGCTTCTGACTCTGCCCTCCTTGATCTTTCTTTGCCTTATTTCTTTCAAGAAAAGCAAGCATCTCTTCTTGTCTTAAAGCCCTTTCCACAACAATATAGCATGGGTCTCTAATATGTGATAATGTGGCCTTAGCAAGCTCAGGCTTCAACCCTCAAATGAACTTTTCATCCCTCTTAATGGCAGTATCAACCGTAGCATAGCCATATCTCGCTAGCTCCTCAAACCTTGTCGCATACTCAAGCACTGTCATATTCCCCTGCTCTAACTCGGCAAACTTCCTGAGCAGAGTAGACTTAGCAATCTCCGACATAAACCTTTCTTCAAACCTCCTCCTGAACTCAGCCTAAGTCATTGTCTCCTCATTAACTCCAATAGTAACACAGTTCCACCAATACAGTGCTGCCCCTTGTAGCTGTCTAGAAGCGAGTCTTCTCTTCTACTCATCATTGAGCACCAAATCTACGAAAATCCTCTCGCATTGAAGTAACCAATTCTCTACTTCAATTGCATCTTCAGTACCAATAAACGGCTTTCCTACCAACCGAGAATATTCTCTACTCAAAACATCATAGTTATTCACCACCGGAGCTTCTTGATTTCTTCCTCCAGCATTTCCTTCAATTACTCCAGCACCAACCCACGCTTGCATCATGTTTACGAAGAACTGATACGTTGCTCCCATGTCGACTTGCGGGACTCCAGCACCCACATTTGTAGCTTGTGCCTAACCTAGGTTCCTCCTGGTATTTGGTCTAGCATTTTCATTAGTTGTGGTGCTTCCCCCACCTAGGTTAACTCTTCCACTTCTAGGATCCATATCTTACGTTCGTAAAATATGTATTCGAGTCATTGTAAGATACGGAAGAATAGCCTAATAGAGATGGAGAATGGAGATAAAGCGTATACTTATATATAGCAAATACAAGTACGTTACTATAGCGTTATCCCATACCCCGATCATTTCTCTAATTCCTTAGGATTATGTTTTCAAAATCATTTTAAGTTTGATTTTTTTTTAAGTTTTTCATAAACCTATGCTCTAATACCAAGTTTTAACATCCCCTATCTTGAGGCCCGAAGCTAAGCGCTACAGATGCTCTAGTCATCCATAGTATTAACTTCCGGTGACAAAATACGGTAATGTTAATGGTATCCATAATATCAGAAGCACATGAATAAGAAATTAAATCAACACAGATTAAAACAACTTTCTGATTACATTTTAAATCAATATTTTATATTCAAATACATAATCCCAAAACGATTCCCAGGTTTTGATCAAATATAATTATTACAAAATATGCCAAGAACGATATATGAAGATGCCCCCTTGGATGATCAGAGTACTAAATAGACATAATAGTCTTAATACATCACAAAAGAAGTAAAACAAAATAGCTCCTATATAGCTAGCTTTGCCTCCTGCACGTCTTCGGAAGCTTTATTCATCAACCCTACTAAACCTAAAAAGACCCTAACTCTCAATCTACTCAAATTAATTTTGGGCACCCGAGAGTTTAAGGGGAAAAACATAAACTTCGAGTCAGACACAAAGCCTGGTGAGAATAATACTATATATCTCGGTTATTTGATATTAAGTGAGACCACGCCGCTTAGCGGAACGGGTTTCCTCTCACTAATATCTCTTTTCGAAACATATCTTTTGCAAACCAAAATCCTGGAATCAAACTGATTAAAGCAATCATAGAAATATCATATATGCATATAAATCAGGTAATAAATGGACTATCTGTCCAAACAATATAGTTTTGTTTGGCTAACTACTAACATTTGGCAGACTCGGGCCTACCAGACATAACAAATAATCTGACTTCTGTTAGACACACTTCTGGACGGTCTGTCCCTAACTTACTTCTCCCAGGGTCAGCTAATTCTAATGGTTTTGCGGGTTCACCAATAACCTATCTTTCTCTGTATATTCCTCTCTATGTGTAATATCATTTTAGTCTTACCTGAGACGAAGCCCTACACACTGGAATTTTGAACTTATATTAGCTGGGGGCTACTAGCTAAAGTATAGGGTGTGACCCTATACCAGTCCCATCTGCTATTCTAATATCTGAGTCATTTACTTACAGTCAACTACCCCATCAAATTTTCCTTGAAAACATTTCTTTCAAATTGATTTAACCCTTTAAATCATACTTAAACAAGGAAAATATACTTTATGCTTTACTCAAATCACTTTGCCATGTTATCTATACTTTAAACAAAACCTTGTTGATGAAAACATTTGAAACCTTTGTTTAAAACCTTTAAACAATCTCTTTCGAAACCATTGAAAGTACCCCTTTCGAAACCATTGAAAGTATCCCTTTTGAAAACATTGAAAGTACCTCTTTTGATACAAGTAAACTACTTTACTTTATAACCTTAGGTCGAAAGGCCAAACAATACTTTTTGAAACTATTTACAATAGACCTTTCGAAAACATTGAAAGTATCCTTTTGAAAGTTTTATAAAACCTTAGACATCCTCTTTTCAAAACACTTTAAACATGCATTTCGAAAACATCGGAAACCCTCCATTTAAACACTAAGGTAAACCTTTTGAAAACATTGGGGAACCACCCCTTCGAAACCTTTATCATATACCTTTCGAAAGCATTAAGTCCTTTACATTAACCTATCGAAAGCATTAGGTTCAAGTAAAAACATGTGGAACAACCTTTCGAAACCATTCCTTTCGAAACCTTTGTGTTTAACTTTCAAAATATCAAAAGGGTCTTAAAAGAACTAAGTCAAAAGCAACTCTTTCTAAAGCTATTTCCTAAGTAAAAGAAGTGGATGGTGTCCAAACCAATACCTTCGAAAGTATTGGAGATACGGCTCAAGGTCGAAAGCGAAAGAACCCTTTCGAAGGCATTGCTTCGAAAGGTAGAATGCGACAGCAGGGGTTTCGACCCCTTTGAAAGCATTTTCTTAAAACAAAGGCGGCAAACTCTTTCAAAAGCTCTTTTATTTTAAAACACGCAACCAAGTCGAAAGCTATCTCATTCGAAAGCATTCTTTTCAAAAGCAAAGCAAGCGGCCTTTCCTTTTGAAAGCAAAACAAGGTCTCGACCGCTTCGATCCCTGTTTCGACTCTATACCTTTCGCCTATCTCCAATCCACTACTTACCAAGTCTTTAATACCTTGAGTATTAGTTTCGACTAAGGTGGAGGGGGAAGTATGAAGTCGAAAGGTGCTGCCGAAAGTGGCGAAATATCAAAAACCTTAGAAAGACTGATTTTTGACTTTATAAAGTAATTTCTTTTCAACTAACCTGCTTTGTTTGTCAATATATGATTGGTTGCCAATTTCCTTTTCAAATTCTTTTCTAAAAGTGTTGCCGAATATCAAAGATTAATAATTTAAAACATTTACAAATTGCCCCTTCTCCTTTTATAAACATATAAAACATTTAAGTCTCATACCTTAAATAATTTTATATAATTATTAAAACACTTAGGAAAATTCTTCAAAAATTCTCATAAATCACTTTTAATATGTTTTCTAACATATTTAAATTTTTGACTCAAAGCTAATATATAATAGCCATAATTAATTCTTAAACCCAATTTAACTATTTTCTTCACTAGAAAATTCATAACAAATCCCCATTAATTCAGAAAATTATAAAACTTGAAAACCGTCTCAAAAATAATATTTATGACCTTATATCAAAATTGCGAGGCATTTGCATGTAATTTGGTAGGTTTTTCAAATCAAAACTTGTCATAAAAATCTATATGAACAAATAAAATTCATCAACAAGCATATATATCTATTTATCATTCAAAACATGGCAATAAACTTTGCAAATCATATACGGATCTGATCTAGAACCGAAAACAAGAAAATATGAGATGTAACTTATTATTCACCTTAGCTGGTTGTTAAGGAGTTGAGATTTTCTCTTGAATAAATTTGATTAAGCTTCCTTCTTCTTGATTCTTGCGTATCATCTTCTTAGTTCTTCTAATGGTAGTCGACCTCTTCTTAAATTTAGTTTTGCTTATGAGCATATAAAATGAAAGTGCATGAGGGTTTAGGGTATAAGAATATAACCTATTTCTATTTTTCCTTTATCATATTGTCCTTTCTATTTCATTTTAATTTTCTTTAGTTCATTGTTATTTCGGCACGGCTACCCTCTAAATATACAAATCTCAATCCCTTAACCATTTACATTATTTCATTTAATTTAACTAATTAAATGTCTTAAATAATGTTAATCAAAATTAGGGTCATTACATCGAGCTTTATCAATATATAAAGTTTTATTGTTTTGGCCTATGCTTTGAGGGGAAAGACCCTCGACAGTTATGTCATTGCCATGTTTTATCAATATATAGACTTTATATTTTTTTGGCTCTATAGCCTATGGTTTTGTAAGGCGATGACCTTAAATGACTTTGAACTTCATAAATATTACTTTATAAAAGTATATATCATGGCATAATTATTTTGGATAAAATAAAGGGCTATATTTTTCCTGTTTTGAAAGTATGATTTAAAGAGTTAAATCATTTATAAAGAAAGTGTCTTCAAGGAAATAGAAATGGGTATTTAGTCCAGAATTTTACTAAAGAAATTATTGTTCTTATCACTTTTGTATAGATTGTGATAGGATGAATTGACTCAGTGTTTAGAAAATTAGATGAGACTAGTGTAGGGTAGCGCCATATACTTCATCTGTTAGGCCCTAGCTAATATTAGTCCAAAATTCGAATGTGTAGTGTTTTGTCAAGAGTGAGACAAAAAGTAAGTTTACAACAGAAAGGGATACATAAAGACAAGATAGGTTATAGGTTGGCCTTTAAATCATTTAGATTCATAGTAAGCCTAGCAAAACTATGAGTTTGACAGATAATCAGGTAAACATTAGGATAAGTGCATTTGGATAGACCGTCTAGTTTTCTTCTAATAGTCAGTTAGAAAATTTGGTATATCTAGTAAGCCTGAGTCAACCATATAAGTTGGTAGTTATCCTATGAAAACTAAACATTAAGATGAATAGTTCACTGATTTGATGGATAGTCGTGATTACCTATGTAGCATGCTTGCACATTATTGTTTATATTTTTTATTTTAACCAGTTTGGTTGCAGGAATTGATTTGCAAAAGACATATTTTAAAAAGGGATATTAGTGAATGGAAAACCTGTCCCGCCCAGCGGCGTGGTCTCTATCATATCTATAAACCGAGATGACATATTATTATTCACACCAGGCTTTTTGTCTGACATGAAGTTTATGTTTTCCCTTGAACTCCCGGGTGCTCAAAATTGATTTGAGTAGGTTGGGAGTAAG
Organism: Allium fistulosum; assembly: GCA_030737815.1. Classification (NCBI taxonomy): domain Eukaryota; kingdom Viridiplantae; phylum Streptophyta; class Magnoliopsida; order Asparagales; family Amaryllidaceae; genus Allium; species Allium fistulosum. The sequence continues at coordinate 512,887,231 of CM060906.1, read as the reverse complement.
GGCTTTACAAGTTAAGTAGGTTTTGACGAATAAAGCTTCCGAAGACATGAAGTGTAACGACCCGAAACTTTATCACTTTGATTTGTGAATATTTAATTAATTTTAAATATTAAATTAATGGTTTTAATAATTAAAATAATCCTCTTTTAATTTATAACTAATGAAAGAAAATTCATTTGGTTTACAAAAATAATTAGTCAAATGGAAATTAGAAAATGTTACAGGAAAGCTTTTTCAAAAATCGTGATTTTTGATCATTTAATTTTTTTAAAAAAAAGTTGTAAAACACCATAATATATTTAAACATAAATTTATATAATTAAGATGAATTTAATTAAGTGTGTAAAGGGGTAAATATATGTTTACTTAAGTGAAAAGAAAGTGACGTGACAATTTTCAAGTTTAAAAATTAAATTAAAGAAAAATAATGACATGTCTTTATCATCTTACATCTTAAGTACAAGAGAAGAGCTTTGTATCTTGGGTAAAAGGGTGAACCCTTGGTTCATGCATGTGGATCAAGGCATGTGGGGTGTGTGGTGATGTGGCATAAATCTAGTGGAGGGCAATGTAACTTGGGGGAATAAAAGTAATTTCATTTCATTTTTTTTTATAAAACAAATTCCATTTTCTCTTTCTCCTTTCATATTCATTTCTTAAAAAAATTCAAAATCATTTTCCTCTTTCATACTTCTAAATTTACTTTAATGGCTTCCACAAATTCAAAATCATCTTCTTTTTCCTTTTTAATTACTAAAATCACTTAAAAGCACCTTCTTCTTCATAAATCTTGCCCCACCACCCATTTTCACCACATGGTCAAGCCAAGACCACCAAGGCCGAGCCTTATAAGGCCTAGACCAATCCCATTTTGGGTTGCTTGGTCCAAAAATCAAGGTTTGGTTTTGAAAATGTAAGATCTAGTGTTTATTTCAAAGTTTTAAAAAGATTTGGTTTGCTTTAATAATTTTGAGGAGTAAAAACTCACAACCTCTTGTAAAAATTACATCATTAAATAATGTTAACATTAGTATGTGATATTGCTTGGTTATTGGTTACTTACATGTCTTAGACTTGATAAATAAGTGTAAACGTGTTATGGATGTAATAAAGTTTGGACTTTTAGATTATTTGTGGTTAAATTTGTTTTGTATGTTCTATGGACAAGTGTATATAATGGTATGCTCTGAAAATTAGCACTTTTGTATGGTTTGGCAATTTAGAATCCTTGTGCGAAACTATGGTTATTAGTTTTAAAATCAAAGGCATTTTCAACTTTCAAATTTTATTTTGGTTTTATAAACTCTTACTTTATGTTTTAGAAAAAGTTAGTAAGCTTTCAAATATTAAGTTTTCAAAAAGGAAGCTAAGAAAAATATGTTTTAGTTATGGTAACCATAGCGATAGCCGCTATGGATGTAGTTTCGCTATACTCAAAACACTTTGGAATTGTTTTATAAAACTTAATTAATAATGATTAAGAATTTAATTAAGGATTATTAATTAACTATTAATTATTTATTAATTAAGTTTGGTAATTAATAATCTATTAAGTATTAAACATGGTTTATTAATTATAATTAAGTGGAGATAAATTACCAATTAATTATCTTTTAAAAGTAAGATTAATTTTAATTAATCTTTTATTAAGTAAGATTAATTTTTAATTAATTATGAATCAAGTATATGATTTATTATTAATTAATTATTAATTAAATATAGGCTTAATTATTAGTTAGTTAATTATTAAGTAAGTGTTTAATTATTCTAATTATAAATTAATTAAGGGTTTAATTTATAGACAAATTATTTATTAATGGTTAATTATTTATTAATTAATAATTAAGTTAAGTTAAGACTTAATTAAGATTTAATTATGTTTTAAAAAGGATTTAACTTGTAATTAATTATTTAAAAAATGGTTTAAGTTCTTAATTACTTTGTTTTCCAAGGATCAATTTATTAAAGGCAACTTTCTTTTACAATGAATAGTTTTGAACATAAGGGATTTTATTGTCGATACCATTAAGTAACCATACAAATGTGATTAGGTTGTACTAAACTTGACATCTATTTAGCAGAATAAATCCCCATTCTGCTATAACTCAATTATTTGATTATGTGGACATCTGTTTAATAGAATAAATCTCTCTTCTGCTATACCTCAATTGTTTAATTATGTGGACATCTATTAGTAGAGTAAATCCCTATTCTGCTAAAATTGAACTTAATAGACTGTTTGGACATTTATTTAGCAAGACAAACCACCATCCTGCTATTATGTCATTTGGACATGTATCTGCCAATTGGTTTATATTGACATGTTATTCCCTAATTTGGTTATGGATTTTATTTACATATATTTTAGCTTATGTAAATAACTGTTATGTGATTTGGAAATCAAAATTTAAGTAAAATGGTAACTTGAATTAGTACCATTATGGTCACTAGCCTCCTTTCAAATTTGGAAAGTTATGGTTTTAATTGAATTTAATTCTATATCAATTTGAGGATAAGCGTTTTAAATGATTTTATAAGTTGTTCAACTATTTTAATAAAGGTATTTACAAATGATATTTTGTAAATGATATTTCTAAAGGATTTATTTAAATGAGATTTACAAATGATATTTGTAAATCATATTTTGAGAAAAGAGAATTATAAACGGAGAATTATAAAAGAGTTTTATAAATAATTTTGGAGATTTATAAAAGTAGTTTTATAAATGATTTTAGGAACCTATAAAAGATTTACATAAATGACTTTGGATATTTATAAATGATTTTTAAATATTTATAAAAGAGTTTTATAAATGGATTTAGAATTTAAGCAAGGGAGACTTCATAAATGAAAATGATTTATTAAAAGAATTTATTGAAGAAATTTATAAAGAATTGGAGATGGGATTTCCCTTGACTAACCTTCTTAATTATGATGGTGTGGACAATTATTCTATACTTAATACCTAGGGAATAGTGTTTGGGTTAATCCTTATCTCTAATTAAAATAACATTTGTTTAATCCTTTTAATATGATTTTGAAATGAGATCTTTCACAATGTTTTGTGAATATACTTATTCCAATGTGATAAGTATATGAATATTTTGATAAATATTCTGAAAGGAAATTTAAATAAATGAAACTTATTTTGTGGCTTAGTGGTTGCTATAAGCAAATTAACTCTCTGGGTTATTGTTTGATATGCATTTGATAGTTAAATAACCAACTATCAAATCTTGACCCGTTTTAACACAGGAATTATGTTATTCAAGTTTCCCAGTGAGGAATCGAACACTTGTTGCATACTTCCAAAGAACCAGAATTGGGTTATCCTGGATGGCAGTGTTAGTATTCCAAAATGGTCTGCTATGAGGAAAAGGTAATCATAGCCTCTCAAAGCCTCACATCCCAGGAATGGAAAAAATAGGGTAGGCTGCAAGGCTATGTGGGTCGCTTCCATTAGGGTATGATCACTGCATTATCTAGATTCAGTATCTATAATTATGTATGCTTCGCGGCCCATTTTGGTCGTTGATGACAACCTAGGGTGATCATATTCGCTACTACCTATTAATGGATAAGCCGGTCTTGTCATGCTAAGGTTGAAAGGTTTTCTATCTTACTGTACATTTATCTAAAGGTATACAGAATTCGGAAGGTAGTCCCTTTCCTTGCCATTGTTGGAAATCCATTCTCCAATACGTGCCTTCGGTTTTTTATTTTATACCTATTATTGTTATAATGCACACACATCATAACTACTTGATATATTTACTTGAAACCCTTAGTCACTGTTATAATATTACTGGATTTTATAATAAAAATGGTTTGGTTATTGTAAGTGAAAACCCATTCGTGTTTATGCGTGGTCTTACGAGATACCTTTATTTTGAAAAGCTTTTCTGATATAGAAATCAACATGGTTTGATTTTTTTTGAGTTTTTCTCACGTTGGTTTTACCAGACTGATCTGAGCATTGTTTTCTTATAATGCTCGGGTTAGACCGAGCATATTTTTGGATCAGCTTTGGATGCTTTGGAGCTCAGGAGATGAGCTAGAGGTCCAAGACATACTTCTGCATTTTATTTTAGTTTCCGCCGCTTGTTATTGCTGCAGATATCAGCAATTGTAAGGACATATTGTTATAACTGTCCAAGCTGATAATATGTTAGTGTACTCTAATATTGTATGTATATTATATCTCTTTCTTTTTGTAAAGACCCAATTTATATATTATATGTTGCTCGTCATGTTTTTGTGAGATTTCGTTCTGTCTTTTATTTCATCCACCCCTAATGACCTGTCTTTCGAACGACTAAATGATCTGCACACAAATACCGAGGATGTATTAAGTGTCATCTTTAATAGTAAGAAAGATAGATCGTTGCATTTGGTATCAGAATTGAAGGTTAAGCGAGAAACTTGGCTTTGGTGGGGTAATCTCATTAGAGATAGGGTAAGTGACACCCTAGAATGAGTTTGAGTGTATTATATAAGAGCACTTATTTGTTAATAATATGAAAATGTTTTATATTTTGTTAATTGATCTGTTAAGTGGCGTATGAATTTTGTTTGATGCATCTGGCCAACGTTATCGATTGGGGTTCCTAAACACTTGAAGAAGACCAACCGACACGGTATTGTTTTAAAATTGGCAAATAAAATAATTTTACCAAGGAATATATTTTATATATACAAAAATGATTTTTAAAAATAGTATAGTATTTTTGAGGTGCTTGTTGTTAGGAAATGACAATATTCTATTATTATCATTTAGGATTTGGTTTAGTCATACTCGTCCACTTTGAACATTGACTGTTGTTAAATGTTATAGGTAACTTCTTTTATTTAAGCATGGGTTGGGTAAATAAAAAATCTGGAAATATTGAAACGAGCATCTTGTGAATTACGTTTCACAATTTGATTATAAGGCATTCGATGTTAATGTTGGGCTAGGAATCTGGTTTAATAAAAGATTTTTATTAAAAGTTAGAATATTTAGAAATGATTTTATATAAGAAAATGAATTTATAAAATTGGTTTATAAGATGCGACTTATAAATTAAAAGAATTTAAGTAGAAAACTTATGGACTTAAATCTTGGTGTTTTTGAAAAATGATTTTCAAGGTTTTGAAAAGTAATAATAGTATTATTTGGATGTATTTTTGGTAAGAAAAGAGAAATTTTTGGGTTTGGAAAATTTAAGTAAGAAGTACTTTCTTTAGATTGGTTTGGGTGACGGGTTTCGATTTGTTTTGTAACGATCTGAATAATCTTCTAAGTGACAATAGGATGTTTGCTTAGGTGAACATTATAGTGCACTTAGTAAATTATTCTCTTTGTCATTGTACAGTCAAAACAGGTTCAAATCCAAACGAATCCAAAGCAAGTTGGTGATAAATATTTTGTTGAAAGTACGTAAAATATTGTTTCAAAAAAGAAGATTTATAAATAGAAAAGGTATTTTTAAGTTAACTAGTTCGAGTAGCCCAAAAATAACTTAAAGTGGGGAAGAGATGTGTTGGAATGGTAAATACTTCTCTTGATTATTACCCTTCTTGGTAGGGGAATATATGATACTGTTTGGTAGTACCCAGTTCCTTAGTATTCATCTGGGATTACTAGAGCTATATGTATATTTTCTATGAATAAAATATATAGTATTATTTTGAAAGATTTTTGAAATAAAACCCGGGTATTTGGCTCCTAAGTTTTCAGGATGTAAAGGTATCTTGATTAAAATGGATAATAAATGAAGTTTTAAAATTGAATTAATTTACTAAGAAGGTTTAATAAACTTGGTTTTATTTAACAGTGTCTTTTGGATTTTAACACTTAGGAGGTTAAATAGTATATAATGTTGTTGGGCCAGCTAATAAACACCTTTACCTTAGAGGTGTCCAAGAAAAAGTAGACTCTAGAATGGAGTTTGGATACACCATCCTACTATTCTTAGCTACTTTCCAGATCGAATGGGTAATGAGGTTGTATTGGTTGACTCAATTTAAAGACCCAAAATTGTATCGTGCCTACATCTAAATAGTTAAAATTGAAGAATTAAAAATCAAATGTTTTATATATATACTCTTAGGACATAGGAGGGTATTATCCAAGTTAATAATTTAGATGATTTTATGAAAGGTTTCATAAATAAGTTATATCATTAAAAAATGTTTGAACCTAAGTTGGAATTTTTATGAAATGATTTCTTAAATATTCGTGGGAGGGTAAGAAGGTAAATGGCTAAATAAGAACCTTTTGATGAGTACAGTTGTGTGTAGATCATTTCCTTTTCTCATATAGTTCTCGATCTAGATTCGAGTACATGACTTAAGGTCTTTTACACCATTCCAAAGAAGGATCTATCACTCGATTTTTGACGGTGATTACTTAATGAGGTTTCTTGATAGGAAACCAAAGTTTTTTATCATAGTATACAACCATGTAAGGAGAATGGAGGTTTCTGGTAAAGAAGCCTGATCGGAGTCCACAATAATTGGAAATGAAGTTATGTATTTGAATAGTGATCGAATTGGATTTTTGTATGGATGATCTATGAACATCATGCGGACTTATGAATAATATTGGGTATTCATATGGTGAAATTTCGGGGACAAAATTCTTTTAAGGGAGGAAGAAAGTAACGACCCAGAATTTTATCACTTTGATTTATGAATATTTAATTAATTTTAAATTTTCAATTAACGATTTTAATAATTAAAACAACCCTCTATTAATTTATAACTAATGATAAAAAATTCATTTTTGAATTTGGTTTTAAAAAATAATTAGTTAAAAGGAAATTAGAAAATGTGACTAGAAAGCTTTTTCAAAAATCATGGTTTTTTATCATTTAAAAGTTGTTTGAAAAATTGTAAAACACCTTAATATATTTAAACACACACTTATAAAATTCAGATGAATTTAATTATGTGTGTAAATGGGTAACTACATGTTTACTTAAGTGAAAAGAAAGTGATGTGACAATTTTCAAGTTCAAAAATTAAATAAAAGAAAAATCATGACATGTCCTTATCATCTTACATCTTAAGTACAAGAGAAGAGCTTTGTATATTGGGTAAAAGGGTGAACCCTTGGTTCATGTGTGTAAATCAAGGCATAATGGAGAGTGTGGTGATGTGGCGTAAATCTAGTGGAGGGCAATGGTACTTGGGGGGCATAAAGGCAATTTTATTTCATTTATTTCTATAAAACAAATTCCACTTTCTCTCTTTCCTTCCACTTTCATTTCTCAAAAAATTTCAAAATCATCTTCCTCTTTCAAACTTCTAAATTTACTTTAATGGCTTCCACAAATTGAAAATCATTTTCTTTTTCCTTTTTTATTACTGAAATCACTTAAAAGCACCTTCTTCTACATAAATCTTGCCCCCCCCCACCCATTTTCACCGCATGGCCAAGCCAAGACCACCAAGTCCGAGCTCTATAAGGCTTAGGCCGAGCCTATTTTGGGTTGTTTGGTCCAGAAATCAAGCTTCGGTTTTGAAAATGCAAGATCCGGAGTTTATTTCAAGGTTTTAAAAAGATTTGATTTGCTTTCATAATTTTAGTGAGTAAAAAACTCACATCCTCTTGTAAAAATTACATCTTTAAGTTATGTTAGCATTAGTATGTGATATTGCTTGGTTATTGGTTACTTACATGCTTTTTGTGATTTTATATGTGCTTGTGCTTGGAAATTGTCTTAGACTTGATGAATAAGTCTAAATGTGTTATGGATGTAATAAAGTTTGAAATTTTAGATTATTTGTGGTTATAATTGTGTTGTGTATTCTATGGACAAGTGTATGTAATAGTATGCTAAGAAATGTTATCACCTTTGTGTGGTTTGGCGATTTAGAATCCTTGTGCGAAACTATGGTTATTAGTTTTAAAATCAAAGGCGTTTTCAACTTTCAAGTTTTATTTTGGTTTAAAAACTCTTGCTTTATGTTTTGGAAAAGTTAGTAAGCTTTCAAATGTTAAGTTTTCAAAAAGGAAGCTAAGTAAAATATTTTCTAATTATGTACCATAGCGATAGTCGCTATGGATGCAGTTTCACTAAAAAGTTCACATTTTGTAAATTAAGTTTTTATACTTAAAACACTTTAGAAATGTTTTATAAAACTTAATTAATAATGATTAGGAAGTTAATTAAGGATCTATTAATTATTATTTATTAATTAAGTTTGGTAATTAGTCATTTGTTAAGTATTAAATAAGGTTTATTAATTATAATTAAGTGGAGATAAATTATTAATTAATTATCTTTTAAAAGTGAGATTTATTTTAATCAATCTTTGATTAAGTAAGATTAATTTTTATTTAATTGTAAATTAAGCATATGATTTATTTTTAAATAATTATTAACTAAGTATAGGGTTAGTTATTAATTAATTAATTATTAAGTAAGTGTTTAATTATTCTAATTATAAATTAGTTAGGGGTTTAATTTATAAACAAATTATTATTAAAGGTTAATTATTTCTTGATTAATAATTAAGTTAAGCTAAGAATTTATTAAGGTCTAATTATGTTTTTAAAAAGGATTTAATTTGTAATTAATTATTTAAAAAGAGGTTTAAATTCATAATTACTTTATTTTCCAAGGATCAGTTTGTTAAAGACAATTTTCTTTTACAAACAATAGCTTTAAACACAAGGGATTCTATTGTCGATACCATTAAGTAACCATACAAATGTGATAAGATTATACTAAACTTGACATCTTTTTAGCAGAATAAATTTTCATTCTGCTATAAGTCAATTGTTTGATTATGTGGACATCTATTTAGCAGAATAAATCCCCATTCTACTATAACTCAATTGTTTCATTATGTGGACTTTTTTTAGCAGAATAAATTCCATTCTACTAAAATTAAACTCAATAGATTGTTTGGATATCTATTTAGCAGGACAAACCACTATCCTGCTATTATGTCGTTTGGATATGTATCTATCAATTGGTTTATATTGACATGTTATTCCCTGATTTGGTTATGGATTTTATTTACATATATATTGGCTTATGTAAATAATTGTTATATGAATTGGGAGTCAAACTTTAATTAAAATGGTAACTTGATTTAGTACTATAACTCCAACTGTAATGAAAGATTTAGTAGTGGAGCCGGACATGTAAGTAGTTAGACATCTAGTACGTATTGTGTCTAAGGATGAGAAAAAACTAAGGAACAAGACAATCAAGTAGTAAAAGTATAGTGGAGTGACGATGAGAGAGACTATACTTGGGAAAAAAAGAGCAAGATTAGGGACACTTATCCTAAATGTTTGATGGTATATTTTACATCTATGCTTTTATGTTTGATGTGTGTATTTTATCATAATTTCGAGGACGAAATTCTTTAAGGAGAGGAATATGTAACAACCCTAATTTTAATTAACATTATTTAGGAGATTTAATTGGATGAATTAAATAAAAAAATGTAAAATGGTAAGTAAATTGAGATTTGATCATTGGTATGGGTCAAGCCTAATTAACGAACTAATAGAATTAATTAGAACATTAATAAGGAGGATATGAAGGGGGCAAAATAGGAAAAGAGAATATTTCCTTAACTTAAACCTTCCTATTCTCATCTCTCCCTCGTTTTCATTTACACAAACAAAAGATAAGAGTTAGGCCGACCATTAAAAAGGGTTTCAAAGGAAGTAAAGCTAGGGAAACAAAATCAAAGCTTATGGAAATCAAATCAAATACAAATCTCAACCTTCTTTAGCCATTCAAGGTGAATAATAAGATATGCATCTCATGTTTAAGTAGTATTTTCGGGTTTAATTATAGATCCACTTCTTTTACTTATATTATGTCATGCTATGGTAGTTTGAATGATTATATGCTTATTGGTGAATTTATTTATGAAATTATTTGATAAATTTGAGTTAGAAAACCTATCATATGATACCCAAATGACTTGAGATTTTGATATGATGTTGTAAACATTATTTTGGAAGTGGTTTTTTAATTTCATAATTTTTGAATTTAACTAGAATATTTGGTGAATTTCCTAAGGTTGAAAAAAGGTTTACTACGGGTTTTAATTATTAAAAATAATTAAATTATGTTTTTGGTCTTGAAAGTTTTATATGTTAAAGGATATAATAAATTGGATTTATTATGATTTCTTGGGATTTTTTCCAAGGGATTAAGATTTATTATGAATTATTTGAGCTAGAAAGGCTTAATTAATTATAAAGCATACATATAAAAATATGTGGTTTGTAAATGTTTTTGAAAAAGAAAGATAAGGGTGCGGTAGGTTTTCAAATTTTTTTTGTTAAAGACAGTTGTTATCCAATAGTATTTTGAGAATACAAAGAGTTGGTGGAAAGAAATTACATTGAATAGCAAAATTGCAGTTTTTAAGTTAATTATGACATTGCCACTTCGAAGTCATGGTTGTCGAAGTCCATGATGATGTTGTTATACATTTCAACCTTAATGAATGCATAGGATATCATCCTAGATGATATGGAGTGAATTCAGGAAGGTTAGATCAACATCGGCATAGATACCATTGACATCATGAACTTCGAAGAGAACGACGTTGCCTGTTTCCTTTAAACACTTTAACAATGTTGCTTTTATCCTTGTCGACGTCGATGAAAGCAATGACGCTTATTTTTATTAAGGACACCGACTCCATTAGTTTCAAAGTAGTTTATAGAAGTGATAATGATGCCACATGTTTTAAATACATTGACTTCGACAATATAGGCAACTATGACACTTTTAGCTATGTCAACATCGTTGATGATGATGCCGCCTTTATTCAAAAACATATGTTTTTTAAGACGGCTAGGGTGCTACTCCTAATGGATTCGGCTCCAATAAAGCGGCTTATTTTCCTTAAGGCATTGACGCCGAGATTTAACTATGCCGACCTTATTCTTTTAAGGCTTATTAATATGCAAACTCGGTTTTATATCCTATGACGTCGACACTCTATGGAGTAGGATGTCCCTGTTATCGACATTATGGCCTTACATTTTAAAAGTTGAAGGTTTTAACATATTTTTATATTGAAGAAGGGCGATAACCCCAATGGCGATAATAATGCTAAGCTTTATCAATATATAAAGTTTTATTGTTTTGGCCTATGCTTTGAGGGGAAAAAACCCTCGTTGAATATTTCATTGTCATGTTTTATCAATATAAAGACTTTATATTGTTTTGGCTCTCTATAGCCTATGGTTTTGTAATGCGATGACTTAAATGACTTCGAATTTCATCAATATTACTTTATAAAAGCATATATCATGGCATAATTATTTTGGATATAGTAAAGGGTTATATTTTTCTTGTTTTGAAAGTATGATTTCAAGGGTTAAATCATAGGATGAATTGACTTGGAGATTGAAAACTAGATGGGACTAGAATAGGATAGCGCCATATACTTTAGCTGTTAGCCCATAGCTAATATTAGTCCAAAATTTCAGTGTGTAAGGCTTTGTCCAGAGTAAGACAAAAAGTAGGTTTACGGAAAAAAGGAATACATAAAGACAAAGTAGGTTATATGTAGGCCTGCAAAATGTTTAGGTTCATAGTAAGCCTGGTAAAACTGAGTTTGGTAGATAGTCAGGTAAACACTAGGATAAGTGTATTTGGACAGACCATCTAGTTTTCCTCTAATAGTCAGTTAGAAAATTTGGTATATCTAGTAGGCCCAAGTCGACCATATAGGTAGGTGGTTATCTTGTGAAAACTAAACATTGGAACGAATAGTCCACTGATTTGATGGATAGTCATGATTGCCTATGTAGCATGCATGTACGTTATTGTTTATATAGTTTATTTTAACCAGTTTGGTTACAGGAATTGATTTGCAAAAGATATATTTAAAAAGGGATATTAGTAAGGAGAAAACTTGTTCCACTCAATGGCGTGGTCTTACTTAATATCTATAAACCGAGATGGCATATTATTATTCATACTAGGCTTTTTGTCTGACTCGAAGTTTATGTTTTCCCCTTAAACTCTCGGGTGCTCAAAATTAATATGAGTAGGTTGGGAGTAAAGGCTTTACACGTTAAGTAGGTTTTGATGAATAAAGATTCCGGAGACGTGTAAGAGGAAAAGCTAGCTATGTAGGAGTTTATTTATTACTATTATCTGCTGTGTTATGTTAGATGTTGGATGAATGTATTGACAGTGGATGTATCTATCTATTTAATAACTCTGATCAACCAAGGGGCATCTTTATATGTCACTGTGGAGTATTTTGTAATAATTATATTTTATCTGAACCTGGGCAACGTTTGGGGATTATGTAATGAATATGAAATATGTCTTTGAAATGAAATGTGAAAGTTTGCTTTGGAAATTGTGTTTAAAATTATTTCATATTCTTGAGCTTCTGATATTATGGACATCAATAATATGACCACATTTTGTCATTGAAAATTGATACTATAGATGACTGCAGCAACTGTAGCGCTTAGTTTCGAGCCTCCTTTAAGGGGATGTTACACTTTTCTTGTTCCATAGCACGCTTTGTTTCAAACAAAAGCATACTCTTGGGGGAAAATTTTAACTGGGTTTTTAACTAAGCAGAAATCATAAGGGATTAGAACGTTGAAACGAGAACAAAACGACCCGAAACTTAACAAAGATATTCAAAAAGACAAGAGGAAAGGCTCAAGAAGATATAAGCCAAAAATAGGCTAAGTAGCTAACTCGGCCCGAGTCAACCCCCTTGACTCGGTACCGAGTCTAAATTCCAAGTCATGGCATTCTCACATCATTAGCAAGTGGTCCCCGGGTCTTCTTAAGTATGTTTAAGAAGTTTCATAGAGTTCTAATAAGCTAATCATGAGAAATGAAGACGTGATGGCCCAAACTGTAGGATAATTCAAGTCATAGAGGAATGATAACCAAACTCATCGATAACCTACCTAATTACAAGGAGGGCATCTGGGCTAACCAAGAAGTTCAAGACAAGAGGATTCAGCTAAAGGTTGGCTAAGGATTAAACTCAACACCAAGTCAAGGCCTTGACTCAATACCGAATTTAGCTATTGACTTGGTACCGAGTTTAGCTATTAACTCGGGTCACCATAGTATCTCTATTACTATCTTGGGCCAACCCCTTGACTTCATTGGAAGCGAGCTTCTAATCCAATATGATAGCTACCCCTATAAATAAAAACCATAGAGCAACCAAGAAAGGATCTAGATTCTGCTAACATTATGCACGATCTCCATTTATTCTTCAACTCTTTCCTCTACACCATAGTCACCAAGGCAGCTACTCTAGGCAATTCTAGAACTTAGAATCAGTCTAACCCATGTACTTGTGACTAATTCTTCCTCAATCACCTTGTAATCTCATTCAAACTAGATCAAACCAATAATCAAACCTATAAAGTGGACGTAGGCTTACTTAACAGCCAAACCTCTATAAAATCCTTGTGTCTCGTTTACTTTTCTGGTATTTTTTATTATATTTGCTCTGTTCTAACAGGCTGGTGTTTTCACATCATACTCCAGGGTGTTGATCCATTTTTTTGGGTTAACACTTTCAAAATCCACTTTATACATAACCAAAGTAAATTGGGAGGGTATGGGTTATACCATATTCTTCTAAACATATATACCTAAGGCAGAATGGTTTACAAGTAGCTCATTTCTGAAAGGATATCAACAAAACCGAAAAGAGTGACCTAACTAATAACGTCGAAGCCCAAGATAGTCATCAAAAAGCTATATTGTCTAAACCCGAAAGTATAAAGCCCAAAGGGTTATGTGCCGAAGGGATCAATATGCTAAAAGCTTAACTTACTTTTTGTTAGTCCAAATTTTAGCCTATTAAAATATTTTTGAGGTAAATAAAATTACAATAAGCATAAAATTCAAAAATATATGTAATCATCTTTATTCGATCGTCAATATGCAAAAAATACAAGTCATCTTCCTTTTGTGCTAGTTCAAAAATCAAGAAAGGAATAGATATGCAAGTTCATATTTCTAAAAGTCCTCATGTTGAAAAGATCAAGTCATCTTCTCTATCCTTGGCTATTAAAGAAGGTCTTGATCTCTCATGAGAACTTAGAAATGTCCAACTCCAAATTGTGATTTGTGCTAAGAGGGCGAAAAGAGAGAGAAGAAACCGCTATTTAGGTGGGGTGGGTCTCTATTTATAGAGGTTGGAGAGTGGTATAGCTCGCTCGGATTGGCTGATCAAAGTTGACGTGGATTGGTGACTTGATAAGATGAATGGTCTTGATGGTGCCACTTGTCATCATCTTCGTACATTAGTAATTCACGCAGATTGCTATCTTACCCATGGTATCAACAAGGGTGCATGGTTGTATAAGAGCGATTTGAAGCTTCATTACACATAATTCCCTTCATATTAATACACAATTTTGCATAGGCTATTGTTTGGATTTCACCATCATATGATGACTTTAGGTGGCATATAAGGGCTCTATTCAACACACAATGGCTTTAATTAATACGCGATAGATTGCGATTCATCATGATGGCTTGAATCATCATGATAGCATGATTTATCACGATGGCTCTTTATCCACCTGATAGCCTGAATTATTATAATGGATCGAATCATCGTGATGGCTTTGATGGCTTGAATAATTTGATCATGAAAGCTTGATTGAGCTCCTCATGATGGCTTTGGCTAACCTATCATCATGGCTCCATTTACCAATGATGGCTCCATTTTCCCTTGATAATTCTATATACGTGTGAAGTTTCTTTGTGCGCAACGGTTTCAACTGTACATGATGTCTTCTATTAATCGCGTTGACTTTAATTTTTTACTTAATGGTCTTGGATTGTACGCGATGGTCTCCATCTACATATGAAGGATTCTAATATGATACGATGACCTCTAATTGTGCGCAATGGCTTCCAACTACATATGAAATCTCCAAACAGGACACGATCGCCTTCTTGTTTAGCAATCTTCTCTTGGAATTTTAGGTGTAACACTTTCCAAAGGACTGAACCCGGAAGCCTAAACCAAAAATTCGATATAACATAACACTATGTTTAGTTGTTTATGAGTATGAACTATCAAGTAGGAATCAAGGCCAATGGGTGCAATATTCTGGAAGGCTAATTCTTTAGGAGACAAGATCAACCTAAAAAAAGTACAGCAGTACTATGATATTATGAAATCCCAAACATCCACGTGTATGTCCCAAATATAACTAAAGGAATGAAATCTACAAAGTACACATCATCAATCTGTAAGCTATACTTAATTAAACCTTGATCAATGCAAAGTGTCGATAATCCAACATCACAACTCAATTGTACAAACCACGTCATCGATCTACACCCTCTCCAAGTTGCTATAAAGGACATAGATCCCAATGCAAAAAAGGGAATTATGTCGGATACTAAGTGACAAAATAATTATACTTTCCTATGTTCGTATTTTGTAAAAAACTCATTAATTGTGGATTATACCGGCTCGGTATTGTAAGGGCATACCAAGTTTGATAATATCTCTAAAGCGGGAAAGTACAAAGTTGTTGTCGGGCTTCGTCCGAACCACTATAATTCCGCTTCTCCACTTTACATACTTTTTATTACTCTTGTTTCCAACTTTACTGATAACATTTACTTTCGTCATTAACTCATAAAATTCCTCTTGACCATCAATAACTTGCCTATCGAAGCCTTTGAAACCCACTCCACCAATTGAAGCAAAATCTTCAATTCTTAGGTTTTGGTTGTTTTGAAAAATCAAAGAAACACATTAGTTACCCTTAGTTCACTCGATTTATCCTTTTAAGTGTCCCACACTTAATTATTCAAATTTTCCTTGAGTAGTTCCATTAATTAAATTCATTTTGTTTCTATTTAATAAATTTTTATTATTAATTTAGTTCCATATTATGACACTCCAAAATATTTGGTGCTAAAAAGATGGTTTAAAGAAAAAAAAGGAAAATGGTTATACCATCGATATGTACCATGAAAATGTATAGGATCTTATATAGTGCACCTTATATACTAATGTGAGAGTATGTACTAATAATTATACTAAGTAGTGTAAGTTAACAGAGTATAAATAAGGTAGATAATAAAAGCGAGCACACCAAATATGTTATATTAGTTCGGACCTCCCATCCTATGTCTTGTCCCAAAGCTCCCCTTTGTTATTTCCTTTGACTAAATAACCCTCACTTTGCCCGGAGGAATAGGCTAATACAAAGGTATTTCTCTGACAATCTTGTGTTCTAAATAACACGGATTTTGACTAATGGTACAATTCTTCCTATGATCTCCTTTGAGTATGTGAATGTGAATACTTTGAGCTGTAGAAAGTGGTTTAACCAAAATGGTATTTTGATTAAGATAGATTGAGACTATGTAAGCAAGAGATGCACGAATATGTAAATAGAAAGTTAATAAGAAATCAAGAGAATAAATTATTTATAATTCTCAAATTTTGAAGTATTTATAGGATTAAAGAGATGCAGATGAGGAGTTATTACTGTTAAATAAACTTTATTTGATTTAATGGCTGCAACCGTTGGAGAAGAGATGCGATTATTCAATATGAAATGAAACATCCTTTCAGATTATAGCAGTTGCCAGATGACAGATGTTTGTGGATTTTCCATAGACGTCTGTAGCTTTAGGATAGAATTTCCCGAACCTATTCACAGACGTTTGTGGATTTTCCACAGACGTCTGTGGATGGCATTTTCAGATTATAAAAGTTTTTAATGCCAATTTTATGTATATGAATTCGTGTATGAATATATACTCAATGAGACCTTACAATGTTTATCTAAGACCCTTAATACACTGATATGACTTTACTAATAATAGCATGTCCATAAGTCTTTGTTTTTCTTTGAGTCCCAGTATCTCTGAGCACGATAATCTTTTGTGGTATATACATGTAATCTTGATAAGATATATAATATATGTGATTGTATAGCTGTTGTCATTAAAACCATAGAATAGAGGTTCTAACATTCTCTTCCTTTTTTACGATGAAAATTATACAATCGTTAGTTATGATAAAAATAACTCCCCTTTTATTTTGTCTCCCCTTATATATATGCACATATTTCTCTCCCTTTGTCATTATCAAAACAGAAGAAAAAGAAATTACACATGCATAAAATAGATATATAAACATAGATATGTCAAACAAAAAATAGAACATAAGATAAGTTAAGGAGAACAAACACGAGTTTTAACAAGAGACATAAGTAATACAAAACTAAAAAGTTAAATAACATAGTTCAAAAAAGAAAAAAAAGAGCAAATGAAAGAAAATAGTGATACTGGTTTGAAGAATAGGACAATCCACCATAATTTTCATAATATTCCCAATATACGGATGGATCTAGTTCGTATTCGGTTGGCCATTGAGTTTGATCGTTATATTCTTTATTTTCTTGAATTGAGAGCCATTAGAAAGCCATATAATGTTGATAGTGAGATTGGTTAGGGTCGAACAAGGACATATAATCACTATCTTCTTCCTTTTTTTCAGGTTGTTATCGCTCAACATTATTGCCTTTATCGCGAGAAGTTCCTTCATGAGAGGTATGAGCATGATAGATTGGTGTTTGTGTTCGAGAAGATGGTGTACGTGAAGGAAAAGATGATGATCGGGAAGATGATCTGCCACGTACTTTTCTCATCACTTTTCCTAAAGTGGAGACAACCTTTTCTAAAGTTTTTTCCATCTTAGTCATTCTTGTTGAAAAAGATCGTTCCAAACCAGTCATTTTATTTTTCATAGCTTGCTGGTTGACCGTGATTAATTTTTGATTTCTAAGCATTAAATCACGGATGGATTCATTTTGCATTGGTTCAATGCGAGCTTCTTGAATTTTCGAATCGGAATAGTATTCGGTAGTATGATGAGAGGAGCCAGGTTACTATGAAGGACGAGCTGAATGAGTTTGAGGAGCAAGAGGAGGTTGAGTGTGTTGAGTAGGGATACATTTGTTGTTGCTACTGCATAGTCCACTGTGCCAACAATATGATTGGAGGTAGTCTTTCGAGAAGGTGCATTAAAGGTAAAAATGTTATACCACTCTCTTTGATAGGGATTTCTTCAAAATGAGAAATATAAGAAGGTACCCCAAGACCATGTAAGAGACACATAATATATGGTGCGTATATAATTGTGCGTCGGTGGTAAGGCCAAAAGCTTTTAATTTCATCATGAATAAATTTAGCCCAATTTACTTGTATCCCACCAAATATAGCATAGTGGGCTTTGTGATCATTTTCGTATATTCTTTCACGACTTCCTAAACGAGGAATTATGTCATACGATTTAATAACCTAGCTTTTGGGCGTAAATAAACGGATTTCCACTGTGGCATTCTATCCTCCCAAATTTGATGTGTTATTTCATCACATGGCAAATTTCTCTAGTCGAGAATTTCTTCCACTACGCCATAGATTGCATACTGCAACACCAAAGAAGTGATGCAGGAAGTGCCAAAAAATGATGCTGTAGGCTAAAAAAGGGCAAAGGCAACACTTTCTCGGTGTTGCATTTTGCCGCGTTGCCGCAGACCTCAAAGGCAACATTTTGACTATCTAAGGCAACATAAGAAATATTGTTGCAATAGAACCATATTTGGGTCTATAGCAACATCCATAGGTGTCTGTACCAACATTCCAAAATGTTGCTATAGATATTAACTTTCTGAATTTGTGGGGCCCACAATGTAGAGCATATTTGATTTTTTAATAGAAATAAATATTTATTTAATAAAATGCTATTGCACAGAATTGGTATTCAAACAGTAATTTATTTAAATAAATATTTTATTTCAACATTTGAAATAGTACAAATTCCTGACTCCACTATTTTACAATTCAATGATATATAACACTGATATTTACATATACAGATAATCCTCACTACATCACTCAGTTCACTCATTACATATGCAGTTTCAATTTATACAGACACCGACACTGACAAATATATGACGAGCTGAGTGCCGAGCCGAAGGCGAGCCGAGTGCCGAGCCGAAGGCGAGCCGAGAAGCGGGTCCGGGCGCAGCGCCGGCGGGGGTCCGGGGCACCGCCCGATTCATCCGATTTCGGAAGATCGAGCCTTCTTTGAAACCTGTCTTCAGCTCATGCATTCATACACTCATGCACATTTGATTTGACTCTGTCTTCAAGCTTGTATCCAGCTGTCCAGTCTTCAATACCTGTCACATATAATTCAAAAGCAGTAATCTGGAAAATAATATTTAACTCAAACAGAAAATGAAAATATTTTTGTTATAATATTTGCCTCAGGTATTTGGGTTGTTTCTTTTCATAAGTGCATAAGCCAAACATGAATGCAACACATGGATACAAGGACACGGCACAAGGTCAAACCCGAGTCATCGACTGGATTCAACTCAGGGCCAAGCAACCAACAAAACAAACAAGAACCAGGTTCAGCAAAATGTAGACAAGCCAGTGCAAGAAACACAGCAGTACACATAGGCAGCCCATCAAGCAAAAACAGTGAATGCATCAGGCATGTACAAGAGAAACATAGGCAGTAATATAATATACAGAGGACTTGGAGCATCAGTTCATGTTAAAGAACAAGGCTAGCATGGTACCAGTTCAGTCCAGACCAAGAAAAACCAACAAAGCTCAACACACATATGTTTGTATATATCGTGGAAATCAAAACTCAATGTTCAGATTAGTCAACAGTTTTAGAAAACCAAAGATCACTTTCAAAGTTCTGATTTTCAAAATGCAGAAGTTTTCAAGTGAAGCAGTTTTCTAGAGGACAGCAGAATACAAATACTTCAAGTTCTGGTTTAACAAATGCAGCAAGGTACAAAGGTATGTGAACAAGTTTAACAAAGGTTCAAGTTCTGGTTTAACAAAGGTTCAAGTTCTGGTTTAACAAATGCAGCAGAAAGGAGCTAACAAGCTCAGATTAGAAATCAAAAACAAGCCAGTGAACAAAAATCCAACATACCAAATAATATCACATCGCAATTCATCATCGGCAAAGCAAAATCAAGCCAGTGAACCAAAATCCAACATACCAATACATCATCACAATCCAACATACCAGATTTCTCAAAGTCCAACAGAAAGATTAAACTCGAAATTATAGGAAATAAAGCCTATAAATAAATCCCAATTCATCATCGGCAAAAGCGTGCGAGTGTAATCAAAATCGAGAATAATCAAGTAAACCAGAAGGCAGAAAACATACCAAATAATATCACATCGCACCGGACGACGAAGTCAAAGCAATTCGAGCAATCAATCAAGGAGAATGAAGGAGCAAGCTACCAGGAACGTTTCTCACACTAGATTCGATCAATCAGAGCATCAAAGCAACTGGAATCGCGTGCCCTAGTTTTCACAGAGTGGAACGAGAAAGAAAAATGTCGTGCCCTAATTTTCACACAAAGAGGAACGAGAAAGAAAAGTAAAGCGGGAAATGAAAATTGCTAAGGTGTGGATTGATGGTGTGGATTGACGGTTGAGATTTTGTTTTAAATGATGGTGTGGATCGCTGAGGTGTAAAATTTTATTAATTTTATTAATTTGAATATATTTATAGCTACTGCAACATTTTGCTGATATCTATGCTAACACATTGAAGTGAATGTTGCAATAGACAAAAATCAGCATAGCTATCGTTACATTGTAGCTAGCAACACCTTGTAATTTCGTTGCAATAGGCCATCTATGGCGTAGTGTTCTAAATCAAGTCCAGTAGAGGAACGATCTAATTACGACTAATTGTGTTTACGCTAATTTTCAAAACACGACCATAAACACTTATTCATAACCAACCATCGTCATTCTCGGGCGTCCAAATATCATTACTACATAAGTTTGTGTAAAAAGAAAAGATGGCCAATTAATCAATTTGTACCTCATTTTCGTCAAAATTGATTAAATCTCGACAGTCGGAGGTGATGGTGAGTTCTTGAATTTCATATTCTCCAAACTTGCATAATCTGCAGAATGGACCGGATTGAAGCTTTTTTGGTTTTAGTTCTTCAAATCTCTTGTTTGCAATTGTGCTATTTCAAAGCCAATCTTGAATGTGGGCATTGGTGACAAGGTGGGTTTGAGAGGATGAAGATTGATCTTTTGCTAATGGGATTTTTTGCCTTGGGAGCCATTTTTGTGGAATTACAGTTTTAGAAATTAGGGTTGTAGATTAGATTTGAAGATAGTTTCGTAAATAGTTGAAAAAAGGATAAAATGTGAATATATAGGGGCTGTTGCAGGTTGAACCTGAGGCAGATGATAGATGTCTGTGGGATGTTCACAAACATCTATGGTTTCACGAAATATTTTCCCAAAACTAGTGACAGACATTTGTGATTTTTTCCACAAACGTCTGTGACTTGTGTTTGCAGAATATTCTTGTTTTTAAATATGAAAATGTTTAACTTTTATTTAAAAAAATTCATACAACAATATATATATCATTACAATATCAAGTAAATATTTTAGATGAAATGCTATCATAATCTTAGTTTTTGTTAGAGGGGTTGGAATTTCTAATTTGTTGTAAGTCCCATAAATTCGGCTCAACCTTTGTTTCTTCAACTAACGGCCTTAGTGGAGACCAACTTGGACGAGCTGGAGTATCAATCCAGTATTGGTTTAATGGCCCTGACTTGCATAAATTTTTGGAATGTTATAAGTTTTTACAGGAGTTTCTTTTAAATGAGGAGATTTTTGATGTATGCAAATTTTTGTTGGTGAATGACCACAAATTGCTAATATACATTTTTCGAGAAAGTTAAGATGAGATCCTTGACGTCGTTGCTCATAATATATTTCTCGTTGAACTCTCATCATTTCTTGTTGATGGTGATATATTGCATCAAATTTGGTGTTGAGAGATGTCGATTCTAGATCAATTGATCGTTTGGCTTTCTATTCCTTAAGAGAAAAGCTAGTGTGATACGTAGGTGACATAATAATGTTTAAAGAGGTTGATCAAATTGATGGAGGTGTGGATTTAGTTGGTGATACGTAGGTGCTATTTAATGAAGGTGATCTAAAGTCGATAGTCGAATAAGTGGAGTCGTGATTGGAAGACATTTTGAATAGAAGTGGTTTGCAAACAGAGATTGGTAAAAATATATGTATTTAGTTTGCAGAAGAATTTCTTTATATAAAAGTTGTTTACTATTTCTGGAATTTTATTTGTTAGGGTAGTGAAATTTTAACCATAGAAATTTAACAGAAGTTAGCTAGTTATTATAGGGATAAATTTATTTGTAAACAATTTTACAAAATTATTTCGTGCATCTTATTTGAGTCATATAAACTATATATCTTAGTTCACTAATTCATTATAAGAACAAATTCCTAGGTCTTGTCTTAGTTTTATAAAAGTTAGTTCGCTCAGCGGTTTGGTAAAAATATCCGCAATTTGACTTTCGATATTTACAAATTCAAGTGATATAATTCCTTTTTCAACATTATCTCTTAAGAAATGGTGACGAATATCAATGTATTTTGTTCGAGAATGATTAATAAGATTTTTTGATAAATTTATAGTACTAATATTATCACAGTATATATGAGAATTTGCTATGATTTTACCGAAATCTTGAAGAGTTTGTTGCATATATATTACTTGTGCACAGGCTAAGGTTACTGATATATATATTACTTGTGCACAGGCTAAGGCTGCTAATATATATTACTTGTGCACAGGCTAAGGCTGCTGATATATACTCGGCTTCACATGTTGAGAGAGAGACACAATTTTGCTTTTTACTAAACCACGAAACCAGAGATTGACCAATGTAATGACATGTGCCATTCGTACTTTTTCTATCTGTCTTGCAACCACCAAAATCTGCATCACTATATGATACGAGTTCGAAAGAGCTGCCTTCAGGATAAAAAAGTCCGATTCTTTGGTGTGGGTTAAGTATCATAGAATTCTTTTAACCGCTCAATGATGTGACTCCTTAGGTTGTGCTTGAAATCTTGCACATAAACAGACGTTCATCGTAATTGGTCATTAAGTATAATAGAGATCCTATCATACTGCGATATAATTTTTGATTGAAATCTTTTCCATTTTCATCTTTATCTAAATGTAGAGCAGTACTCATCATAGTCGGTTTACTTGAGATACTATTCCAAAGCATTTTAATAAATCTCGACAGTATTTTTCTTGGTTTATAAAAATTCAATTTTCTAGTTGTCTTATTTGCAAACCCAAAAAATAGTTTAATTCACTCATATGTGACATTTCAAATTCATTTTTCATAATGTTAGAAAATTCATTACACAATTTTTCATTAGTTGATCTAAATATAATGTCGTCAACGTATATTTGTATGACTAATATGTCATTGTTTTCTCGTTTTATAAATAAAGTAAAGTCTATTTTACCAATTTGAAAACCAAAATTTTATAAATGAGTTTTTAATCTTTCATACCAAGCACGAGGTGCTTGTTTTAATCCATATAGAGCCCTTTTAAGTTTAAATACATGATCGAGATATTTCTCATGAACAAATAGCGGAGGTTGTTTAACGTATTTTATAAAGCTGTTTAACAAACCACTTTTTACGTCCATTGAAAAACGTTTAAAATAATGATGACATGCGAAAGCAAGTAATGTTCGTATTGCTTCTTAGACGTGCTACCAGAGCAAATGTCTCTCCATAACCAATTCCTTCTTCTTGATTATATTCTTGAGCTACTAACCTTGCTTTATTTCGGACAATATTTCCATTTTCATCTGCTTTATTTTTAAAAACTCATTTTGTTCAAATTACAGATTGATCATTTGGTCTCGGCACAAGTTCTCATATGTCATTTCTTTCAAATTGATTAAGTTCTTCTTGCATTGCAATAATCTAAAAATTATCTTTTGATGCTTCTTTATAATTTTTAGGTTCAAAATTTGATATAAATGCAACTTGACTCATTTGATTTAACTGTTTTATGGTTGATAATTTTGTATTTAAATCACCGATAATATTATTAATTGGATGGTCTTTTAATATCCTAGGTGGTGACATTATCACTTTATCATTATTGTTATTAATAATAATATTATTATTTTCATGTATAGGTATATTAGTTGTATTTATAACTTCTTCATCATTATCATTTTTATTATTTTTAAAGTTTTTGTCAAGCGAAATATGAAGACATTCTTCTATAATGTTTGTTCGTTTATTAAAAATTCTATTTGCTTTACTTCGATCCGAATAGCCAACAAAAATTCCTTTATCAGCTTTAGAATCAAATTTTCCTAGATAGTCTTTTGTATTTAAAATAAAACATTTTGATCCAAATAGTCGAAAATACGATACTTTAGGTTTCTTTTAGAAAAGTATTTCATAATATATGTTTTTAGTCATTGGTCTAAGTGTTACATGATTCGATACATAACATGCGATAGCAACAGCTTCAGCCCAAAAACTTTTTGGTAGGTTACTACTATTTAGTAAAGTTCATGCACATTCTTGTAAAGTTCAATTTTTCCTTTCTACAACACCTTTTTGTTGCGGTGTGCGTGGAAATGAAATATTATGACTAATTCCCTTTTTGTTGCAAAAATTTGTAAATAGTTCATTTTCAAATTCACCTCCATGATCGGTTCGTATACTTTTAATTTTTAAGTTCATCAAATTTGTAATTCGTTTACAAAAAATTTTGAACATTTAAAAAGTGTCGCTTTTAGGTTTTAAAAATAATGTCCAAGTATTTCTTGAAATATCATCAACAATTATGAAAACATATTTGTTATGATTTATTGAACGTACTTGAGTCGGTCCAAATAAATCTAGATGAAGTAGCTCGAGAGATTGCTTTCTAAAGATTTCCTTTTTAGATTTAAAAGAACTTTTCTTTAATTTATCAAATTGACAAGCATCGCATAGGTTTTTAACCTTGTTGTTGATTTTTGATAATCCTCTAACTAGTTCATTTTTGGCTAGTTTGTTAATAATCTTAAAATTTATGTAACAAAAACATTTATGCCATAATCATGGATCAGCATGATTTGCGGCTAAGCATAAATTAGTTTTGGCTTTGACATTCATGTTTAAAACATTTATGTTTCGATTTCTAAATCCTTTATCACATAAATGACTCATACTTAATAAGTTATGTTTCAAATTTTCTACCAATAAAACATTAGTAATAGTAGGAGAATTAGAAATACCGATGTTGATGACTTCTCCAATGCCGATGACAAATCCTTTTGAATTATCTCATAATGTCATAGTGCCACCATCGATATATGTTATATTGGATAACATATGAGCATTTCCTGTCATGTCCTTAGAGCAACCACTATCAAGTATCCATTTCTCTTTAAGTTTTGTTTTAATTTTGGGTACCTGCAAAATAAGAAAATTTTAATTGGTACCCACATTCTTTGTTTTTGGTCCTACATGTTAGTGGAAGAAGGTAGCCATATCCACGAGGGTTTGGTTCCTTTAGAAATGTAATTATTATTATATATGACTTTCTTTAAATATCCATCAATATACTTTTGTTTAATTAGTTTATTATTTGTTTTAGGAATCCATATTTTGATCATACTTGTGTATGAATTCTTAATCTTAGCTTCTAACTTTGGCCTTTTGAATTTGGTGTATAATGTGCTATAATTCTTTGACTTTTGTTTGCTTTTAAAACCCAATCCATTTCGATTTCCAGATGGTTTAGACATTTTAATTAAAAATATTAAATTTTGTTTTTCTTTGTTGAATTTTGTCACATTATTTGTAATTTTATCTAACTTACTTTTAAGATCATAAATTTCAATATTGCTACAGTCCAAACTTGCTTGTAGTTCTAGTTTTTCTTTTTCAAGATTAACATTTTCTAACTTATAATTTTCTAAATCATAAAATAATATGTCATTTGAGATAATAACGTTGCACATTTTTTTGTAATTTCTAATTCTTCTTCTAAGATTTTATTTTCATCTTTTAATAATCCAATTTCTAATTCTGCCCCAGTTAACTTTCCTACTTATTCCTTATTTAATTTTTTTAATTTCTCTATATTTGACATCTATTCAATGCTAATTTATGTTATTTCATCATAAGTAAGTTCAGGATATACCTCATCAGTGTTAGCCATAAAACACACATTCGCTTGTTTCGAGTCGCTTTCACTAAAGCTGTTAGATGAAGAAGATGAATCTGAATCGTCCCATGTTACTTGAAAGCTCTTTTCTTTTTCTTGAATTTTTCAAAATTGCTTTTCTTTTTATTATTATTGAGCTATGGACAATCCTTCTTCATGTGACCAAATTTGTCACACTAATAGCATTTAATAGGAGTTTGGTTTGCCACCATCTTGAAATCTGGTCATCTTCTTGAACTTCTTGATTTTTGGCAATAAAACAATCTCATCTTTGTCTAAGTCCGAATCTTCGTTACTTGCTGGGAATGCTATATTTTGCTTTTCATGATTTAGATCCTTTCTAGCCTGCAAGTTAGCTTTGTACGACATCAGATTTTCTATTAGCTCTTCGACTTAAAGTTGAGAAAGTTTATTAGCTTCTTCGATGGATAAAACTTTTCTTTCCCATTCATTTGTCAAAGATTTTAAAATTCGTGTAACTAAATCAAAATATGTGAATTTGACTCCAAGTGCCATGAGATCGTGTTGAATGGTTTGAAATCTATCATACATATCAATAATTGATTCATTTGCTTTAATTTTGAAAGATGAAAATTGGTTTTGTATTGAGATTTAAGTTTGCTTAGCTTTAGTTATGCCTTCATGTGTGATTTGTAAAGTGCACCATATATCATATGCAGTTATGCAAAGCATGACACGTGAAACTCATTTTTGTCAAGTGAGAAAAACAATACATTCATAGCATTGGCATTGTTAGATGTCGCTACTTTTTGTGCATCAGTCCAAGTGCTAATGTCGGTGTTAGGTGCTTCATATTTGTTTTGAGTTGCTAGCCATATTTTTAACCCATTTGCTTCCATAAAAGTTCTCATACGAGTTGACCAGTAAGCATAGTTAGAACCAGTAAATAGTGGAGGACGAGCAGTTGATTGACCTTCTTGAAAAGTGCTTGCCATATTAATGATTTTTCAACTACGTGTTATTGTAGATTGAAATGACTATGCTTTTGATACCGAATGGAAATGTATAGGATCTTATATAGTGCAACTTATATACTAATGTGAGAGTATGTACTAATAATTATACTTAGTAGAGTAAATTAACAGAGTATAAATAAGATAGATAATAAAAGCGAGCACACCAAATATTTTATATTGGTTCGGACCTCCTGTCCTACGTCCAGTCCTGAAGCTCCCATTCGTTATTTCCTTTGATCAAATAACCCTCATTTCGCTTGGAGGAATAGGCTAATACAAAAGTACTTCTCTGACAATCTTGTGTTCCAATTAACATACATTTTGACTAATAGTACAATTCTTCCTATGTTCTCCTTTGAGTATGTGAATGTGAATACTTTGAGTTGTAGGAAGTGGTTTAACCAAATAGTATTTTGATTATGATAGATTGAGACTATGTGAGCAAGAGATGCACGAATATGTAAATAGAAAGTTGATAAGAAATCAAGAGAATAGATTATTTATAATTCTCAATCTTTGAAGTATTTGTAGGATTAAAGAGATGCAAATGAAGAGTTGTTACTGTTAAATAAACTCTATTTGATTTAATGGCTGCAACCGTTGGAGAAGAGATGCGATTATTCAATATGAAATGAAACATCCTTTTATATTATAGTAGTTGCCAAATGACAGACATCTATGGATTTTCCACAGACGTCTGTAGCTTCAGGATAGAATTTTCCAAACCTATTCACAGACGTTTGTGGATGACATTTTTCAGATTATAAAAGTTCTTAATGCCAATTTTGAATGTTTTTATGCCAATTTTATGTATGTGAAATCGTGTGTGCATATATACTCAAGGAAACCTTACAATATTTATCTAAGACTCTTAATACACTAGTATAACCTTACTAATCATAGCATGGTCCATAAGTTTTGTTTGTCTTCGAGTCCCAATATCTTTGAGCATGATGATCTCTTGTAGTATATACCTGTAATCTTGATAAGATATATAATATATGTGATTGTATAGTTGTTGTCATTGAAACCATAAAATGGAAGTTCTAACATACCGACCCATGGCATGTAACGATACTAATCCATAATTCTTCAATTTTCTATGAAGTTTGGATGTATTCTGGCTTTGGAGCATGGAAGCTAAGAATGAAGCAATGATGGACTGATGGATAAAAGCAACACAAAATGAAGCAAGACAGTAAAAAAAAATAGTTCATTGATTAGTATTGTTCTATTAGTAAAAACCATCCCTAATATTTATTCAACTTTTTTGAATATGGGATAGATATTTTTGTATGACTGTTTAGAATAGAGGGCTCGACTTTAGGGCCCTAATTCATCCCTCTACGCTTATAAATACATTGCAATATGATCTTTGAAACCAATTAATAAGTGAGGATGTCATGGAATTGGATCAACCATCTCATCTTTGTTGCCATTGGCAGTTGTATCTTCATCTCTGTTGTACTTTCCTATCTCATTCTCCTCCATGCTACTACCATCTTAATTACCTTCATTACCATTTTACATTAGCTTCATCCTCATTGCCATCTTTACTAGAATTTTTAGTATCTTCTTTGTTACATTTTTTCCTTAATATTTTTTCATTCCCGTTTGCTTATTCATTACCCTATCTCTTTCTTTAGCAAGTCTTCATCGATAAGTAGTGAGATTATGTTGAGTTTTGGTGATCACATTTCTGTGAAATAAAAAATGTCACTCAAAAAATTTTTATTCCTTAAAACATTTTCTACAAAAATTGCAATAAGAATTTCTACAAATATATCGCATAATCAACTTCAAGACTCTAGAGAATACTTTTGGAACATTATTCAAAGATAAATCAAAACTACAAACAAAAGAAATAAACCGTACCTATGGTAGTCGGATGAAGACATTTTAATAATTTTCTTCTAGTCATTTTTCAACAAATTAATAGTGAACAAATGAGAAACTAAGATTTTAAGGAATTAGGTTAAAGGAAAGAAAAACATGGTGAGAAGTGATATCTTCAAAAGAAAGAAGAAGTATCCTATGGAGGGGTCATGCAGGAACAGGTTGTGTCAAGGATGCACGGTGCAACAACTAATGATGGGAGTCAGCGAGGCTTTTCGTTTATTGCGCTAGATTTGATTTGTCGAAATAGAATATGTTTTGAAAGGAGGGGAATAATAGTAGAAGTAATAGTAATAATCTTATATTAAAATAAAGCTACTGGTTTAGGGATTTTACAAACTATGAAGTTTTGATATTTTTAAAAAGCTTTCTTCTCTTCAGCAAAAAGTTTCTTTGCTTTTAACTATTACGTTAGTTAACTAGGCAAGAAATCTTTTTTTCTCCCTTTCATGAAGATCATTAAAACTAATTGAGACACGGGGTAATCAAGTACTAAGAACATTATGATTTGTTTAAAACGCGCTTAATCAGTAAAATAACGAATCTTTGGCTTTGAGGAACACTGCATTATGGTATTGTTAATAATAATTACATCTTAGCATCTTACATATTATATTGGCCAACTTTAATGTAGACGTAACTGGGCACTCCCTCTTATCCCCGAAGTGGTCCCGAAGCACAACAGTTGCCGTACAAACACGTGCCCCTTAATCACTCCCGCCGTCACGGGACCACGTTTTCTCCAAACGGAATTGGATTTTTGGACCTCATCCGGCCTGGTACCTAATCATTTACCACATCGGCATCTGCAATAGCGGTCAACGTGTGCGCTGGATCCATACACCTCAAAGTCTTCACCGTCAACATACAGCTGCTGACATGGCTGCCGCATTTTTTTTATTTTACGTTTATACTATGTTTTTCTATTTCTCTTCACGTTTAATGTGCTTCTCTAACTGTTTTTGTTGATTTTTGTAATCTGTGGATTATTAAACCTAAATTTGCTTATTTTTGCATTTTTTGTTTCTGATATCATATATATGTTGAAAGTTAACATATTCTCATTAATATCGATCTGACGTGTCCATAAAATCCGAAGAACTTGTCTTGTTTTAGTGCAAAATGATATTGCAATAGTGAAACTAGAGTTTACAAGAGCAAAATTTTGAAAAATATAACTAAGGCGAAGTGATAAACGATAGGTAATTTAGTTAATTTTTGTTGCTGCTTCTTAAGAAGGCTTCTTACAATTGTTTCGAATGTAGTTAAGAAATTCTACATTGTTTTTGTAATTTTTACTTATTTCATGTTTTTCATTGTGCATTAAGTTACGAAACTATATTAAAGTTATCTTGTACATAGTATCTTTGTCACTTTTTTCTAGATAAGTTTACCACAGTAATATTCATTAAATTTTAGTAATAATTTAAAGCAGAAAACTCTTTTCGGTGTTTTAAGAGTTCACGTAACCTTTAAAATCTCGTTTAAAGCGTTACACCCCTAATTAATTAACTAGAGTTTTTTAAAACTTCAAACTTCAATATCTAAATTTAAATGAACATTGACTTTCATTTATTTATTTTTCTTTTTCTTATTTTGGTGTTAAATATCATGCATGTATAGCATCTACCTATGGATTGATTTTCTTGCATGGGTTTAATCTAGCGTTTGGTTTGAAAATCAATTTGTATTTTGCGTTGTAAAGTCTATTTTATAATGCATGGAGAATATGAAAAACGGTCGATTCGAAAAAAGATTTTAAGATATAAGATTAAAAATAATTTTTTCGATGTTTTAGGCCTTTCAGAAAATATTAATAAGTATGTTCTCAATTATTATTTCTCCATTTATCGAAGTGATTAGGATATCTCGTACCTCGTCATCTCCGATGACAGGTATATTGAAAACGGAAAATATAATATGGATTTTTTAGCGAAAAACCAGCTGAAGAATTTACTGGACGATCCAATCAAACTAGTTCTAGGAGAGGTAATTTCTTCTTGTGCAAGAAGTACAACTCCAGCACCTTCTACTATTAGAAACGATCTTAACTGTCCAACATGCATGATTTATAATGATGTACGCCAATATAACCCTGTATATAATCACGCTCATATTTATTCGTGGCCAAACTATTTGGTAAAAATAGTGACGCAAAACTGGCTAGAGAAGATTCAAGTTTGTTTGAAATGAGATTACAAATCTCGAATCATGATACTTTTATATATCACGTGTTTTCCATTTAAAATTTGTTGTTATATTTTCAGTTAGTCCTTTTTTTTTCTTCCATTGAGTGCTTCCAAATTAAGTCAATCTATGGTAATTAAAGTCTTAGGCGAATTAAAAGCAGAACAACACATTAAAAGAAAAGGAGAAAAATTTATATGAACATGTATATATTTTCAAAAGAGGACGAGAATTTTAGTACTATGTGCATGTAGCTCTCCAATTATGATATATTCCATATTAGATAGTGTTTTGCGATTAGACACAAAGTAACGGTTTCTTCCATTTTTCAAATGTGGAAATATGGTTAAATGCCACTTTACTTTCTCCCATTCACAAGTAAGTACTATGGAATAGCATAAGATAAAGGAAGAGAATAATGAAATAAAACCAAAAAACAATAATTAAGATATACAGTATTGCTTGTATATATCAATATTCTATCAAGATATACTTTTAACAACTGAAAAAAAGAAGAAAAAACAAATCTCATGGAATAATAGAGTTTCATGAATGTACAACTTATACTTGGAAATAACTTAATCTTTTTCGACATTTTTAGTAACTAATAAGAGCCACAAAGTATCGTATGTAGATAAATGGATATAAGCATATGTGAATTTATGATTGTGAGTTGTTATGATTTAAATCTTAGTTAGTTTTTGATTTCTTTGTGGAAGTAACTTGAAGCACGTTTCCTCTTTTAAGGGAACTTCTTTATTTCTCTTTTGTTTTGAGTGGGCGCCTATTCTTTTCATCAACTAATACTACATTAGAATGCATTAAGAATTAGCTAAACAACCCTCCATTACTTAGGACTATTTTCAATAGTAATAATTTTGATAACAAAAGTGACCGGCTATATAATAAAGCACTCGTAGGGCACAAATTCATAATCTTTAAAAAATTTGTCAAGCATCGTACCTTTAACCGCTTAAAGTAGAGGTCATTGGTTGTTTACAAAAACAACAACAACAACAACAAGAACAAAAATAAGAATTGTTTTCGTTTATGATTGATGTTTTCATGTTTTCAAGTATGTTTAAGCAAAAGTAGAAAAAGAAAACCAAAAATTATTTTTCTTGAAAACTTACAATTTTTTTTATATTTACAGTATACACTACAAAATTTTGCAAATATTTGCACAATTAGCCGGAACTTTTTTTTACATCGATTGATTGTTTATTTTTCACGTTGAGTTAAAAGATATGTCAAAAGGAAAACAAATTGAATAAAGTGGTAGTATTTTATTTTGATTTTTGTGGTTATTACATGATTTACGCGATGTTTTTTTAATATATAACAAAAAAAAATATTTTATTCAAGCATAACATCAATCATTATGTTTCAAAGACTTGAATTCATAATCTTTGCCTAAAATACTATAACTCTAATTACTTGAGGTATAAGTCTTTGACATGATTAATTTCAAATGATAAAGGCCTAATTTATAAGATTTTATTATTATGGAAGTTTAACCTAATTTTTGGAAAAAATTCGGAAGTGTCTGGTAAAAGAAATTGTTTTTCTTATTATATTATGCATGTGCAAGGGATCGATTCCAAAACGATTAGTCACATAACTAAATGTCTCACTGTAGATATAGTGGCTGGTGGCCAAAAGTTTACATAAGAAGATGAAGCTGGGTAAGATAATTAAGGAATACGTGTTCACATACGGCCCAAACGGAGCATGACATAAATATTGCAACAAGAATTGAATAAGGTAAAGAAATGGAGGATATGTTTCAAAATTAGGAGACTAATGCTCATTAGGTAGGGTTGTGCTATTTTGTGTTCCCTTAAAGAGTGATCATATATATACGCTTGCACTTTGTGGGAAGTTAAAGAAGCCTACATTTCATTATAATATAACTGTAAGAACGCATATTCAATATACATTTGGCACATGCTACATCGAGTAGTATTAATTTATATCGGAATCGTGTACAAAACAAGGGCTGCCATTGTGCCAAATTCCAAATGTCATCATTTTGTATGTTATGTTTTGTCAAACAAATAAAGGTAACAGGGGAAATTAAAAAGCGGTGAAGAAAAAGAACATTTGGGATCATTAAACAGTCGGTTCATATAAATGAGTATGGAGAATATGCCAAAGAGCCCAAATATTTGTTTACAAAATGTGGTCCAAAGCAGCAGAAACTGTTGGGTTCAAGCAATTAAGCATACCCCAGCCCTCTGCATCCTTCTGCACGCAGTTTCGTACTATATTTTCAGGCCTTCTGGCGTTTTCTATGAGTATGGTTATTGAAGTTGGTTTAGAAACGTAACCTATGTTTATATATCTAATAATAAACTACCAGGAGTTTACCGGTCCGCCGGGTTCTCCCGGGTTCTCCAAAAAAAAAAAAAAAAAACTACTGAAAGTTGAACCGACCCCGAGTAAGTGGGTGCCAAAAAGATATCAGAAAGGAATAGTTTGTTTTTGTATTTAGAATGGGTTGGAAAAGAGTAATGGGATAGGGGATAGAAAATAATATTTAATCTTTAATGATTGTATTTTTAAGTAATAATTTTTAGGAAAAAATATTCTAAAGGACAAATTTAAAGGTTTCTTTAGTACTAAGGCCGGTCCATTAATAATTTTCCTTCAAGAACAAACAAGTTTAATTCTACGTTCGAGCTCTAAACCGTGCTTTTTTTTTCTTCTAGGTGACTGTAAAAGATTAATCATGTCTTTCAATTTCCTACTCCAAATCTCTCTCCTTTTCACAATATCCTAACCACAAGTACGAGATATCCTCTTGGAAACCCAAATAATCTCACATAAATTCGCAGAGTAAGAAGAGAGCTTTCTGAGGTAGTGACGAATGAATGAATTGTCAGCCTCTTGATTCAATGCTTCATTAATTTGGGTTTCAGTTGGAAGAGCATAAGCAGAAACCATGGAAATTCTATTAAATTTTCTGAACTTTGAACTGAAAAATGTATTTGTTTCGGGAAAAGACATAGTTGAGTTTGAGAATTTGAAAGCAATATTCATTTATGTGAGGATCGGTTTTTAGCTATCATTTTTGTTTTTTCTTAGTATCATTTTTCACAATAATGCAGCACAAAAGTATTTTAATTTTTTGTTTGTTTGAGTACAAAAAAATAAAGTTGTTACGGAGTAAATATGATGATATGCACCAAATAATTAATGAGTTGAATTAGTATTTTGTTAGTATCGAACATTTAATGAAGTCTATTTAAGTATCAGTTTTATTACTAATTTGAGGATTAGTTTTTAGGTATCAGTTTTGATAGAATTAGAGGTATGCCCTAAGGAAAATTTTGTAATTTGTTACATATATCTAACTCAATAACCAATCTTGTTCAAAATCAAAGGTATTTTATTTCTCTTACATATTTAATATAATATGGTTGTATTAATTAATTGATTTAATTAAAAGCAAATTTAATAGAAAATCCATAAATGGTATGTTTTGTGATAGTAGTGAAAGGGAGTGCGGATTAAGGATCTTAAGGCTAATTTAACACTAGAGTGGAGGGGTGGTGAATAGTGTTTAATGGATTCTAAGACTTATATGGACTAATTTAAAAATTATGATATAAACAAATTCAGAACTTAATCACAGAGCAATCACAGAATCAAACACAGATGCAGAAAGTAAATAAAAAGCAGTAAACGAAAAGAACACAATGGATTTTATACCAATTCGGAGTTACCTTACGTCCAGTCCTGTACCAAGGCAAACACCTCGTACAGATTTTTATTATACCAATATCGAGATTACAATCCTCAATTTCTAAAGGCCTTGAGGTACCCTCCTGTCTTCGAGTCCGGGGCAAACTCTCTTGATTTACGGGACACAAGGTCACCCAATTGATTTCCAGGCACAACCACACCTTATAGAGAGACTCGATAAACTTTTGATTACAAATTGATCATATAACTCTGAATAGCACTTTGATCTTCGAGAGAAGGCAGAGAATCAAACAAGAATGAGATTCTAATTTGATTCACTTGAGAATTCGGTAGAATTTCGGTACGATCTTAAAAATATGAAAATTTTATAATATGGATTTGTGGAGAAGTAGAAGTGAAGAAAATAAGAAAATAGTTAGTTAAAAAATTCGTTTGTGAAGGCTATTTATAGACCAGTAACGGTCATAACCATTCGTGAAGAGATTTAAACGAATAGACACTTCTTTTGAAAATTGAAACTTTTAAATTTAACGGCCACCATGTCGACATGGGGTATCCCATGATGTCGACATCCCTTAGTTAAAAACAATGTAAAATTTGTTTTGAAAATGGTATTGAAAGGAAAATAAGATGAAATGATTCTAGAGTAAAATAAACTAATTTTCCTATGATTTAAAATAAAGAAGAGTAGAAAAATATATTTTTTAGAATGTATATATAAATTTGATTTTAAATCTCAAGTTTATATATATATATATTATAAAAGAATTTTTAAAAATTAGAAGATAGTTTAAAAACAAACGAAGTTTAAAACAAGAGTTTATTTAAAAACAAAAACAAAGAATATTTTAAGGCTAAAACATCTTTTTGAAAATCATTTGAAAAGATAATTTTTAAAGCTAAAACATTAAAAAAAAGTTTTGAAAATCATTTTAAAAAACCATTTTGAAGTAGTTTTGCAAGCTTCGTCCTGCAGAATATTTCATCACATCAGGACTCGAGAACTTGTACAAAACCAGGATGTTCGTGGGTTTATAAGCCACTTGTCGTAGGTTTGTAAGCTACTTGTCGTGGATTTGTAAGCCACTAAGAAGGTAGAATGGGTTCCATCCCAAATGAAATTTGGAATGAAGATTTCCATGCTATTATGAAGTTTTAACAAAACTAGACACTTAATTTGAAATCTTGATCTTGATACTCATTAGTCTTCAAACTTGATTTCTTCATTCTTGATCTTTATATTGTACAGTCTTTAATAATCAGTACCTGTCTTATATATATCCTGCATAATAACATTCATATATATCTAGAAAATAGTGTTAGTATATAAGTTATAATAAAATAAGTTACAAAGGTTGTTGTCATCAAAACCACTATCTCCAGTTCCTAACAATCTCCCCCTTTTTGATGATGACAACCTTATAAAATATACTTACCACTTCGATCATACCATATCTCCCCCTTACTCCAAGCCTACTATTTTATATAACTTTGCCCCCTTTGTCATCAACAAAAAAATACCTATAAACCTTGAACTTAATAGAAAATGAGATAAACAAACATATGACAAAAGGATAATAACTATATATGAGTGATATAAAATATAACATCCTAAATTAATTGGAATTCAAGATTATTTATACACTAAAGATTTTTTTTAGAAGAACATTAGTTTTATTAAGATAACATTTATATACAAATTAACAAACCAATATATAATTAAGAAAGAGAAAAACAAAAGCGAAAAACACTAACGAGGACCCTTAACTATTGGTGATTATGGACCGAACAGTTTGGATAGTGGAGACAAAAGTTTCCACGTTGTTCGATCAAGTTCTCATTGGCGTCAAAAAGGACCTCTCCAATGCAAATTACGACATCGTCTTCGTCCATATGAACATCCGGATTCGGCAGAGGATGTTCTTCTTCTTGATCCTCTTGTGGTTCTTC
Organism: Allium fistulosum; assembly: GCA_030737815.1. Taxonomy (NCBI): domain Eukaryota; kingdom Viridiplantae; phylum Streptophyta; class Magnoliopsida; order Asparagales; family Amaryllidaceae; genus Allium; species Allium fistulosum. The sequence continues at coordinate 512,850,402 of CM060906.1, read as the reverse complement.
TAGAGGCTCTTCTTCTTCAGAATCCATGGCTTGTGATGATTCTTCGATGACAATGGGATTGGCATGGTTATCCATAAGGAAGTTTCATAAATTCCTAAGGATTCTGCCTTGCCTATCTTGTTCTCTAGCCATTCGCAGTTGACTTACTTGAATTTCCATCATCATTTGAAGCAAATCTTTCATCTTCTCTTGTAATTTGATGACTCGTGCGTGTGTGGAACATTGAAAAGGGCCAGAATGAGGAGAAGTGGGTGAAGAAGGTTCATTATTAGAAGAGGAAACCATTAATTTACTGTTTTAGAAGTTTATTACAGAGAATAGAACAGAGAAAAGGAGTAAAAGTCGAAATATAAAAATATATAACCAAATAACTAATTTTAGAGGGAAATTTAAATTTGAAAATCTCGACCTGTATGTTGACATAGGGGGATGGGTCATGTCGACATGCCCAGTTCAATTTTTGAGAAAATTTTATTTATATTAATTATTAACTATACTTGTATTATTTATAATTTATATTTCAGTTAATGAACATATACTTAATTCTCTTCTAAATTTAGTAAAGTTTTGTTCATTTAATGGTTTGGTTAATATATCAGCAATTTGTTTTTCAGTATTAATATATTCAAGAGTTATGACTTCTTTACTTATATTATCTCTAAGAAAATGGTGTCTAATATCAATATATTTTGTTTTAGCATGATGAGTTGGATTTTTAGATAGGTTTATTGCACTAGTATTATCATAATAAATTGGTGATTTAGTTATAGTTAATCCAAAATCTTTTAAAGTTTGTTGCATATATATAACTTGAGAACAAGCCAAAGCGGCAGATATATATTCTGCTTCAGTTGTTGACAAGGATACAGTGTTTTGCTTCTTACTAAACCAGGAAACCAGAGAATGTCCTAGAAAGTGACAAGTTCCATTTGTACTTTTTCGGTCTGATTTACAACAAGCGTAGTTAGCATCACAATATGAAATTAAATCAAATACATCATTTTGAGGGTAAAATAAACCATAATCTAAAGTATGTTTTACATATCTTAAAATTCTTTTAACAGCTTTTAAGTGAGTTTCTTTAGATTGAGATTGGTATCTTGCACAGAGACAGACACTATGCATGATGTCAGGATGACTTGCTGTTATATAAAGCAGCAAACCAATCATTCCCCTATATAATTTTTGATCAACATCTTTTGATTTTTCGTCTTTACTTTAAGCTACATTAGTTGTCATTAGAGTTGGTTTCCCACTAGAAGTGGTCAATCCAAATTTATTAATTAAATCCTTAACATATTTTTCTTGACTAATGAAAATTCCTTTATCTAATTGTTTGATTTGAAGTCCTAAGAAGAAATTTAGTTCTCCCATATGACTCATTTCAAATTCTTTAGTCATTATACCTGAGAATTCTTTATTCATTATGTTATTAGTTGACGCAAATATTATATCATCTACATATATTTATACTAATTGAATATCATTTTTTGTTTCTTTTAATAAAAAGAGTTGTATCTATTTTACCAATTTCAAAACCAGATTGTAGTAAATAAGAACTTAGCCTTTCATACGAGGCTCTAGGTGCTTGTTCCAGACCATATAAACCTTTCTTTAATTTATATACATGATTTGGAAATTTATTATCTTCAAAAAGTGGAGGTTGTTCAACATAAACATTTTCTTTTACAAAACCATTTAGAAAAGCACTTTTAACATCCATTTGATATAACTTTAAATTATTGTAGTTTGCGAAAGCAAGTAGAATCCTGATAGCTTCTAGTCTTGCTACGGGTGCAAAGGTTTCGTCATAATCAATTCCTTCTTCTTGACAATAACCTTGCGCGACTAAACGAGCTTTATTTTTCACGACCTCACCAAGTTCATTCATTTTATTTTTATAAACCTATTTTGTTCCAATTATACTTTTATCCTCAGGTCTAGGAACAAGTTCCCAAACATCATTTCTAGTGAACTGATTCAATTCTTCTTGCATAGCAAGAATCCATGAATCATTGGATGATGCTTCCTTTGGGTTTTTAGGTTCAATAGTTAATATAAAAGCTACATTACTCATACTATTTAGTTGATTTCTTGTTTTAAATATAGATTCAATATTTCTTAGTATATTTTCTATAGGATGATCTTTTAATAGCCTAATTCTTTTATTAGGTTGAATGATTTCACAGTTAGCTTCATTAGGTTCATTATTTAAAGTTACAAAATCTTCTTCATCTTCTATTTGTACAGTATCTTTAAAATTTTCATCAAAAGATACATGCATTGTTTCTTCAATAGTGTTAGTTCTTAAATTATAAACTCTAAATGCTTTACTTCTATTAGAATATGCGATAAAGATACCTTTGTCGGATTTAGGTTCAAATTTATCTAAATTATCTTTTGTATTAAGAATAAAACACTTACTACCAAAAACTTTAAAATAAGCTACTATGGGGTTCTTATTGTAAAGTAATTCATATGGTGTTTTATTAGTTAATGGTCTAATTAAAATCCTATTTAATATATAACAAGCTGTAGCGACTGCTTCAGTCCAAAAGTTTTTAGGTAAGTTACTATCACAAAGCATTGTTCTAGCACACTCTTGAATCGTTCTATTCTTACGTTCTACCACTCCGTTTCGTTGTGGAGTTCTTGGAAAAGAGAAATTATGAGTAATTCCTTTTTTATTACAGAAATTCTCAAAATTTTCATTTTCAAATTCTCCACGGTGATCACTACAAATAGTTTTTATTTTTAAAGAAAGTTGATTATTTTGAATTCTTTTAGCAAAATACTTAAATAATTAAAAAGCATCGCTTTTAAGTTTAAGAAAAAATGTCCAAATATATCTAGAATAATCATCTACAATTACAAAAACCTATTTATTGTGATTAATTGATTGAACTTGAGATGGACCAAATAAATCTAAATGAAGTAATTCTAGAGGTTTAGAAGTAGAAATCATATCTTTTAATTTAAATGAACTTTTCTTAAGTTTTCCTAATTGGCAAGCATCACATATACTATCTACTTTAAAGTTTAACTTGAGAAGACCTCTAACTAAATCAAGTTTTGATAACCTAGATAACAGTTTGAAATTTAAATGACCAAATCTTTTATGCCAAATCCAAGGGTCACTTGTATTAGCTAAAAGACATAAGTTATCATTTGAAACTTTCATACTAAGGATGTAAATGTTTTTCTTCCTAATTCCTTCAAAGATAATATTTGACTTATTATCTTCGATGTGACACTTATCTTTTCCAAATTTAATTTTAAATCCTTTATCACATAGTTGACTTATACTAAGCAAATTATGTTTTAAATTCCTAACTAGCAAAACATCAGAAATAAGAGGAGTTTTAGAATTACCGACATTGCCGATGCCAATCACATATCCTTTTGAGTTATCTCCAAAGTTGACCAATCCACCATCTTGATATATAATGTCATTGAGTATCTCGGGATTTCCAGTCATATTCCTTGAACAGCCACTATCAAGTATCCATTTATCTTTCTCAATTTGCACAGTTTGTCCATTGGTTGTTGATTCTTTAAAAGCTATGTAACATGTATGTTCCTGCATAACAAACCAATTCGGTAGATAACTTGATTTTTCCATAAAAACTATATGCAGACTTATGATACTTTGATGAAATGCATAAATTCAAACTAGTATTAAAAAAATTTCCTAAAAATGCCATTTTTAACTTTTCAAGTTTCAGATTATGAAAACTATGAAAACCTATGTTCTGATACCAATTGAAAGGGAGTGCGGATTAAGGATCTTAAGGCTAATATAACACTAGAGAGGGTGAATAGTGTTTAATGGATTCTAAGAATTATATGGACTAATTTAAAAATTATGATATAAACAAATGCAGAACTTAATCACAGAACAATCACAGAATCAAACACAGATGTAGAAAGTAAATAAAAAGCCGTAAAAGTAAAGAACACACCGGATTTTATACCGGTTCGGAGTTACCCTACATCCAGTCCTATACCAAGGCAAACACCTCGTACGGATTTTATTATACCAATGTCGAGATTACAATCCTCAATTTCTAAAGGCCTTAAGGTACCCTCCTGTCTTTGAGTCTGGGGCAAACTCTCTTAATTTACAGGACACAAGATCACCTAATTGATTTCCAGGCACAACCACACCTTATAGAGAGACTCGATAAACTTTTGATTACAAATTGATCCTATAACTCTGAATAGCACTTTGATCTTTGAGAGAGGGTAGAGAATCAAACAAGAATGAGATTCTAATTTGATTCACTTAAGAATTCGGCAGAATTTCGCAAGATCTTAAAAATATGAAAATTTTAGAATATGGATTTGTGGAGAAGGAGGAGTGAAGAAAATAAGAAAATAGTTAGTTAAAAAATTAATTTGTGAAGGCTATTTATAGACCAGTAACGGTCATAACCATTCGTGAAGAGATTTAAACGAATGGACACTTCGTTTGAAAATTGAAACTTTTGAATTTAACGGCCACCATGTCGACATGCGGTATCCCATGATGTCGACATCCCTTAGTTAAAAACAATGTAAAATTTGTTTTGAAAATGGTATTGAAAGGAAAACAAGATGAAATGATTCTGGAGTAAAATAAACTAATTTTCCTATTATTTAAAATAAAGAAGAGTAGAAAAATATATTTTTTAGAATGTATATATAAATTTGATTTTAAATCTCAAGTATATATATATTATAAAAGAATTTTTAAAAATCAGAAGATAGTTTAAAAACAAACGAAGTTTAAAACAAGAGTTTATTTAAAAACAAAAACAAAGAATATTTTAAGGCTAAAACATCTTTTTGAAAAGATAATTTTTAAAGCTAAAACATTTAAAAAAACAGTTTTGAAAATCATTTTAAAAAACTATTTTGAAGTAGTTTTGCAAGCTTCTTCCTGCAGAATATTTCATCACATCAGGACTCGAGAAATTATACAAAACCAGGATGTTCGTGGGTTTGTAAGCCACTTGTCGTATGTTTGTAAGCTACTTGTCGTGGGTTTATAAGCCATTAAGAAGGTAGAAATGGGTTCCATCCCAAATGATATTTGGAATGAAGATTTCCATGCTATTATGAAGTTTTAACAAAACTAGACACTTATCTTGAAATCTTGATCTTGATACTCATGAGTCTTCAAACTTGATTTCTTCATTATTGATCTTTATCTTGTACAGTCTTCAATAATCAGTACATGCCTTATATATATCCTGCATAATAACATTCATATATATCTAGACAATAGTGTTAATATATAAGTTATAATAAAATAAGTTACAAAGGTTGTTGTCATCAAAACCATTATCTCCAGTTCCTAACAAGTAGTTACACAATGTTGTAACCGTGAGTAATTTACCACAATAAAAATAAATATATCATTTTAAATATTTCTATTCAAGATGCATCGAGAATAGATATCGATCTATCTGTTAAGATTATAGTACGTAACGCTCTCCAAATATTGGGTAGTTACTCATGGCTGTTGGGGGAACGTAGAGGTTACATATTGATAGTTATTGGATAACTATGTAATGGCTCACTTGATAGTTTTCTTTTGGTTAATAGAACTATGGTTAAATACAAAATATCGATGTGACTGATTTACACAATTCTCTTGACTTGAGAATACTATAGATCTCCAATATGAAAGCTCTGCTTTGATTATAATCAAATCATGGCATGTCGTTCCATCAAGTGACTATAGTTGGGTCGAATGGAACACTATAAGGAACATTGTCAATGGTGACGGCAAATAGCCTCGCTAGCCGACGAATAAAACTGCCGCTTCTACAAGCGTCGATCAACAGCATAGTGACGGCTTCGTCGATGACTTTAGCGACGGTTCGTATCGGCTAGCCATCGCTAGCCGTCGCCAACCGATGGACACGTTTCGAATCTTACGACCGTAACGCTTATACCATTAAGCCGTCGCTAGCCGTCGCGAACATGTAACATTTAAGCCATCGCTAGCTTAAAACACTGATTTTGATTTCCAGCCTACTTATGGTCCATCCAACAACATATACACATTCATATCTCTATCCACATTACATACAAACTCAATTCCAAACAACATAATATCATATAAATCACATATATATAAATTTATATAAAAAAATCCATACCATACATCAATATTCCAACAAACAAAACAACCATACCTTCAAATTATCCACTTGTCCATCAACCAAAACAAATATCAAACATCCACATATCCATCAATCATCCACAAACAACACAAGTATAAAATCCATCAAATATATACAAACAAAATATATCAAATATCCACCAACCGTCCACCGAAACAATCATAATATGTCAAATACAGTAACGACCCAGAATTTCTATCAATTAAAATTCGAATATTTAATTGATTTTAAATATTAATAAGTGAAATTAATAAGTCGAATAATTAAAAATTCGAATATCTGGATTAAATTGGGTAATTAAATCGATAATTTAATAGTTGAAATTCCAGAAATAATCGAAATCTGGATTAAATGTGAATGAAAATGATTTATAAAGTTATATTAAATCATATTGAAGTTATAGTGATGTTATAAAACTTTTAAAATTGAATTAAGAGTTAATATGTGAAAATTGAATATTTTAATATTTAATCGACTAGTGAAATTAGTCATTTTTGGGATAGTCTCAGAATTGGACAAAACTAGTTCCATTGGATCCGTAATAGTTTGTTATTATCGAATTTCAATTTTCGTAGCAATCGGAGTTGTCGTTTGACCGTGGCAGCTCGAAACGCATCGAAATCGGTTTAATCGGTTTAATTTAAAATCGATCGTTTATTGCCGTAACTCGCATAGATGATCGAATTAGCTCCCGAAACACATTCCATTGGGTTCAGAATGCAGGGTAAACCTTACGAACGCCAGGCGGCACGTGTGATTTGGAGATCGTTTGAAAAAGTTGTTTTAAAATAGATTTAATATTAAAATAATATTTATATACGTTCATATATACACGTTCACAGAGAAAACCCTAGCTACTTTCTTTAGCCGCCACTATCAGTTTTAATGGCCAGAAATTCGTGTTCTTTCTCCCTCCAAATCTCTCAATCCTTTGACAATTACAACAAATGTCCAACTACAAAGTTATAGATCATCACGAGACCTTCGCATCCAACGGTCATGATGGGATTTAACGCTATAAATCAACGGGAATTTGCAGTTAAAGTCGCATGAACGTGCACATTTCTCAAGGCCAAAGGTAGGGCCAAGCTCCACCTTGCTTCAGCCAGTGGTAGAGGTGGTCGTGACGTTTCGTTTTGCGGTGGTATGATGAGTTCCAGGCGATCGGAGGTGGAGCTAGGTTTGGTCAAAGTTTCGAGCTATGGGTTTCATCTTCACGAACGATACCTAGAAGAGAACGAACGAGTGGAAGAAAGAACGGCTGGCCCAGATTTGGTCTTACAAAAATGAATGGGTCTGATTTAAAGTAGGGTTTTAAATTAAAATAAAAATTGTAAATATTTATATTTATAATTCGTATAAACTTTAAATCGCGATAACTTTTTGCTACGAGGTCGAAAACGCACGAAACCAGTTGCGTTGGAATCGTATTGACGAACACTACACTATGGAACTAGATTGGAGTCATTTGGAGCTAGTGTGAATTTCGGGTAAAATTAAACGTCTGTATAATTTTATTCGAAATAAAACGCTACAACCGTTTTAAAAGGAAGGTGAGAACTCATCACTCAATCGAATGTTGTGTTTCGATTTAAATTTTAAATAGTTAAATTTAAAATTGTGGATTGTGTGATTGGATGTTAAATCGATATCTGTTGTGTTGAAATAGACATTATACGCTATATATTAAGCGGAGGTTTTTTATTAAAAACATATACTGCGATAATTTCACATTGAAGTGAAATTGGTATTATATATGTATATAGCAATATATATATATTGGAATATGTTTGCACAAAAAATGGACAAACACCTCAAAGTTGTATGATTTAGTAGATCTTATGTCGTTCTTAGTGATTTGGGTGATTTATGCAAATATATGAAAAGCAGGGGCTGAACTGTAAAAAGACACGCAGATTTATAGTGGTTCAGCCAGAATGTGCCTACGTCCACTTTATATGTTATTTCTCTTCTCTTGTTTTGATTACAAGTACAAAGCTTTGATACAAGTAAAAGAAAGTTGTCTGAAAGTTCTCTCCGTGCTTGAGCTCTCAAACCTGTCCCCATTGTTGTACCCCTGCCCCTCTATTTATAGAGTGAGGTTGGGAGCAGGGGTCTTGGATGCATATAGCTGCTGGTGGGCCTGGGCTGACGTGATCTGGCCTGGCACGTCTTGGTTCGGTAGCGTTTGGTCCGGTGGTAGGAAGGTTGGTTCGGCATTGTCTGAAGGAGGTTGGTTCGGCAGCCTTGAAGAAGGTTGGTTCGGCGGTCTCGAAAGAGGGTTGGTTCGGCAGTCTTGAATAGGGTTGGTTCGGCAGTCTCGAATATGGTTGGTTCGGCAGTCTCGAATATGGTTGGTCCGGTTATGGAGTCTGCCGAATGGACATGGCGGGATGAGAATGCCGGATGGGTTTCTATTAGGCATGGATACCGAATGAATTCCTGCCGAATGGGCCCTGGAGAACGTCAATGCCGAATGATTTTAGGTAAGCCTGGGTGGATGCATCTGGCTTTTTGGTCTCGAGGTCTTCTGGGTGAGAACACTCCCAACATTTGCCCCCCAAAGCGGGGCATATTCTCGAATATGGCGTGCTTTGTTTGATACTTTCATTTGGCCCTTGGATACCGAACCAGATGGTCTGGTCGTGTCCTTTTGTCTATAAGTAGGGACCGTATGCCTTGGCTATTTCTTACCTGCCGTACTAAACACTTGTCTTTGCCGGATCAGACTCTTACTCTCGCCGAATCAAAACGTGGTAGCCGAATCAAATCTGGTAGCCGAATCAATCTGGTAGCCGAATCAAATCTGGTAGCCGAATCAAATCTGGTAGTCGAATCAAATCTGGTAGCCGAATCAAATATTTTTGCCGAATCAGGTGAGTGAATATTCTGCCGAATGAGTTTTCTTCAGTTTTACCGAATGGAATATGACGAACGAAGCTTGGCTCAACAGAGTGCCGAATGAACCTCTTACTCGAATACCGAACGAAACTCCGGTATCGGGAGTACCGAATGAACCTTGTTTTACTAGACGGACTTTTGCGTTGGATGGATTTTACATAGACTCGCTTGTTTATATCCCCCGTTTTAACAACATGTTTTTTCGATGTTGCAGATAAATGTCTCGAAAGGCAGAAACTCGATCAGACAAAAAGAAATCCGGGGGCGAAGGATGTTCCTCTGCCGTGCCCCCAGCTCAGCCGAATCCCGAACGTCACGGACCAACCCCGAGATCATTAGTGGACGGGTACGGCCCTCAGGAAATTCTGAACTCCCCGCCCGACTGTTTTCCTAGTTCCCTCAAGGAGGAGCAGCTAGATGCCATCTCTCGTTCTTTTGGAATTGATAGGGCGCGAATGCTATTGCCAGGGAGAGATGTTATGCCATATGACCCCCCTGAGGGGTACTTTGCTTACAGCAGATACCACTGCATGTGTGGTGCCATCCCGCCTCTTAATGCTTGGGTAGTCAGCTTCCTTACATATCTCAAGGTGGCCCCATTCCAGCTTCAACCCAACTCCTATGCTATCCTGGTGAGCCTCTTCGTCATTTTCCAAAGGAAGTATGGTCGTGCTCCTTCCAACCGGGAGATCCGGTACTTGTATAATTTGAGGGGCTATAAGAAGGGGTCCCCATACATTAGCTTGGAGTCAGCCGTGACCTTCAAACCGGTCTTGGACCTGTACTCTAAATTCAACATGTTCAAGAAAGAGTGGTTCTTTGTTAGGGACGACTCCGTTTCAATCCGGCGCTTTACCTCTGGATGTAAGTTGATGCTTTTACTTATAATTTCTATTCCGATTGCGATGCTTCTTCTCATACTTTCTCATTTTTGCTAGCGACAGGTGGCTTTCCGGTTGTGGAGACTGACCGCCTGGTTCAGACGGCGGCTGAGATAGAAGCCATTCTTGGGAAATATAGATCATCTGCCTTCTTGATCAGAAATGCGATTCTTTTGGAATATAACTTAATCCTTCCATAGCAGTCTGTAGTTAAGCTGAGGGAAACGGCGGAGGAGAGGGCGGCTGCTCAGACCAAGGAAGGTGTTACGGCAGAGAGTAGCAAGAGGAAACCTTTCACAAAACCTCCAGCTGTCGGAGGTAAGAAACTCAAGAAGTCGGACGGTCCCTCCCCCAGCAATTGTCCACTTACCCGGGAGGAGGAAGACATAGAGGAGGAAAGAGGCGAGGGTGGAGATGGTCGGGATGGTGACAAAGGTGGCGATGGTATCGGGGCCTTGCTTCCTGGGCAAGCGGGCGAGATTCAGGAGTGGACGGATGATGCGTTCCACCGGGCTTTCGAGGGGTTGGATGAGGATCCGGCTTTGGTAGAGAAGACCGGGAAGGCGGACAAAGCCGGGACTGGTGCAAGTGAGTCTTCTCCGACCATTCCAGCCAAGGTGGCTCCGACGACTCAAGGTGAACTCTTGACTCCTGCATGCTTCATTAATGATAGGGACTTAGGAATATTTTATGACCCGCTCCCATCCTGGAATGAAATCCAGGACCTATTGCAGTATCCCACTCCTCCCCAGGGTTTGTACAACCACAGCTGTGTTTCTTTTCCTTTTTTAACTTGTAATTTACCGCGTTTCTCGAATCATATAGTGATGTAAGTTTGTGACACTTGTTCTTTATATCAGGAGCAGGCAAGACGTCCAAAGCCTCAGACCTTCGACACAGGCTTGAGCAATATAAGCTTTCCAAAACTTCTGCTAAGCTGAAGCCCTCGACCCAACGCTCCGGGGATGTAGTCGGCTACCGTCCTCTTCTTGGGGTCATCGAAGAGGGTATTCAGCAGAGGAAGAGGAGTCATCCTTTATCCGAAACTTCGCCCGGTCCTCAGCCTCCGGCTCAGCCTCTTCATGACATCACTGAGGAGGGTAGCGAGTTTGCACCTTCTCCGCACCCGTCCGGAAACCCTTCTGTTATTCATATCGACCGCCCCGACTTGGCTCGTAATCCATTTGCGGGTCATCCTGATCTGGATCCAAGCTCTCATGATATTACTTTTGACGAAGTCACGGGTGAACACCTTCTCCCCCGTAACCCCATGGTACGAGTACTTGATGAAGCCAAGTCCTTAGATCTCGATTTACTCACTACTCGTATAGTCACTATGGGAGACGAGGCCAAGGCTAATATTGATCGGGTGGCGGAGGAGACCAAGAAGCTGATGGGGCATCATGCTCGGCTGGTTAAGGCCGGAGAGGAGATTGGGAGCGCCAATATCCGACTTCGATTGGTGGTTTCGGATCAGGCCAAACAGCTTGCGGATCAGGCTATTCAGATTTCTCAGCATGAGGCTGCTATTGGGCGACTAAGGAAAACCATGGAAGAGGCCAGTCGGGCCGAATTGCGGAAAATGGAAGCTACTTGCAAAGAACGGATTGACATGGCTATTGCCACGGTGGACGAGGTTCGGAAAACGGATCTCGAGCAGGTGGAGGAATTGTCCGAGAAACTTGAGGCTGCAGAGCTTGCTCAAGCCAAGTTGAGGGAGGAGATGGAGGCAATGCGGGGATCCCTTCTGGTTGACTGCTCGAGATACCGATCGGAGAGAGATGCCGCCGTTGGGAGGTTGTCGGCTTCCGAGGCCCGGATGAGGGAGTTTGAGGAGAATGAGGGGATGATGGACGAAATGCTCCAGGATATGTATTTCCGTACCTGGAAGCAGGGCAACCTGTCCTGGATGGACGATTATCCCAGGGTCATGGCTAAGATTTATCTCTGGGCTCTGGAGGAGGCTAAGGCTGATGCAGATAAAGAGGGTGGAGCGGTCTTCAGTATGGATGTGGTCACTGCCCAGTTTACCAAGGAGGAGAAAGTGGCGGTAAAGGAGGGTATGCGGCTGCTTGCTGCTGAGGAGGCAGGTGTGCAGGTAGAGGATGACGACCAGGATGGTCAAGAAGCAGGTGCTGGTAAGTCTTCCTTTCTAGTCTTTCCGTTAACTTGGTTACTTATCGCTAATGAATTCTTTTTATGACCGGACAGGTGGGCGACAGAGCAAGGACAAGACTCCGACGCAACCGGCTCCCTGATTAGACCTGGAAAATTCTTTTTGTAGACTTGACATGGTTGTATACGTTAGTTTTAAGACAGTAGAGTAACTTCTAAGTTGTAATTCTTGCTACTTGTAATAATCAACATTATTCTTGACGTGCAATTTTTTAACTTAAGCTGATTTTGTCGTTTCTTGAATATTTGTTGCTATTTCGACATGTCGTATGAGAAATGTAGCTATGTATATTCTTGTATTTAAATTGTGTTTGATGTTAGACTCTGGTTCTAAACCATAATTTCATGACTTGCAATATTAGCGTGTGGTGTGAACAAATTATAGTCATGTATTTGTACACAAAAGAAGAAAATACCGCCTTTCATGTTTTAATCGTAGATGGCAGTCTTGAATATCTTGTAGGACCGAGCATGGAATGTAGTCGAATGTCCTGCCACTGTGAGTCCCTACACCCATTGGCGAGTATCTCCTACTCTGTATCATGTACTTTAGGGATTGTTATAGGGGATAGGAAAAAAGCTTTTTAAGTAAAATTGAAATACATAAAAAGGTAAAACTTCCAATCACGGAAGGCCTTCGATGTGCTTAAGTTCGTGGCAAACGGGTTTTGTAGTCACTTTCCCTAGCTGTGGGTCTTGGAGACATTCGTCACCCATCTTACGCCTCCGCGGGGAGTTAATTCTTTTTTTCCACAGCCGCACTTAAGACACATCGGAGCCGAGATCGCGCACAGTAACTACCCGGGCCATTATGGCCCGTAATCGTGGGTATTATTCGATTTACTGTGGCCGGCTAGCGTGGGTGCCGATCGTCAACTGTGAACTGCCCCTGGCTGGCCACACCTTATGTTGGGGCTTATAGTCGGTTCACAGTTGCCGGCGAGCCTAACGCCGTAATGAGCTGCCTCGGCTATAGTCGGCCTTCTCGGTGGCTTATAATCGGCTCATTACAGTTGGCTTTAAGGGCCGTCGCGAGCAATGAGTTAACCCGCAGCAGAGGGATGCTGGAGCAAAAGTGTCTCATTGGCGAGGGCATAGATTCGCATAGTACCTGTTGGGTCTTGTCCACGTGAAGTTGCGTTGTGGAGTGCTTTGAATAGAAATGCTATATGCTCAGGATTTTGTTCAACAGAAAAGGATAAAGTTAACAAGCAGCCAAGATACAAAGGAACAAGTTAAAAAAGAGACAAGGTTTTTTAAAGTGGTTCGGCACGAAGAATGCCTACGTTCACTGATTCTCTTTGTTAATTCACTTCATATGGGCAATACAAGTTAAGAAAAGTATCGACGGAGGTGTTGGATGTTCCATGCCCTCTGGAACACCTCTCCGTCCACTGTTGACAAAATATAGGCTCCGTTGTGGAAATCTTTATGAATTACATATGGTCCATCCCAGATTGGGTCTAGTGCTCCGGGGCGAGGGAAGATTCGCTTGAGGACAAGATCCCCTTCTCGTAAGGTACGATGCTTGACTTTGGAGTTGTATTGTGCTTCCACCTTTTGCTTGTGGGCTGCTGCTTTAAGGACTGCATCATTCCTTCTCTCCTCGACTAGGTCCAAAGACATGTTGAGGAGCTCTTCATTTTCTTCTGGGTTATAGTGGATCCTACGGTGGGAAGGCACAATGGTTTCAACTGGGAGCATGGCCTCCGATCCGTATGCCAAAGAGAAAGGAGTGTGCCCTGTTGATGTTCTGAAAGATGTGCGGTAGGCCCATAGTGCCGTAGGGAGTTCATCCACCCAAGCGCCCTTTGATTTTTCGAGCTTCTTTTTTATTAGAGTTTTCAGAATTTTGTTGACTGCTTCGACTTGTCCGTTTGCCTGGGGATATGCTACGGATGAGAAGCTCTTATGAATTCGGTGTTCTTGGCACCAGTTGGCGAATTCCTCGCTGTCAAATTGAAGTCCATTGTCTGATATGATTTTGAGTGGGACTCCATACCTGCACAGAACATTTTTGATCAAGAAGTTAATAACTTTTGCTGAAGATACTTTATTCAGAGGTTCTGCTTCCACCCATTTGGTGAAATAATCGACTGCCACTATAGCATATTTGGCCCCGCCTCGGCCCATCGGTAGTTCGCCGATTAAGTCAATTCCCCATATTGCGAAGGGCCACGGGCTGGTCATTTGAGTAATCTCAGTTGTCGGTAGCCGTGGAATCTTAGCAAATTTTTGGCATCTGTCACATCTCTTGACGAAATCTGAGGCGTCCTTGCTTAGGGTGGGCCAAAAATATCTGTATCGGAGTATCTTTTTTGCTAATGTTTGCCCCCCCGGTGTGATCTCCACAGCTCCCCTGATGGATGTTGGATAAGATTTCCTTGGCTTCCCTTCCGGCGACACACCTTAATAATGGGTTGGAGAAACCGCGCCGATAGAGGATGTCTTCTTGTATTGTATAGCGGGACGCTTTCCTCAAGATTTTCTTGACTTCATTACGCCCGTCGGGTAGTGTGCCACTTTGTAGGTAGTTTCGGATGGGAGTCATCCAAGTTGCTCCTTTGGCTGCGGCTATCAGATTCACTTGCTCAAAACTTGGGACTGTTTGCTTTGAGATGGTTACTGCCCCGAAGATGGCGATGTCTCTCATACTCGCTTGCTTTGCCAATTCGTCGGCCTCTTGGTTCTCTTCCCGAGGGATGTGTTTGACTAAGTACTGATCCAATCGGCTGAGAAGCAACTTGGTCTTCTTTAGATATGCTATGAGTCGTTCCTCTCGAGCTTGGAATTCTCCTAGTATTTGATTAACAATAAGCTGAGAATCGCTGTGAAGACACAAAGAATTGGCTCCGATTTCTATGGCAATTTCTAGTCCAGCTATCACCGCTTCATATTCTGCATCGTTGTTGGTGGCAGCAAACTCCAACCTTATAGCATAGTGCAGTTTATTTCCCCTGGGAGTGATTATTACCACACCTGCCCCCGAGCCTTGTTCGTTAGATGCACCGTCCACAAAGAGATTCCACTTGATATCTTCTGTTATTTCCAGTTGCTCCTTATCCTCGTTGGTAGTGAACTCTGCAATGAAATCGGCCATGGCTTGTCCCTTGATGGCGGTGCGAGGGTGATAGGTGATATCATATTGACTCAGCTCAATACACCATTTAAGTAGTCGTCCGGAAGTGTCGGGACGATGGAGTACCTGCCTCAGTGGTTGATCGGTCAGAACTCTGATGGAATGGGATTGGAAGTAGTGACGCAGTTTCCGTGATGTGATAAGTAAACAGTATGCTAGCTTCTCAAGTTTAGGATATCTGACTTCTGCCCCAGTAAACCTTTTGTTGACGAAGTAAACTGGTCGCTGCGTGCGGTTGTCTTCCCTTACCAAGGCAGCGCTTAAAGCGTGAGATGACACAACAAGGTATAGGTATAATTCTTCGCCTTCGCTTGGGGTCGAGAGTACCGGTGGTTTCTGGAGGTGTTCGATTAGGTTAAGGAAAGCGGTTAAGCATTCGTCCGTCCATTCGAACTTTCCTTTATCTTTCTTTAGAGCTTCGAAAAAGGGGACGCACTTGTCCGTTGCTTTTGAGATGAATCGGCTTAGGGCGGCCACTTTTCCATTTAGGCTTTGCATTTCCTTTCGGGTGGAAGGTATCTTGATGTCCCTTAATGCTCGGACTTGTTCAGGGTTTGCTTCAATCCCTCGGGCATGGACGATGAACCCTAAGAATTTTCCCGATGACACTCCGAAGGAGCACTTTAGTGGATTCAACTTCATTTCATACTGTCGAAGTATCTAGAACATTTCGCCTAGGTGGCTTACGTGATCTTTAGCTTTCCGTGATTTCACCAGCATGTCGTCTACATATACTTCCATAGTTTGTCCTATTAGCCCTGCAAACATCTTGTTGACGAGGCGCTGGTAGGTGGCTCCTGCATTTTTAAGTCCGAAGGGCATCACTTTGTAGCAGTATAAACCCCGGTCGGTGATGAAACTAGTGTGGTCTTGGTCGGGGGCATGCATAGGAATTTGGTTATATCCTGAGTATGCATCCATAAAAGATAGGAGTTCGTGCCCGGCTGTGCTGTCTACAAGTTGGTCGATTTTGGGAAGCGGGAAGCAATCCTTTGGGCAGGAGTCGTTTAGGTTGGAGAAGTCAATGCAGGTCCGCCACTTCCCATTAGCCTTCTTTACTAGTACCGGGTTGGCGATCCATTCTGGGTAAACAGCTTCTCGTATGAAGTCATTGGCGAGTAGATTCTTTACTTCTTCATCGAGGGCTGCTGATCGCTCTGCCCCCATACTTCTCTTTTTTTGTTTTACAGGCGCCTTGGTAGGATCAATGTTTAATACGTGGCATGCTATGTCGGGGGAGATTCCGGTCATGTCAGCGTGTGACCAAGCGAATACATCCAAGTTGTGGCGGAGAAAATCAATGAGTTGTTCCTTCAATTCAGCTTTCAGCTGGGACCCAATTTTCAGTAGCCTACTTGAGTCGTGCTTGTCTACAGATATAAACTCCATAGCCTCTGCAGTCTCGGCGGTGGCCTCCTCCTCTTTGTCCCTAGGGTCTAATTCATTGAAAGGGTCGCTGGTGTATCGAAGAGGAGGGGCTTTCTTTAGTTGCTATGCTTCAAGGCTTTTTGTGCAGAGGGCAATCTCTACACCTTTCCCTTTATCTTTCCTGTGGTTGTTGCGAAGTTCGGTTACATAGCAGTCTCGTGCAATATCCTGGTCTCCTTCCACTTCCCCTACCCCATTGTCCGTTGGAAATTTCATTTTCAGGCACCATGGGGCTAGGACAATCTGGAAGTCAGACAAGGCTGGTCTTCCTAAGAAGGCGTTGTAGGCCGAATGGTTTTCTATCAACACAAACGTCTGTTTCCTTACAACGGAGCGGGGATGGCTTCCAATCTCAACAAAGAGGTCCAGCTGCCCGAGGGGCATCTTCGCATCTCCAGTGAAACCGTGTAGTGGTTTATCGCAGGGAGATACATCCTTCATTGATAGTTTCATCTTGTCGAATGCGTGTTTGAACAAGATATTTACAGAGCTTCCAGTGTCTACCAGGATTCGGTAAACTTCGGCGGGACCGAGTCGGGCAGAGATAACCATGGGATCCATGTGAGGGTACTGTCTTCCTTCCAGGTCACGCTTACTGAATGTGATGTCATCACTTTCTTTCCGCTTTGGGTGGCGCTCTTCTATAACCGTATTGACACAGTCTTTATTGTCTCTAAGCGACTTCCCATATCTTTCCATCTCTCTCCAACTTCTGTCTGCGATGTGCGGACCTCCTGAGATGGTATGGACCACTATCTTCTCTTGACTAGGGCTGCTAGCGTTGCGGTTTCCTCTGTCGGTCCCTGGTGAGGGTAGCCTTGGGTTTTCATTGGCAGGAGCTGGAGTCCTGTCTTGACTTTTTACATAACGTTCCAGTTTCTTCCTTCTGATGTGTTCCTCAATCAGATCTCGAAGATGATGGCATTCGTTGGTATCATGTCCGTGAGATTCATGGAAGCGGCAAAATTTTCCAGACTTCTGTGCGTTATCTGATTCCTTCTTGTATGGTGGGCGTTTGTATCTAACTTCGCCTTGGGTGGCAAGGAAGATATTTTCGACGGTCTCGTTCAAAGGGGTGTAAGTGTCGAATCTTGGTCCTGGCCGATATAGGCGCTTTTCTACCTTCTTGCCCCCAGCATTGTCTCTGGAATCATTTCTTCGGATGTCCCTCGCCACAGCAGGGGCGTTGCCATAGGTCGTCTTACTTTGCTGTCCTGACTGCCCCTCAATGGCAGCATCCTCAAGCCTCATGTATTTCCCGGCTTCATGGAAGAAATCGGGTAAAGTAGCTGGTTTTTCTTTTGTCAATCTTCTAGCAAATTTAGTGTCCGGATGCACCCCACTGCAGAGGGCCATTAGGATAAGCTTCTCATCGGCATCTTGAACTGCGGCTGCTGCGGCGTTGAATCTGGTTAGGTTTTGCTGCAGCTTTTCTCCCGGTTTCTGTTTGACGCTGGATAAGGAATAAGCATCCTTAGGTTGCTCCACATGAATGCGGAACTGACTGATAAATTTTTCTTTCAACATTTCCCATGAGCTGATGGATCCTTGGGGCAGATGACAGAACCAGGAGGTAGCAAGATCTGCTAAGAAGAGCGGAAAGCATTTGCACAGTACTCCCTCTATTGCTCCACTCATGAGCATATGCTGCGTGTACCTCTGTAAGTGTACAACGGGATCAGAGGTTCCTTTGTAGGGTTCCATTGTTGGCATCTTCCATTCTCGGGGGGTGATAGCAATTTCGATATTACGGGCGAAAGGGCTGGTTACCCTAGTGCCTATCCCTCGATCTCTTTGCTCCCGTTGGACACATTCTCTGAATAAGCGTGCCATCCTCTCATCAGCACTTAGAGCAGATAGAAATGAGTTTGGTTCATGTTTTTTCCTTTGTTAACATCTTTTCTCTGTTTGGGAGGCATGTTTTCCAAGTGGCGGACGATGCTGTTAGGAAAACTTGTTAAGTAGATGAAGCTGAAGCTTCGAGCTTCTAGCTCTCAATGAAAGCACCAAAAATGTTTGCACAAAAAATGGACAAACACCTCAAAGTTGTATGATTTAGTAGATCTTATGTCGTTCTTAGTGATTTGGGTGATTTATGCAAATATATGAAAAGCAGGGGCTGAACTGTAAAAAGACACGCAGATTTATAGTGGTTCAGCCAGAATGTGCCTACGTCCACTTTATATGTTATTTCTCTTCTCTTGTTTTGATTACAAGTACAAAGCTTTGATACAAGTAAAAGAAAGTTGTCTGAAAGTTCTCTCCATGCTTGAGCTCTCAAACCTGTCCCCATTGTTGTACCCCTGCCCCTCTATTTATAGAGTGAGGTTGGGAGCAGGGGTCTTGGATGCATATAGCTGCTGGTGGGCCTGGGCTGACGTGATCTGGCCTGGCACGTCTTGGTCCGGTAGCGTTTGGTCCGGTGGTAGGAAGGTTGGTTCGGCATTGTCTGAAGGAGGTTGGTTCGGCAGCCTTGAAGAAGGTTGGTTCGGCGGTCTCGAAAGAGGGTTGGTTCGGCAGTCTTGAATAGGGTTGGTTCGGCAGTCTCGAATATGGTTGGTTCGGCAGTCTCGAATATGGTTGGTCCGGTTATGGAGTTTGCCGAATGGACATGGCGGGATGAGAATGCCGGATGGGTTTCTATTAGGCATGGATACCGAATGAATTCCTACCGAATGGGCCCTGGAGAACGTCAATGCCGAATGATTTTAGGTAAGCCTGGGTGGATGCATCTGGCTTTTTGGTCTCGAGGTCTTCTGGGTGAGAACACGCCCAACAGAATATGTATATATTGGAGTTGATTTCCCGCATTGAATAGCGGATGAGACCCTATTACGCCGCATAATAGCGGATAATATTTATATATCCCATATACCGCGATAATTTCACATTGATGTGAAATTGGTATTGTGTTAACATCTGTGGATGCAGGGAAACAGATTGGAGGGATCCGACTGGATTCCTCACTGTAGTGATTTATTTACAGATATTGTTGTATATTCTATTATCATATGATGATATATGATGTTTGGATGCTGTGATTGACTATTTGATGCTGTTGCATCATCGGATCCATTTTCGAAGTTTAAGATAACGATTTTGATTTTTAAAGGGATTTTAAAGTGATTTTTGAAAGTATACGTTTTATAGAATTGGTTTATTTAAATTGAGATTTTTGGAATAATTATAAACGGTTTATATAAAAGATTTATAAAATTGATTTTTATAAATTAAAATATTGGAATTATAAAATGAGTTTTTATAAGTGTTAAAAAGAAGTATAAATGGATTTCATAAGTGAATGAAATTAATAGATTTATAATGTGAAGTTATAAAATGAATAGATGTTGTAAAATAAAAGATTTATAAGTAATTTACTTATAAATTAGATTTTGGCACTTAAAGGGGATATAAATAGAATTTGCGAATAAAATGATTTTTATAAGTTGAAATTGTTATAAAATATAAATGTGATTTTTAAACGTTGTTTATAAATCCGAAATCACTTATTTTGATAAGTGAATTTTAGAAGTTAATTAAAGGAATTATATCCACGATTTTAGGCGATGGATAATCTTTTAATAAATGTGTGGAAACATTGAATTGGGTAAATAAAGTATATTCACGATTTTGGACAGTGAATATATTATTAGATAAAATGGATATGTTTTGGAGAAGTGATATTACGAAATGAAGTAATTGTTTTAAAAAGATGTTTTAAAAAATGTTAAGTATCAAAAACATAGATTTCAACATTTATAGTTGAAATAGACGTTTCGAGGAATAAGGAAATGCTGGACTATAACACTGTGGTTATAGTAAATTGTTTCCGAAAGGAAATGTTTTATATAGTATTGGGATTTATATATATCTATCTAAATTTCGAATCCCTATACTAGTGATTTCTGGGTCGTCGTAACGATGTTTTACGCAACATTCGTTTTGACTCAAATAAATGTTTAAGAGAATGTTTCCTTAAAGAATAAATATATACTTAACTGGATTTAAGTATATTGAATATTTTCAAATGCTGAAAATAAATGGATTTGTGAATTACCTATTATTAAATAGGTATGGAAATGTTTTTCCAATATGAAGTGAAATGTTTTGAGATTTTATCTTCAAAGATAAATTGAAATGTGGAAATTGATTTAAAATTGTTTTCAAATAGTTGAAGTATGGAAATTATATATCTTGTAAAGATATTTTTTGAAGGTAAATAATTTGGAAAATTATTTGGAATCTGATGATGCTATGCAGACCTATTGATAGTTAAATAACCGACTATCAATAATTACCTTGAATGGGTATTTGTTGTGATTTGCTTGAATTTGAATGCCACACTTATTTTTGAATGAGCGCTCACTATTCGGGTTAGCCAGGAAAAGACCTTTGTGTCGTATAACCCATTCCGAATTAGTGATACGATGATATGGATCGTATTGAAGACCGGTGGTGAAGATTGGGTATTTGTGAAAACGATAGGATGACCTATCGATTGTCTCTGCACCGTTAGCTACGGTATTGAGATTTCCTTTGTGATGGGAAGTTTTATCGGGATTGTGAATATCCAGATTGCAAGGGCTTCTTTGGAAGTGCCTTCGGTTCTGTTCGAACCCGGAACAGACTTGTATGGTTACATGTCTGACATTACATTTTGAGATGTAAAGCTGATTTCTTTCAAATACATTTATGTTGGTAGCGGAGAATTTATTCTCTTAGTTAAACACCCTTCTCTGAGATGTACGAGCTCAGAGGTTATGTAGTTGAAGGTTATCAGCGATATATTCCCAATTTGGTAATGTGACATGCTGAGTGTTGCTGTGAAATGATCATTGTTTGATCATTTGTTTGATCATTTATCTTTGTGATCATTACTTTGATCATTTGTTTGACACCCAAAGCATAGCTTTTGTATAAAGCGTAGCTTTGTGGATGAGACTTCATCAGGGCCTCACAACCCGGAAATGGTCAAAACAGGAATGTTGCGGCAAGGTTATGAGGGTCGCGCCCTTTAGGGTATGTCATTTCCTTCTAGAAAGGGGTGGTATCATGGTATGGAGCCCAGATACTTACTCATGTAGACACACTTTATTTATTATATGTGATGTTGGTTACCGAGCACTCGGATAAAGGTCCCAAAGGACCGGGGGATGGCATATTCGTGAGTTACTTAGCTACAGGGGTAACCCGGCTTTGTTGGCAGAGAGCAGTTTGTCTCTCGGGACGTCCAGCCAGAGGCGATCCCATTCGGCAGTAGGAAAGGAAGTTCCTTAGCCTGATGTTGGCAAATCCATTTCCCAATACGAACCCTGTACGGTTTTAGTTGTAGAACCTGCCATTTACCTATGGTGGTCACCACTGTTTAGATGGTAGCTATAGTAGGCATAGTTCGGAATATCTATGTTGGCTAAGATTAATATTATACTTTCGAAATGTTTTCTACACTATGCACTAGTAATAATAATCCAATGATTTGCGTAGTAAGCATCTTTGACTATCATAAGAAGAAATCTCCTCCAATTCCGCGTTTGCATTGTGTGTGTGGCGGGAGGTCTTATGGTAGTTTCATCTTCCAAAAGCATTGCGAAATTGTTTTATTTCTTTTGTTGTGTGTTTTAAAGATAAACTGTATTAGTTCTCACACCAGTCACCATGACTGACCTGGATTTTATTGTTTCCTTCCTAAACTCTGGGTGCCCACAAATTTCCACACGGGCAGTCTAGAGTTAGGTTATCAGGTCATTCTGGATTCAGGAGATGCTGTGGAGCTCATTGGCGAGCTGGATGACGAGACGTACCACTTGTATATGATATTATTTATTCCAATGTATATTCTGTATGAGGACAAGTTTATATAACTGTCCAGTGTTGTATTGTTGTTGTAACCTCTGATGATGATGTAATGTATAAAATGATATAGTTCTTTGACTTAAAGATTATTCATTTATCTATTATATGTTGTCCCGCTGCTAATGTGAGATTCTGATATTGTTTCCTGTTTCTGTGTTTTTCTATTGTTTCTTCTTTCTTTTTCTTCTGTTTTCTTCTTCCTCTTCTTTTTCTCCATAACAATTCGGTTTTCCGGCATTCGATTGCTCGGCAGTTGATACAGTGAAATGTATTAATGTCGATTTTCGAGCGACGAAAAGTCGAGTCGTTACATTTTGTATCAAAGCGTATGGTTAAGCGACAACCATGGCTCTGTTGGGTGTTACTCATTAGAGATAGAGTCAGTAGTACTCTAGAATGAGTTGAGTGTAATAATAGATATGAGCGCGTATTTGTTAGTGAATATAAAATTGTTTTATATTGTGATGATTGAGTTGTTGAGTGGTATATGGATTCTGGTCGGTATTGTCAGTACAACTCTATCGATAAGGATCTCTAAACACTTATTCAGAACAATTCGGCACGATATTATTTTAAATTGTGTAAATGAAATAATTTTACCTCGATTATATTTTGTATATAAAGAAATAATTTTTCAGGAATTATTAAAGTGTATATGATTGATTGTTTGGTTGTTAAAAATATAAATATATATATAAGTTAATAAAAGTTGTTTGAATAAGTTAAATGAAAACAACAATTGTAAAAGAATAAAGTGTATAAGCAAATGAATTATAATCTATGGAATTATAATTGAAATGATTTACAATGGTAAAAATAATCTTATATATAAAAGTGAAATTTTATAAGTAAAAGATTTGTAAATGTGATTTATAATCTGAAATAAAATTCCATGGAAGTGTTTGAAAGGATTAGATGTTTTGGAAAATTGTTTTGGAGAGAAGAAAGCTCTAAACTCTTTTCAGGTCGCTGGAAAATAATTCCGATGATGATCACGGCATCATTGGTGTTCATTTTTGGGTTTCCAAAAGAGGAATTGCTGCCAGATTATTTTAAATGAAAGAATTTTGGAAAATTTGGATTTGGTTTTGGAAATTCAAAAGATAATTTGAATTGATTTCAAAAATGGTTTTGAAAGGTTGAAAAGACTTTGGAATCCTATTTAAAATATTTGCGGGAATGATAAATGAGTTGATACTTATATAATTTGAATTTTGATATAATAAATTTAACTTAAGGATGGAGTTAAATAAAAGTAAGTATAAGTGAATCAATTAAATCTAAGTTGTGATTGTTGAATATAAGTAATCAAGTTTTGAACTTATAACATGAGATAATAAAATTTGACTTTGGTAAAAGTTAAATAGAATTGGAATCGGAATTGGATTTATAAGTGAAAATTTGAAATGGAATATAACTTAAGTGATGTTAAATGAATTTGATTGTGATATCAAAGTAAATTAATAAAGTGAATTTATTAAATGAATGTGAACTTGAGCTATATAAATGAAATTCAACTTTATTTGTTAAATGGATTAGCAATTGAGTTAATAAATGGACTGAATGTTAATCAATCTATTGTAAATGAATTGAGATGGAATAATGAATGTAAGTGTTAATTCATCAAAAGCTAAATGTTATTGGAAGTTGAATAATTGAATGTAAGTCAATTTAATATCGACCAATTGAATTAAAGGTGTTGAACCAAATTGAATGTAAAATTTAATAATTTGGTTGTGTAGAATATACATTGGATGTTATATAATTGTTGGTTGATTGTAGTATAATTCATTAAGTGCTAATGAAATTGAATTGATTAAAATTGGAAGCTATGTAATTTGATTTAAATGGAAGGTGAAGTAAATTTAAATAGAAATTGATTTGAATTGAAAGTGAAACAACTTGAATGTAAATTAGTGAATGTAAACTAATTGAAAATGAATAATTGAATGTCATTATATATGAATTGGTTGTAAACAATTGCAAGTAATGTTGAGATTTTATAAGTTGCTTATAAACCTTGTTTAGTATGCATTTCTTTTGATATGCAAATGTTGTAGTTGTTTAAAAGAGTAAATTATTAATAAATTTGTATATATGTTACTTACGTGTTTAAATTGAGTAAGTACAGGTGCCGTGGCTGCCGTTCGGTTGATTGGGTTGCGCTAAAATGCTAAATTAATAACTGCTTTGCTTAAAAATGCTAAAAAAGTACGCCTACGCAATAAAAATAGGAAATATGAACTGTTTTTCTGTTTTTCCGACCGGGTGGGTCGATGTATATATATTTATGTCTATTGTGATCCTACTACGATCGAACCGCGCAAAGGAGACGCTGGCGAATTTTTCTGGAAATTTAAGGCGTTAGAAAATTTTCGGGAAATTTTGGAAATTTTTGTTAATGAAAAGTTGATTTCTAAATTGTAATGAAAATATAGGAATTGAACTAGAAAATGGAAACCATTGTTTTAGTTGAAGTTAAAGGTTTTGGAAAGGTGAATATAAAATTTTCACAAAGTGGATTTCTGAAAAGTTAATGAATATTGTCAATTTTTCTTACTTTATAATTTCGAGGACGAAATTCTTTTAAGGGGTGAAGTTTATAACGACCCAGAATTTCTGTCAATTAAAATTCGAATATTTAATTGATTTTAAATATTAATAAGTCGAATAATTTAAAATTCGAATATTTGGATTTAATTGGGTAATTAAATCGATAATTTAATAGTTGAAATTCCAGAAATAATTGAAATCTAGATTAAATGTGAATGAAAATGATTTATAAAGTTATATTAAATCATATTGAAGTTATAGTGATGTTATAGAACTTTTAAAATTGAATTAAGAGTTAATCTGTGAAAATTGAATATTTTAATATTTAATCGACTAGTGAAATTAGCCATTTTTGGGACAGTCTCAGAATTGGACAAAACTAGTTCCATTGGATCCGTAATAGTTTGTTATTATCGGATTTCAATTTTCGTAGCAATCGGAGTTGTCGTTTGACCGTGGCAGCTCGAAACGCATCGAAATCGGTTTAATCGGTTTAATTTAAAATCGATCGTTTATTGCCGTAACTCGCATAGATGATCGAATT
Source organism: Allium fistulosum (assembly GCA_030737815.1). Lineage (NCBI taxonomy): Eukaryota > Viridiplantae > Streptophyta > Magnoliopsida > Asparagales > Amaryllidaceae > Allium > Allium fistulosum. Next base: position 512,824,755 of record CM060906.1, on the reverse strand, counting down.
AGCTCCCGAAACACATTCCATTGTGTTCGAAACGTGGGGTAAACCTTACGAACGCCAGGCGGCACGTATGATTTGGAGATCGTTTGAAAAAGTTGTTTTAAAATAGATTTAATATTAAAATAATATTTATATACGTTCATATGTACACGTTCACAGAGAAAACCCTAGCTACTTTCTTTAGCCGCCACTATCAGTTTCAATGGCCAGAAATTCGTGTTCTTTCTCCCTCCAAATCTCTCAATCCGTTGACAATTACAACAAATGTCCAACTACAAAGTTATAGATCATCACGAGACCTTCGCATCCAACGGTCATGATGGGATTTAACGCTATAAATCAACGGGAATTTGCAATTAAAGTCGCATGAACGTGCACGTTTCTCGAGGCCAAAGGCAGGGCCGAGCTCCACCTTGCTTCATCCAGTGGTAGAGGAGGTCGTGACGTTTCGTTTTGCGGTGGTATGATGAGTTCCAAGCGATCGGAGGTGGAGCTAGGTTTGGTCAAAGTTTCGAGCTATGGGTTTCATCTTCACGAACGATACCTGGAAGAGAACGAATGGGTGGAAGAAGGAACGGCTGGCCCAGATTTGGTCTTGCAAAAATGAATGGGTCTGATTTAAAGTAGGGTTTTAAATTAAAATAAAAATTGTAAATATTTATATTTATAATTCATATAAACTTTAAATCGTGATAACTTTTTGCTACGAGGTCGAAAACGCACGAAACCAGTTGCGTTGGAATCGTATTAACGAACATTACGCTATGGAACTATATTGGAGTCATTTGGAGCTAGTGTGAATTTTGGGTAAAATTAAACGTCTGTTTAATTTTATTCGAAATAAAACGCTACAACCGTTTTAAAAGCAAGGTGAGAACTCCTCACTCAATCGAATGTTGTGTTTCGATTTAAATTTTAAATAGTTAAATTTAAAATTGTTGATTGTGTGATTGGATGTTAAATCGATATCTGTTGTGTTGAAATAGACATTATACGCCGTATATTAAGCTGAGGTTATTTATTCAAAACATATACCGCGATAATTTCACATTGAAGTGAAATTGGTATTATATATGTATATAGCAATATATATATATATATATATTGGAATATGTATATATTGGAGTTGATTTCCCACATTGAATAGCGGATGAGACCCTATTGCGCCGCATAATAGTGGATAATATTTATAAATCCCATATACTGCGATAATTTCACATTGATGTGAAATTGGTATTGTGCTAACATCTGTGGATGCAGGGAAACAGATTGGAGGGATCCAACTGGATTCCTCACCGTAGTGATTTATTTACAGATATTATTGTATATTCTGTTATCATATGATGATATATGATGTTTGGTGTTGTGATTGACTGTTTGGTGCTGTTGCATCATCGGATCCATTTTTGAAGTTTAAGATAACGATTTTGATTTTTAAAGGGATTTTAAAGTGATTTTTGAAAGTATACGTTTTATAGAATTTGTTTATTTAAATTGATATTTTTGGAATAATTATAAACGGTTTATATAAAAGATTTGTAAAATCGATTTTTATAAATTAAAATATTGGAATTATAAAATGAGTTTTTATAAGTGTTAAAAAGAAGTATAAATGGATTTCATAAGTGAATGAAATTAATAGATTTATAATGTGAAGTTATAAAATGAATAGATGTTGTAAAATAAAAGATTTATAAGTAATTTACTTATAAATTAGATTTTGGCACTTAAAGGGGATATAAATTGAATTTGCGAATAAAATGATTTTTATAAGTTGAAATTGTTATAAAATATAAATGTGATTTTTAAACGTTGTTTATAAACCCGAAATCACTTATTTTGATAAGTGAATTTTAAAAGTTAATTAAAGGAATTATATCCACGATTTTAGGCGATGGATAATCTTTTAATAAATGTGTGGAAACATTGAATTGGGTAAATAAAGTATATTCACGATTTTGGACAGTGAATATATTATTAGATAAAATGGATATGTTTTGGAGAAGTGATATTACGAAATGAAGTAATTATTTTAAAAAGATGTTTTAAAACGTGTTAAGTATCGAAAACATAGATTTCAACATTTATTGTTGAAATAGACGTTCCGAGGAATAAGGAAATGCTGGACTATAACACTGTGGTTATAGTAAATGGTTTCCGAAAGGAAATGTTTTAATTGGGATTTATATATATCTATCTAAATTTCGAATCCCTATACTAGTGATTTTTGGGTCGTCATAACGATGTTTTACGCAACATTCGTTTTGACTCAAATAAATGTTTAAGAGAATGTTTCCTTAAAGAATAAATATATACTTAACTGGATTTAAGTATATTGAATATTTTCAAATGCTGAAAATAAATGGATTTGTGAATTACCTATTATTAAATAGGTATGGAAATGTTTTTGCAATATGAAGTGAAATGTTTTGAGATTTTATCTTCAAAGATAAATTGAAATGTGGAAATTGATTTGAAATTGTTTTCAAATAGTTGAAGTGCGGAAATTATATACCTTGTAAAGATATTTTTTGAAGATAAATAATTTGGAAAATTATTTGGAATCTGATGATGCTGTGCAGACCTATTGATAGTTAAATAACCGACTATCAATAATTACCTTGAATGGGTATTTGTTGTGATTTGCTTGAATTTAAATGCCACACTTATTTTTGAATAAGTGATCACTATTCGGGTTAGCCGGGAAAAGACCTTTGTGTCGTATAACCCATTCCGAATTAGTAATACGACGATATGGATCGTATTGAAGACCAGTGGTAAAGACCGGGTATTTGTGTAAACGATAGGATGACCTATCGATTGTCTCTGCACCGTTAGCTACGGTATTGAGATTTCCTTTGTGATGTGAAGTTTTATCGGGATTGTGAATATTCGGATTGCAAGGGCTTCTTTAGAAGTGCCTTCGGTTCTGTTCGAACCCGGAACAGACTTGTATGGTTACATGTCTAACATTACATTTTGAGATGTAAAGCTGATTTCTTTCAAATACATTTCTGTTGGTGGCGGAGAATTTATTCTCTTAGCTTAACACCCTTCTCTGAGACGTACGAGCTCAGAGGTTATGTAGTTGAAGGTTATCAGCGATATATTCCCAATTTGGTAATGTGACATGCCGAGTGTTGCTGTGAAATGATCATTGTTTGATCATTTGTGATATGATCATTTGTTTGATCATTTATCTTTGTGATCATTACTTTGATCATTTGTTTGACCCAAAGCATAGCTTTTGTATAAAGCGTAGCTTTGTGGACGAGACTTCGTCAGGGCCTCACAACCCGGAAATGGTCGAAACAGGAATGTTGCGGCAAGGTTATGAGGGTCGCGCCCTTTAGGGTATGTCATTTCCTTCTAGAAAGGGGTGGTATCATGGTATGGAGCCCAGATACTTACTCATGTAGACACACTTTATTTATTATGTGTGATGTTGGTTACCGAGCGCTCGGATAAAGGTCCCAAAGGACCGGGGGATGGCATATTCGTGAGTTACCTAGTTACAGGGGTAACCCAGCTTTGTTGGCAGAGAGCAGTTTGTCTCTCGGGACGTCCAGCCAGAGGCGATCCCATTCGGCAGTAGGAAAGGAAGTTCCTTAGCCTGACCATTTGTTGGCAAATCCATTTCCCAATACGAACCCTGTACCGTTTTAGTTATAGAACCTGCCATTTACTTATGGTGGTCACCACTGTTTAGATGGTAGCTATAGTAGGCATAGTTCGGAATGTCTATGTTGGCTAAGATTAATATTATACTTTCGAAATGTTTTCTACACTATGCACTAATAATAATAATCCAATGATTTGCGTAGTAAGCAACTTTGACTATCATAAAAAGAAATCTCCTCCAATTCTGCATTTGCATTGTGTGTGTGGCGGGAGGTCTTATGGTAGTTTCATCTTCCAAAAGCATTGCGAAATTTTTTTATTTCTTTTGTTGTGTGTTTTAAAGATAAACTGTTTTAGTTCTCACACCAGTCACCATGACTGACCTGGAGTTTATTGTTTCTTTCCTAAACTCTGGGTGCCCATAAATTTCCACACGGGCAGTCTAGAGTTAGGTTATCAGGTCATTCTGGATTTAGGAGATGCTGTGGAGCTCATTGGCGAGCTGGATGACGAGACGTACCACTTGTATATGATATTATTTATTCCGATGTATATTCTGTATGAGGACAAGTTTATATAACTGTCCAGTATTGTATTGTTGTTGTATTCTCTGATGATGATGTAATGTATAAAATGATATAGTTCTTTGACTTAAAGATTATTCATTTATCTATTATATGTTGTCCCGCCGCGAATGTTAGATTCTGATATTGTTTCCTGTTTCTGTGTTTTTCTGTTGTTTCTTCTTTCTTTTTCTTCTATTTTCTTATACCTCTTCTTTTTCTCCATAACAATTCGATTTTCCGGCATTCGATTGCTCGGCAGTTGATACAGTGAAATGTATTAATGTCTAATTTCGAGCGACGAAAAGTCGAGTCGTTACAAATACTTACTCATCATCCCCATCACCACCTTCCGACCCAGGAAAACTCTCATGCTCACACAAAAATGCTGCGATCCACCAATCTAGCAAAGCTTTCAGTCCATTTTCCAGCCAATCCTACAACTCCGCTAGTTGAGCTCTCAGTTGTGCAATTTCCTCCTGCTCCTATGATTTCCTGTACCTAGCTTAGGAACTCCTCGCACGTACATCGGTTAATAGCTAATTATAAACAATTTATCTGTATAATTTTTTTTATAAATTAATTAATGAAGTAGTTAAACTTAGTAAACAATATTACCTCCTTATTGTCGTAACCGTAGCGTCTGTTTCAGTAGGCTTGTTGTTCACCGCATCAAAAATCCTATCCTCCTCCTTAGGGGTTAACTCCTACCGACCATTCTACACAACCACGCGAGCTCGTTTCATGTAAAACTTCTCCGGCGATTAGAAATTGAATTTTGTAATAAATATTTAGTTTATAATTTGTGTAATATCAAATAAAAGAAAAAAAATTAAATTTTATTTACCATGATAGCTTTGGATTTGGGGTCCTTCCAGGTAAATGACACCGAGCCATCATCATTCGTGTGCTCGATGACGTGAGTGCAAGTAAAGACCTCTAAATATGTGGCTCGTGGTGCTTCTCCTTCGCCTGAAATTGTATATGATTAAACAATGTTATAAGTATTTTATAATCGTAATTTATAAACTTACTAATTCCTCTTAATATTGTTGGAAGGATTTTGATCCGCCGCGGTGTGTGACAGGATTTCTATTCTTGTTTGCCAAGTTTCGAGCGGAAATTGCCTGCAAATTTAAATAAATGATCAACTTAATTAATGCAAACATTATACAAAATTTTAAAAAAATTATAATAACAATATAAATTTAGAAAACCTACTTTCATGGTGTACGCCTCCCAAAAAGCCTGAAAATCCGCCCAAACGCTATCACTCATCCAATTAGATTTTTTATTTTTTTGTTTTGCTCCTGTTGGATATGTTTCTACCATCATCGAGCCAAAACGAGGAAGCAAGGGACGAGCCACCAGAATAACCGAGCCAGCTATGCAGCATCCCCTAACCAAACTCACCCACCGGTCCACTGTGTCCTTCCACCGAACCAAGCACACCGGTCCACTGTGTCCTTCCACCACCGAACCAAGCACACCGGTCCACTGTGTCCTTCCACCGAACCAAGCACACCGGTCCACTGTGTCCTTCCACCGAACCAAGCACACCGGTCCACTGTGTCCTTCCACCGAACCAAGTACACCGGTCCACTGTACTCCCACCACCGAACCAAAGAAAACCGGACCAGCTCCACCAGGCCAGATTACGTCAGCCCAGGCCCGCCAGCTGCTATCTACCTCCAAGACCCTTACCCCCAGTCTCACTCTATAAATAGAGGGGCAGGGGTACAGCAATTGGGGATAAGTTTGAGAGCTCAGGCACGGAGAGAACTTTCAAACAACTTTCTTTTACTTGTATCAAAGCTTTGTACTTGTAATCAAAACAAGAGAAGAGAAATAACATATAAAGTGGACGTAGGCACATTCTGGCTGAACCACTATAAATCTGCGTGTCTTTTTACAATTTAGCCCCTGCTTTTCATATATTTGCATAATTCACCCAAATCACTAAGAACAACATAAGATCTACTAAATCATACAACTTTGAGGTGTTTGTCCATTTTTTGTGCAAACATTTTTGGTGCTTTCACTGAGAACTTGAAGACTCGAAGCTTCAGCTTCATCCACTTAACATTTTTCCAAACAGCATCATCCACCGTTCGGAAAACATGCCTCCCAAGCAGAAAAAAGATGTTAACAAAGGAAAAAACATCGCATCCAGCAGTCTACCAGATCCAGCTGTCACGAATCAAGTAAATCGTCCTCCTCCAGCAGCAGTAACAAATGAAGGACAGGCTAATCCGACCCCTCCTGCCATAGAACAGCCCGCAGCAATTACTAGGGCAGATTTAGACAGGGTTGTGGTCGAAGTAACTAACCGTTTCACGTCCCAGCAGGAAGCCTTGGTGGACCATCTCATGTCACGCTTAAGGGATGCTGAAGAGTCCAATCGCAACACTGAATCATGGGGCGAGTCCTAGTCTGGAGGATCTCAGAGACAACAAAGATCTTCCTTCTTCGAAGGAGCTGACGGCAGAAGTAGCCATGGTAGGAGCCGAGATCGAGCACAGCCCGAAGTTAGGCCAGAGGAAACATTAGGTACCGAACCCAACGGGGGAGGTACCGGGCGAAGGTCAACTGTAGCTGAGCCCGTCATATTGCCTAACCACGGAAACGCCAGTGAACGGGGCCGAGCTAGAGTCCAGCTCGAAGTTGGACCCGAGGAAGTGCTTAGATCAGAACCCAGCAGGGGAAGATCAAGGCAAGGGCCAACTGTAGGTGACCCTAGCATGCTCCCAGAAGATCAAAGGCAGCCATTACAAAATATGAGGAATGATAGACGATACCATCCCTACAAGTCATCTGGACGGAATCAATCCCACAGAACAGAACCAAACTCATTTCTATCTGCTCCAAGTTCTGATGAAAGGATGGCACGCTTATTCAGAGAGTGCGTCCAACGGGAGCAAAGGGATCGAGGGATAGGCGCTAGGGTAACCAGCCCTTTCGCTCGCAATATCGAAATTGCTATCACTCCCCGAGAATGGAAGATGCCAACAATGGAACCTTACAAAGGAACCTCCGACCCCGTTGTACACTTACAGAGGTACACACAACATATGCTCATGAGTGGAGCGACAGAGGGAGTACTGTGCAAATGCTTTCCGCTCTTCTTAGCAGATCTCGCTACCTCCTGGTTCTGTCATCTACCCCAAGGATCCATCAGCTCATGGGAAATGTTGAAAGAAAAGTTCATCAGTCAGTTTCACATCCATGTGGAACAACCTAAGGACGCTTATTCCTTATCCAGCGTCAAACAGAAACCTGGAGGGAAGCTACAACAATACCTAACCCGATTCAATGCCGCAGCAGCCGCGGTCCAAGATGCCGATGAGAAGCTCATCCTAATGGCCCTCTGTAGTGGTGTGCATCCGGACACTAAATTTGCTAGAAGGTTGACGAAAGAAAAACCAGCTACTTTACCCGATTTCTTCCATGAAGCCGGGAAATATATGAGGCTTGAGGAGGCCGCCGTTGAGGGGCAGTCATGACAGCAAAATAAGGCAACTCACAGCAACACCCCTGCTGTAGCAAGGGACGTTCGAAGAAATGATTCCAGAGACAATGCTGGGGCAAGAAGGGAGAAAAGCGCCTATATCGGCCTGGACTGAGATTCGACACTTACACTCCTTTGAACGAGACCGTCGAAAATATCTTCCTTGCCACCCAAGGCGAAGTTAGATACAAACGCCCACCATACAAGAAGGAATCAGATAACGTGCAGAAGTCTGGAAAGTTCTGTCGTTTCCACGAATCTCATGGGCATGATACCAATGAATGCCATCATCTTCGGGACTTGATTGAGGAACACATCAGAAGGAAGAAACTGGAACGTTATGTAAAAGGTCAGGACAGGACTCCAGCTCCAGCCAATGAGAACCCAGGGCCATCCTCACCAGAGATCGGCAGAGGAAACCGCAGCACTAGCAGCTCTAGTCAAGAAAAGATAGTGGTTCATACCATCTCGGGAGGACCGCACATCGCATACAGAAACTGGAAAGAGATGGAAAGATATGGAAAGTCGCTTAGAGACAATAAAGACTGTGTCAATTCGGTCATAGAAGAGCGCCACCCAAAGCGGAAAGACAGTGATGACATCACATTCGGTAAGCATGACCTAGAAGGAAGGCAATACCCTCACATGGACCCCATGTTATCTCTGCCCGACACGGTCCCGCCGAAGTTTACCGAATCCTAGTAGACACTGGAAGCTCAGTAAACATCCTGTTCAAACATGCATTCGACAAAATGAAATTATCAATGAAGGATGTGTCTCCCTGCGATAAGCCACTACACGGTTTCACTAGAGATGCGAAGATGCCCCTCGGGCAACTGGACCTCTTTGTTGAGATTGGAAGCCATCCCCGCTCCGCTGTACAGAAACAAACGTTTGTGCTGATAGAGAACCATTCAGCCTACAACGCCTTCTTAGGAAGGCCATCCCTGTCTGACTTCCAAATTGTCCTAGCCCCATGGTGCCTAAAGATGAAATTTCCAACGGACAATGGAGTAGGGGAAGTAGAAGGAGACCAAGATGTTGCTCGAGACTGCTATGTGACTGAACTTCGCAACAACCACAGGAAGGATAAAGGGAAGGGTGTAGAGGTTGCCCTCTGCACGAAAAGTCTAGAAGCATAGCAACTAAAGAAAGCCCCTCCTCTTTGATATACCAGCGACCCTTTCAATGAATTAGACCCCAGGGACAGAGAGGAGGAGGCCACCGCCGAGCCAGCAGAGGCTATGGAATTTATATCTGTAGACAAGCACGACTCAAGTAGACTATTGAAAATTGGGTCCCAACTAAAAGCAGAATTGAAGGAACAACTCATCGGTTTTCTCCGCCACAACTTGGATGTATTCGCATGGTCACACGCTGACATGACCAGAATCTCCCCCGACGTAGCATGTCACGTACTAAACATTGATCCTACCAAGGCACCCGTAAAACAAAGAAAGAGAAGTATGGTGGCAGAGCGATCGGCAGCCCTCGATGAAGAAGTAAAGAATCTACTCGCCAATGACTTCATACGAGAAGCCATCTACCCGGAATGGATCGCTAACCCGGTACTGGTAAAGAAGGCTAATGGAAAATGGCGAACGTGCATTGACTTTTCCAACCTAAACGACGCCTGCCCAAAGGATTGCTTCCCACTTCCCCGAATCGACCAACTTGTAGACAGCACAGCCGGGCACGAGCTATTATCTTTTATGGACGCATACTCAGGATATAACCAAATTCCTATGCATGCCCCCGACCAAGACCATACTAGTTTCATCACCGACCGAGGTTTATACTGCTATAAGGTAATGCCTTTCGGACTTAAAAATGCAGGAGCCACCTACCAGCGCCTCGTCAACAAAATGTTTGCAGGGCTAATAGGGCAAACTATGGAAGTATACGTGGATGACATGCTGGTAAAGTCAAGAAAAGCCGACGATCACGTAAGCCACCTAGGTGAGATGTTTCAAGCACTTCACCAGTATGGAATGAAGTTGAATCCTCTAAAATGCTCCTTCGGAGTATCATCAGGAAAGTTCTTAGGATTCATCGTCCATGCCAGGGGAATTGAAGTAAACCCTGAACAGGTCCGAGCGCTAAGGGATATCAAGATACCTTCCACTCGAAAGGAAATGCAAAGCCTGAATGGAAAAGTGGCTGCCCTAAGCCGATTCATCTCCAGGGCAACGGACAAGTGCGTCCCCTTTTTCGAAGCTCTAAAGAAAGACAAAGGAAAGTTCGAATGGACTGACGAATGCTTAACCTCTTTCCTTAACTTAATCGAACACCTCCAGAAACCACCGGCACTCTCGACTCCAAGCGAAGGCGAAGAATTATACCTATACCTTGCTGTGTCATCTCATGCCCTAAGCGCTGCCTTGGTACGGGAGGACAACCGCACGCAGCGGCCAGTTTACTTCGTCAGCAAGAGGTTTACGGGGGCAGAAGTCAGATATCCTAAACTTGAGAAGCTAGTGTACTGTTTACTAATCACATCACGGAAACTGCATCACTACTTCTAGTCCCATTCCATCAAAGTTCTGACCGATCAACCACTGAGGCAGGTACTCCATCGTCCTGACACTTTTGGGCGACTACTTAAATGTTGCATTGAACTAAGTCAGTATGATATCACCTATCACCCTCGCACCGCCATCAAGGGACAAGCTATGGCTGATTTCATTGTAGAATTCACTACCAACGAAGATAAGGAGCAATTGGAAATAGCAGAAGATATCAAGAGGAATCTCTTTGTTGATGATGCATCGAACGAACAAGGCTCGGGGGTAGGTGTGGTAATAATCACTCCCAGGGGAAAAAAACTGCACTATGCTATAAGGTTGGAGTTCGCTGCCACCAACAACGATGCAGAATATGAAGCAGTAATAGCTGGACTAGAACTTGCCATAGAAATCGAAGCCAATTCTTTATGTCTTCACAGCGATTCTCAACTTATTGTTAATCAAATACTAGGAGAATTCCAAGCTCGAGAAGAACGACTCATAGCATATTTAAAGAAGGCCAAGTTACTTCTCAGCCGATTGGACCACTACTTAGTCAAACACAACCCTCGGGAAGAGAACCAAGAGGCCGACGAATTGGCGAAGTAAGCAAGTGTAAGAGACATCGCCATCTTCGGGGCAGTAACCATCTCAAAGCAACTGGCCCCAAGTTTTGAGCAAGTGAATCTGATAGCTGCAACCGAGGAAGCAACTTGGATGACTCCCATCCGAGACTACCTGCAAAACGGCACGCTACCCAATGGGCGTAACGAAGTCAAGAAAATCTTGAGGAAAGCATCCCGCTACACAATACAAGAAGACATCCTCTATCGACGCGGATTCTCTAACCCGTTATTAAGGTGTGTCGCTGGAAGGGAACCAAGGAAATCTTTTTCAACATCCATCACGGAAGCTGCGGAGATCACACCGGAGGGCAAACATTAGCAAAAAAAATACTCCGATATGGATATTTCTGGCCCACCTTAAGCAAGGACGCCTTGGATTTCGTCAAAAAGTGTGACAGATGTCAGAAGTTCGCTAAGATTCCGCGACTACCAACGACTGAGATTACTCAAATGACCAGCCCTTGGCCCTTCGCAATATGGGGAATTGACTTAATCGGCGAGCTACCAATGGGCCGAGGCAGGGCCAAATATGCTATAGTGGCAGTCGACTATTTCACCAAATGGGTGGAAGCGGAACCTCTGAATAAAGTATCTTCAGCAAAAGTTATTAACTTCTTGATCAAAAATGTTCTGTGCAGGTACGGAGTCCCACTCAAAATCATATCAGACAATGGACTTCAGTTTGACAGCGAGGAATTCGCCAACTGGTGCCAAGAGCACGGAATTCACAAAAGCTTCTCATCCATAGCGTATCCCCAGGCAAACGGACAAGTCGAAGCCGTCAACAAAATTATGAAAACTCTAATCAAAAAGAAGCTCGAAAAGTCAAAGGGCGCTTGGGTGGATGAACTTCCTATGGCACTATGGGCTTATCGCACATCTTTCAGAACATCAACGGGGCACACTCCTTTCTCTTTGGCATACGGATCGGAGGCTATGCTCCCAGTTGAAACCATTATGCCTTCCCACCGTAGGATCCACTATAACCCAGAAGAGAACAAATAACTCCTTCACATGTCTTTGGATCTAGTTGAGGAGAGAAGAAATGATGCAGTCCTTAAAGCAGCAGCCCACAAACAAAAAGTGGCAGCACAATACAACTCCAAAGTCAAGCATCGTACCTTACAAGAAAGAGATCTTGTCCTCAAGCGAATCTTCCCTCGTCCCGGAGCACTAGATCCAATCTGGGATGGACCATATATAATTCATAAAGATCTCCGCAATGGAGCTTATATTTTGTCAACAGTGGACGGAGAGGTGTTCCAGAGGGCATGGAACATCCAACACCTCCGTCGATACTTTTCTTAACTTGTACTGCCCATATGAAGTGAATTAACAAAGAGAATCAGTGGACGTAGGCCTTTTCGTGCCGAACCGCTTTAAAAAACATTGTCTCTTTTTTAACTTGTTCCTTTATATCTTGGCTGCTTGTTAACTTTATCCTTTTCTGTTGAACAAAATCCTATGCGTATAGCATTTCCACCCGAAGCAATCCACAGTGCAATTTCATCTGGATAAGACCTAACAGGTACTATGCGAATCTATGCCCTCGCCAATGAGACACTTTTGCCCTGGCATTCCTCTGCTGCGGGTTAACTCATTGCTCGCGACGGCCCTTAAAGCCAACTGTAATGAGCCGATTATAAGCCATCGAGAAGGCCGACTATAGCCGAGGCAGCTCATTACGGCGTTCAGCTCGCCGGCAACTGTGAACCGATTATAAGCCCCAACATAAGGTGTGGCCAACCAGGTGCAGTTCACGGTTGACGATCGGCACCCACGCTAGCCGGCCATAGTAAATCGAATAATACCCACGATTACGGGCCATAATCGCCCGGGTATTTACTGTGCGCGATCTCGGCTCCGATGTGTCTTAAGTGCGGCTGTGGTAAAAAAGAATTAACTCCCCGCGGAGGTGTAAGATGGGTGACAAATGTCTCCAAGACCCACAGCTAGGGAAAGTGACTACAAAGCCCGTTTGCCACGAACTTAAGCACATCGAAGGCCTTCCGTGATTGGAAGTTTTACTATTTCACATATTTCAATTTTACTTAAGAAACTTTTCTCCTATCCTCTGTAACAATCCCTGAAGTGCAGGACACAAAACAGGAGACACTCACTAATAGAAGCGGATACTCACAGCAGGACACTGGACCGCATCCCTTACTCGGTCACACAGGATATTCAAAGCTGCCATCTACAAGCAAAATATAAAGGGCGGTATTTCCTTCTTTCATATATGCCTATAATTTGTTCACACCTCACGGTAACACTACAAGTCATGAAATTATGTTTTAAACAAGAACCTGACATCAAACACAATTTAAGAATATGCATAGCTATATTTCTTATGCAACATGTCAAAATAGCGAAAACATTCAAAAGACGACAAAATCAACTTAAGTTAAAGAATTACACATCAAGAATAGAGCTATTTATTACAAGTAGCAAGAATTACAACCTAAAAGTTACTCTACTGTTTTAAGACTAACATATACAGCCATGTCAAGTCCACAAAAAGAATTTTCCATGTCTAATCAGGGAGCCGGCTGCATTGGAGTCTTGTCCATGTCCTGTTGCCCACCTGTCCGGTCAGAAAAGGAAATCATTAGTGATAAGCAACAGAGTTAACAAAAGAAGAAACTAATGAAGAAGAGGTTACCAGCAACTTCCCCTTGATCGTCTTGGTCGTCATCCCCTACTTCCACACCTGCCTCCTCAACCACGAACAACCGCATCCCCTCTTTCACCGCTGTCTTCTCCTCCTTGGTAAACTGAGCGGTGACCACATCCATCCTAAAGGCCGCTCCACCCTCCTTATCCGCCTCAGCCTTAGCCTCCTCTAGAGCCCTGAGGTAAATCCTAGCCATAACCCGGAGGTAGTCGTCCATCCAAGATAAGCTGCCCTGCTTCCAAATGCGAAAGTACATATCATGCAGCATATCATCCATCATCCCCTCATTCTCCTCAAACTCCCTCATACGAGCCTCAGAAACCGATAGCCTTGCAATGGCAGCATCCCTCTCCAGTCGGTATCGCGAGCAGTCAGCCTGAAGGGACCTCCTCATCGCCTCCATCTCCTCCTTTAGCCTGACCTGAGCAAGCTCTACGGCTTCAAGCCTCCCCGACAGCTCCTCTACCTGCTCAAGATCCGCCCTCCAAACCTCGTCCACTGTCGAGATGGCCATATTTATCTGCTTCTTGCAGGCAGCCTCCATCTTCCGCAATTCCGCCTTACTAGCCTCCTCCATAGTCTTCCTCAACCGCCCGGAGGCAGCCTCATACTGAGAAATCTGAATGGCCTGATCAGCCAGCTGTTTGGCCTGATCCGAAACCATCAATCGTAGTTGGATGTTGGCACTCCCAATCTCCTCTCCAGCCTTAACCAGCCGGGCATGATGCCCCATCAGCTTCCTAGTCTCCTCCGCCACCCGATCAATATTAGCCTTGGCCACGTCTCCCATGGTAACTATCCGAGTAGTAAGTAAATCGAGGTCTAAGGACTTAGCCTCATCAAGCACCCGTACCATGGGAATGCGGGGAAGAAGGTGCTCACCGGTAACGTCGTCAAAGGTAATATCATGGGAACTTGGATCCAGATCAGGATGACCCACAAATGGATTACGAGCCAAGCCAGGACGATCAATCTGAGTAACGGTAGGATTTTCAGACGGGTGCGGAGAGAGTGCGAACTCAGTATCCTCCTCCGTAATATCATGAAGAGGCTGAACTGGGGGCTGAGGACCAAGTGAAGGTTCGGATAAAGGATGACTCCTCTTTCCTTTTTTAATACCCTCTTCAATAACCCCGAGAAGAGAACGGTAGCCGACTACATCCCCGGAACGGTGGGTCGAAGGCTTCGGCTTGGCGGAAGTTTTGGAGAGCTTGTATTGTTCAAGCCTGTGCCGAAGATCTGAGGCCTTGGCCGTTTTACCTGCTCCTGATATGAAGAACAAGTGTCACAAGCTTACATTGATCCATAATTCGAGAAACGCGGTAAATTAAAAGTTAAAAGAAGAAAGGAAACACATTTGTTATACAAACCATGGGGAGGAGTAGGATACTGCAATAAGTCCTGGATTTCATTCCAGGACGGGAGCGGATCATAAAATATTCCTAAGTCCCTATCATAAATGGAGCCTGCAGGAGTCAAAAGTTCACCTTGAGTCGTCGGAGCCACCTTGGCTGGAATAGTCTGAGAAGTCTCGCTTGCACCGGTCCTGGCCTTGTCAGCTTTCCCGGATTTCTCTACCAAAGCCGGTTCTCCGTCCAGCCCCTCGAAAGCTTGGAGGAATGCATCATCCGTCCACTCCTGAATCTCGCCTGCTTGCCCAGGAAGCAAGGCCCCGATGCCATCGCCACCGTCACCACCTTCCCGGTCATCTCCACCCTCACCTCTCTCCTCCTCCACATCTTCCTTCCCCGGAGTAAGTGGACAAGTGCTGGGGGAAGGGCCATCCGACTTCTTAAGCTTCTTATCTCCGACCACTGGAGATTTTGAGAAAGGTTTCCTCTTGCCACTCTCTACTGTGACACCTCCCTTAGCTTGAGCAGCCGCCCTCTCCTCCACCGTTTCCCTCTGCTTGACTACTGACTGCTATGGAAGGATCAAATCATACTCCAGAAGGGTCGCAATTCTGATCAGGTAAGCAGCCGATCTATCTCTCCCAGGGATAGCTTCTATCTCAGCCGCCATCTGAACTAGGCGATCAGTCTCCACAACCGCAAAGCCACCTGTCGCTAGCAAAAATTGAAAACGTATGAGAAGAAGCATCGCAACCAGAATGGAAATTATAAATAAAGCATCTACTTACATCCAGAGGTGAAACGCCGAATAGAAACAGAGTCGTCCCTGACGAAGAACCACTCCTTCTTGAACATGCTGTACTTAGAATACAGGTCCAAGACCGGCTTGAAGGTTACAGCTGACTCCAAGCTGTTGTATGGGGACCCCTTCTTATAGCCCCTCAGATTATATAAATACCGGATCTCCCGGTTGGAAGGAGCACGCCCATGCTTCCACTGAAAGATGACGAAGAGGCTCACCAGTATAGTATAAGAGTTGGGTTGAAGCTGGGATGGGGCCACCTTTAGATATGTAAGAAAGCTGAGTACCCAAGCATTAAGAGGCGGGATGGCACCACACATACAGTGGTATCTGCTGTAGGCAAAGTACCCTTCGAGAGGGTCATATGGCATAACTTCTCTCCCTGGCAACAACATGCGCGCCCTATCAATTCCGAAGGAACGGGAGATGACATCAAGCTGCTCTTCCTTAAGGGAGCTGGGAAAGCAATCGGGCGGGGAGTTCAGAAGCTCCTGAGGGCCGTACCCATCCACCAGTGATCTCGGGGCAGATCCGTGACGTTCCCATCCTGGCTGAGCAGGGGGCACTGCGGAAGATTCTCCTTCGCCCTGGGACTTCTTTTTATCTGATCGAGTTTCTACTTTTCGAGACATTTATCTGCAACACAAAAGCACGTTGTTAAAACAAAGGATGTAGAGACGTAAACAAGCAAGAGCGTACGGTCCAGAATTTCATTTGTAATTCGAAACATAAAAGGTTCAAAGCCCATTCGGCATTCTCGTTCTCAAGAAGCCTATTCGGCATTCTCATTTTAAAAAAAGCCCATTCGGCATTCTCATTTTCAGAAAGCCCATTCGGCATTCTCGTTCTCAAGAAGCCTATCCGGCATTCTCATTTTCAGAAAGCCCATTCGGCATTCTCGTTCTCGAAAACCACATTCGGCATTCTCATCACGAAAAGCTCATTCGGCAGAAATAAACTAACCTGGTCCGGTAGCTGAGTGTGGCTCGGCACGTATTGATCCGGCGGTTCAAAAGTTGGTTCGGCTATCTCGTTCAGTAAGGAAGAACAAGGGCCTGCGTCTCCTACTTATAGGGGAAGGCCGGATAACCAGACCAGCCGGTTGGGTTCTCAAACCGGATATGGCTGTCAAGACCAAAACAAAGCACGACATATGTTGGACATATGCCCTACTTTGAGGGGCAAATGTTGGATATGTTTCTACCATCATCGAGCCAACACGAGGAAGCAAGGGACGAGCCACCAGAATAACCGAGCCAGCTATGTAGCATCCCCTAACCAAACTCACCCACCAGTCCACTGTGTCCTTCCACCGAACCAAGCACACCGGTCCACTGTGTCCTTCCACCGAACCAAGCACACCGGTCCACTGTGTCCTTCCACCACCGAACCAAGCACACCGGTCCACTGTGTCCTTCCACCGAACCAAGCACACCGGTCCACTGTGTCCTTCCACCGAACCAAGCACACCGGTCCACTATGTCCTTCCACCGAACCAAGTACCCGGTCCACTGTACTCCCACCACCGAACCAAAGGAAACCGGACCAGCTCCACCAGGCCAGATTACGTCATCCCAGGCCCGCCAGCTGCTATCTACCTCCAAGACCCCTACCCCCAGTCTCACTCTATAAATAGAGGGGCAGGGGTACAACAATGGGGGATAAGTTTGAGAGCTTAGGCACGGAGAGAACTTTCAAACAACTTTCTTTTACTTGTATCAAAGCTTTGTACTTGTAATCAAAACAAGAGAAGAGAAATAACATATAAAGTGGACGTAGGCACATTCTGGCTGAACCACTATAATTCTGCGTGTCTTTTTATAGTTTAGCCCCTGCTTTTCATATATTTGCATAAATCACCCAAATCACTAAGAACAACATAAGATCTACTAAATCATACAACTTTGAGGTGTTTGTCCATTTTTTGTGCAAACAGCTCCTAAAAGGGTGTCCATGTAATTCTTCCTCGGCTTCCTGTTCCAATGAATCATGAACAAATTCCGATCTTGTTCCTCCACAATCACTACAGCCTACACATTGAAACTAAAATAAATTATATATAGTACAAAGATCAAATATGTTATTTTTAAATGAATTATAAATTTATACTTACCAACAATTTAGCCCATATCGCATCCTTAATATGTGATGGGATATCATCCCATACCGGCCAACAAGCAGACATCTAGCCTATATTTGCCTTCCTTGAAATGACCAAGATGCAATCGAAAGGTTGGAGCTCAAATCCTCTGTATGAGTTTTGATATAGACATTTAATAAATTTCAAATAACATATATGCAATAAATATCAATGACGTTGCAATAAATTTGATACTTACCGTCATTTCTTAGGGATCATAGTCACCCTTAGACATAAATCAACCATGTTGCCGGTACCGTCGCCAGTAGCAGAAGAACTAGAATGTTGAGATCTCCTATGAGACATAATATCTGCCACAAACATATCATTTCATATAATGAAAAAACATATCATTTTATTATTAGAAATCATGTCTAATTTATAATCACATAGAACTTCCAAGAAAACTACAAAAATAGAACAAGATCTCCTAAATACATATAATTTATAAAACAGAATAATACATAGCTCACAACACAGTCATCATCATTAATGACAACGGAAACTCAAAATATAAATTATACAACATGCCATACAAATATCCATCATATATACATTACACCATCAGTAATTAACAATCAGTCTTCATCGTTTCTGATTCAGACTCGGTCTCGTACTCTATATCGTTTCCCTCTGTACTTTCAAATGCTTCTATTAGTACATTTGATTCATCGTTCAAAGGCCCTAAATTAGTATGGTCATCGGTAATTATTATTTCATTATTTGGATCAAAATCTGCTTGATAAGATGCTTCGTTCGGAATATTATTTCCATCAAACATAAATATTGCCATTGTTTAAAAACAGCCGACCAATCCACTTTATCTTTTTTTAGGAATGGATACGGAGCATAATAAACTTGTAATGCTTGTTTGGTTAATACGAAAGGATCATACTAATAGTAGTGCGAGTTATGCTTTATTTCAATAAGCTTATAATCTTTATGCACGTTGATTCGGAAATCAGGAACATTGCTGAACCAATTGTATTTAAATAAAAATTCTTTTTTCTGCAGATCATATAAAATATGTCAACTCTATAACCTGTGTTAAGACACCATAAAAACCTTTTACATGCTCATCTAGATCATCCCTACCTTTGAAAAATACACCACTTTTATAGGTTAATTTTTCAGCTCCATATTCCTTGGTGTTGAATTTAAATCCATTGATGAAGAATATTGGATAAATCTTGACATTTCTTTTTAGTCGTAGCGCAAGATGTTTCAATCCTTCATCACTGACATAATTTCTTGGATCATAAACGTAGTTTGAAAACCATTTAGCAAAATCTTTACTGAGATCGCCATGTTGATGTTGTGATTCGTAAATACTGCAAATTCATATGTCGAGAATTTTGAATATGTAAGTATAATTGAAATAAGTATGAATTCGGAAATACATATATCGAGAATTATTATTTAATACTACCTGAAAAATGGTGCAACTTTGGTGCAATTAAGAAGAGCACATGTGTATGGTACATTATAATCTCTATCATCTAACTATAATTCCACACATTTTCCAGCAAATCGACCATGTTGCCAAAAAGTAGATAACATTTTTTAAGAAGATTCTTGTTCAACGAGCTCATCGTTATGAGGAAAACTTACAAATGATAAGTTCACATAGTCACTAGAATAATGAGAAAAAAAAATGAAGCTTCTTCTTTAAGATATGATTTGCAAATCAAACCTTCAACTCGTACTTTTTGCCTTACTTTTTTCTTTAGATGATTCAAGTACATATTACAAAATTAAATTGAATTTAAATTTGAATTTTAAATCAAAATTAATATTGCGGATATTCAACACTACCTCTCAAATAGATTTATCCATCTATATTGCACAGGACCTCGAAGAAGTGCTTCGGATGGAAGATGAATAGGTAAATGCTTCATTACATTAAAGAATCCTAAAGGAAATATTTTCTCAAGTTTGCAAAGCAGTATAGGGATATCTTCTTCAAGTTTACGTATACGCTCGAATTTTAACATAGTCAAACAAAGCTCTTTATAAAAACACTTAATTCTATCATAACACTCCATACCTTTATAGGCTACAGTTCTTTAAAAACCACATAAATTTTCCATCATGATATGGCAATCTTGACTTTTTATCCTACTCAGTTTATTGTTTTTAAATTCAATACATATACAGGTTAGAAAATATCCCATCAGGATATCTTAGTCCTTCCACCCGCTTTAGCATGAGTTTTACTTGCTTGCTATCTAGCTCATAGAATACTTTGGGTTTTTTTTACTGTCATTGGGCTTCATATGAAGTTCGGGACGTTTACAGAAATGTTTTATATCACGTCTAGAATTCAGACCGTCCTTAGTTTTCCCCTTAACATTCAAAATTGTATTAAGCATGTTATCAAATACATTTTTTCGTTGTGCATCACATTAATATCATGTCGAAGTAAGAGATCTTTCCAATAAGGTAGCTCCTAAAATATACTTTGTTTGCACCAATTATGAATTATCGATTTACCTGGAATTTCAGTCTGTACTCCAGTTTCATGTATCTTTGGATAATCATTTACAATTTCATATATTTCTTTGCTTGACCAAATCGTTGGTGGTCGCATAGTCTCTGCTCTGTTTGCTGTAAAGTTTTTTTTTCACTTCTAAAAGGATGATTAATATGGAGAAAACACCGATAATAACCAAACGATGAAATTTTCTTCTCATGCGGTAAAGAAAATACTCGCGTTTCTTCCATGCAATAAGGACAAGATAGACGACCAGCCGTACTCCTGCCCGAAAGCATTGTATAAGCCAAAAAATCATGAATAGTCCATAACAAAGATGAAAACATATTAAAATTCTTTTTTTTAAAACGACGTATGTATCAACCGCCCTTCACACCACAAAGTTTTCAACTCTTCAACCAATGGCTAAGAATATACATCAATTCCTTGTGTCGGATCATGAGGACCATGAACAACAATAGTAAGAAACATATATGGAGTTTTCATACACATCCATGGAGAAAAATTATAAGGTGTAACGATAATAGGCTAGGATGAATATTTACTACCAAATTTAGAAAATGGTGAAAATCCATCCGTACATAAACCAAGTCTGACATTACGACTCTCTATAGCAAACGCGGGATAAGTCTTATCGAGATGTTTCCATGCTTCTCCATTGGATGGATGTGTCAAAGTTCCTTCTTCCTATGTTCTCATACTCTGTCATTGCATATGACATGCCATAACAGAAGATGCATATAACCTTTGAAGTCTAGGAGCAATGGGTAAATAATGCATTCTCTTGTATGGAACTTCATTTTCCTTTTGTTTTCTTGGTTTGTACCTTTCCTCATTACATATTCTGCATTTCCTAAGGTTAATGTCATCTTTCCAGTACAACATGCAACCTTATATATATATATATATATCCATCTTTTGGTACGACAGACCGAAAGCGGACATAAGTTTTTTCACGTTATAATGACTATCGCACATCAGATTATTGGGTGGCATATGTCGTTTTGCAACTTGTACTACTGTTGTAAATTCAGCTTCTATAAAGTTGGATTTTGATTTTATTGTAATGTATCGACAGTTACTGATAATTCGGTTCCGCTTTTACAACATACCCCACAATGGCCTCTTAGTAGCATCCAATAAATCATAGATTCTTTTAGCTCCCACATTCGGTTCTACTTTGACATTTACGTCTTCATCGTCAGCTTGAATGGTAGGGAACATTGATCGTGCTACTTCTTCGACCAATTCTTCTATTAGATTTGTCATATTCAGCTTGTCCTTTAACACTATGAGAATATGTGCAATAAGTTCTCCATGATGATCCCAAAAGTAATAATTTGGCACGAAACCAACTTGAATCAAATGTACTATAACTATATCTGGCTTCCAATGCTTCAAATGTTTGCACTTATTACAAAGGCAACGAATATCTATGTTATTTCCATTATTAGGTTTAGCGAATCAAATAAATTCATGTACAACATTGCAGAAATGTTCCTTCATCGAACCTTTCATACCAGTTCGGTCTTCATACATCCAATTATGATCGAGAAAATAATTAAGCATTTTTCCTAATTTAAAAATAAATGTTAGAAATTTTGACAGCACTTCACTTCTTTTTCTTGTACGCATAACTTTGCATCCAAGGGTCTGTTGTTGTGTTTTCTAAAATAAATTAAAGCCTTTTGCGACTAAATGCCTTAATATGATGTTGTTGTATTTGTTAAAATAATATTTAACCATTATTTTCAAATAAATATTATTTTTTCTTAATTTTTACGAATCGATTTTAGTACACTATTTGTTTCTAAATAAATTTATTATGTAAAACTACTTCCAAAAATACACAAATTACTATTTTAACAACTAAAAATTAGATTTTAAACCGTATTTTATAATTCATTAAACTATTTAAATATTTATTAACTAAATTTTAAATTTTAAAACATACTTTATAATTCATTTAACTACTTAAAATTTTAATTTAACTATTTTGTGAACTAAAATTTGAAGTTTATTTTCTAATTGCCACTAACACTTATTATTAAGACACAGTAATTAATTAACATAAATTAATTATGTTTAACCGTAATATATATATTTAACATATTGATTATTCAACCATACATATTAGCGCTAACATTAAATTAAACTATAATAAACAATCATTTACACCAATCAATATACATATTAGTCAATAATTATAAATTAATTTTTGGATTTTAATTCAAATTAAACAGTAATCAATGCTTTCAAACCCATAACTAAGTAGTACACTATCATCACCAACCAATACACAACAATCGACAATTTCAAACCCATAATCGTATCAATTATCCCTAAATCCAAAATTAGGGTTAGAAAATTACCTAAATTAAGATGGAATCAGGAGCTTGGTGATTCCGATGAGTTGTGGTGGCCTAATGTGATGTTGATGACAAATGACAGCGGTCGAGGGGGAGGGGGGTAGCGAGGGTCGCATAAGGAATTTTTTTTCCGCTTCGAAAAAGCATGGGAAGCCGAGAGAAATGAGGAGTAGGTCGTGCGTATTTCTTTTTGTATACTCGACACACCGTCGGCTAGCGACGACATGTTAATTTTTGTTTTTTTTAAATTTTAACTTATTTATTTACGCTTTTAAAAAATGTTTAAAAATATTAATTTAATTTCTAAAAAATAAACAAGATATTTTAGCACAACTGTTCAACGTAAGGACTATTCTGATAAGTTAAATTAGTATTTTCGATAATCTATTTCTGCATAAATCGAATATTTCACGTTATTGAAAATCTAACTCCCACGATCAATCTATGCGGCTTTTAGTCGGTCCGTTAAGCAATTTTAATAAATTTGATTTTATGTAACATTTTTATGGATTAAAATATTTTTTCTAAACCGTTGAGTAATTATGAATTTTTAACTGTATTTAGCATTAAAAATTATATAAAATAAAATGTTCGTCAGAAAATAAAATTTATTGGATCATACGTTGATCTAAAGTATATTTGACCTATTTCCAAAAAATGATGAAAATATAAACAATTGCAAGGTATCGATCTTAAGTTTTAAATTTATAGTCGTTCGTCGACATTCAGACTAAAAGCCCTTCGTTTAAAGGCCAAATGACTTTGGATCGAGAGCAAATTTGAACCATGTATGATTGTTAATGTGTTTATCCAATCCATATGGTTGGATTATTAAGAAAATTGGCGGAAAAAAGTTAACGTCGAAACAGGTCATTTCGCTAGGATTATACATTCGTTGTTTGGTGACTTACGCATTTATTTGGTCGAGACCATGTATCACATTCTATGAGTTTCGAACTCTAAAAGTAATACAAGACTATGGATATTTGATCCATATACAATCGAATATAAATGTTATATGGTGAACGGTCAAAGTTTGTAATGTATAATACTTCGATGAAATTAGTTCATTCGAAAAACCAAATAAACCTTAGTGCAAGATCGAGTATTCAATTTGATTGATTATAAAAGGATCGTATCGTGTTAAATGTAACACTAGACCAAAACTACAATATAAACTAAGAATTCGATCACTAAAATGTCAGTTTGATCAGTTTATGCAGAGTGCAACATATCTAATGCCCTTAAAAGTTAACGAAAATCGAATACACTTTTGTAAAGAGTTCGTTATGATATTATAGTAAGGATTTTCTTTTGAATGGTTTGACCATTTTGAAAGAATAACGAATGTACAAGAATAGATGTGATTTAAGATACGGTTGGGATGAAGAGAGTGAATAGTCATTTTTGCTTCATAAAGAAACAACGAAAATAAGAATTGTAATAATAGTGATTGATACTTAACATTAGAATGAGTTTTTTTCTATTCCAAAATGTATTTTCATATAGAAAGTTGTTTTCTATGAGATTTATTTCTTTGAGTTCAAGATATTTGATATTAAGTGAATATCTATATTAAGTAAATGATGGATCTTCGAATTAAGTGAATGATGAATGGATCTTCGAATTCAGTATGCTATTATAGTAATGGTAGAAATAGTGGGAGCATACCATATAACATTTATTGAATGCATCAAGTTATAAAAATTGTTGTCGTAAAACATACCAAACATTATTTGTGAAATAATGACTATTTTTGGTGTCGATTGAAAAGATACGCAGTTATATTTCAATGTGAATATTATGAATATTCATTATGAAATAAAACTACGACATGGTATTTATTTTCATGACAAAGTGATGCATTTGCAAAATACTGAAGTGTTTAAATTATTTACAATTATTTTGAAATTATAGACTAAGCCTCAGTTTTGAGAAATAATTTTTATTATATGAATATGAATTATATGATACTAGTTAATTATATATCAAACAATTAGGGGCTATGCACCCATTTGGTGGGAGCGTCATAAGAGTTGATGAACTCGTTGGATCAATACATATTAATGTATGCAATCGCAAGTCTATTAATACCAAAACAGTTCCACATATTCGTTATATTCACCGATGAGTTGTCATCAACATGGACATGTGTATTTGATACACATGTAGTATGTCCATGGTAAACTCATAGAGTATAAAATAAAAGTAAATAACGTAACGTGCAATAGAAATGATTCAATTTGATCGAATGGGTGAGTATATTAGAAAGAGTTCCAAAGGTACCTAAAAATGAATAAAGGTTCAATCTCAAAAGTCACTCCTCCATGTGATACATAACGATGTATCAATAAGGAGTAATCGAACTTGTTGGACCATGTACGATTAATTATGAGTGAAGTTGAGTTATTTTCTTTCCATAAGGCCATGTACATAAGAGAAGTGGACAATGTTAATATTATTTCATCTAAATAACAATTTCCAAAATAAAACAAGATAAGAGTTTATAAGAAACCCCAACATATCTTAGGCAAGGAGTTGGCAGGTTATGCGAGTCGAAAGATTGCACTTAATAATTGTTCGTGCGGGATCTTGTATGAATCTCCCTAAAAGGATTTTGGGAAGGACTGTCATTGGATGACATATTTATGTTTTGAACATAAGTTTTGTAAATTAAAACCAAATCAGTTTTATAAACAAAAAAAATTCATAAAACGTTTATGAATACCTATTTTGTTGCACTAAAAAACAATTGTTATTTCAAGAAGTACCAACTACATTGTGAAAGAATTTCTTTGAGGAATTGTTGGCGGTAAAATTGAATCGAATACGATCTATAGACCGAACTAATTAGATGAGATTAAATGAAATTAACTAACCTAAATGAACACATCGCATTAGAGTGTCTAATAAGTATTCTTGCATACCGAAAAGAAATTATGAGTTTCTTATCAATGTTGAGAATAGATAATCCTCGATTTTCAATTAAGCCATTAAGAGTATTGGCTCTATGATATGGTATGATGTGCAAATCCAAAGGGATTCCAAATACGTTATCAAAATATGATTTTGTTAGGCGTAACCGAAGGGATGTGATCCATCGGCCGCGATTGTGTCTTTATGAGCAAGACTAATGCAGTTGGAATCAAATCAGCAATGTTGATAATAATAAACTCACAACTTTCAATTGTTGAAATCAGTGTAATAGATTCGTTATTCGACATACTCAAGTTAATTCGAATTACCTCAAAAAATTATCGCCTAGTATGACTTTTGGTTTTGGTATATATGTGTTGAAATAGAAAGTTCTAAATATAGATTTAGACTAGACTGTTTGCACATAACAACCAAAGTGTTTCGAAGTGGGAGCGATATTCAGTTTGTGGGATTTTGGATATGATCGAAGGTATGATAGAAAGTATCATTTTATAAGTATCAAAATTGAATAAGTATTTTGATAGAAATATCAAATTGTTTTATTTTCAATCAAAATGCAAAGGAAGCGTGTGTTCATAAGAAAGAATGTAAAAAGGTACATTGATATTTTTAAAAAATAAGTAAAAACACGTTGTTGATTTTTAACAATATCCTTGTGTTAAAAGCAGTTTTAGTTATTTTAATACTCAACGTTGGATTTGTAAATGACATCTTTTATAGAAAGTATAAAAGATATAGGGAATGTCTTATAACGATATGCAAGGACACCTTATTAAAATGTTTAATAGTGTATATGTAAAATGGATTCCTTATGCATTAATAGTAGAAATTATCATACATGTTATGATGTCTATGATATCATAATTTGTTTGTGTATTTGATACATGAAGCAAATATCAAATTCAAATTGATATCACTAAATGGTAATTTGGAGTGTTCTTGTGTATTTATGATATACTAGAGATTGTTTACAGAAACAACGAACTCCTTATGAAAGAGTGTTCGAACTCAAACTTCATAAATGATATTGAGTATAATATGTCAATAATAAATAAAAGTTAAGAATCTTTAAGTTGGAAATGTTCGAAATAGAAGAGATTGTGGTTGATTCATTGACTTGAATAGAGCCACAATAAAACAATGTGTGTGTACATATATGTTAATGAATAAATTCGTCAACACCCAAAAGTATAAAATAAGGAATAGCTTTAGAGGAGAGTCTTGTCGAGGTCAATAGAAGTCATCGAGGTTGAGCATGGAGTCACTAAAGTTGGACATGAAGGTATCGGAGTCACGAGGTTGGATATGTAGCTGCCAGTCATAAGGTGGTGTATTAGCTCATGTCGATTTCCAACTTTGATATCAAGGTCTGTGATGTTATTGGGGATGATGTTATTCAATGGGAAATTAATATGAAGGTAATTGAGGCTTTAAAACAACTATGAGGTTCACGATGATGTGCATAGTGATGTCGATGCTGTAAGCTTAGTTAAAACTGTACATGACATGAATATATGTAAACTGCAGATCAAATCATGCTAATCAAGCCATCTCCATACTAATTGAACAAATCTTTATTGATGCATCACTTTCAATTTTACAATGAGCAAAATTCATAATTCGATTTAGAGTTTTAAATGAGTAAGAAGTGAGAAAAGAAAAATTCAGCCCCCTAATAAAGACCCCTTTGTCCCTATTTATAGGGTTTGGCAGGCGGCGAGCTTGGTATCCACGAACCTCGACATCTTTAGCTTTATTGAGTGTCAATGGTAAAGCCTTTTTCGGCCTCGACATGAACTACATTGCTGCGCATCGAAGTCTGTATAACCGCATCTTTCTCAGCATGGCCCTTGTAGTTCCAATACTCGACGACTCTATGTTGGCATGATGTGATGTTAACTCTATTTATGGACATCGACATTAATAGATATCGATATTGCATGTATAGATATGTGGTGTTTTCCATTGGGCTCGATGACTTGGTAGTATTGATCCTCGGCGAGCTTCAACTACAACTGTATGTGGATTGACGGTGATGTTTAGAAGAAAGCTTGGTGTTCCTCGATGAGTCTAACAGTTCTGATGTTGATTGGAGACGTCTTTGGTAACCTTCCGACTGTGTTTATTGATGTCAACATCATCATGTTAATGATGTCAAAGTTAGCTGATTTGTAAGGCTTCCTCAATGATGATAATGTAGTAACAACCCTGGCCTCGTCCATGTTAACATTGACATTGCTGTATTTAACGACGTCGAGGCTGAACGTTGTGCAGAACTTTCTCGATGACAATAATGGCAGTAACAATATATATATATATATATACATAAATTTATAATTGAGCCGAGGGTGATTCCAAATGTTGAGAATTCCATAACATTGTTATATGATAACAATGTCATGACATAGTTCGTAATAGAACTTAGAGCTCACTAGAAGTCCAGAGACATACTCTGAATTGTTCCACATGATAAAGGTAGTTTAGCAACATCAGATAGAGTTAATCGACATAGTAGATGATTAAAACATAATAGCATACCCATTCACTAAGGGACCGACCCAATTAGTTTTAAGAAAACCGATTGGAAAAGTTGGAATATGGTTCCATAATTGACACCAAGTGCAAGTGGGAGATTGATAGAGTTAGAGGTATACTCTAGGGACAATTATGTAATTTGTTATATATATCTAACTCAATAACCAATCTTGTTCAAAATCAAAGGTATTTTCTTTCTATTATATACGTAATATAATGTGGTTATATTAATTAATTTAATTAAAAGTATATTTTAATTCAAAATTCATAAATGGTATATTTTTTGATAGTAGTTACAAAGTATTGTAACGTAAGTAATTTATCACAATAAAATTAAATATAAAATTTTTAAATATTTTTAAATGTTCTAGTCAAGATGCATCGAGACTCGATATCGATGTATCCGTTGAGACTAGAGTAGGTAACGCTCTCCAAACGTTGGGCAGCATATTACTCATGGCTGTTGGGGGGCACTAGAGCTTACATACGGATAGTTATTAGAAAACTATGGAACGACTCACTCGATAGTTTTCAATTGGTTAATATAACCAAGGTCAGACAGAAAATATCGATGTGACCGATTTACACAATTCTCTCGACTTGAGAATACTATGGATCTTCAATATGAAAGCTCGGCTTTGATTATAGTCAAATAATGGCATCCATCGAGTGACTATAGTTGGGTCGAGTGGAAGTATTGGAAGTGAAACACTACTCAAGAGAGGATTCATCTCTTCATCTATATGGGGTTAGTATCACGGTCAACTTAAGTCAACTCAAAATCAAAGTCTCTAGCCAGAGCATTTCAGTTAATAATAATTGTATTATTGAACCAATAACTTTTTGTTTGGACAATAGAGTTGGATATGGACGATATTGGGATTTTGCCCATTATCAAATTCCATAAGTCCATAGTGATATAGTTTTGATGCAGAGAATTAATGTAAATAAATGTCACAACAGAGTAACGCTTATTAAACTAACCTTGGATTTTACTGAAACTAAGTAAGCGATAAATTCTGCCATAATGTCACACCACCTGCTAAGTGACATGTGAACGTTAACATTCAAATAGTTTGATGTTAATTGCTGACCGAATTTACACCTGAGAGTCACACAACCGAAATGATGAATTCTCTTTAGACCAAATGATTTAATTAGTTTATAATTGTTATAAATTAATTAATATTTAAAAAATATTAATTATAATAATTTGAATATAATTTGAGGAATAAATATTATTGAATATATATATACTAGTTATAAATATATCGATCGATATACGATATCGAAAAGCAATTAAATTAGATTTAATTACACAATATTTATATGGGCTTAAAATGGTTTTAAGGCCCATCACTAGGGCTTAAAATTAAGACTATGGCATGGGCTAGGGACGGCTAAAACATAGGGAATAGGCTTGGAGGTATGTGGTTAAGATTGAGTGAGAAAGGGTAATAGATTTACATACTTTCTCTCTTATATGCAACCATTTAAATATTGATCTCTAACCCTAATCATTTACACTCTTTTGGCCACCATTAACTTCCTCCTTACTGGTCAAAACATCTCTCCAAAATAACTTCAAAATTTCAAATCAAATTCAAGTTAAATCCAAAGCCATTCGATAGTGAAAGGTCGGTAATTCCAGACTATCAATTTGAAGGATCAATGTGAAAGAGAATTCACTATTTCAACGTGAACTTAAGGGCATCTGTAGTTGGTAACATTTATTCATAAATTAAATATATTGTCATGTTCATATAATCTATTGATTATGTATACCTGTATATATACATATATCATTCTTATTTAATTAGTTTGGTGAGATTTTTATATGTAATGTTGTTGTCACAATGGAAATTGGTTATGTGTATAAAATATGATGATCATATTCATAATATTATAATAAGATATTATTAAATAAATTTTATTTATTATTTTAATAATTTATTTATTTATATTTTGTATATTAAATTGTAAATCAATATATATATATATATATATATATTGTATAAAAGCATATATGTTCATATATACTTTATAATATTAATCTAAATTTTTCTAGTATATGTTTATGGTTATTACGAATTATAAGTTTCAAAATTAATTTTCATATTTTTATTATATATTAATGAACAATTTTTAATGTATATATGACTTAATAAATTCATATAAAATATATAAGGTTTTTAAAATTAATATATTTTTATAAATTAAATTCATCACATCAGAAGCTTTTAGAATTTTTTTTTGAATTTTGTAACCTTAAATTATTTTTTTAAAAATTAATTCAAAATTAGGTCGTCTTATGATTAATTAATTAAAAATATTATTTTAGTTCAGAAAATTATAGAAATTTTTCGTGATGCCTTAAATGTGATCCAAACTTGCGAAAATTTAAAAATTGAACTTTTGTTTATAAATAATTTTATATTAGTTAATTGAGGCCGAAACTACTTATTAATTTATAATATATATATATATATTAAAATATTAAAATCATAATATTTTAAAATCTGAGATATTTTCGAACCGGAAAGTAAATAAAAAATTTTATTTTTTGTATATACAAATATATTTTATATTTATATTATGTATACATATATTATATTATAAAATAATTTATCATTAATTATTATATTTACTTTTTTCTATACATTTAAATTTACATATATCTTAAATAAATTATTTATTTTAAATTCGTATAAAAAAATTTATTTTAATAATTATATATACACACATTTTAATTGTTACTTGTAGTATAACATTAAATTATGTAAATTCATATATAAATATATAATTTTGTAATATTTTAATAATTAAACTTTTTTACATACGTGTATTTATATATATTTACACAATCAATTAGAATTTAAAACTATATATACATGCACATATTTGGACAATATATAATACATATAACATAAGCTAATGTGTCCGTTGCGATGTAAATCCCAACATCTATATACGAGCATATTATACTCTTCACGGATCATTATGTTACACATGCGCACACACAGACAAATATATATATATACACATATATATATGTGTGTATGTATATGATACATGTGTATATATATAATTAATTCTAAACAAATTAACTTCATACTACAAAATATATAAATTTAAAGAAAATACATGATTTTATTTAAACCAAACTTAGAAATGTTCTAAATAAACTAGACTTCATATGCTCAATAAAGATCTAATAGGGTAAATTTATTTTTGAAATTCAACCACAACTTCCACTGTGGGTTGACCCAGTTCTAATAAGTTTAATACATTGCAGGTATCATTTTTGAAAAATCTATTTTTTTTGTGATTGTTGCTGTATAAAGAAAATTATTGTACTATAATAAAATGATAATTTGAAGCAAACATTTTTTTACTGATGTTATTTTTTTTGTAGTGGTGATAATAGTCTTCTTGTTTTGTTTGTTCTTTTGAAGCAAACACTTTCAGCACTTGGTTGTCCTTTGATTGTTCTTTTTATGATCTGAAGAAAGAAATTTATCGTTATTGGTCTCAACTTACTCCTTTGTCTATTGATATTTCTTACGTACTTGAGAATAAAGTTATCGTGGTTGATACTTTGGAGTACCAGTTGTTATGAAAAAGTGATATTTTGTAGTATTACATTTGTGACATTGGTGTGTATTAGATTATTGCTTAGTATCGGTTTTTAGGTATCAGAATTTAAAAATGTTTTACTATGTAGTATCAAAATTTAGTTATCAGGTTTTAGGTATCAATTTTTAGGTATTAGTTTTTCAGGTATTACGATTTTTAGGTATCAGTTTTAAGTTAACACTTGATTAAATTTTGTTTTAATGTTTTTTTATTTGCAAGTTTTTTTTCCTTTAGCAATGAGTATAGTTAATCTAGAAAATGTGGATAATTGAAAATGATTTTTGAATCATTTAAAACAAATGCTTCAAGAAGATCGTGATTTTGTTTTTATGTTGGATCACCTAGGTGTTCATGAAGTTTTTCCTTCATCATTTCATTGTTATCGCTATCTTCATATAGAATAAATGCTTCAATAAAATGTTGAGCATTATTTCACCATGGATGCTTATCGTTCTTCTTATGCTAATGTTATTAATCCTATTCCTAATTTTGATAACCCTATTGTTGATGCAAGTGTTGAAGATGTTATTAAGCCATCTAAGGAGAAACCTGGTACCGGTGACCTTCTATAAAACGAAAAGGAGGATTTGCATACTTTGAAAATAAGCAAAATAGAAGTGGTGTATGTAAGCAATTTGGTCATAATAAGTGTAATTGTCAAGATTCTAAGTATTATTTGTTTTTCATGTTTTTATTGTTAATATTTATTCTTTGTTGTATGACTTTTTTGACAATTTTATGTAATTAAACCTGGTTATATAAGTATATTGCTTTAGCATATTTTTATTTCATTGATTTGCTCTTTGTAATTGAACTTGGTTATATGGTATCGTTTGTAGTTTCATTTACGGTATAAGTTTTGTAGTATAACCAGTATTAATTTTATTATTTATTTGTTTGTAGGTTATACAGTAACATCTGTAGTTTCATTCTAAGTATCAGTTTTGTAGTATAGTTGGTATTAGTTTTATTATTTTTAAATTGTTGTTTATGCGGTGACATTGGTTAGTTTGTTCACTATTAGTTGTTTTGTATCAGTTTTTGATACTATTAGTATTAGTTTCAGGCACAATATTTGCCGAAGGAAATGAAGCATTTTGTCACAATAAAGAAACCACTCAGCTAACATATGCTTTTCTTGGACTTTCTTTGCCGCAGAAGATGGTATCCAAAGTTGAATTTGAAGAATGATGGATAAAATGAATCAGAAGGTGTTTAATAGCTAGAAAGCTGTCTTCGAAAGGATGGAAAAAAGCTTCGCTTGCTAACCTAGCAGTCACAAAGGCATAGGAAGAGCCGTAAAGGTTTATCGTCTTCAAATTCTGAAGAGGAAAGCTCGTCCTTATTGGATCAGAACAGAAGAGAAGGCAA
Organism: Allium fistulosum; assembly: GCA_030737815.1. Classification (NCBI taxonomy): domain Eukaryota; kingdom Viridiplantae; phylum Streptophyta; class Magnoliopsida; order Asparagales; family Amaryllidaceae; genus Allium; species Allium fistulosum. The sequence continues at coordinate 512,791,626 of CM060906.1, read as the reverse complement.
ATCAAAGTTGAAGGGAAAGACTGCTGGAACATCAAAAAAGAGAGTGGTGGAAATGGAGCCATTTAGGCTACAACCAACATGGTCGATACCAAAAAAAATCATGCCGGTACCAACGATGTTGAAGATTGTACCGATGTGCTACCACTTGACGTTGTTAACTTGTCTGATAGTGAGGACGATTTGCAAGACATGGGTAATGACGTGTGTTACCACAAACTGATGGTGCTATACAGAAGGCATAGAGTCAATAAGGCATAATAGAAGATCCAGACGAGTGGATCTCCTAGAGACAGAAGAATCTAAACATCATGCGGTGAACCGTGAGCATTTGCAGATTCAAACACTCGGATTACTCCATGACGGTTGCCATCCAGCTGCCCAAATTAGCAAAGAGTTCATAGCGAATATGATTAAGAGATTGCCGAATGAAAATCGGCATAGAAATAACGACGAATGGGGTTCGGCGTGCAGTAGGAATCTACTTATAGATGATATACTGCAGGAGAGTTTCCCAAGAAAGTTTGTTATGCCAACGACGTCGTCGTATAATTTGACCAAAGTTCCTATGCAGCATTTATTAAAGTATGAGTGGCACATGGATAGTGCCTTACAACCGACGCAATGAGGTGGAGGAGTTTCCCCATATTCTTAGATGGGTTGGGTACGGTGTAGTTTCCTAGCTCACATCGAGGTTCGTATCTTCGTTTGATCAATTGGGGGAAAAGTCCATAGAGCATTTCAGTCTCCACACAGCTCAATCGAAGGATGTGATGTCCTTGTCGAGTATCTATCAGAGTTTCGGAGAGACTTTGAAAGATTTTCTGGAGAGATTTAACACTGTTGTGATTGAATTTAGTAATCCAAATGAGAATATAGTTTTGATGGCACTAACTCGAGGGATACACCCAGATATGAAGTTTGGTAGATGATTAAAAAGAAAACAGCCCCTACCATGAAAGAATTCTTTTACAAGTCACCTCAGTTTTTATGTTTAGAAGAGGCAGACCTGACCGCTGAACTGATTGGTGGTAGAGTATTGAATGAAGTTGTGCAGAACAATGTTTCTATTAAGAAAGCCTTAAGAATGCCAGAAACGTTGTAGTGAACATTGGAAATAATATTAATCAGAAGAGAAGAAACCAAGACGTTGATGGGAAGAAAAATGACATCAAGAAGCATCCAAGGTGCATGAGATGGGAAGATTATACTTTATAGATTTAATAACATTTTGCAGCTAAAACCAACATTGTACTAATAACAAACAAAATCATTTATATTTAGTTAAAATAACATGAAAGATTCACATTATTAAATTATAACCACGTTGTCAACACTTAAAAATAAATGCATAACATCAAGAGTAGAGTCTTTAAAATATTCTTAGAACATTAATACAAAATTTATCAAATCTACAATGCTATCATCTTAGTATTAAAAAAACATAATAAAGTTCATAATTAAAGTCTAAATGCCTACAAATACCAAATGCAAAACGGCAATCACACCGCAAATCCTCCTTTTTTTAGTCATAATTAAAGTCTAAATGCCTTGGTGCGAGAGGTCACAAGTTCGAAACTTACGTAGCGTGATTTGAACGTTATTGACATGTGATATGTTGTATATAAAGTACTATCACTCAATGTACAGAACACTAATCTAGCTAACACGATATATATGTGCTTACACGATATATATGTTCAATGTAGAAATATTACAAATACAAACCTTGTGGAAAAAATGGCTGCAGTGTAAAAGAGAAATGATGTTGTTGCATCACAAGCAAACAAAGCAATCTGCAAAAAAGAAAAGAAACATTTATCCATTTAGCCATTACAAAGTTTCAGTTAAAATTCTTGTTTTTGTTTCTGAGCTAATCTGCTTATCAATTTAGCCATCACTTCACATGATAATATGATATTCACAAGTGGTCGCTGGAAAACACTTTCTTTATCTGTTGTATTGTCTTTTTTACATCAACTTAGCTTTTATTCAATACAAAACGGGAGGCCGCAGTATGCTAAAATAACTACAAAGCAATTGTGATAAAATGCCATGTTTAGATTTTGAAGAGAATGAGGTCATAAACATTTGTTGCTACAAAAAGGCATCTTAACCTTTATTCTTAAACTGGTCAAATGGAATTTTCTTTTTACTGATACTGCCCTAACATGCATGTTTTTATTTTCAAATCTTCTTATAATAGTTTTGTTTAAGGGTTAAATAATACATGTCTGTTTTGAACAAACACCATATCCACGAAATACCCAATTGGAGCAGATGAGACCAAACCCTTTCATGTAACATACAAAAGTGTCCATCTCGGCAAGCTCTACGATGCAAGACAAACTAAAGGCATTCGAACACACCATTGGTCGAAATTTACTTATTTTTGTTACTTGATTCGTGTGACTGTCGACTTGACTGAAACAAAGATTATTAAGTTTACTTAAGTAATCCTAATTAAATATATAGGATGTTACATGATAAGTTAGCATGGTTCACAAATTTATTTAATTAAGCACATGTTGAAACTATCTATCCCACAAGGTTCAATGTATGTGATACCTAAAGTGTCTGGATTATGGAGCACCGTCCGCCCTTGGATTTATAGCAAAATAGGCCACATCAGTGTGCAACTCAATCAACAATATTACTTGATCTTGATTTGGCTATCCTACCATAACCACAGGTGCTAAGGATCACTTGCCTGAAAATGGTGACAGTTTTTCGAATTTTTTCGATGAATGGATTGAACAACACCAATATGACCACGAAACACTACTAACCGCCACTTAACCCTCGTCCCCGTCTACACCTACTGAACAATAAGAGAATCGTCAAATTCAGTTTCCTTGTATACATCAGTGTATAGATATATGTAAATCTCAGGTTTATTTGAATCGATATTTAATGTAATATCCTATGAATGATCCTTTTTCTACATCTACTGTTGGGCGTGTTCTCACCCAGAAGACCTCGAGACCAAAAAGCCAGATGCATCCACCCAGGCTTACCTAAAATCATTCGGCATTGACGTTCTCCAGGGCCCATTCGGCAGGAATTCATTCGGTATCCATGCCTAATAGAAACCCATCCGGCATTCTCATCCCGCCATGTCCATTCGGCAGACTCCATAACCGGACCAACCATATTCGAGACTGCCGAACCAACCATATTTGAGACTGCCGAACCAACCCTATTCAAGACTGCCGAACCAACCCTCTTTCGAGACCGCCGAACCAACCTTCTTCAAGGCTGCCGAACCAACCTCCTTCAGACAATGCCGAACCAACCTTCCTACCACCGGACCAAACGCTACCGGACCAAGACGTGCCAGGCCAGATCACGTCAGCCCAGGCCCACCAGCAGCTATATGCATCCAAGACCCCTGCTCCCAACCTCACTCTATAAATAGAGGGGCAGGGGTACAACAATGGGGACAGGTTTGAGAGCTCAAGCACGAAGAGAACTTTCAGACAACTTTCTTTTACTTGTATCAAAGCTTTGTACTTGTAATCAAAACAAGAGAAGAGAAATAACATATAAAGTGGACGTAGGCACATTCTGGCTGAACCACTATAAATCTGCGTGTCTTTTTACAGTTCAGCCCCTGCTTTTCATATATTTGCATAAATCACCAAAATCACTAAGAACGACATAAGATCTACTAAATCATACAACTTTGAGGTGTTTGTCCATTTTTTGTGCAAACATTTTTGGTGCTTTCACTGAGAACTAGAAGCTCGAAGCTTCAGCTTCATCTACTTAACAAGTTTTCCTAACAGCATCGTCCGCCACTTGGAAAACATGCCTCCCAAACAGAGAAAAGATGTTAACAAAGGAAAAAACATCGCATCCAGCAGTCTTCCAGATCTAGCTGTCACGAATCAAGTAAATCGTCCTCCTCCAGCAACGGTAACAAATGAAGGACAGGTTAACCCAACCACTCCTGCCACAGAACAGCCTGCAGCAATTACTAGGGCAGATTTGGACAGAGTTGTTGTTGAAGTAACTAACCGCTTCACGTCCCAGCAGGAAGCCTTGGTGGACCATCTCATGTCACGCTTGAGGGACGCTGAAGAATCCAACCGCAACACTGAATCATGGGGCGAGTCCCAGTCTGGAGGATCTCAGAGACAGCAAAGATCTTCCTTCTTCGAAGGAGCTAACGACAGAAGTAGCCGTGGTAGGAGCCGAGACCGAGCACAGCCCGAAGTTAGGCCTGAGGAAACGTTTGGTACCGAACCCAACGGGGAAGGTACCGGGCGAAGGTAAACTGTAGCTGAGCCTGTCATGCTGCCTAACCACAGAAACGCCAGCGAACGGGGCCGAGCTAGAGTTCAGCCCGAAGTTGGACCCGAGGAAGTGCTTAGATCAGAACCCAACAGGGGAAGATCAAGGCAAGGGCCAACTGTAGCTGACCCAAGCGTGCTCCCAGAAGATCAAAGGCAGTCACTGGAAAATATGAGGAATGATAGACGATACCATCCCTACAGGTCGTCTGGACGGAATCAATCCCACAGAACAGAACCAAACTCATTTCTATCTGCTCCAAGTGCTGATGAGAGGATGGCATGCTTATTCAGAGAATGTGTCCAACGGGAGCAAAGAGATCGAGGGATAGGCGCTAGGGTAACCAGCCCTTTCGCCCGCAATATCGAAATTGCTATCACCCCCCGAGAATGGAAGATGCCAACAATGAAACCCTACAAAGGAACCTCCGATCCCGTTGTACACTTACAGAGGTACACGCAGCATATGCTCATGAGTGGAGCAACAGAGGGAGTACTGTGCAAATGCTTTCCGCTCTTCTTAGCAGATCTTGCTACCTCCTGGTTCTGTCATCTGCCCCAAGGATCCATCAGCTCATGGGAAATGTTGAAAGAAAAATTTATCAGTCAGTTCCGCATTCATGTGGAGCAACCTAAGGACGCTTATTCCTTATCCAGCGTCAAACAGAAACCTGGAGAAAAGCTGCAGCAATACCTAACCAGATTCAACGCCGCAGCAGCCGCAGTTCAAGATGCCGATGAGAAGCTTATCCTAATGGCCCTCTGCAGTGGGGTGCATCCGGACACTAAATTTGCTATAAGATTGACAAAAGAAAAACCAGCTACTTTACTCGATTTCTTCCATGAAGCCGGGAAATACATGAGGCTTGAGGATGCTGCCATTGAGGGGCAGTCAGGACAGCAAAGTAAGACGACCTATGGCAACGCCCCTGCTGTGGCGAGGGACATCCGAAGAAATGATTCCAGAGACAATGCTGGGGGCAAGAAGGTAGAAAAGCGCCTATATCGGCCAGGACCAAGATTCGACACTTACACCCCTTTGAACGAGACCGTCGAAAATATCTTCCTTGCCACCCAAGGCGAAGTTAGATACAAACGCCCACCATACAAGAAGGAATCAGATAACGCACAGAAGTCTGGAAAATTTTGCCGCTTTCACGAATCTCACGGACATGATACCAACGAATGCCATCATCTTCGAGATCTGATTGAGGAACACATCAGAAGGAAGAAACTGGAACGTTATGTAAAAAGTCAAGACAGGACTCCAGCTCCTGCCAATGAAAACCCAAGGCTACCCTCACCAGGGACCGACAGAGGAAACCGCAACGCTAGCAGCCCTAGTCAAGAGAAGATAGTGGTCCATACCATCTCAGGAGGTCCGCACATCGCAGACAGAAGTTGGAGAGAGATGGAAAGATATGGGAAGTCGCTTAGAGACAATAAAGACTGTGTCAATACGGTTATAGAAGAGCGCCACCCAAAGCGGAAAGAAAGTGATGACATCACATTCAGTAAGCGTGACCTGGAAGGAAGACAGTACCCTCACATGGATCCCATGGTTATCTCTGCCCGACTCGGTCCCGCCGAAGTTTACCGAATCCTGGTAGACACTGGAAGCTCTGTAAATATCTTGTTCAAACACGCATTCGACAAGATGAAGCTATCAATGAAGGATGTATCTCCCTGCGATAAACCACTACACGGTTTCACTGGAGATGCGAAGATGCCCCTCGGGCAGCTGGACCTCTTTGTTGAGATTGGAAGCCATCCCCGCTCCGTTGTAAGGAAACAGACGTTTGTGCTGATAGAAAACCATTCGGCCTACAACGCCTTCTTAGGAAGACCAGCCTTGTCTGACTTCCAGATTGTCCTAGCCCCATGGTGCCTGAAAATGAAATTTCCAACGGACAATGGGGTAGGGGAAGTGGAAGGAGACCAGGATATTGCACGAGACTGCTATGTAACCGAACTTCGCAACAACCACAGGAAAGATAAAGGGAAAGGTGTAGAGATTGCCCTCTGCACAAAAAGCCTTGAAGCATAGCAACTAAAGAAAGCCCCTCCTCTTCGATACACCAGCGACCCTTTCAATGAATTAGACCCTAGGGACAAAGAGGAGGAGGCCACCGCCGAGCCTGCAGAGGCTATGGAGTTTATATCTGTAGACAAGCACGACTCAAGTAGGCTACTGAAAATTGGGTCCCAGCTGAAAGCTGAATTGAAGGAACAACTCATTGATTTTCTCCGCCACAACTTGGATGTATTCGCTTGGTCACACGCTGACATGACCGGAATCTCCCCCGACATAGCATGCCACGTATTAAACATTGATCCTACCAAGGCGCCTGTAAAACAAAAAAAGAGAAGTATGGGGGCAGAGCGATCAGCAGCCCTCGATGAAGAAGTAAAGAATCTACTCGCCAATGACTTCATACGAGAAGCTGTTTACCCAGAATGGATCGCCAACCCGGTACTAGTAAAGAAGGCTAATGGGAAGTGGCGGACCTGCATTGACTTCTCCAACCTAAACGACTCCTGCCCAAAGGATTGCTTCCCGCTTCCCAGAATCGACCAACTTGTAGACAGCACAGCCGGGCACGAACTCCTATCTTTTATGGATTCATACTCAGGATATAACCAAATTCCTATGCATGCCCCCGACCAAGACCACACTAGTTTCATCACCGACCGGGGTTTATACTGCTACAAAGTGATGCCCTTCGGACTTAAAAATGCAGGAGCCACCTAGCAGCGCCTCGTCAACAAGATGTTTGCAGGGCTAATAGGACAAACTATGGAAGTATATGTAGACGACATGCTGGTGAAATCACGGAAAGCTAAAGATCACGTAAGCCACCTAGGCGAAATGTTCCAGATACTTCGACAGTATGGAATGAAGTTGAATCCACTAAAGTTCTCCTTCGGAGTGTCATCGGGAAAATTCTTAGGGTTCATCGTCCATGCCCGAGGGATTGAAGCAAACCCTGAACAAGTCCGAGCATTAAGGGACATCAAGATACCTTCCACCCGAAAGGAAATGCAAAGCCTAAATGGAAAAGTGACCGCCCTAAGCCGATTCATCTCAAAAGCAACGGACAAGTGCGTCCCCTTTTTCGAAGCTCTAAAGAAAGATAAAGGAAAGTTCGAATGGACGGACGAATGCTTAACCGCTTTCCTTAACCTAATCGAACACCTCCAGAAACCACCGGTACTCTCGACCCCAAGCGAAGGCGAAGAATTATACCTATACCTTGCTGTGTCATCTCACGCTTTAAGCGCTGCCTTGGTAAGGGAAGACAACCGCACGCAGCGACCAGTTTACTTCGTCAGCAAAAGGTTTACTGGGGCAGAAGTCAGATATCCTAAACTTGAGAAGCTAGCATACTGTTTACTTATCACATCACGGAAACTGCGTCACTACTTCCAATCCCATTCCATCAGAGTTCTGACCGATCAACCACTGAGGCAGGTACTCCATCGTCCCGACACTTCCGGACGACTACTTAAATGGTGTATTGAGCTGAGTCAATATGATATCACCTATCACCCTCGCACCGCCATCAAGGGACAAGCCATGGCCGATTTCATTGCAGAGTTCACTACCAACGAGGATAAGGAGCAACTGGAAATAACAGAAGATATCAAGTGGAATCTCTTTGTGGACGGTGCATCTAACGAACAAGGCTCGGGGGCAGGTGTGGTAATAATCACTCCCAGGGGAAATAAACTGCACTATGCTATAAGGTTGGAGTTCGCTGCCACCAACAACGATGCAGAATATGAAGCGGTGATAGCTGGACTAGAAATTGCCATAGAAATCGGAGCCAATTCTTTGTGTCTTCACAGCGATTCTCAGCTTATTGTTAATCAAATACTAGGAGAATTCCAAGCTCGAGAGGAACGACTCATAGCATATCTAAAGAAGACCAAGTTGCTTCTCAGCCGATTGGATCAGTACTTAGTCAAACACATCCCTCGGGAAGAGAACCAAGAGGCCGACGAATTGGCAAAGCAAGCGAGTATGAGAGACATCACCATCTTCGGGGCAGTAACCATCTCAAAGCAAACGGTCCCAAGTTTTGAGCAAGTGAATCTGATAGCCGCAGCCGAAGGAGCAACTTGGATGACTCCCATCCGAAACTACCTACAAAGTGGCACACTACCCGACGGGCGTAATGAAGTCAAGAAAAGCTTGAGGAAAGCGTCCTGCTATACAATACAAGAAGACATCCTCTATCGGCGCGGTTTCTCCAACCCATTATTAAGGTGTGTCGCCGGAAGGGAAGCCAAGGAAATCTTATCCAACATCCATCAGGGGAGCTGTGGAGATCACACCGGGGGGCAAACATTAGCAAAAAAGATACTCCGATACGGATATTTTTGGCCCACCCTAAGCAAGGACGCCTCAGATTTCGTCAAGAGATGTGACAGATGCCAAAAATTTGCTAAGATTCCACGGCTACCAACAACTGAGATTACTCAAATGACCAGCCCGTGGCCCTTCGCAATATGGGGAATTGACTTAATCGGCGAACTACCGATGGGCCGAGGCGGGGCCAAATATGCTATAGTGGCAGTCGATTATTTCACCAAATGGGTGGAAGCAGAACCTCTGAATAAAGTATCTTCAGCAAAAGTTATTAACTTCTTGATCAAAAATGTTCTGTGCAGGTATGGAGTCCCACTCAAAATCATATCAGACAATGGACTTCAATTTGACAGCGAGGAATTCGCCAACTGGTGCCAAGAACACCGAATTCATAAGAGCTTCTCATCCGTAGCATATCCCCAGGCAAACGGACAAGTCGAAGCAGTCAACAAAATTCTGAAAACTCTAATCAAAAAGAAGCTCGAAAAATCAAAGGGCGCTTGGGTGGATGAACTCCCTACGGCACTATGGGCCTACCGCACATCTTTCAGAACATCAACAGGGCACACTCCTTTCTCTTTGGCATACGGATCGGAGGCCCTGCTCCCAGTTGAAACCATTGTGCCTTCCCACCGTAGGATCCACTATAACCCAGAAGAAAATGAAGAGCTCCTCAACATGTCTTTGGACCTAGTCGAGGAGAGAAGGAATGATGCAGTCCTTAAAGCAGCAGCCCACAAGCAAAAGGTGGCAGCACAATACAACTCCAAAGTCAAGCATCGTACCTTACGAGAAGGGGATCTTGTCCTCAAGCGAATCTTCCCTCGCCCCGGAGCACTAGACCCAATCTGGGATGGACCATATGTAATTCATAAAGATCTCCACAACGGAGCCTATATTTTGTCAACTGTGGACGGAGAGGTGTTCCAGAGGGCATGGAACATCCAACACCTCCGTCGATACTTTTCTTAACTTGTATTGCCCATATGAAGTGAATTAACAAAGAGAATCAGTGGACGTAGGCATTCTTCGTGCCGAACCACTTTAAAAAACCTTGTCTTATTTTTAACTTGTTCCTTTGTATCTTGGCTGCTTGTTAACTTTATCCTTTTCTGTTGAACAAAATCCTGAGCATATAGCATTTCTATTCAAAGCACTCCACAACGCAACTTCACGTGGACAAGACTCAACAGGTACTATGCGAATCTATGCCCTCGCCAATGAGACACTTTTGCTCCAGCATCCCTCTGCTGCGGGTTAACTCATTGCTCGCGACGGCCCTTAAAGCCAACTGTAATGAGCCGATTATAAGCCACCGAGAAGGCCGACTATAGCCGAGGCAGCTCATTACGGCGTTAGGCTCGCCGGCAACTGTGAACCGACTATAAGCCCCAACATAAGGTGTGGCCAGCCAGGGGCAGTTCACAGTTGACGATCGGCACCCACGCTAGCCGGCCACAGTAAATCGAATAATACCCACGATTACGGGCCATAATGGCCCGGGTAGTTACTGTGCGCGATCTCGGCTCCGATGTGTCTTAAGTGCGGCTGTGGTAAAAAAGAATTAACTCCCCGCGGAGGCGTAAGATGGGTGACGAATGTCTCCAAGACCCACAGCTAGGGAAAGTGACTACAAAACCCGTTTGCCACGAACTTAAGCACATCGAAGGCCTTCCGTGATTGGAAGTTTTACCTTTTTACGTATTTCAATTTTACTTAAAAAGCTTTTTTCCTATCCCCTATAACAATCCCTAAAGTACATGATACAGAGTAGGAGATACTCGCCAATGGGTGTAGGGACTCACAGTGGCAGGACATTCGACTACATTCCATGCTCGGTCCTACAAGATATTCAAAACTGCCATCTACGATTAAAACATGAAAGGCGGTATTTTCTTCTTTTGTGTACAAATACATGACTATAATTTGTTCACACCACACGCTAATATTTCAAGTCATGAAATTATGGTTTAGAACCAGAGTCTAACATCAAACACAATTTAATTACAAGAATATACATAGCTACATTTCTCATACGACATGTCGAAATAGCAACAAATATTCAAGAAACGACAAAATCAGCTTAAGTTAAAAAATTGCACGTCAAGAATAATGTTGATTATTACAAGTAGCAAGAATTACAACTTAGAAGTTACTCTACTGTCTTAAAACTAACGTATACAACCATGTCAAGTCTACAAAAAGAATTTTCCAGGTCTAATCAGGGAGCCGGTTGCGTCGGAGTCTTGTCCTTGCTCTGTCGCCCACCTGTCCGGTCATAAAAAGAATTCATTAGCGATAAGTAACCAAGTTAACGGAAAGACTAGAAAGGAAGACTTACCAGCACCTGCTTCTTGACCATCCTGGTCGTCATCCTCTACCTGCACACCTGCCTCCTCAGCAGCAAGCAGCCGCATACCCTCCTTTACCGCCACTTTCTCCTCCTTGGTAAACTGGGCAGTGACCACATCCATACTGAAGACCGCTCCACCCTCTTTATCTGCATCAGCCTTAGCCTCCTCTAGAGCCCGGAGATAAATCTTAGCCATGACCCTGGGATAATCGTCCATCCAGGACAGGTTGCCCTGCTTCCAGGTACGGAAATACATATCCTGGAGAATTTCGTCCATCATCCCCTCATTCTCCTCAAACTCCCTCATCCGGGCCTCGGAAGCCGACAACCTCCCAACGGCGGCATCTCTCTCCGATCGGTATCTCGAGCAGTCAACCAGAAGGGATCCCCGCATTGCCTCCATCTCCTCCCTCAACTTGGCTTGAGCAAGCTCTGCAGCCTCAAGTTTCTCGGACAATTCCTCCACCTGCTCGAGATCCGTTTTCCGAACCTCGTCCACCGTGGCAATAGCCATGTCAATCCGTTCTTTGCAAGTAGCTTCCATTTTCCGCAATTCGGCCCGACTGGCCTCTTCCATGGTTTTCCTTAGTCGCCCAGTAGCAGCCTCATGCTGAGAAATCTGAATAGCCTGATCCGCAAGCTATTTGGCCTGATCCGAAACCACCAATCGAAGTCGGATATTGGCGCTCCCAATCTCCTCTCCGGCCTTAACCAGCCGAGCATGATGCCCCATCAGCTTCTTGGTCTCCTCCGCCACCCGATCAATATTAGCCTTGGCCTCGTCTCCCATAGTGACTATACGAGTAGTGAGTAAATCGAGATCTAAGGACTTGGCTTCATCAAGTACTCGTACCATGGGGTTACGGGGGAGAAGGTGTTCACCCGTGACTTCGTCAAAAGTAATATCATGAGAGCTTGGATCTAGATCAGGATGACCCGCAAATGGATTACGAGCCAAGTCGGGGCGGTCGATATGAATAACAGAAGGGTTTCCGGACGGGTGCGGAGAAGGTGCAAACTCGCTACCCTCCTCAGTGATGTCATGAAGAGGCTGAGCCGGAGGCTGAGGACCGGGCGAAGTTTCGGATAAAGGATGACTCCTCTTCCTCTGCTGAATACCCTCTTCGATGACCCCAAGAAGAGGACGGTAGCCGACTACATCCCCGGAGCGTTGGGTCGAGGGCTTCGGCTTAGCAGAAGTTTTGGAAAGCTTATATTGCTCAAGCCTGTGTCGAAGGTCTGAGGCTTTGGACGTCTTGCCTGCTCCTGATATAAAGAACAAGTGTCACAAACTTACATCACTATATGATTCGAGAAACGCGGTAAATTACAAGTTAAAAAAGGAAAAGAAACACAGCTGTGGTTGTACAAACCCTGGGGAGGAGTGGGATACTGCAATAGGTCCTGGATTTCATTCCAGGACGGGAGCGGGTCATAAAATATTCCTAAGTCCCTATCATTAATGAAGCATGCAGGAGTCAAGACACTACGCCATAGATTGCATACTGCAACACCAAAGAAGTGATGCAGGATGTGCCAAAAAATGTTGCTGAAGGCTAAAAAAGGGCAAAGGCAACACTTTCTCGGTGTTGCATTTTGCCGCGTTGCCGCAGACCTCAAAGGCAACATTTTGACTATCTAAGGCAACATAAGAAATATTGTTGCAATAGAATCCTATTTGGGTCTATAGCAACATCCATAGGTGCATGTAGCAACATTCAAAAATGTTGCTATAGATATTAATTTTCTGAATTTGTGGGGCCCACAATGTAGAGCATATTTGATTTTTTAATAGAAATAAATATTTATTTAATAAAATGCTATTGCACAGAATTTGATATTCAAACAGTAATTTATTTAAATAAATATTTTATTTCAACATTTAAAATAGTACAAATTCCCGACTCCACTATTTTACAATTCAATGATAAATAACACTGATATTCACATATACAGATATTCCTCACTACATCACTCAGTTCACTCATTACATATGCAGTTTCAATTTATACAGACACCGACACTGACAAATATATGACGAGCTGAGTGCCGAGCCGAAGGCGAGCCGAGTGCCGAGCCGAAGGCGAGCCGAGTGTCGAGCCGAAGGCGAGCCGAGAAGCGGGTCCGGGCGCAGCGCCGGCGGGGGTCCGGGGCACCGCAGTCCATTTGAAACCTTCTTTGAAACCTGTCTTCAACTCCATTTCAGATTGAATCCAACATCTGAGCAATCTGCAAAAATACACACTGACGCAGTAAAATTGAAAAGGAAATATTTTTGCAGTATAAAATAAAATGTAATTTTGAAAATATTATTTGCCTCAGTTATTTAGGTGACAATTTGGTTCAAGCAGTTGACAATGCACAAGAACAAAAATGAAACAGAAGCATGCTACAGAAATAAACAGCATGCTCAATGAATTGGTCAGAGCAAACTATACCAGACTTGTATGCCAAACATAAAACAACAGTGGACAGAGCTCAACAAAAGAACTCAAACTCACAATTAAACCAAAACTCCAACCATATTCAAAAATACAGACCAACAGAAGTGTCAAGTGAATGAGCTGCAGCAATTTCAAAAATGGCCGAAGTCAGATAATATAAGAAATATGAACTCGAGCAAGTCCAGCTACCATATGAAAGCAACCATACATATATACATGTGTGAAACAGCATGTATATATATAGGCAGTGCAAACAGGCTCAAAGGACCAGTGCATATATACATGTTCAAGTGCAACAACAAACACATATATACATACATGAATGCATATATATATACATGATAATGGAAAACATAAGTGATACAACAGTTTCAGTGAACAAGTGAAGCACAAAGAGAAAGGTACACAAGTGTGTGTGTGGCACCAATGGAAACAGTATGGTGAAGCAACTTGACTACAAAAACTCAAGTGAAATATATTACAAGTTCAAGCTACAGGATGTCAACCAGAAGATATATTACAAGTTCAAGCTACAGGATGAACAGACATAGCCAAAGTCAACCACGAACAGTAGCAAGTTCAACCAATTCAAATCAAGTTGCCGAAGTCTAGTTAAATGTCAAAGGCAAAGTCACGATGAACAATCAATTAAATGACCGATGTCAACAGATATATACGAACGTAAATCTAGGGGTTCGAACCCTATATAAACACATTAACATCATCGGCAGATAGTATCGAGTTCAAGCAAGCAATACAGTAAAGTAAAAGCAACAAATTACATACCCGAATACACAGTTGAACTCAAGCAAAATCGAAGGAGCTGTATTCGAAGCAAGGAGACGATCGATTGCCAAAGCAAATCAGAAGAACAGCAATTGTAATCGATCGACAATCAATCGGGTCCTTCGATATTAGACGAAGCCCTAATCGCACAAGGCCGAAGCCCTAGCTAATCTCACAGGAGCGAAGACAAGGCCGAAGCCCTAGCTAATCTCACAGGAGCGAAGACAAGGCCGAAGCCCTAGCTAATCTCATAGGAGCGAACACGAGGCCAAAGCCCTAATTTCAGAGCAAAAGAGGAACAAGATAGGAGCAGCCATTATCACATACGAGAAAAGGGGATCTACTCTAAACTAGTTCAGGTGGTAAAACGAAATTTTGGGGCAAATTGCAGTGGTGATCCATTTTAACAACCAGATTAAATGTAGACCGTTGGATCGTATTCACGCGGATTGCTAATTTTATTAATTTTTTAATTTGAATACATCTATAGCTACTGCAACATCTTGTTGATACCTATGCTAACACCTTGAAGCGAGTGTTGTAATAGACAAAAATCAGCATACCTATCGTTACATTATAGCTAGCAACACCTTGTAATTTCGTTGCAGTAGGCCATCTATGGCGTAGTGAGAGTTCACCTTGAGTCGTCGGAGCCACCTTGGCTGGAATGGTCGGAGAAGACTCACTTGCACCAGTCCCGGCTTTGTCCGCCTTCCCGGTCTTCTCTACCAAAGCCGGATCCTCATCCAACCCCTCGAAAGCCCGGTGGAACGCATCATCCGTCCACTCCTGAATCTCGCCCGCTTGCCCAGGAAGCAAGGCCCCGATACCATCGCCACCTTTGTCACCATCCCGACCATCTCCACCCTCGCCTCTTTCCTCCTCTATGTCTTCCTCCTCCCGGGTAAGTGGACAATTGCTGGGGGAGGGACCGTCCGACTTCTTGAGTTTCTTACCTCCGACAGCTGCAGGTTTTGTGAAAGGTTTCCTCTTGCTACTCTCTGCCGTAACACCTTCCTTGGTCTGAGCAGCCGCCCTCTCCTCCGCCGTTTCCCTCAGCTTAACTACAGACTGCTGCGGAAGGATTAAGTTATATTCCAGAAGAATCGCATTTCTGATCAAGAAGGCAGATGATCTATATTTCCCAAGAATGGCTTCTATCTCAGCCGCCGTCTGAACCAGGCGGTCAGTCTCCACAACCGGAAAGCCACCTGTCGCTAGCAAAAATGAGAAAGTATGAGAAGAAGCATCGCAATCGGAATAGAAATTATAAGTAAAAGCATCAACTTACATCCAGAGGTAAAGCGCCGGATTGAAACGGAGTCGTCCCTAACAAAGAACCACTCTTTCTTGAACATGCTGAATTTAGAGTACAGGTCCAAGACCGGTTTGAAGGTCACGGCTGACTCCAAGCTAATGTATGGGGACCCCTTCTTATAGCCCCTCAAATTATACAAGTACCGGATCTCCCGGTTGGAAGGAGCACGACCATACTTCCTTTGGAAAATGACGAAGAGGCTCACCAGGATAGCATAGGAGTTGGGTTGAAGCTGGAATGGGGCCACCTTGAGATATGTAAGGAAGCTGACTACCCAAGCATTAAGAGGCGGGATGGCACCACACATGCAGTGGTATCTGCTGTAAGCAAAGTACCCCTCAGGGGGGTCGTATGGCATAACATCTCTCCCTGGCAATAGCATTCGCGCCCTATCAATTCCAAAAGAACGAGAGATGGCATCTAGCTGCTCCTCCTTGAGGGAACTAGGAAAACAGTCGGGCGGGGAGTTCAGAATTTCCTGAGGGCCGTACCCGTCCACTAATGATCTCGGGGTTGGTCCGTGACGTTCGGAATTCGGCTGAGCTGGGGGCACGGCAGAGGAACCTCCTTCGCCCCCGGATTTCTTTTTGTCTGATCGAGTTTCTGCCTTTCGAGACATTTATCTGCAACATCGAAAAAACATGTTGTTAAAACGGGGGATATAAACAAGCGAGTCTATGTAAAATCCATCCAACGCAAAAGTCCGTCTAGTAAAACAAGGTTCATTCGGTACTCCCGATACCGGAGTTTCGTTCGGTATTCGAGTAAGAGGTTCATTCGGCACTCTGTTGAGCTAAGCTTCGTTCGTCATATTCCATTCGGTAAAACTGAAGAAAACTCATTCGGCAGAATATTCACTCACCTGATTCGGCAAAAATATTTGATTCGGCTACCAGATTTGATTCGGCTACCAGATTTGATTCGGCTACCAGATTTGATTCGGCTACCAGATTTGATTCGGCGAGAGTAAGAGTCTGATCCGGCAAAGACAAGTGTTTAGTACGGCAGGTAAGAAATAGCCAAGGCATACGGTCCCTACTTATAGACAAAAGGACACGACCGGACCATCTGGTTCGGTATCCAAGGGCCAAATGAAAGTATCAAACAAAGCACGCCATATTCGAGAATATGCCCCGCTTTGGGGGGCAAATGTTGGGCGTGTTCTCACCCAGAAGACCTCGAGACCAAAAAGCCAGATGCATCCACCCAGGCTTACCTAAAATCATTCGGCATTGACGTTCTCCAAGGCCCATTCGGCAGGAATTCATTCGGTATCCATGCCTAATAGAAACCCATCCGGCATTCTCATCCCGCCATGTCCATTCGGCAGACTCCATAACCGGACCAACCATATTCGAGACTGCCGAACCAACCATATTCGAGACTGCCGAACCAACCCTATTCAAGACTGCCGAACCAACCCTCTTTCGGGACCGCCGAACCAACCTTCTTCAAGGCTGCCGAACCAACCTCCTTCAGACAATGCCGAACCAACCTTCCTACCACCGGACCAAACGCTACCGGACCAAGACGTGCCAGACCAGATCACGTCAGTCCAGGCTCACCAGTAGCTATATGCATCCAAGACCCCTGCTCCCAACCTCACTCTATAAATAGAGGGGCAGGGGTACAACAATGGGGACAGGTTTGAGAGCTCAAGCACGGAGAGAACTTTCAGACAACTTTCTTTTACTTGTATCAAAGCTTTGTACTTGTAATCAAAACAAGAGAAGAGAAATAACATATAAAGTGGACGTAGGCACATTCTGGCTGAACCACTATAAATCTGCGTGTCTTTTTACAGTTCAGCCCCTGCTTTTCATATATTTGCATAAATCACCCAAATCACTAAGAACGACATAAGTCTACTAAATCATACAACTTTGAGGTGTTTGTCCATTTTTTGTGCAAACATCTACATTTGCACTGTAGAAAAGAACAGCATAGAGTTTGGTTTGAAATGAACAGTCGGGTCTAATTTGGAGTGGATTATTTTATTTGGAATACAATCTTCATGTGTTCATTACATTCAGATTTGGTTTTAACCAAATGAAAAGTGCCCAACTTCCCACCTAGTATATCACAATGGATCTGTAACTGCTTCTAGTAGCAGTACCATTCGTAACACCAAAACATGAGACCATTAAAGGGGAATTTTTTTGTCATTGCTTGGAAACAATAATAATGCGAGTTTCAACTCATCGACTGTATTGTGATAGAAATTTACAATCAACAGAGATGCATATCACATATAAGCAATGAATAATAGGACCATAACAACTCAACTCATCATAAAATATTGCATTCAGAATAAACATGTACCATATCCTCTTTCAATAACAAAATAACACTAGTTTTCAGATTCACAGATTCATCGTTCTTTAAATAACAAAATAACAAAAGTGAATATAATGGCAATGCAAAAGGTTTAGGAGTCTCTAAATCCCAATCATCTTTCTCTCTTCCTCACCCGCAATCACGTCATTGCTTGTTTATTTCAGAGTTTAACATAGACAGGAACATTTTAAGCTTTTAGATAATTATAAATTTCTAATATTTTAATTTCTATACTTCTAAGAAATAAAATAAACATTCTTCCCTTTACATAGGATAACAGATACAGGGTGCAGACTCCTTTAGTTGTTTTGCTAAGACACTCTTCCATGTGTTCTCTTATCCATTTCTCTTTCTATTTTTTTTAAATTCTGGCGACGCTATATGGAGAATTGTAGAGGTCGGAACTAGTTTCGCAACGGAGAAAACGGTTCGTAAATTGGAGTTCGGTGGTGGAATTTATAAGGGAAAAGGCGGAGTAGGCTGTTTTGGCAGGGTCAGACGTATGAGGAAAATAGTCAGACGTCTGGACCTTCAGCAAATCTGCACCGTTGTTTCAAAGAATGAGCTCAGACGTCTGACCAAAAGGGTCAGACGTCTGGGACTGTGCAGAATTGGTTCCAGAGACTTTTATCCGACGTTTGATCAAATGGTCAGACGTCTGAGCTGAATTAAGCGTATTTTTTTCAGATGCTAATTAGGTCCGACGTCTGACGTCTAAGACGACTTCTGCCTATTTTTTCGTGTGTGGACTTGGCGTGAAGATTTGTGATTTTTGCAGATTACCTAGGATTTTTATTCTCCTATTTAAGCTAGCTTCAGGTTCCAGATCATGACAAGCGACTATAAGAGATTAGCCTCCACTAATTAGGCTTTATCGAAACCTAATTTTCTCCAATTCTCTTCTCCACAAATCAATTTCTAATTAGAATTTTGATCATTGTAATCAATCTCTTGTAATCTTCTCATCAATATTAATAAAAGCTCTCTCTTAAAGTGGATGTACGCTAACACAACGTTAGTGGAACCACTATAAATCGCTGTGTGATTTACTTTTCGTTATTGCTTTGATTTCTGAATTGTTTGTTTCAAATTGTGATTGTTTTTGGATTGGTTGAGATTGGAATTGAGTTAACGATTGGTTGTTTTGATACTTCTTACCACGATTCCGTCTTTCGCTGTGCTTATGGGGTTTTGATTTGAGTGGTCTCGAATTGAAATCCCGACTCAACACTATTAAGTCTAGATTGTTAGTAATATTCAAGTCAGCAAACTCATAGCCATTATTATATATCATACAACATAAAGTCAAAGCTACTTGAATATTCCACCATGTACGGCCTTTATTTTCGGGTAACAGCGACCCTTGATGTGAAAGAATAATAACAATTAAAAGAACCTCTGATTCTTTTATGCAAAATTAGAATATATTGTATGGAATTATCAATGTTAAACCCAAGTACATCATTACTGTTAACATTGCCAATCATGGGTAACTAAATGATCCCCGTATATGCTTTCCAAATGCACAATCTTCTCTATAAAAATACTTAAACTAGATAAGCTAACTGTACATTATGTAGCAATAAATAGTGGGCAATAATGCTAGTCCGATCCGTAAGCATCAACATAATAGAACTATGCAAGGACATCTTATCAGCAACAAGGTATCACACCAGTTCAACATATATCCTGATTTACCAGTAGAGTTATTCAACAGGAAAAGACAGAACTGAATTTTTATCATCAAGATATTAAAGACATATTCAACTCGCCTGCAGATGCAAAAAAAAAAAGTGCTTAAGTGTGTCCAATTAGTGATAACATCAATTTTCATGGTCGTTGCTTCAAATTACATTATAAAGAAAACAGTGAAATTCTACAAAACAATGACATGCGTGAGTTTAATTCTACAAATGATACAGCACGAGTTTAACATTGTCTGGTTGTATTAGCAAATGAACATGATTGCAAGTAGGTTTTAAAATCGAAATTGTTGAATTTTTTTCTTCATCTTGCATATGGGCCGATAAACAAAGTTTTTCTTTTCCACTCAACTTCATTGCCATCAAAAATCAAACCGATAAAAACAAGGCTGAGTAAATGCATAAAGCTTCACACTTCAAAATAAAGAAAAACTGAAATAGTTCGTAGAGGTACAGAAATAATAAAGCATAAAATACCACAATTTTTTGATCGCTTAATATACGTAGTTCTGTATTTATCATCAAATCATATGTTTAATCCAACCATTGAACGTTACGCCTGCTGCTCATTTAACTCAAAATTCAAAAAAATAGTTTGATGATTTAATTGTTCATTCGTTAATAGTTAGTACAGATTATTTAGTTCAAAATAATAGAACCAAATGATTAAGAACAATATACAAAGACGGATAAATTTTCTATTTAGGCCACATTTACAATCATATTACAAATATAGGTCAGTTTCAAAACTTATTACAAAATTAGGCCAGTTTTGACCACATAAACTGCCACATGTGTACCGGCAGTATTTGAAATGCCGCCCGTACACGTTTTAGTGGCAAAAATAACTGGCAGCATTTGAGATGCCACCAGTTAACGGCATTTGATATGTCGCCCTGTTGTTACTTCTTTTTAAGCCCGTCCCTCTTTCATTTATCACTCCCTCAAAAAATCAAATCTTTAAAAAATCAAAAAACCAAAATATCAGAAATTTTCCCAAAGTATAGTTAAATCTTAATCGAAAGTAGCTGTAGTCGAGGAGCAACACCTATTTCTTCCTCGTGAACAATTTTGGTTGTTATTTTGCAAACCCTAGTTTATTTTTTTTGTGTTTCTTTTATCATATGCCGTTTGGTAATTTATGGAAGTAGTTAAAAAGTTGATTAATTGACATGTACAATGGCTTCCAAGTGTGTACTAACGATTTGTTATTATGATAGTGAACTGGTTATAGACGAACTTAATTGTGACAAATATGTGGGTGGGTCGTGTAAACCAGCGAAAGTATTGAAAGGTTGTTATTTGACACAGTTAAAAGAATCGATTTATAAAGCAACTAAGATAAAATCCGATGAATTTGACATAGAGTTAGTGTGTAACGGGCCTACGAATTCAGGATCGAAAGCCATTAAAATAGTTGATGACGACAATGTGGAGCTAATGTTTTCGGCGACATCAAAATCAATAGAGCCGTTTGTTAGGAAAAGTAGGCGGTTGCAAGAAGAAGAACCCATACGAAAACAAGTGGTTAACAGTGTAACTGAAGACTACCGTAGAAGGGTTGTAGAAGGGTTGAGACAGTAAGTATTAGTCATGGAACTGCAACTCCGAGTTTTAGTAATCCACCTATGACAACAATTTACGGTCAACAACAATCCCTATTTGGATATCCGCCGTATATGAGTTATCAACAAAGCGTTCAATATAACTATCCATATTCAAGTCAAGGCAGCATTTCACATTTTCTTGGAAGGTGAAACATTTATTTATTATTTTTATGTCGTATTATATTGTTAGTTATGTAATAGTTGAAAGTTTTGTCGTTCTATATGCAGTCATCTTCCTTGTCGACCAACACCGCCAAGTACTGCCGGACCATCAAGCTATCATATGTCTCCTTATATGTATCCAACTCCATCCGAGTTATATGATATAAGTCAGAGGTATTTGTTTAGAATAAGCTAATTTTGGTAGCTAGTATTTCTGATACGGTGTTTAAATTAATAATTAATTGTGAATTACAGATTTTCCACACATGATATTGCTACACAATCTAATGTCGAAGTGGAGAATTTGAACATAACCGCAAATGAAGCAGATGTTGATATTGAAATGGACATGGTTGTAGGTGAAGATTTACATGACGATCCTCCTCTAAATAGTATGGATGTAGTCAATATGGCGGAGAATGACGTGTTGTAGATCGATAGTATGCAAGTGAACAATGAAGCTTTGACCTATGATTTTGCGGTCGAAGACAATATTCTCGAAGACAGTGATGAGGTGGAAATGGAGATACTTTTGGATGATGATCTGTGCAATGCACAAATAATGGCGAGGTCTATTACTGCAAATCATGAGTTCAACAATGAGTTATTTTCAACCGCAAGCGTTCAAAGTGGATTTAAAGTTGATATGATTTTGGAGACGAAAGCTAAATTGTTACAACAGTTGAGCAAATGATCAATTCTACATGCCATGTCTTTTAAAGTTATAAAATCGAATAAAACCAAATACACTGCCGTTTGTATTATAGATGCCAACTGTCCATGGAGAATTCATGCTATTGTTTCAAAAAATTCCGAGAAGAATTGGTGGATTATAAGGAAATATCCGAGCGATCACAACTGTGTTAACCCAACAGGGTGAACTCCACTCACAAGTGACTTCTAATTTTCTAGTATCAAAACTCTTACCTTCGTGAAAGCCGATCTGAATATAACAACCGGGATGGTGCAAGCATTGATGGAAGAACAATTTTTTGTGAAAGTTAGTTATATGAAGGATTGAGAGCTTTAAGTAAGGCGGTGGAAAATATTTATGTTGATTGGGCAGAATCATATACCACTCTAAGACAATATTTTGCTAAAATTGCTGGAACGAACCCGGGAAGCATTGGACACGTTACTACGGATGAATATGGAGTGTTTGATCGAGCTTTTTGGGCCTTTGGCCCTTGTATTGAAGGTTTTGTTCATTGTCGTCCGTTGTTATGTATTCACGACACACATTTGTACGGGAAATACAAAAGGCCATTACTTGTAGCCACTGCTGTTGATGCGGATGACCATCTATACCCTTTAGCCTATGCAATTGTAGAGTCAGAATCTGATGATAGTTGGGGGGTGGTTTTTAGCTTGCATGCGGCGGTTCATTCATAGTGTTAATAATCGACGAATTATCTTCATTTTGGATCGAATGAAAGGAATACCGACAACATTGGAAACAAAATGAGGTTTGCCTCATAAACACCGCTTCTGTGCTAGACATCTCAAGGTGAATTTTCAAGCATGTGCTGCAGAGGAAGCCGAGTACAACAAAATCCGAGAAGAAATCAAAACTACAAGCATTAGGGCTCATAATTGGATAAAAAGGAGTTTGGGAGGGAAAGAGGAAAATTGGGCATTGTGTAAAGATGATGGCGGTCGATTTCATGTCATGACCACTAACTGTGTAGAAAGTTTCAACGGTGTACTTACAAGAGCTCGGTCTTTACCTGTTAAAGCTTTGGTTGCACGCACTTTTTTTAGGTCGGTTGATTATTTTTGTCAAAGAAAAGAAGCAGCAGGAAAACTTACAACCCGTCTTACTCTGAAGTGGAAAGCCAAGATTGCCGACAGAGCTAACGAAGCAAGGCGTACAAAAATTATTCGCTTTAGTCAAGCTGAATGGCAAGTTGTGCACTATTTCAATGATGAATTCAAAGTACTAATCACTGGTGACAGTTGCTCCTGTACGTGCAACATACCTCTATCAGAGCACTTACCTTGTACGAATGTTATGGCTGCTTCTCAACAGTTTCCAATGGAGCTAATAGAGCCCATCATGACTTCGCTTCAACATGGTACTCAGCTGAGAAATACTTGCCCGCTTACACCCTCAAGTTTCATCTTGTCCGCTATAAACGCTATTGGAGTTTAAGCAATAATCAGTTGGTCCTACCCACTGTAGCTAAAAGGTAACCAAGATGTCCATGTTCTACTAGAATTAAAGGTAGGATGGATGGGAAGCAGACTCCAAAAGGAAACAGGTGCATCAAATGTGGTGTTGTGGGTCATTAGAAAAGTCGTTTCCCTACGACAACGTAATGTTTTCATTTGAGTTTGGTTGTATTTTCAGATCGACTGCAATCGAATATATTCGAAAACAATTGTTTATGTTATCTAATTTCAACACTTGAGATTGGTTGTATTTGGAAAGTTGTATTTTTAGATCAACTGCAATCCAATATATTCGAAGACAATTTCATAGTTGTATTATTTGGCTAAATGAAATAAATCTGCTGGATATGCAGCAAGGGAACAACAGAGAGGCATTTGAAATGCCGCCTCTTGAGCGGTATTTCAAATGCCGCCAACTGTGTTTCAGTGGGCGGCATTTGAACTACCGTGCACAGGGCGGCATTTGAAATGCTGGTCTGTTGTACCCTGTTGCATATAACAACTGTGTTTCAGTGGTGGCACTGCAGAATGAGGGGGAGGCAGAGGCGGGATTGATCTTGCCATCTTGTTCTTCGACAAACAAGATCGTAGAATTTGTTTGAGTGAGAAGCATTTCGCCTTGCTTTATTCGGGAACCTCCTCCACAAGATCATTGACTATGTCTAACATACGATGCATACCATTCCCCTGCATATAACGTATACCATTATTGATTTTACAGCTACCTTAAAAATTGTCAATTTAAATACCTACCACATTTCGTTCAAGCATAGCTCTGGGAGTGTAAGGAGCAATTTCTTGCTCAGGCACTTCCTCTCGTCTTCTTAGCACATAACGCTAAGTGATATTCCAATACTAATTATTATACTCCTCATGAGTCAGCGTGATCTCATGCTCTTCTTCCGCAGCTAAGAAGCGGTTATTCCATAACTCCATCATCATTTCAAACTCATCTTCACCATAAGGAAGAGTATAATATAGAGCAGGATACGGTAAGTGTTGGCGAAGACCAAACTGCCTCATCACTCTATTTGGGAGATGGTATGCTAGATCGCCAAAGCAATATATCATCAGTCTTGCCCGCCATAACTGCCTCGCCTCGGTGCATAGAGCTGGGAGAGCATCAACCTCTGGCTCAGTGTATGGAGTCCACATAACTGTGTTATAGTCCAAGACATCAAACTCATTTCGGTAGAACGCCAAATTCCATCTAGGAGTCATTTTGGTCTTCTTCTGTCCAATCCACCTAAAGTAGCAAAAATTTATACAAACTGTGAAATTATATAAGTTGATACAACTGTACAGCCAACAATATTTTACCTCGATCCGTATGGTTTCAAATTGTCGATTTTTTCTATCCTCATAGTTATACGACCGACCGAAAGATAAGTCCAAGACCATAGCTGCAAGAGTATAGGTTGTATTTAATTAATGTTTACGACATTCACAAATATGAATTATTGAATAATTATGACTGTACCTGAACTAGAGTCATACAATCACCGGCAGACCGTTGTTGTACCAACGCCACTCTAGTAAGCCCTGTATAAGTGAATGCTAGCACCGCACTGCCCTACGAATATTGCCGACAAGAATCAAAGTCTTCTAACAACGGGAGCCATTGAAGGGCCACTCGAGTCTTCGATCGATCGCAAAAAAGACATTGACTGATGATGTGCAAAATAATAGCGCGGGTGCGCTGGGCTATCTGCACTAGAGAGGCACGACGGGGAATATCATTGGCCAACTGCTCCCTAAACCAAGTGGCCACTATCGACTCATTTCCCCATCTCACGTCTTCTAGAGGAGACATGCCAAGCAAGGGCTCACACAAATCCATATAATTTCTTGGGAAATTCGGTTTTAGAATAGAATTCCCGTTAATCGGCAATCCAAGCAACACAGCTTAATCTTTTAATGTGATGGTCATCTCACCTACTCTGAGATGAAATGTAGACGACTCAGGTCTCCATCTATCGATCAACACCATTAGAAGATTACGATCGAGCTGTGTGTATCCCAACTTATGAATAACACCGAATCCGGCCCTATCCAAAAGTTCCAACACACCAGGATGCGCTGACGTGACAAGCTTTAAGGTTGAAGAATGGTCAATGAAGCCGTTCGGCTCAACAGCCTGTCGAAAATTAATACAAAATGCAAGCTATTATGCCATTTACTAACACATTGCAAAATGCAAGACAAAGTATATCAATATGTACCTCCATTAAATCATTATTGCTTGTGCGGTGTTGATCTTGTAAGTAAAGAACACTATCATCAATCGGTCCGGGTGCCATTTCTTCATATTCTACCACAATAACATAACCAAATCAAATTTATAACCTAAACAATCCTTATATACAATCAACAACCAATCAAACAAATGTTCTACTTACACAAACTACTTCATTGTAGTCTAGAAACATACATTTATACCTAAAAACTTATTTTTTTTCCTAAACCCTAAAATCAAAAATTCTAAATTTGAGATAAAATCGGAAGAATACAAACCTATAGGAGGTACTTGAGAGGATGAGGAAGCCATTCTTCAATTTCTAGCTTGATTTAACTAGTTTTTGTGTGAAAATATTGATTTTGGGAGAATTGGGGTGTTGGGTTCGGTTTGGGGTTTTGGGTTTTTGAGAGTGGAGTGGTAAATGGAAGAGGGGGCTGTCTTAAACAGTAGGCACATAATAAGGCGGCATTTGAAATTCCACAAACTCGTGGCATCCCAAATGCCGCATAATGGCGGCATCTTAATTGCTGCCAGTTAGTTTTAGCAATAATATGTGTACTGGCAGAATTTGAAATGCCGCCTGTACACGTGGCGGCTGATGTGGCCAAAACTGACCTATTTCTGTAATTAGTTTTGCAACTGACCTATATTTGTAATAAGTGTGCAAAATTAGCCTAAATAGAAAATTTATCCTATAAAGGCATTAAAATCAAGTAAGTGATTGATGATTACTTACTTAGAGCACATATGCCGGTAATAGGATCCCATGTCAAACATGATTACAAAGCATCATTTGATCCAATTCCCACTTGCAACATCCACCTTACACATGGAACTGACTCCATCCTAATGGTTCACTTGTGTTCGACAAAGGTTCATGTGGCGAGGCACATTGCAACTTGAACAACATTCATAGTGCTGCCACATTCATAAATCCCACTTGGGAGTATCACCACAATCTTGCTTTTGCATCTTTTAGTCGTATTCTTTTAATCTAGAATCCAACTATTTTCAAAGTGTCCCCTATTTCCTCTTGTAGGCAATCTTATCACTCTCATGTCCATCACTTTGAGTCCAACCCCTCCTTTCTTTCCACCCTTGTCTATGCAGATAATCTATTATCTACTAGGCATGCCTTCCTTGATAATTACATCTTCTCAATCCTTCTAACCTGCCTTGGCTTGCCCTCGGGGACAGGAACAACATTCTCTTCTCTCATGACAGGCATGGAGGAACCCCTCTCTCACTAAACGACACTTCTCCTTTGAACAATGCAATCTTGGCCTCTTATCTCCTTGAAATCCTATTCATTGGCTTGTATCATACATTGTCAAATAAGTCCAGAAATGGCTCCCTTACCCTTTCAAAGCTTGATAGAATTTTCATGAATAACTTAGCTCTTTCAGTTTGGCCCAACATTTTTATGAAGTTCTTCCTCCTTGCCTCTCAGATCATTACTCTCTTGTTCTTTCCTTTTGCAGCTCTTCTGTAAAAACTCACTCTCCTTTTAAATTCTTCAATTCTTGGACAAAGCACCAAAATTTCCTTCCATTGTCTCTCATGCTTAGCCCACCTAGTTCATGGCAATCATATGTATAGACTACAACAAAAATTAAAACATACAAAGCTTGCTCTTAGGAGTTGGAGTAAAGAAACCTTTGGCAATGGAAACAAGCTTTCCTCTCAAATTAAATCTCAACTTGATATGTACAAACTAATAATTTCCTTAACCCTTCTTGTTTAGCTTTATCTTTGTAGGAACAAGAGCTAGTTTCAAAGTTAAAAGATGCCCATTATGTTGAAGCATCTGTGCTCAGACAGAAGTGTAGGGATAAATGGGATGAGAAAGGGATAAGAACTCCAAGTTTTATCATAACTACCTCAATTTGAAGTCCAACA
This sequence comes from Allium fistulosum, assembly GCA_030737815.1. NCBI lineage: Eukaryota > Viridiplantae > Streptophyta > Magnoliopsida > Asparagales > Amaryllidaceae > Allium > Allium fistulosum. The sequence continues at coordinate 512,763,942 of CM060906.1, read as the reverse complement.
TAAGCAAGATCATCCAAATCCAAGACTCTGATAATCACATTCATATGGGTCCGGAAGCTATTAGCTAGGCATTTGTGAAGCACTTCTCAGCCATCTTAGGCAATCCCAGAGATCAATGTATTGACACTGAACTTTTTGATCAGATCCCCTTGCCATCTTTAAATCAGGAGTAGATTTCAGCCTTGAGTCGAGACATAACTAATAAAGAGATTCAAATTTACCTTTTCTCCATCTCCACAGAAAGATCTGTTATGGTAATTCTAACCGAGACCACTCAAATAAAAACCATAAAGCATAGCAGAAAACGAGATCGTGGTAAAAAGTGCCAAAACAACAAATCAATATTTCAATTCAATTCTCAATCCAATCCAAAACCAATCACAATCACCAAACAATCAATAGAAAATCAAAGCAATAACGATAAAATAAATCACACACCGATTTATAGTGGTTCCACTAACATCTTGTTAGTGTACATCCACTTTGAGAGAGCCTTTATTAATACCAATGAGAAGAGTACAAGAGATTGATCACAATGATCAATATTATAATAGAATTGATTTGTGGAGAAGAGAATTGAAGAAAATTAGATTTTGATAAACCCTAATTAATGGAGGATAAAACCCTTGATTAAACCCATTGTAGTCTCCTGCTCTGAATCTTGAAAATAGCTTATATAAGTGAGTAGAAAACCTAGGCAAAATTCCAGAATTGCCCCTTCGAATATCACAAATCATCACACCAAGGCCGAGCTGAAAAATAGGCTGAAAATCGTCAGAGACATCTGTCACTTTATGACAAACCTCTGTTATATATTTCGAAAAAATATTTCCTAAAACCATAGATGTCTATCCCAAAGTGACAGACGTCACGTATATCCCAAGTCTCAGGTTCCAAAACCCTAAAGCAACAGACGTCTATCACTCTACGATAGACGTCTGTGTTGCTGCTCCAAATAGCACTTCCCTTCTCTTCACCATAACTTCTACCTTCGAGCTCCGATTTGTGAACCGTCTTCTCCGTCACCAAGCTACTTCCAACCACTTCAAATTCTCCATATAGTGTCGCCAAAATTCAACACTCCACCCCGACACTATATCCATCTCCAACTCCAATGGTACCATACCATCAACAACAACCGATAGCACCAACTATCACCACTTCTATCTTCAACCAAACAAGCTTGAATGCTCTCCCAATGAACTCCGGCAAAGCCACCGCCCATTGCACTCCATCAACGAGCTCAGGCAAAGCCCCTGCCCATTAACGAAGTGTTGACAGCAACCAAATCCAAAACCGTCTCACCAAAACACAAAAGCACTATGGAGTGTAAACTAGTACTCACTAAGAAGATAGAACTACAATCTCTCACCAATATTCTTCACATCTATAACCAAGCTCCTTCCTCAACCGTGCCACCCCGTAGCACCTAGCACTTCAACAAGCGAATCAAGTTCGAGCAATGCTCGAACTTTCCAACCGGCAATACCTTGGTTAACATATCCATTGCGTTATCCTTTATGTGCACTTTTCAAAGATATACTTGCTTATCTTCATCCATGGCTACTAAGAATGACTCTCTCACTTCAATATGCTTAGTCCATGAGCTAAACGCCAAACTCTCTGCCAAGTGAATAGCAATTTGGCTATCACATCGAACATCGATGCTATCATGCTTGAATCCCAAGTCACACAACAATCGCCTCAGATAAAGTGCCTCCTTTGCCACTTCCACTATGGCTATCAACTCCGCCTCCGTAGTGGATAAAGCAACTATAGTTTGCAATCTCGATCTACAACTTATGGTCGTACCACCAAGTGTGAAGACATATCCGGAAGTTGATTTTCTTCGATCCCTATCAATGGAGTAGTCCGAATCACAATAACCAACCAACTTGCAACTCATCCCTTTAGTACCGCCAAAAACAAGACCATGAGATGATGTACCTCTAAGGTATCTCAATATAAGCTTCACAGCTTCCCAATATGATTTCCCTGGATTAGCCATATACTGACTAACCATCTCGACGGCATTTGCAATATCGGGCCTTGTACACACCATAGCATACATTAAACTTCCAACCGCACTTGCATATGACACCTTTGCCATATAAGCCTTGTCTTTCTCCAAGATAGGCGATCCCTTACTCGAAAGCTTCATATGCAAAGGTAAAGGTGTATTTAACACCTTTTCATTCTCCATGCTAAATCGGCAAAGCACTTTCTCTATATACTCATTTTGAGTCAATTCCAACTCAAATCGCTTTCGATCCCTTTCTATTTTCATGCCCATCCTCTTTGCTTCTCAAGATCCTTCATTTCGAACTCCGATTTCAAACTTAGTTTTAACTTGTTGATTCATTCTTATCTTTTGAAGCAATGAGCATGTCGTCCACATACAAGAGTAAATACACCCAACGATCATTTTTCAACTTCTTGAAATATACACAAGCATCCTTAATGCTTCTATCAAAACCATTTTCAGGCATAAAATGATCAAATCTCTTGTACCATTATCTAGGTGATTGCTTTAAACCATATAGTGATTCTTTAACTTGCAAACCAAATTTGACTTACCATCCACAACAAAACCTTCCGGTTGCTCCATGTAGATGTCTTCATCCAAGTCACCATGCAAGAAGGCAGTTTTCACATCAAGTTGCTCCAACTCCAAGTCGTGAATAACAACTATAGCAAGTAATATTTGGATTGAAGTATGGCGCATAACCGGTGCAAATATCTCATCATACTCCTTCCCTTCCTTTGTGCAAACCCCTTAGCCACTAGCCTAGCTTTTTATCTCCCACTATCCTTCACCTTGTATATCCATTTGCATCCAATAGCACGGTTTCCTTTACGAAGTGTAACCAAATCCCAAGTTTGATTCTTCAACAATGATTGCATCTCTTCCTCCATAGCACAAATCCACTTCGAGCTATCACTCGACTCCATGACATCATCAAAGTCCATCGGCCCATCTTGGACTACGTGAAGAGCATAGTCCAAATTATCACAAAAGCTAAGATAGTACCAATCACCATATCTTTCGGATGGCCTTATAGCACGACGACCCACCGGACCAGCAATACCATCACTCAAACTCCTTTCGGCTCAACCCTGAACCGAATTCACTCTAGAATCATGTACATCACCAACACTACTAGAGAAACCCTGTGGACTATGTGATGTTACATCAACCGCTTCCTCCTCACAAGCATCTCCAACTACTCTACTCCTTGGACGAAAGATGGAAATAAATTCCATCTCCTTTGATTCACCATGAACCAAATCCGGAACATCCAACGAGCTCTCATTCTCCTTGAATAAAACAGACTCATCAAAAGTAACATGACGAGAATTCACAACCTTTTACACCATTCATATAACCAAGAAAAATCCCCTTGAAAGCTCTAGGCTCAAGCTTCTCATTTCATAGATCATGCACATAAATCAGACTGCCAAACACAGGAAGATAACTCAAGTCTTTCCCTTACACACTTCCTCCAAAATTTTGTTACCAATAGCTAAGCATGAAATTCGATTAATAATATGCACTGCAGTTGACAAAGCTTCGGCCCCAAATTTTTTAGACAAACCCGATGTCAATCTCAAGCATCGAGCTTTCTCAAGTAGAGTACGGTTCATCCTCTCCGCAACACCATTCGACTACGGATCTCCCGATGTAGTAAAATGCCTCCGAATATCATGATGCTTGAAAAACTCCAAGAATTCTCCGGGAACATACTCTCCGCTATTGTCAGACCTTAGAACTTTCAAAGACTTGCCACTCTCATTATAAACAAGAGCTTTCCATGCTTTGAACTTTGCAAATTCCTCCGACTTAGCCTTCATTACATACACCCATACCATTTAAGAAAAGTCATCAATAAAAGAAATACAATAACGAGCTCTGCCTAAAGAAGCTACCGGTGCTGGTCCCCAAACATCCGTGTGAACATACTCAAGAACCCTTCTTGAATCATGTTTTCCTTCACCGAATGAAACTTTAGTTTGCTTCCCTATGACACATTCCTCATAAAACTATAGTTTGTTGAAACTCTCTCCATCGGTCATCTCCCTCTTCCAAAGAATATCCAAACTCCTATCCGAGACATGACCTAACCTCAAAAGCCATAACCTAGTCACGTCCAAGCCACGAGAACTATCAACTCCCATAGAAGTTTCACCTTCTATAGGCACTCCTTGAAGCAAATAAACACCATGAGTCCTAACACCCTTCATCACCACAAGCGCACCCTTTGAAACCCGCAAGCTATCACTCTCAAGAGTGATCTTACAACTTAAAGAATCCAGTTGCTCCAAAGAGTTAAGAGACTTCCGAAGTCCCGGAACATATACATTAGTGAGAGTATGAACCGCTCCATCAAACATCCAAATTTGCATGGTGCCTTTCGACTTACAAATATCACCATTACCCATAACAATTGAATTTCCTTCTTTGTCGATATAAGAAGTAAAACAATTCCTATTCGGCGTCATATGTTAAGACGCCTCCGAATTGAGCACCCATTCGCTACCCGAAAAATTTGATGCTACTACCCTCAACACATGTTTGTACCAAATTAGGCACAACACTCTTCAGAAGTTTTTGAAGAGATAAAGTGAAGAAATTGAATGGAAAAAGAGGAATTATCTAACAAAAACCCCAAATTTCAGATACGAAAGTAATTAACTTGCAAGGAGACACAAGAATTTAGAGTGGTTCGGCGTATTGCTTAGGTCCACTATGAAGTAGTTTGCTTTATTGATCTTTCTTTGATGTTTACAACTGATTTCAGCAAATTACAGCTAATAACAATGATTTGCAGCAGTGAAATCCGTTGGTAGCAGCAGTAATGGAGTTCGGATCTGGATCTGGCGGAGTCTGGGCGTTGGAGATCTCAAAGAGGAAGAAGAACCCCTTTTCTGTTGGCTTTGGGGGTCTATTTATAGGTGTAGGAGGCTGATATTTCGCTCAGATCTCGGGAGACCCTCTCTGGCACGTGACCAGGCCCACGCGCCCAAGCCCGTGAAGTTTCGGTCCGATCTGTGATCGATATGAATAGATTTCATATCGATCAAGATTTCGTCCAATGGAGTCGAAATTTGGTGTGGACATTCTTTAGTATGCACGTAGTCTCTTGTAAAAATTTCACAGCATTTGGACTTGTAGATTAGGAGATATGATCGATACAAATTGTGATTCTCGGTTGGCTGTTTGGTTCGACTCGCTCTGTTCGACTCGCTTCCGTTCGACTCGGTGACATGGCACTTGAATCTCACTCTGCCCTTGATGCTGTTTTGATCGAGTCGAACTGTGCATTGATGGAGCGAGTCGAAGTGGAGCATCCTGAGGGATTCGAACAGTGGCATTGCCAATGGAGTCGAACTCGATGGAGTCAAACAGTGGTTCAAGCGGAGTGAGTCGAAGCATGCACTTCCGATGGATTCGAACTGGAGCGAGTCGAAGAGGGCAGTTCTGAGGGATGCGAAGCGGAGCGAGTCGAAGGAGGCATCTGATTGACGCAAAGCGGAGCGAGTCGAAGTAATCACCTCTGATGGTTGCGAAGCGAGTCGAATCTGAGTGATTCGAAGTTGGCTTCTGCGAAGTGAGTCGAATTTGAGCGATTCAAAGTTGGCTTCTGATGGTTGCGAAGCGAGTCAAACTGAGCGATTCGACTGGTGGTTGGTTTTCATCCAATTTTGTATCGTTCATAACTTGAGCATACAAACTTGGATTGACTTGAGATTTGGAACGTTGACTCTCATAGCTTAGCTTGTCATGTCATACCAATTTTAGCCCGATCCGGACTCGGACAAAATTCGTTGATATCCATAGTGAGCCTGTGTATAACCGATCTCCGGGATGGATCATCATCGGTTACTAGTCAATTCCTTGGTGTCACGGCCTTGCCAAAAGGCGGGATAACATTTGCCCCCCAAAGTACGTCTTGTGGAAACATGATGTGCTTTGAAATGCTGCTATCTCTATTCCGAATAGTTATTGTCTTTTCGATGAAAGCTGTAATCTTCGACTGATTTTCTTAATAATGTAAACTGTTGACTATCAACTGATGTACCATGTATTGTTGCAACCGATTGCTGTACGCTAGTGGTTAGCCACTTTCTGTTGTAATCGTTATTAGATGAGCTTTTGATTCCTGTAAATCTGGAACATTGAATATTGGTCCGACATACATGCATATATGTTAACTTGACTCTCGTTGACGTTTGTACGTTCACGAGTCGTTGTCAGTTTATTTTATATTGAATTCTGTATCGATCCTCTCCTGAACCGACATGAAATTCATGGTAACAACGCTCGATGGTTGTTTTTGAATGTTCCTTCATAACGACCCTCTCCTGAATCGATGTGAAGGATTGAAACATTGAAGATGATTTTTATTGAATTTATGGATACGGAGTAAGTATTCCGATTCGATGGAGTTGGCCTCTGGAAGCCATGATTTGATGGGTTCGATGGATGCGAAATGCTTGTTCGACTTGATGATGGACTCGAACTGAACGAGTCGAAGTGGAGCGAGTCGACGTGGAGCGAGTCGACGTGGAGCGAGTCGAAGTAGACTTCCCTGATGGATTCGAATTGCTTGTTTGACTCGGTCTTGGATTCGAACTGCATAGGAGTCGGAGTCGAAATGCATAGGAGATGGAGTCGAAATGGGTGATCGATACGAAGAGTGGTCTCGTATCGATGGAGTCGAACTGGACACGGGGATGGAGTCGAAGGGGAGACGGAGTCGAAATGATTGCTTGTTTTGCTGCACCGGAGATGGAGTCGAAGTCAAGTGATATAAAGGGAGCTTCGCATCGATGCACTGGAGAGGGAGTCGAAACGCATGTTCGAATCCATCGGGATACGAATCGTTTATTCCTTTTGCTTTCGAGTCCATATAAATACTTTGTACTTAGCCGTTTTTCCACTTTTTACCTTTCACTTTCCTTCCTTGCTTTCGTATCGCTCAGAAACTCGAGAAGAAAGAAGAAACATTCTTGCCTTCGAACTGATTCATACCTTCAATCATTTGAACTAACTGACAGATCTAGGTAATCCAATAAGCGAATCCACGCGTAAACGATGAGACTCGGGTTTTTAACACCAAATCAATTAGAGTTGTGATCGATCGAAAATTCCTTTGTGATCGATCGAGATCCCTTTGCCTCAGCTTCACATCGATCTGGAGTAGGGGCTTCGAGACGAACTGCGTAGCCTTGGGATCGAGTCGAACTGCGTAGTCTTGGGATCGACTCGAACTTGAGGCTTTTAATCGATTCGAAATGATGGCCTTCGATCGAGTCGAAGTGGATGTTTGGGATCAAGTCGAACTGTGTAGTCTTGGGATCGAGTCGAACTCGATGGTCTTGGGAGCGAGTCGAACTTCGTGTTTTTGGGACCGAGTCGAACTCGATGGTCTTGGGGAGCGAGTCGAACTAGAGGCTTTTAATCGATTCGAAGTGTTGTGCTCTGATCGATTCGAAATCCCCAGCCTCTAGTTCGAGTCGAACTTGCATGCCAACCTTCTGACCGAGTCTAACTCATACGCAGATGACCATGACTTATTGATGTGAACACGGCTCTCATGAGCGATATGAATATGATCATTAAAAAATTTGAAACTTCTCGCACATTTGAACAATTGACTCCGACGAGCTTCAAACTTGCATAACTGGACTTAACAACCATTTCACCGCATATCTGATTGCCTATCGAAGCTCGTCGATGAAACTGGAACTTATCAAAATGACAACAAACTTTAACTTGAAATGATAGTTAATAGATGGATGGTACGGTTGTGACGGTCAGCGATGACGGTCCTTCCGACTGAATTCCGAAGTCTCGTCGTTTACATGCTTCCTTCAATCCTGTAGATCTTCTCAAATGATATACAGTACTGCATTGCACAACACACACTCACACACTTTACACTGGGGGATGCACGAGCGTTATTGCCTGTTTAACAATGATTTTTCATGAGCTAGCTAGTCATGGAACCCTCAAGTTCACAGCAGCCGGAACTCCCAAGTTCTATTACTCCAACCATAGAGATACCGGTTATTGAAGCTGAAGTTATAGAGCCAGCTCCGGACGAGCGTCTAGGGGCTCGGTTTATTTGTAATCCAAAAGATTCTGTGCCGTCGGGTATCTCTGAAGATATGCTAGGACGGATTTGTTTAAGGCACGGTCTGTCGCTTGATGACGTGTTACTACCTGGGCCAAATAACAGGCCATATGATCCCCCAAAGGGGTTTACTGCTTTCAACCGTCATGCCTGTACGGCGGGGACACTCCCTCCCTTCAATCAATATATAAGGGAGATGTTATCATTTCTTGGAATAGCTCTATCTCAACTGCACCCCAACGGGTATGCTCTGCTGAATAGCACCTTCATTCTGTTTATGGAGATCCTCTTTCGACCGCCGAAGCCGATCGAAATCAGATATTTATTCAACGTCAAGAGCCATGGAGACAGTCCTTCTTTCACCTTCTTGGAAGCAGTCACATTGTAATAGGCTCCTGGGGGAGACTAAGTTACTTCAAGACCGAATGGTTCTACGTTCGGTGGCCCCCGGGATTTGCAAGGCGATGGTTGGATAGACGTAAGCGCTACAATCTTTCTCTTGAGTTATTGAGATAATAATAATCGATTTCACAACTGATACACTTCTCTTCTTTTACAGCCGCAATCTCCCGACCTGATGGTGCATACTTCAGAGAGCTTGTTCAGATTCTCCAAGCATTTCCGGGCAAAGAGAGGCATATCGACTTGGTTCTGTCCGACAGATGTTTAAGGACTGTCGGGCTGATAGAATGGAGGCAGAGTATACAGCTGGAAGGGACACATAGAGTGGTCCCGAAGAAACGGGTGAAGCGCAAAGCCCCCGCAGTCGTGATAGCCGAAGAAGTTGATCCAGAAAGAACGCCTACCGATACTGAGCTCCCAGCTGGGCCTTCTGTCGATGTCCAGGATTCGGGAGGAAGAAGAAAAGGCAAGGCTGCTGCTCATAAATGCTCTAAATATGAGAAATTTAAATCCGTGGTCGTGTCTTTACCTTTTCCGGGGATTAGAATCTCGGAGGCTCCTCCTCCGCCAGTAGAGAATCTTTTTGAAGGGCTTGCCGATGTTTCGATTCCGGATTTTGTGTCATCTCAACACGACGTCGGGATGGAGGAGCTTGATAGTGCTCTTGAACCGAGCGGGTCACTTGCTATGAGTGCGGCCGACATTTCCGGTTGGTCGAGGGGTTGCACATGCATACACTTCACTACACTGCATGATTCACAACTGTAAATCGTCCAACTTAGGAAATCACTAACTATTTCTTCGTTTCTCGTTTTTAGGTACCATGTCTGGAAAAGGATCGATGCTCGGGAATATCCGTTCGGCCCGAAAGGCTTCTTCTTATTATTAGTCCCGTAGGAGAGACTCGGACAGAGATCGCGATCGCGATTATTCTAATCAGGATAGGTAAGGACGTGATAGGGACAGGGAATACAGACATCGGTCTAGATCACGCTCTCCTCCTTCTAGACTTCCGTCTCCACCCCTTGTTTTTGTTCCATACCCGCCAGAGCCTCCTCGTCACAAGCCATCTTCTCATACTTCTAGATCTGAGACTCATCTTCAGAGAGTCGAGACGACGGCCTCTATAATTACAGAGCAGGTCCCAGCTGAACCCACATGAGAAGGGGCTCTTAAGCTGGCTCAGATGAGGAAGGACTTTTCGAACATTTGCTTCGATGGCTATGTCTTCCCGCCGCACTTAAAAAGAATTCCATCTGGAGTGGAGAACATGATGCATGAGTACGTTCATGACATCTACACCCAGTACAGAGAGTGGGTAAAGGCTACGGAGAAAGCTTCGAAGGTGGCCTTTGAGCGAGCTAAAGCGCTTGAGAAACTGGAGACCGAACTCGCTCAAAGGGACTGGATTATACAAGTGCTTACTGCTGAGGCCGAGTCTTCTCGGAAATGGGAGATTGAGGCCACCAAAAAAGCTGATGAAGCGAAGGCGGCAATGGTGAAGTTGGGGTAGACACATGTTGCCCTGGTGGAGGAGATGGGCCACCGGAACACTACAGTTACTGCCGAGTAGGATGCGGCGGTCAAAGAACTCAATGAACTCAAGGCCAAATTCACCGACCTGGCCAAGGAAAGGGATGATGCAAACAGCGCAGCCCAGGAGGTGTGCGAACAAACTGTTCTGCTTAGGGGTGAGCGGGATGTAGTCGTGGCTAAAGTCTGCAAGGTGGAGGCTGAGGTTGAAGATAAAGTGAAGTCGGCCGAGTCCAGGCTAGAAGCTGACATCGAAGACCTTCTCGTCGTTTACAACGCTAATGTGCTGAGGCACAGGGGTCTAGCCTGGCTCGATGACTATTCGGCGCATCTTTACAACGCTTGGGGCCGACTGGTGGAGGAAGAGAAGGAGGCGCATCAGGGCGAGTCTGTGGATTAATTTGAACTCGAGAATCGCATTTTGACTGAAGATGAAAAGAAGATTCTTCACGAGTCAATGATTCTGCATGAGAAGGAAAGACTTAGCGCCCAGCACTTTGAAGTGGGAGAGGGTTCTGGAGTTGACCACCATGAAGAAAGTCTTGAAGTTCCCGCGTCAACCCAGCCTGAATCCTCATCTGCGGTCGATCCCCAGGCCATTCCTGCTTACAATCCAGATCGGCTGCAGATGTCTCCGGCTGGAGCGCAAGTCACTGATGCCGCGCTGTAGCCTACGAGTCAAACTGAGGAAGGTATTCTGAACATTCCACATATCTTTCTTAAGTCGAAATCTTCGATCGAGTTAAGTTCTAACAGTTCTCTTATTCTTTGTCTAGTGATTGATGCTACACAGGCCATGCCTCCTGCTACTAAAGAATCATATCAAACGCATGAGGCTATTGTGACTGAAACAATCACCGTGAGTACAGCTGCCCCGCTTGACGATATGCAGGGGAGTACGATCGTATTTGATGAGCAGCTGATGGATGAACTCTTTCACCGTCACGGCGATCCTCTTGCTGACTTGTCATCTGTCATGAGTGGAACTGATCCTGCTACAAGTTCTTTAATGCCAACTGCTGATGCTCCCAGCGGGGCTCGAGCAGTAACCGGAGAGGAGATGTTCGCTCAAATCGACGCTGAAATGGCAGCAGCAGCTCATGGTGGCAGCTTTGGAGGTGGGATGGCAGCACCGGGACCTGCTCCGCTCAGAATGATATCTCCTGGTGGTACTGTTTTCATCACCAGCGTGCCCATACCACCTTCTATACTTGATCCGGTTCCTCCGACTCCACCCACAGGGAGCATTCCTATCCATTCGAGTTCGGAGGAGGATATTGATATCATGCCCTCGCCTGAGGACCAACCGCCAAAAAGCAAAGGCTCGAAGAGGAAGACTAGCGGTGGCTCCAGCGGGTCCACACCGAGGAGGAAGCCAAGGAAGAAGAAAGATTAGACATGCTTCTCCAGTGCATTTTGACTTTCATTTTGTTGGCCGTGTATAGATGCGGGTTTGGCTCCTGCTAGTAGGAATTTTTTAGAACAAACTTGTATATGAACTTCTTTTACAAACAATAGAAATGAAACTTCTCTTTTTTGGTTTCTTTTCTGTCATTGTGTATTTGTCTAAGTGTTTCAATATCTGGAGTGCACTTGTGAAGTTTCAGATTCCGAATCAAGTTTGTTTTTGTTTGCCAAGTTCGAAAACCATGGACATGGTTTGCGACCGGGAAGCGAGTTGAATTCCGACGTTGCATTACTTCAATCAATGGTTGATGCTTAAGTCCTGCCCCCCAGTCTTGGGGATGAGTTGTAGATCATCAATCGACGATCGCTTCTTACTTATAACATGTTGAGTCTAGTGCCACCGAATGGATGTCTGAGGCAAGCAGAGATTGAGTAATGCATCCATGCTTGTCTGATTGTCGATGATCATATCCGCACTCTGGGGAGCCCCATTTGTTTACTGGCGGTTGGTCACGACGGCTTAAGTTTTAATCATATGTCCGCGATCTAGGGACTTGGAATTGACATTTGTATTCCGACTCGCGCTCTGGGAGTTTGGAGTTGATATTTGTACTTCGATTCATGCTTCGGGGACTTGAAATTGGTGTTTACGCTCCGTTTCGCACTCTGGGAATCCGGAGTCGATGTTTATACTCCGACTTGCACTCTGGGAGTTCGGAGTTGTTGTTTATACTCCGCTTCGCACTTTGGGAATACGGAGTTGATGTTTATACTCCGGTTCGCGCTCTGGGAACTTGGAGTCGATGTTTATACTCCGCTTCGCACTCTGGGACTACAGAGTTGATGTTTATACTCCGGTTCGCGCTCTGAGAACTCGAAGTTGATGTCTATACTCCGACTCGCGCTCTGGGAGTTCAGAGTTGATGTTTATACTCCGCTTCGTACTATGGGAATGCAGAGTTGATGTTTATACTCCGGTTCGCGCTCTGGGAACTCGGAGTTGATGTTTATACTCCGCTTCGCACTCTGGGAATACAGAGTTGATGTTTATACTCTGGTTCGCGCTCTGGGAACTCGGAGTTGATGTTTATACTCCGACTCGCGCTCTGGGAGTTTGGAGTTGATGTTTATACTCCGCTTCGCACTCTGGGAATACGAAGTTGATGTTTATACTCTGGTTCGCGCTCTGGGAATTCGGAGTTGAATGAAGGATTGTTGTGTATCAATCCTTTTTTGACTTTGATGTGATGGCTTGTCCCCGAGCTCGGGTTTCACTTAGCGAGTGATTGGTTACATTGTAGTCACTCCTTATTTGAATAAATTCCACCGTATGGTGAAACTTAGCTCTCCGTGCATAGTGATGATCATATGAAGCATTTCAAGTAAATCACAGCTCTGGCTCGAAGAGATTGCATTTTATTGCTGAAATAAGAAAATATGGCAAAGTCAGTTGCCTTATTACAAGCTCTAATTTCGAAATGCAGAAACAAATTGCAAAAATGGAAAGTAAACTAAATGGATAAAGATAGCCTGTTATGTGTAGCAGCGGCGAAGATTCTCGCTGTTCCAGGCTTTGGCAGAGCAGGTCCGCCAACGATTGCTAACTTAAAAGTGCCATTTTCGAGCTTTCGTTTGATCACATATGGCCCTTCCCATGTTGGTTTCGCATGCGGAGGCGTCGGGAAGATTCTCTTGTGGACAAAATCGCCGAGTCCGAAAGTTTGGGATCGGACTTTGACACTGTTCATACGGGGGACTTGATTTCGGTAAACGGCCGCTCTCGAATCAGCCAGATCCCCATGAACGACCCCAACTCCATTGGCGGTAGGGAATTTTAAAGTTGAACACCAGGGGCAATGACAGCCCTAAATTCAGTAAGGGCCGGTAGGCCCAAGAAGGAGTTGTATGGCGAATCTATGTTCAATATAACGAACTGCAACGTTCGGACTCTCCAGTGTCCTCCCGTTCCCAGCTCCACTGGTAGTTCCACTACTCCGGTAGGTATAGTAGCGCTTCCATTAAAACCATGGATTCGAGATTGATAAGGTTTCAAATCTTTGGCTTCCATGTTCATTTGATCATAAGCTCGTTTAAATATTATATTCACAGAACTTCCACTGTTGACTAGAATCTTTTTCATCCAAGCATGACCTACTTGGGCTGATATGACGAGTGGATCAGTGATTGGGGCTCTGACCTTGTCAGCATCTCTATTCAAAACACGATATCATCAGTCATCGTCTTTTGTCGCTTGGTCGGAGCTTCTTCATCAAAACTACTGTAACACTTGAAGTCCGCACGCCTGATAGAACTGGCATACGACTCCATTTCCTTCCAGCTTCGGTCTGCTGGATGAGGACCACCACTAACTGCATTTATTACTAACCTCCCACCAGTACGAGAAGGTTCCTCTTGTCTTGCCTGATCTGGCGCACGATTTTGATTTGATGGGCCCGCAACCCCTGATTGCGGCGCCTGCACATACTGGTCTAGCTTCCTCTTGCGCATCAACTTTTCAATGAGATCTTGCAAATGACGACACTCATTTGTATTATGACCATAACTTTCATGGAATCTGCAGAACTTCCCTGTTTGAACTTGTCTTTCCGTTGACGGCTTCGGGGCAGGTTTCTTGTACTGCATGGTATTACAAGTCTGTAAATACACATTTTCCAACGACGTATTCAATGGAGTGTAATTGTCGAACATGGGATCTCTGCGTGGTGGGCCACGATTTCGATCTCGCCTTTTATTTTGATTCCCATTGTCCCTCTGCTGATCCTATTTATTTTATACGTTCAACTGGACTCTTCCAGAAATATCTCCGGACTGTTTAACAGCGATGTTACTCTGGATTCCCTCAATATTGGGCCCTGCGTCATCCTGCTTCCTAGACTATTTCGCATCCTCCCTTCTCAAGAATTAGGCTGCCTTGGAATAGAAATGGTCCAATGACGCAGGTGGTTTTCAAGCTAACCAATTTCCGAACTCGGAATCAACATCAATCCCCTTAGTCAATGCCATCAGGATAGAGTTATCATTGGGATTGCTTATTTCTACACATGCAGCATGGAATCGCTCCAAGTAACGTCTAAGTGTTTCTCCGGGAGTTTGTGTAACACTGGACAGAGTGCTAACGTCTTTAGGCCTCGCCACGTGCATACGGAATTGTTCAACAAACTTGGTGTCCATCTGGTCAAAGTTAGAGATGGATCGGGGTGGTAAACGGGTGAACCACATGGTAGCGATGCCCCTTAGGGAAATGGGGAAACTACGGCACTTTACTGCGTCATCAGCTCTTGCAGCATTCATCAACCATTCGTACTTCAGGATGTGTTGATTGGGATCAGAACTTCCTTCATAGACTGGCAAAACTGGCATCCTGAAGTGCCAAGGTGGTTCAGCATACAATATGTCATCGGTGAAAGGGGTATGACTCCGGGAGATTCCCCAGTCGTCATTAGAGAGACCCTGACTTTCACGGATCATTGCTGGTATATCCGGCATTTGGATACTTGAAGCATGTTGTGCCAAGGTGTGGTCGGGTTCCAAAGCGCGAGTCTGGACCGGGCGCGGTCGACGGTCCGTGCCTCGCCTCCTTGGTTCATCATCCTCAGGGGCATAAGGCTCAGAAGTCTGCTCTCGGTGATTGCGGTGAGGATCAGCTTGGTTTCTAGCATCACCTCCTCGTTCGGTAGTGGTGGTAGTTGCAATGTTGCCTGTGACATGATAAGGAGCAGCACCTCCTTGTGATGAAGGTTCCACACGGAAACTAGCGGATGGTCCAGTTCGAGGTTGCCCAAGATCCGAAGCAGGTTGGTGTCCCGTGGCTTGGGTGTAGCTTACACCTAGCCGTGGGCGTGTGGATCTGGTTTGGCCATCAGAGGAGGCTGAACTCTCTGTGGAGGAATAAGAACCTTGGTCTCTTCTGGATCTTCTTCGCCTTTGGCGATTTAGCCGGTTGGTTAACTCTGCGTTGGCGCGCAGTTGTTCAGTTAGCTGTTATCGACTCTGGGTCAATTCTTGGAACAACGTCTGGAACTATTGTCTGGTAACCGAACCTGTTGGATCTGAAGGTCCGGCGGCTTCTTGGTTTGATGGAGGCAATTGCGTGGGATTCTGCCTGTCCCGTCCTCCTTGATCAGCAGCTGCAGAGGTAGTCCGTGTACTTACCATGGTGAGGTGATGAAAGTACTTTCCTAGATCTAATGCCAAATCTGAATAGAATGGAAGGGCTTCAAAGTTCTAAATCTGGATCTTCTTCTTGGATTTATGCAATCCGATATAGATAGGAGATCCAAAGAGTAGGAGAAAAATTGGGTTTTTCTCAGTGAAAGCACCAAAGTGTTTGTACCAAAATTGGGCACAACACTCTTCGGAAGTTTTTGAAGAGATAAATTGAAGAAATTAAATGGAAAAAGAGGAATTATCTAACAAAACCCCCAAATCTCATATACGAAAATAATTAACATGCAAGGAGACACAAGAATTTAGAGTGGTTCGGCCTATTGCCTATGTCCACTATGAAGTAGTTTACTTTATTGATCTTTCTTTGATGTTTACAATTGATTTCAACAAATTACAACGAATAACAATGATTTGCAACAGTGAAATCCGTTGGTAGTAGTAGCAATGGAGTTCAGATCTGGATCTAGCGGAGTCTGGGCTTTGGAGATCTCAAAGAGGAAGAAGAACCCCTTTTCTGTTGGCTTTGGGGGGTCTATTTATAGGTGTAGGAGGCTGATATTTCGCTCAGATCTCGGGAGACCCTCTTTGGCACGTGACCAGGCCCGCGGGCCCAAGCCCGTGAAGTTTCGGTCCGATCCGTGATCGATACGAACAGATTTCATATCGATCAAGATTTCGTCCAATGGAGTCGAAATTTGGTGTGGACATTCTTTAGCATGCACGTAGTCTCCTATGAAAATTTCATAGCATTTGGACTTGTAGATTAGGAGATATGATCGATAAGAATTGTGATTATCGGTTAGCTGTTTGGTTCGACTCGCTCTGTTCGACTCGCTTTCGTTCGACTCGGTGACGTGGCGCTTGAATCTCACTCTACCCTTGATGCTGTTTTGATCGAGTCGAACTACGCATTGATGGAGCGAGTCGAACTGGAGCGTCCTAAGGGATTCGAACAGTGGCATCGCCAATGGAGTCAAACTCGATGGAGTCAAACAGTGGTTCGAGCGGAGCGAGTCGAAGCGTGCACTTCCGATGGATTCGAACTGGAGCGAGTCGAAGAGGGCAGTTCTGAGGGATGCGAAGCGGAGCGAGTCGAAGGAGGCATATGATGGAGGCGAAGCAGAGCGAGTCGAAGTAATCACTTCTGATGGTTGTGAAGCGAGTCGAATCTGAGCGATTCAAAGTTGGCTTTTGCGAAGCGAGTCGAATCTGAGCGATTCGAAGTTGTCTTCTGATGGTTGCGAAGCGAGTTGAACTGAGCGATTCGACCGGTTGTTGGTTTTCTTCCAATTTTGTATCGTTCATAACTTGAGCATACGAACTCGGATTGACTTGAGATTTGGAACGTTGACTCTCATAGCTTAGCTTGTCATGTCATACTAATTTTAGCCTGATCCGGACTCGGAAAAAATTCATCGATATCTATAGTGAGCCTGTGTATAACCGATCTCCGGGATGAATCGTCATCGGTTACTAGTCAATTCCTTGGTGTCACGGCCTTGCCAAAAGGTAGGATAACAACACATCTACGTCTCCCTCAACAACTCCACTCTCCACCGCTATGGATGAAGAAGCTACTTCCTTCTTTGCCTTCTCCTTGTCCGGATACTCATTCTTCCAGTTTCTTATAAATATAGCACTTGCCCTTTCTTTCCTTCGAATTTCCACTCCAACCGAGGTTCCTTGATTTAGAATGCCCACGGTTCTCCATCTTCACATATCTCTCCTTCTCTACAAATAAACTGTGGCCACTACTAGTATCACTACTTCCATCACCCAACTCCTTCATTTGATCCCGTAACTTCTTGCTAAGAAGACTGGTTTTGACATCATCTAGAGTCAAAGTTATCCCGACTATTGATCAAACTATTTGAGAAATTCATATAATGGTCCGGTAGTGAACACAACAATATCATCGCCTTTGTTCTTTCTCAATCTTCAAATCTACCGCCTTCATCTTTATTAGCAAATCATCAAAGATATTCAAGCCCACCTTTAGTTAAGTACCTTCCATCATCTTATAAGAGAAGAACGTTCGCAACAAGATCAAACGATTAGTTAGTGACTTCTTCATATACAACTCCTCCAACTTGTCCCAAATACCCTTAGCGGTAGTCACAACACTAATTTCGAAGATAACATTCTCCTCCATAGTAAGTTGAAGTGTAGTGAATGCCCACTCTTCCACTTCCTCTCTTTCAACATCTGAGATGTCTACTGGCAACAAATGTGTGTCAAACACTACTCGGTGCACAAGATTTTGCCTAAGAACCGCTTTCATCTTCCATTGCCGCTTTTCAAAATCATTATCGCCATTCCACTTGTCCGTTGCTCCAAAAATCCACCTTTCGACTTAGTCAAAATCAATTTGAGAAGAAGTTAAAGAAGAATAAAAGAAAAAGGTTCCAGCTTGTCCTTTCAAAGGACTCGGAGGGATGCTACCGTCAGAGTCTGAAAGCTTCAGAACCTTTCGAAGGTGTCGAAGGATATCTACCATCAAGATCCAGAAGGTTCTTACCTTTCGAAGGAATTGATGGAGTCGCGAACACCCTTCCGCTTTCAATAACCACCTTTCGACTAGGTGATTCCATATGCATGAAGTCCTTTCGAATGAGACAAGGTAGTACCTTTCGAAGACAATGAAGAATAGTTCTTTGCACATGCGCCAAACCATTTGAAACCAATGGTTGCGCCTTCATTCAAACTACTCGAAAGCAAGCATTGTCCTAAACAAACCCTTCGAAAGCTATATTAAGCCTTTCGAACCAGTCAAAGCCAATGTGATCCAAGAGGGCTCCGCATCAAATCAGAAGCAAGAGCTCATATGTAAATAACATTATCGAAACCATAAGAATGATGCTTATCGAAAGAGTCGGAAGCACTTAGACGACAACGCAAAGAAGAAAGGCGCAGCTCTTCCTTTCGACAAAGACAAAGCAAACATGATTTACTCGGCAGCCACCTTTCGACCCAGTCGAAAGCATCAAGGTCGAAAGGTGCTGACCCGCATCTATAAATAAGACTCAAGGGGTCAGGTTTATGGGATCCGATTCCTTCCACTCTAAACTTGTATTTTTTTAATGAAAAGTGTTGTAACCCTAATTACAAAATTGAATTGGGGATATGAAGTAATAAAATCATCTTTTGGCCTACGAAAGGGAAGTGTCCAATATTTCACATTACTTTACTGATTTGTAGGCTATTGTCAGGTTTTCTCTTGTATTTCAGGCTATGTCTACATCGAAAGGTTCCTGTCGACATAGTCAGAACCTCCTACATCCAAATAACTTCAGTTTATATACTTTGAACAACCTCCCCCTGAGCTATTGCTTTCGACAAGGCCGAAACCAAGTCTCAACATATTTAAACCTTCAACTAACACAAGGAGCTCAAGGACCTGGCTTTCGGCAAGGTCGAAACCCTTACTTCTGATCCTTAATCTAAGTCCAAGCCATTCAACCGCTTAAGACCTCCGACCAGGTCGAAACCAATCAAGGCAAACCTTATTCTGGGTATATCAACTAAATCAAAAAGGAAAGCTTTCGAAGGAGAATCCATACTTACTCAACTGAATCGAAAGGTCCAACGCTTTCGACCGAGTCGAAAGGTCGACCTGGGTAACTTCTGTCAACTAAAGCCTATTCGAAAGGAAATTCAAGAAGGATTCATACCTTCCTTCCTACTTTACGGCCTAAAGGATAACCTTCATTCCTTAGCACAACTTGGAGTGTTGACAAGATTTCTTGTTAACATTTTTGGCGCTAGAAGGAGGGCCTGAACCTCCGACTTGGTTAAACACCCAACACTACTATTCTCAAACCCCACTTAACCCAATCTTAAGTTCATCTACTTTGGTTTAATCATGGCTAGAAGAATCATAAGATCAGAACAAGGATCTTCTGAACCACATTTGATAGGATTCTCCCAAATAATCATCAAGGTTTCCAATCAAAATGAAGAGCAAAGGCTCAGATTAGAAGTTCTAAGAATTATAAAACAGAAAAAAGAAAAGTCATACGATCCTAAGAAATGGAGCTTAAACCCCTTTCATGTTGGTCCCACCCCTATTTTTGCGTTGGGAAAGAGAACAAATGGAAGTGACAATGTATTCAATCAAATGAGAAGAACCATCCAACTCTATTCCAAAGGCACAATCTTTGAGGAAGAAATAATGGTTAATTACAATGCCTTTGCAAATAAGTGGCAATGACCGATTACAAAAAGAACACTTCCTACATAAGAAATACAAAGAGAGGCAAAAAGAAAAGCAATCGAAGAGCATGAAGCTATAAGGCCAAGGATAAAAAGTTAAAAAGCCATTCTCAAGAATCAAGCTTCAAATCTAGACTTCCAAAAGAATGCAATTTAACAACATCTATAGAGAATGTCTACTTACTAAGGATGAGCTCAACTATTGGCCATCACAGGAAAAGAAACCAAAACATGAAAGGAATCTGGGAGGATCCTACTATTAACACCATATGATGAATGGCAATAAAACCAATCATTGCAGAACCCTGGAGGGGATGATCATAAATTTCTTCCGAGAAGGAAAGATTCATGAATTTGTAAAGAGAATTTGAGAGAAGATCAATAAAGAGTTACGTTTCAAAGAAAAATCTACATGGTTAGGAGTGAAATGCTCCTTATATTTAGAAACAACCTAAGATGGTAGTCTACCTAAGATGGTAGAAAAGCCTCTTTCCGCACCGAGTTGGCCAGGGTAGAGCACCTCCTGGAAGGATGGCGGGTAAGCCTTTAGCTGCGCCATAAGATGGCCAGGTTAAAGCACCGGACAAGCCCTTGGCCATGCCTCTGGTCAGGTCAAGGCACCTCCTGGAGGGAGGATGGAGTAAGCCTTTATCCGTGCTATAAGATGGCTATGGTAAAGCACCAAACAAGCCCTTATCCGCGCCACGCTATGGCCAGGGTACGGCACCTCCTGGAGGGAGGATGGAGTAAGCCTTTATCCACGCCATAAGATGGCCAGGGTAAAGCACCGAACAAGCCCCTGTCCGCGTTGCAAAAGGGCCAGGGCAGGGCGCCTCTTGGAGGGAGGTCGGGTAAGTCCTTGGTTCCAGCCTCTAAGATGAGCTAACCAAGAGCACCGGACAACAATGGACTAAGATGTCCATGCCCAAGAAGAGGCCCATCAAATAATGGATTAAGACGTCCAAGCCCAAGAGGAGGATAATTTAGCAATGGACTAAGATGTCCAAGCCCCAGAAACAGCATATCTAGTTGTGGATTAAGATGTCCGAACTCAAGAGGAAACTAATCAAATTACTTCTTACAAGGTCTGAAGGTTTCATACATCAAAGGAGTAGAACAGAGCTCCACTTAAATACCCGAATCTAGATTTCGAGACTTTCATTTCTAAACATCATCTATTAATACCCGAATCTGGGTTTTGGGTCTTCCATACCGAAATTTCATCTATTGATACCCGAATCTGGGTTTCGAGTCTCTCATATTTGAATTTCGTCAATTAATACCCGAATCTGGGTTGTGAGGCAACTACTCATCAATGCCCTAATCTGGGCTTGGAATTTCTATTATGAATCTCTATAGTGGATTTCTATCATAAATGCCCGAATATGGGTCAAAGGATATTCTCAAGGAGATCATTGCTAAACGTTTCAGCTAATGCCCGAATCCGGGCCTCAAATTTCTATGCTCTCAAATCTCATTAATACCCCAAAATGGGTCAATGGGTTTCTACCACAAATATTCAGATAATGATTTCTGGATTTAGTCCTATTATTTAATCTCTCTTGAAAATCTCTGTCCAACATTTATGCCCTTACAATGGGACGGGATCTCCTATCAACAAAATTCAAATATTCCAGCCAAATGGTTGAAGTTGAATTCTTGATTATCTCTCATCATGGTTAAAGATGAGATTTAGACATTTAATATAAACTACTTTTTCATGCAATTAACAAGATGATTTGTTAATCTAAGCAAATGATATACATAGACTGGTATGTCAATTTCAAGCTAACAATTAGAAATATTGTTTGCTTCATAATTTTCAGGGAAATCAGCACAGCAAAGAGAAATGAAAGATTCAGCAGATACAGAAATAATGAGTGAGCTATCAAAAAGTATTTTAGAAGTGACATTACAGAAAAGGATTACAAATCAAGTGATATTTACAAATTTATACAATTTACATAAGTCATGAAGTTATTTACAAAACTACGAAGTTAATCACATATATACAAGACAAGTTTATACATTTCAAAGATGCAAACATATTATAAGTCTTGAGCAGCTTTGTTAAGATTCTCGATGATTGAAGGATCAATTATGTGATGAATTACGGTGCAAAGAACTTCTTTGAGTTTCATTTCTTTCTTCCTAACCCTATCCGCATCATCAATTGCATCAATATTTGTCTTTAGAGCGCGGTTGAAAGCTCTGTTTGCACCCCTAAGGGTCTTGTTATCCCTTTCCAACTATACAACGCGCTTCTGAAGGAAGTATTTATCGCGTTCAAGCTTTTGAATCTTGGAAGCATACTCGTTGATACTCTGAGAATACTTCACTCTTTACTGCTCATCAAAATACTTAGATATTTCGAAGTTAACCTTCCTGCACCAGTTATCCACAACATTCTCATCCAAGCCTGGGGGAGGGTTAATCATTGAGGGAAATTTTTGAGCAGCAAGAGAATTTGACCTTGTGGGCCTGGAGACCGAGGGAGAAGCGCGAGGAACCGATAAATACATACTTGAAATCTTCTCCCCAATGATGAATTCTAATGATTCGCACTGAGCTTGACTATCCTTCAATTTCAATTCTAAATCGCTGATCTGTTGGATAAGCTCTAACATCTTATGATCGTAATCGATTGAAGGGTTAAACTTTATCTATGGCTTCAGTGATGAGATCATTTCATCTTTGTTGTTAATGTCAGCCTCGAGATTGGCGACTTGATCTTTCAAACTGCTAGCAGTGATTTTTTGAACAAAATATCTTTTGTGCCATTTCAAGGCTTCAGAGTTACCACCGAAACATTCCAGTAAAATGTCATTGCCGAGTTCACTCCTTTTGTTTGATTTTAATAGTTTCCCTCTAAGAGTAGTGATGCATGATGATAAATCATAGGGGAGAGAAACTGTAGATAATTGTAGCTCCTTTTTAAGCAAAATGAAATAAAGCAGAGTTAAAATCAACATGAGAAGTCTCTTTATTATTATAATAAAAGAGTACAACTCAAATAACAACGAAGTTGAAAAATACAATAAACTATTAGTTTACATATAAAACCGATAAATTACTTTTCTAACTTTGTCTAATGAGTTAGCGGAAAGGGTAACTATTGAATCAAAAGGGAAATTGACTGCTTTTGGAGTGATAATTGGAGGACATTTGCTATAGTCCCACTTCCTGGCTGGAGGACTATCACGACTACAAATTAACTTAGAGTGAAATGTTCTGATCTCCTTAAGAAGTGTTTCCTTCTCATCACCAAGGAAGTCAAAGCGGATGGAGATATTCCAAGTAGAGTTTTTATAAATCTCCAAGAAAACAATATCTTGCCAATTTCGAAGATTTTAAAATTGATGCCTTTTCAAGATAAAACCTTCTCAGTTTAACATATTGGCTTAAATGGTCTCTAGAAACAAGTCGACCTAGTGAATAGTCACTCTGTAATAATATAATAAAATGAAGCTAAGCATAAAGAACAAAACTAAAACAGATTTATAAATCAATACACTATTACATATTTACAACTACTCATCTGGTTCATACAAAACAGAATCCGAAAACAACTCAGATACAAATTTGTTCTTATAATACTTAAGCATTTCAGGGGGGAGATCTTGGGGAATCGGTCTGACCTGTGGTAAGTTCCAACAAGCTCCAGGGTGCGGGTCAGATCCGAATTCATCCAAGTATCTCTTATGAAAACGTAGACCCCCACTAAGTTCACCCAAGTATGAAAAATCAATATTGAATGTCTACAATAATCCTTATATAAAAAGTTGATTAGAATGTCCCTTTCTTCAATCAGCATCCAAAATAGAGTGACTAACTCCCGGTTTTCTTTCAAGAGAGCGTCGTATCGAAGGCGCGCTCTCTTTAATAAGAGGGCAGCCTTCTGATGTTTAAAAGACGCCAACACCGATGCACTTCTATCGAGTCTATGATACTTATTAGAAAGTACATTATGCTCCCGTATTTGCTTGTCTAACTCCTTATATAACTTGTTTATTTCAGCTTGTTTTCTCTCAAGTTTTGTTTTATAGGGGAGGGAGGACTTCTTCCTTATCTAAAATGAATGATTTACACTATAATAATCTTCGAAGTGAAAGATATTTAAATAGAGAATCCCATACCCGTGATATCGGGACAGAGGTCTGGGAAGCCTGCTCTTTCCCTTTAGGCTCTTCAACATTAATGGGAGTAGGCTCATCCTCTTGAGGAGCAGAAGGCCTAACAGATTCAGGCGGGGTAGTTGCAGGAGGAGATGGCTCCTTCTCCGAGGCTTTTGTGTTGTCATTCCCATCCTTATTAGAGGCTTTGTCATGACCTCCTCTATCTCCACCTAAGCCATGACCACCATCGTTGTTGTCATCATTGCCATCATCATTATCATCGTTGTGGTCATCGTCATCATTTTTATCATCGCCTTCTTCCCCGGTGGCATTGTCCTTGTCACCCTCATCCTCAGGATCGGATTCAATTTCAAAGGAGGGGACGTTAAAGGCAAGAATCTTGGAGGCGTTGATTTCCTCCTTTTATGCAGGTTCAATCTCCTGCTTTATTTGATTGATCTTGCCCATTACTCTACCAACCAGGGCAAAGTCAAGCGAAGGGAAACTTAAGTCTGGTCACTTCTTAAAATTATCAGCATAAGCGAGTATTAGGGCTTCTTCATAAGAATTTAACATGATTTTCCCCAAAGTAGTAGTAAGAAATTGAGAAACTCGCTGTTAGGCGTCGGAGATGGTATCGACAACGAGTTTCAGGGAGGCCCTATTTTTCTTGAACTTCTCCTTCAAAGAAGTGTTCTTTGCTACTATACAAGCTTTCTCCTCATTAGAATCTTTTAAAGTTAGCTCCATAGCAAATTTTTCGTCAGCAAGAAGTTGACAAGCCCTTCTTTCTTTTAGGAGATCAATTTCTGCTTGGGCAAGAAAAGCTCTTAATCATTCTAGTCCTGAAGTCGCTTCATCTTTGGCCGCAGAAAGAGAGGACACATGGTTCTTAAGAGTAGAAATTTCTTCTTGAAATTCAGAGGACTCAGCAGAAGATTTTGATGCTTGCTTATTCAAAACTAACAAACTCTTAGAAATTTGAAAGAAGAAAACGCAATGCAAGTTAGAGATTTAGAGAAAGCCAGCAATGAAAAAGTTAATTAAGGAAAAACTTACCCAAAATTGTTGCTCTATTAGAGAGCGGTAATGCCCCGCCAAATCAGAGATAGTTGAAGGCGGGTGGATAGAGGTGAAAGACTTTGAATGTAAGACAGATTCGGCTATCTCTTCAAAGTTGATAGAAGGAGGAGAAGAAGACGACGGCTTTGAAGGAATTTGCTTCAAGGAGGGAGTCGTCTCCAAATCCAGTTGCATTTGCTTGAGTGCTGTTGGAGAATCAGAAATAGAAATGCGAGAAAGAGGGTTGGTCGCAGTTGGATTTTGCTCTAGTTTTTCTTTAGAAGCTTCAACGATTGGGCTCTTCGGAGCTCTGTCAACAAATAAATGTTCCTCTTCCTGTACATCGATAACTTTAGCAACTTTCTTGGGAGGTTCTGTTTCAAAAGATTCCACCAACTTGCTTTTGAAAGCATTCTTAGTTTTGGCAAGAGATTCAATGATAGATGGCGCTCTAGAAGTTATAGGAAAAGGAGCGGCACCGCTAACAGACTTTTCGACTTGAGAAGCGGCTTAAAAGAGTTCAAGCAGATTAAAAGTCAACAAAGTAAATCAGAAAGTGACAGGAATGGAAACCAAATACTGCACCTATAACTTACCGGGATGGTCTGGGCAAATAGGCGATATGGCAGAAAAATGTTCAGAATCTCCCAAGGAGAGGAAACGTTTTCCCTTTGATGTGTGCTGGATCAAAGGGGGTAGTCCTAAAACCCTTCGAACATGAGGAAGAAGAAAATGCTTTCTCAATTTGGAAAGGGTCAGTAGCTTTAATCGATTTCCTATCTTAGCAGAAGTAGCGATTAAAGACTCCACTGTTCTTCTGTCAGCTTCGTTAAGTTCTTTGATAGGAGAACCTGGTATAAGATGAAGGTTAGACAAGAGAAGTAATAAAATAGAAAGAAGACAACAGAAATCTGAACTTACGAGGAGCAGAAAAAATCCCACTGATGTTTGGGAAACATCGAACAAAGAAAAACTGGTTTTCCCAGTCTTTCAACTTGTTGACCCCATCTGATATCAACTTCTTTGGGAGGTTGGCTCTAAAGATCCGATGATTGAGGGTACTGAGTTTGACCAGTCGGGTCAAGTAATTCATAACTTCAGCGCTTAAAGAAGGAAGTCCAGACTCTAGTGCCATCAGCTCCAGAGATAAAAGGTAGGTGTAGACATTAGCGGATAATTGGATTGGAGCAATCCAAAAGTGAGAAAGAAATATGGATAATAATTAAGGAAAGGGCAGAAATCCTCTGTGCCATATGTGGACGACAGTGTAAGCGAAGAACCCTTCGGAAGGGCTGTTGATAGTACCTGCTTCCGTGGGTGGAATAGCTTCCACACTAGTAATTCCGAAGTTTTCGAGAATGGCATCGACCTCATCCTATGAAGATACCAAGGAATGCTTCGAAATGGCGTCGGGTTTCTTTGGAGAACACATGATTCTGCCAGGTGAAAACATTTCAGTTAAAATTTCAAGTTTATATGAACATAGTATTCATTCAAGAATTAGTTAAAAACCTACTTGAATAACTTAAACAAAGACCAAACATGAAACTTTAAATTTTAAAAAAAATGTCAAAATTAAAAGTTAAAGATAATGGGCTTTCGACAGAGTCGAAAGGAAAGGACATAAACACTTAGCAAAGACCTCTTGACAGTGTCAAAAGCCTAAATAAGAGTATCCGTAGATCTTTCGACAGAGTCCAAAGGGAAAGAAAGTTAACATTTAGTCACAACCTTTTGACAGTGTCGGAAGCACAAATATGATCAATCATTGAGCTTTCGACAGGGATGAAAGGAAAGATGGGAGTGTATTGTGGCATTTTTTAACTTTGTCGAAAGCTTTACAGGAGCCAAGTTGTTAAAAGGAAGTAGTCCAAATTAACTTAAAACTTGAACAAAAATGTACACTGCAAACACTTCACAAACAAAATAACAAGACCCTTCGACACTGTCGAAACCTTTGACTTAGGTTTCCTATGAGAAATATGAATGTCGTCGAAACCTTATACAATCATTGAGTCGAAAGGTCTTAAGTTAAACTCATATGCACTTAGAATGTTTCGACAAAGCTGGAGAAAAATAACTCTAAGGGGTTTCAACTCATTAGATACAAAGGGATTTGAAAGGGTCGAGGGAGCATCATGATTCTAAAAGTTAACTAAGGAAAATGGATTGCAATCGGCACAAAAGATTTCGACTAAGTCTAAACATTTTGCTTTCGAGAAGGGTGACTACACTCTACTAAATTGCAAAGCCTTTCGACAAGGTTGATAAAACTGACGCTACAACACCTTTCGACTCCGTTGAATGGGGATAGGGAAACAAAACCAATGTTGCTGCCTTAATCCATTTCGAAGGGGTAGAAAGGTCATTTTATTGCGCCAATTTTTTGTCTGTACACTTGAAACTTCCGGGTGAAGAAAACAGATACTCCTGCCTTCCCCAAACTCGATTGCAAATCCAGGGATTCAAAATTTCCTAAAAACAAACGAACCAAACCCGATAAGGAGATGGATTTCAACATCAACCACTTTCAATTTCAAAATTATAAATGAGAATTCAAATTCTTTCAAAAATGGCGGAAATCCTAAAACACTAAAGTAAATTCAAAATGAAAAACAAACCTTATCGGTTCAGGAAAGTGAATCGCAAAATTTTCATAAAAAAATAAATAAATAATAAATAAATTAAATCAAACAGTCTCAGAAAATCGAATCGAACATGTTTTTAGAAAGTTAAAGTTTGAACAGTTTAAAATCAAAATCTCAATTTTAAGATTTAGGAAATAAAAATTCAACTAAGACATGAATAACAGAGAAGAAAAATTAGCAAAATAGAGATGAATCCAAATTTACAAATTAGATTCGGTGTCTATTTTGATTTTTGGAAGCAGAAAGAAAATTCGAGAAATTTTGGAATTCTTTTAGTCGTACTTAAATTTTTGATTGCAGAAAAGTGAAAGGAGAAGAAGAGCGTACTTTATAAGAAAAGGTGCCAAGAACCATCAGCCGCTAGATCAAATTTAAATGGACGGTTCAGATCTACAAGGGAAGGCCAAGAGGAGGGAAGGTTCTAGGTTTCGGCAAAGTTGACTTGGAAAGTCAAGTGCACCTTTCGCAAGGTAGGAGGGGGGGCAAATGTTACTCCAAAAATATACCTTTCGACTTGGTCGAAACCAATTTGAGCAGAAGTTAAAGAAGAATAAAAGAAAAAGGTTCCAGCTTGTCCTTTCGAAGGAGTCGAAGGGATGCTACCGTCAAAGTCTGAAAGCTTCAGAACCTTTTGAAGGTTTTGAAGGGTATCTACCATCAAGATCCAGAAGGTTCTTACCTTTCAAAGGAGTTGATGGAGTCGAGAACACCCTTTCACCTTCAGTAACCACCTTTTGACTAGGTGATTCCATATGCATGAAGACCTTTTGAATGAGACAAGGCAGTACCTTTCGAAGACAATGAAGAATAGTTCTTTGCGCATGTGCAAACCATTCGAAAGCAATGGTTTCGCCTTCATTCAAACTATTCGAAATCAAGCATTGTCCTGAATAACCCCTTTGAAAGTTATAATAAGCCTTTTGAACCGGTCAAAGCCAATGTGATCCAGGAGGGTTCCGCATCAAATCAGAAGCAAGAGCTCGGATGTAACCAACATCATCGAAACCATAGAACGATGCCTATTAACAAAGTCGGAAGCACTTAGACGGCAACACAAAGAAGAAAGGCGCAACTCTTCCTTTTGACAAAGACAAAGCAAACATGAGTCACTCGGCTGCCACCTTTCAACCCAGTCGTAAGCATCAAGGTCGAAAGGTGCTGACCCGCATCTATAAATAAGACCCAAGGGGTCACGTTTATGGGATCCGATTCCTTTCACTCTAAATGTAACGACCTAGAATTTTTGACATTTGAAAATCGAATATTTAATTGATTTTAAATATCAACAAGTGAAATTAATAAATCGGATGATTTATTTTTCGAATAACTGGATTTAATTGGATAATTAAATCAATAATTTAATAGTTGAAATTCCAGAAATAATTGAAATCTGGATTTAATGTGATTAAAAATGATTTATAAAGTTATATTAAATCATATTGGAGTTATAGTGATGTTATAGAACTTTTAAAATTGAATTAAAAGTTAAATTGTGAAAATTGAATATTTTAATATTTAATCGACTAGTGAAATTAGCCATTTTTCGAACAATCTCAGAATTGGACGAAACTAGTTCCATTGGATCCGTAATAGTTAGTTATTATTGGATTTCAATTTTCGTAGCAATCGGAGTTGTTGTTTGACCGTGGCAGCTCGAAATGCATCGAAACTGTTTTAATTTTAATTTGGCGAGTTAAAAATAGTCATTTTTCAAACAGTGTCGGATTTCGATGAAACCAGTTTCATCGGATCCGTAATGTTAAATTATTGTATGGTTTCAAATTTCGTGTCAATTGGATTTACCGTTTGTCCGGGGCAAGCTAAAACGCACAGAAATTTAATTAACCGATTTAATTTTAAATCGATCGTTTATTGCTGTATCTCGCACAGATGATCGAATTAGCCTCCGAAACCTATTCCATTGTTTCCGGAACGCGGGTTAAACCCTAGAAACGCCAGTCACCGCACGAGATTTGGAGTTCGGAAATTTGGAGTGAATAGTGTTTTTCGTTTATTTTCTATATAAGGACCCCCTTTATCTTCATTGCTCAAAACCCTAACCCCTTTACAGTAGCCGCCACTAAGAAACCAACGGGCAGAAAACGCCTCTCGTTCTCCCCTAAATTTCTTTCAATCCATTCAATATTTTTGAAAACTTTCAACTAGCGGATCGAAGAGCATTGGAAGGGCTTTAAATCCATACGGCTATGATCATTTTTAACGAAGTAGATCGATGGGAATTTGTGTTCAAAACCCGGCCGTTCATGCTCGATTTCCCACGTCTATAGGGGGCCGAGCTCTAAGTAGTGGTAGCCGAGTATAGAGCGGAGAAAGGTCGTCCGAATGGTGGTGGTTTGATGGGCTATCGACGTTTGTATATGGAGCGGCATGTAACCCTAATGGAACGGCTATGGGTTTTGCTCACGTTCGTTACCTGATGCGTGAGGAAGAAGAACGAAGGGAGACGCGACCGAGATTGAAGCTCCAGATTCAACGTCTCTGATGGTTTTAGGGTTAGAAAATAAATAGAAAATGAAAATTGATTTGTATTTAAATTTGTATAAACTTTAAATTGTTATATCTTTTTCATACGAGATCGAAAATTGACGAAACAACTTGCGTTGGCTTCGTTTTGACGAGAACTTCGTGATGGAGCTGGATTGGTAATTTTTTGAGCTAGTGAAAAATTTGGTTGAAATTAAACGCCTGTTTAATTTCAATCGGAATAAATCGCCATTGCGACGAATAAAAGCAAGGTGAGAACTTCTCACTCAATCGAATGTTTTGTTTCGATTTAAATTTTAAATAGTTAGATTTAAAATTGTTGATAGTGTTGATTGTGATGATTGAATGATGTTGCTATTTATTGTGTTAAATAGACCCTATACGCCGTATATTAAGCGGAGGTTATTTATTAAAAACATATACCGCGATAATTTCACATTGAAGTGGAATTGGTATTATATATGTATATGGCAATATATATATATATTGGAATATGTATATATTGGAGTTGTTGATTTCCCGCATTGTATAGCGGATGAGACCCTATTGCGCTGCATAATAGCGGATAATATTTATAAATCCCATATACCGCGATAATTTCACATTGAAGTGAAATTGGTATTGTGCTAACATCTGTGGACGCAGGGAAACAGGTTGGAGGGATCCAACTGGATTCCTCGAACATTTGAATTTATTTCAATGTTGTGTGTTGATTTATTTATAATCGCCGTGTGATTATTTATTTATAATCTGTGAATGATTATATCTGTGATTGGATTCGTTGAAGGCTATAATTTAGCCGAATGTATTTTTGGTATCGTTGGATACCAGAAATGAATAAATTGGATTTTTGAAATAAAAGTTGGGAATTTTAAGTAAGTTCTTTTGAAAGAATTTGGTTGAATTTAAAAGAAAAGATTTTAAAGTATAAAGTCGATTTTTGAAATTTTATCGAATTATTCTAAAATATGGTAAAAGATTTTATAAATGGATTTTGGATAGTATTTTTTGAAAGTTGAAGAATTTATTTAAAACGGAATTTTAAATGGTTTGGAAGAGATAAATGAATTTATTTTGAAAGGTGATTAACTTCTAGAAATCAATTTATAATTGATTTGGTAATTGAAAATAAATCTTTGGGAAATCGATATGAAAATTTATTTGATGATTGAATGAAGAAATTGATTTGTGTTGAAATGAATTTTTGAAATCAATTTGTAATTGATTTGGTGTGAAGTAAATTTTGAAATCAATTTGGAATTCGATTCGGTGTTTGAAATAAATGTTTGAAAAATCAATTTGGGTTTTGAAACAGATTTAGAAATCAATTTGAAAGTTGATTTGGAGTTAAAAAATGGATATTTGGAAATTTAATTTCACAATGGGATTTATTAAGGAAAGGGAAATTTGTTTAAAAATAAACATTGATTATTTTGAAGTGTGAAAATAAATTTACATATTTGGAATGTAAATTTGAAATAAATCGATAAGGATTTATTTAATCGGTTTAAATGAACCATTTTGTGATTTGAAATTGGTTTTCAAATGTGAAGTGTGAAATTATGATTTGAAATTGGTTTTCAAATGTGAAGGGTGAAAATATGATTTGAAATTGGTTTTCAAATGAGAAAGTGTGGAAATTATATATCTTGCAAAGATATTTTGAAATTTAATAATTTGGGAAAAATTATTTAAATTGATTGATTGTTGTGAATGTTGTTTGATAGTTATATAACCGACAATCAACATTTGCCTTTGAAATGGCACTTGATTTGTTTTTAAAACAAACGCGCACTATTCGGGTTAGCCGGGAAAAGACCTTTGTGTCATATAACCCATTCCGAATTATTGATATGCCGATATGGATCGTATTGAAGACCGGTGTTGAAGACCGGATATTTTCGAAAATGAAAGGACAACCTGTCGGATGTATCTGCACCGATTTGCTCCGGTATAGAGATTTATATCACTCTTTTTGTGATGGGAAGTCCGGACGTGATTAGAAATTATCCGGATTGCAAGGGCTTCTTTGTAAGTGCCTTCGGTTTCGTTCGATCCCGGAACGGACTTATATGGATGTGTGTCTGACGTTACACTTTGAGATGTAAAGTTGGTTTCTATCAAATACATTTCTGTTGGTGGCAGAGAATTTATCCTCTTAGCTTAAGACCCTTCTCTGAGACGTATGAGCTCAGAGGTTATATAGTTGGTGGTTACTAGTGATACATTCCCAATTTGGTAATGTGGCACACGAAGTGCTGTTGATCAATTGTTGATCAAAGCGTTGCTTTGTGAAAAAGCGTGGCTTTGTGAAAAAGCGTAGCTTTGTGGACGAGACTTCATCAAGCCTCACAACCCGGTAATGGTCGAAACAGGAATGTTGCGGCAAAGGTTTGTAGGGGTAGCGCCCCTAGGAAATGCCATTTCCTTCTGGCTAAAAGGTGATATCATGGTATGGAGCCCAGATATTTTACCTATGTTGATGCCACACTTTTATTATATCTTGTGGTTGTTGCTTTGTGATTGAGGATCCTTAGATAAAGGTCGGTAACGACCGGGGGATGGCATAGCTCGTGTGTTAGTTACCTAGTTACAGCTCAGTTAGAGCATGAGGTAGCGTCGACCTTGTGTTTGCAGAGATCCGGTTAGGATCCGGGGCGTCTTTCCAGAGGCGTTTCCATTTCGATAAGGAAGTTCCTTTGCCTAACCATTTGTTGGAAATCCAAAGAAACAATACGCGCCCTGTACGGTTTTTAGTTGTATTACCTGCTATGGAATGTGGGGTAACATGCTACTGAACGTAGTAGCTATAGTAGACATACAACAATGGTTGTATGTTGGCTAAGATTGATATTATACTTTCAAAATGTTTTCCACACTAGACATTAATAATAATATCAACTGATTTTGCGTAGTAAGCATTTTTGACTATCATAAGAAGAAATATCCTCCAATTCTGCGTTTGCATTGTGTGTGTGGCAGGAGGTCTTATAGGGTTTTCATTTTCCAAAAGCATTGCGAAAATGTTTTATTTTCTTTGAGATAAACTGTTTTAGTTCTCACACCAGTCACCATGACTGACCTGGAGTTTATTGTTTCTTCCTAAACTCTGGGTGCCCATCATTTTCCACACGGGCAGTCTAGAGTTAGGTTATCAGGTCATTCTGGATTCATGAAACGCGGTGGAGCTGGATGGCGAGCTGGATGGCGAGACGTATCACTTGTATATAATATTATTTACTCCGCTTTGTATTCTGTATGAGGATAAGTTTATATAACTGTCCAGTGTTGTATTGTTGTTGTAAACTCTGATGATGATGTAATGTATAAACTGATATAATTCTTTGATTTAAAGATTATTCATTTATCTATTATATGTTGTTCCGCTGCGAATGTGAGATTCTGATATTGTTTCTGTTTCTGTTGTTTCTTCTTTCTTTTCCTTCTGTCTTCTTCTACCTCTTCTTTTTCTACATAACAATTCGGTTTTCCGGCATTCGATTGCTCGGCAGTTGATAAAGTGAATGTATTAATGTCGATTTTCGAGCGTCGAAAAGTCGAGTTGTTACATTTGGTATCAGAGCATATGATTAAGTGACAACCTTGGCTCTGTTGGGTATTACTCATTAGAGATAGAGTCAGTAGTACTCTAGAATGAGTTTGAGTGTAATAATAGATATGAGTGCGTATTTGTTAGTGAATATAAAATTGTTTTATATTGTGATGATTGGTTTATTGAGTTGCATATGAACCTTCGTCGGCACAGTCTACAAAACTGTATCGAAGGGGTTTCTAAACACTTGAATAGAACAATTCGACACAGTATTGTTTTAAATTGGGTAAATGGAATAATTTTACCTCAATTATATTTTGTATATAAAGAATAATTTTTCAGAATTATTAAAGAGTATATGAATTTATTGTTAAGTTGTTTGAATAATAAATATATAAGTAAAAAGATTTATAAATGTGATTTATAATCTAAAATAAAATTCTAGAGAAATGTTTTGAAAGGATTTGATATTTTGGAAAATTGTTTTAGAGAGATGAAAGTTCTAAACTCTTTTCGGTCGCTGGAAAATAATTCTGATGATGATCGCGACATCATTGGTGTTCATTTTTGGGTTTCCAAAAGAGGAATTGCGGCCAAATTATTTTAAATGAAAGTTGTTTGGAAAATTTGGATTTGGTTTTGGAAATTCAAAGGATAATTTGAATTGATTTCAAAAATGGTTTTGAAAGGTTGAAAAGACTCTGGAATTCTATTTAAAATATTTATGGGAATGATAAATGAGTTGATAACTTGTACAATTTGAATTTTGATAGAATAAATTTAACTTAAAAGATGGAGTTAAATTAAAGTAAGTATAAGTGAATCAATTAAATCTAAGTTGTGATTGTTGAATAAAGTTGATTTTGGTATCGAAGTAAAATAATCAAGTGAATTAATTGGATATGAACTTGAGTTATATAAATGAAATTCAACCTTATTTGTGAAATGAATTAGCAATTGAATTAATAAATGGATTGGATGTTAATCAATCTAATGAAAATAAATTGATATGGAATAATGAATATAAGTGTTAATTCGTTAAAAGCCAATGGAATTAGAAATTGAATAATTGGATGGAAGTCAATTTAATAATTAACCAACTGGAATTAAATGTGTTGAACCAAATTGAATGTAAAATTAAATAATTTGGTTATGTTGAAAATACATTGGTTGTTATATGATTGTTGATTGAATGTATATAAATTCATTAAGTGTTAATGAAGTTGAATTGATAAAATTGGAAGTAAGTAAGTTGAATTGAATTTGATTTGGATTTGAAACTGAACTAATGTGAATTTAATTAGTGGATGTAAACTAATTGAAAAAGAATGAATGTTAGTTAAATTCAAGGTTAACAAATCAAATATGATTTAAACTGAAAACAAATTCAATGAATATTAATGAGTAGTGAATATATATTGATTTGTTGGATGTTATTGGATGATAGTTGTTTGATGGTTGCATTTATTTCATTTGTTGCTTTTGTATGCATTGCTATGTTGGCATATGTTGTTGTTATGTAGCTATATGTTATATATTGATACTATTTTCTATATACATGTTCTCATTTGTTTGATTGAGTGTTTGGTAGGTGCGGATGGCGCTTGCTTCGCATTTTGAGCTCGCTTTCGCGCTATATTAGCCGTATACGCTCGCTAATAATAAATAAGGTACATATCTCGGATTAAATATCGTACTTTTACCCTTTTTTCCCTACGGGATGCCTCATCACTTGACGAGATGTATATTTGTGATATATATACACTGTCATTTTTTTTCGGATCGAGCCGCGCAAAGGAGGCTATGGCGAAATTTTCCGAAAATTTAAGGCGTTAGAATATTTATGAGAAAATTGGAAAATTTGAAAATTTTGGAAACTTAGTAAAGATGTTGTAAAAAGTTTAACTATGAATTTTGGAAAAGTTAAACACTTAAGAGATTGGTAAATCTATTTGAACGGTTTGTTCTGGAAAGTTAATGGATTTTGTGAATTTTTCTTACTTGGTAATTTCGAGGACGAAATTCTTTTAAGGGGGGAAGTTTGTAACGACCTAGAATTTATGACATTTGAAAATCGAATATTTAATTGATTTTAAATATCAATAAGTGAAATTAATAAATCGAATGATTTATTTTTCGAATAACTGGATTTAATTGGATAATTAAATCGATAATTTAATAGTTGAAATTCCAGAAATAATTGAAATCTGGATTTAATGTGATTAAAAATGATTTATAAAGTTATATTAAATAATATTGGAGTTATAGTGATGTTATAGAACTTTTAAAATTGAATTAAAAGTTAAATTGTGAAAATTGAATATTTTAATATTTAATCGACTAGTGAAACTAGCCATTTTTCGAACAGTCTTAGAATTGGACGAAACTAGTTCCATTGGATCCGTAATAGTTTGTTATTATTGGATTTCAATTTTCGTAGCAATCGGAGTTGTCGTTTGACCGTGGCAGCTCGAAACGCATCGAAACTGTTTTAATTTTAATTTGGCGAGTTAAAAATAGTCATTTTTCAAACTGTGTCAGATTTCGACGAAACCAGTTTCATCGGATCCATAATGTTAAATTATTATATGGTTTCAAATCTCGTGTCAATTGGATTTACCGTTTGTCAGGGGCAAGCTAAAACGCACAGAAATTTGATTAACCGATTTAATTTTAAATCGATCGTTTATTGCCGTATCTCACACAAATGATCGAATTAGCCTCCGAAACCTATTCCATTGTGTCCGGAACCTGGGTTAAACCCCAGAAACGCCAGTCACCGCGCGAGATTTGGAGTTCGGAAATTTGGAGTGAATAGTGTTTTTCGTTTATTTTCTATATAAGGACCCCCTTTATCTTCATTGCTCAAAACCCTAGCCCCTTTACAGTAGCCGCCACTAAGAAACCAACGGCCAGAAAATGCCTCTCGTTCTCCCCTAAATTTCTTTCAATCCATTCAATATTTTTGAAAACTTTCAACTAGCATATCGAAGAGCATTGGAAGGGCTTTAAATCCATACGGCTATGATCATTTTTAACGAAGTAGATCGATGGGAATTTGCGTTCAAAACCCGGCTGTTCATGCTCGATTTCCCACGTCTATAGGGGGCCGAGCTCTAAGTAGTGGTAGCTGAGTATAGAGCGGAGCAAGGTCGTTCGAATGGTGGTGGTTTGATGGGCTATCGACGTTTGTATATGGAGCGGCATGTAACCCTAATGGAACGACTATGGGTTTTGCTCACGTTCGTTACCTGATGCGTGAGGAAGAAGAACGAAGGGAGACGCGGCCGAGATTGAAGCTCCAGATTTCAACGTCTCTAATGGTTTTAGGGTTAGAAAATAAATAGAAAATGAAAATTGATTTGTATTTAAATTTGTATAAACTTTAAATTGTTATATCTTTTTCATACAAGATCGAAAATTGACGAAACAACTTGCGTTGGTTTCGTTTTGATGAGCACTTTGCGATGGAGCTGGATTGGTAATTTTTTGAGATAGTGAAAATTTTGGTTGAAATTAAACGCCTTTTTAATTTCAATCGGAATAAATCGCTATTGCGACGAATAAAAGCAAGGTGAGAACTTCTCACTCAATCGAATGTTTTGTTTCGATTTAAATTTTAAATAGTTAGATTTAAAATTGTTGATAGTGTTGATTGTGATGATTGAATGATGATTGCTATTTATTGTGTTAAATAGACCCTATACGCCGTATATTAAGCGGAGGTTATTTATTAAAAACATTTGAATTTATTTCAATGTTGTGTGTTGATTTATTTATAATCGCCGTGTGATTATTTATTTATAATCTGTGAATGCTGTGATTGGATTCGTTGAAGGCTATAATTTAGCCGAATGTATTTTTGGTATCGTTGGATACCAGAAATGAATAAATTGGATTTTTGAAATAAAAGTTGGGAATTTTAAGTAAATTCTTTTGAAAGAATTTGGTTGAATTTAAAAGAAAAGATTTTAAAGTATAAAGTCGATTTTTGAAATTTTATCGAATTATTCTAAAATATGGTAAAAGATTTTATAAATGGATTTTGGATAGTATTTTTTAAAAGTTGAAGAATTTATTTAAAACGGAATTTTAAATGGTTTGGAAGAGATAAATGAATTTATTTTGAAAGGTGATTAACTTCTAGAAATCAATTTATAATTGATTTGGTATTTGAAAATAAATCTTTGGGAAATCGATATGAAAATTATTTGATGATTGAATGAAGAAATTGATTTGTGTTGAAATGAATTTTTGAAATGAATTTGTAATTGATTTGGTGTGAAGTAAATTTTGAAATCAATTTGGAATTTGATTCGGTGTTTGAAATAAATGTTTGGAAAATCAATTTGGGTTTTGAAACAGATTTAGAAATCAATTTGAAAGTTGATTTGGAGTTAAAAAAATGGATATTTGGAAATTTAATTTCACAATGGGATTTATTAAGGAAAGGGAAATTTGTTTAAAAATAAACATTGATTATTTTGAAGTGTGAAAATAAATTTACATATTTGGAATGTAAATTTGAAATAAATCGATAAGGATTTATTTAATCGGTTTAAATGAACCATTTTGTGATTTGAAATTGGTTTTCAAATGTGAAGTGTGAAATTATGATTTGAAATTGGTTTTCAAATGTGAAGGGTGAAAATATGATTTGAAATTGGTTTTCAAATGAGAAAGTGTGGAAATTATATATCCTGCAAAGATATTTTGAAATTTAATAATTTGGGAAAAATTATTTAAATTGATTGATTGTTGTGAATGTTGTTTGATAGTTATATAACCGACAATCAACATTTTCCTTTGAAATGGCACTTGATTTGTTTTTAAAACAAACGCGCACTATTCGGGTTAGCCGGGAAAAGACCTTTGTGTCATATAACCCATTCCGAATTAGTGATACGACGATATGGATCGTATTGAAGACCGGTGTTGAAGACCGGATATTTTCAAAAATGAAAAGACAACCTGTCGAATGTCTCTGCACCGATTTGCTCCGGTATAGAGATTTATATCACTCTTTTTGTGATGGGAAGTCCGGACGTGATTAGAAATTATCCGGATTGCAAGGGCTTCTTTGTAAGTGCCTTCGGTTCCGTTCGATCCCGGTACGGACTTGTATGGATGTGTGTCTGACGTTACACTTTGAGATGTAAAGTTGGTTTCTATCAAATACATTTCTGTTGGTGGCAGAGAATTTATCCTCTTAGCTTAAGACCCTTCTCTGAGACGTATGAGCTCAGAGGTTATATAGTTGGTGGTTACTAGTGATACATTCCCAATTTGGTAATGTGGCACACGAAGTGCTGTTGATCAATTGTTGATCAAAGCGTTGCTTTGTGAAAAAGCGTGGCTTTGTGAAAAAGCGTGGCTTTGTGAAAAAGCGTGGCTTTGTGAAAAAGCGTGGCTTTGTGAAAAAGCGTGGCTTTGTGAAAAAGCGTGGCTTTGTGAAAAAGCGTGGCTTTGTGAAAAAGCGTAGCTTTGTGGACGAGACTTCGTCGAGCCTTACAACCCGGTAATGGTCGAAACAGGAATGTTGCGGCAAAGGTTTATAGGGGTAGCGCCCCTAGGGAATGCCATTTCCTTCTGGTTAAAAGGTGATATCATGGTATGGAGCCCAGATATTTTACCTATGTTGATGCCACACATTTATTATATCTTGTGGTTGTTGCTTTGTGATTGAGGATCCTCGGATAAAGGTCGGTAACGACCGGGGGATGGCATAGCTCGTGTGTTAGTTACCTAGTTACAGCTCGGTTAGAGCATGAGGTAGCGTCGGCCTTGTGTTTGCAGAGATCCGGTTAGGATCCGGGGCGTCTTTCCAGAGGCGTTTCCATTTCGGTAAGGAAGTTCCTTTGCCTGACCATTTGTTGCAAATCCAAAGAAACAATACGCGCCTTGTACGGTTTTTAGTTGTATTACCTGCTATGGAATGTGGGGTAACCTGCTACTGAACGTAGTAGCTATAGTAGACATACAACAATGGTTGTATGTTGGCTAAGATTGATATTATACTTTCGAAATGTTTTCCACACTAGACATTAATAATAATATCAACTGATTTTGCGTAGTAAGCATTTTTGACTATCATAAGAAGAAATCTCCTCCAATTCTGCATTTGCATTGTGTGTGTGGCGGGAGGTCTTATGGTAGTTTCATTTTCCAAAAGCATTGCGAAAATGTTTTATTTTCTTTGAGATAAACTGTTTTAGTTCTCACACCAGTCACCATGACTGACCTGGAGTTTATTGTTTCTTCCTAAACTCTGGGTGCCCATCATTTTCCACACGGGCAGTCTAGAGTTAGGTTATCAGGTCATTCTGGATTCAGGAGACGCGGTGGAGCTGGATGGCGAGCTGGATGGCGAGACGTATCACTTGTATATAATATTATTTATTCTGCTGTGTATTCTGTATGAGGATAAGTTTATATAACTGTCCAGTGTTGTATTGTTGTTGTAAACTCTAATGATGATGTAATGTATAAACTGATATAATTCTTTGATTTAAAGATTATTCATTTATCTATTATATGTTGTTCCACTGCGAATG
Organism: Allium fistulosum; assembly: GCA_030737815.1. Classification (NCBI taxonomy): domain Eukaryota; kingdom Viridiplantae; phylum Streptophyta; class Magnoliopsida; order Asparagales; family Amaryllidaceae; genus Allium; species Allium fistulosum. The sequence goes on along the minus strand of CM060906.1, from coordinate 512,723,625 downwards.
TGAGATTCTGATATTGTTTCTGTTTCTGTTGTTTCTTCTTTCTTTTCCTTCTGTCTTCTTCTACCTCTTCTTTTTCTACATAACAATTCGGTTTTTCGGCATTCGATTGCTTAGTAGTTGATATAGTGAATGTATTAATGTCGATTTTCGAGCGTCGAAAAGTCGAGTCGTTACACTAAACTTGTATTTTTCTTAATGAAAAGTGTTGTAACCCTAAAAAATTGATTTGGGGATTTGAAGTAATAAAATAATCTTTTGGCTTACGAAAGGGAAGTCTCCAATATTTCACATTACTTTACTGATTTGTAGGCTATTGTTAGGTTTTCTCTTGTATTTCAAGTCAGTCTACGTCGAAAGGTTCCTGTCGACACAGTCGGAACCTCCTACATCCAAATAACTTCAGTTTATATACTTCAAACAACCTCCACCTGAGCCACTGCTTTTGACATGGTCGAAACAAGGTCTCAACCTACTTAAACCTTCAACTAACACAAGGAGCTCAAGGACCCGACTTTTGACAAGGTCGAAACCCCAACTTCCAATCCTTAACCTAAGTCCAGGCCATTTAACCGCTTAAGACCTCCGACTAGGTCAAAACCAATCAAGGCAAACCTTATTCTGAGTATATCAACTGAATCAAAAAGAAAGCTTTCAAAGGAGAATCCATACTGACTCAACATAATCGAAAGGTCATTAAGCACAAAAACCAACCCTTTCGACTGAGTCGAAAGGTCGATCTGGGTAACTTCTGTCTACTAAATCCTATTCGAAAGGAAATTCAAGAAGGATTCATACCATCCTTCCTACTTTACTGGCCTAAAGGATAATCTTTATTCCTTAGCACAACCTTGGGGGTTTTATAAGATTTCTTGTTAACATTGTGTAACATCCCCTATCTAGAGACCCAAAACTAAGTGCTACAGATGCTGCAGCCATCTATAGTATTAGCTTTTGGTGACTAAATACGAATATGTTAATGGTATCTATAATATCAGAAGCACTTGAATATGAAACAAAAAAAGATTTCAAACAACTTTTACTTCATTATATTTGAAACTGATGTTCCATATTTAACATACATAACCCCAAATCCATTCCCATGCACAGATAAAATATACTTATTACAAATACGCCAAGAGCGGTACATAAAGATACCCCTTTGGATGATTAGAGTCATATAGTCATAATAGACTTAATACAAACACAACGGAAATACATCAAAACATAAAACAAGTACTGCAACTCCTAAATAGCTATCCGTTTGCCTCCTGCAAGCCTCCGGTAGCCTTATTCGTCATTCTACTAAAACCTGAAAAGATCTTAACCCCTCAGCCTACTCAAATTAATTTTGAGCACCCGAGAGTTTAAGGGGAAAACATAAACTTCAAGTCAGACATAAAGCCTGGTATGAATAATACTATACATCCCGGTTTAATATGTTAAGTGAGACAACGCCGCTTAGCAGAACAGGTTTCCCCTTACTAACACCCTTTTAAAATATATCTTTGCAAAACCTTTTTCCTGCAACCAAAACTGGTTAAATACCGCAAAGCAATTCATTATGTAGCCATACATAAATATAAGGTAATAATGAACTATCTGTTAAAACACATAAGTTTTGCTTGGATAACTTTTAACCTTTGGCTGACTCAGACCTACTAGACAATATAATCAAAATTAATCTAACACCTATTAGCTATTCTTCTTCTGGACTATTTATCCTTAACTATCTGTTAAATACTTCACATCTGGATGATCTGTCCTTAACTATTTGTTAAAAACTCCACTTCTGGACGGTTTGTCCCTAACTTAATCATCTCCCAAGACTTCCTGATCCTAATGGTTTTTCGGACTCACCAATAACCTACCTGTATACAAAAGTATATTCCTTTCGGTGTGTAATCATAATTTTAGTTTAATTGTGACAAAGCCTTGCACACTGGAATTTTGGACAACAATTAGCTGGGGCTAAAGCTAATGTATAGGACGCGACCCCATACTAGTCCCATCTAGTTTTCTATTATCTGAGTTATTTTCACTTAAGGATCCCCTACCATAATTTTCCTTGAAAACATTTTCAAAATGATTTAAAACCTTTAAATAAAAATTATATAACAAAAATATATATTCTTTATGCTTTACTCTAAATCACATTACCATGTTATATGTATATATATATATATATATATATATATATATATATATCTTCTGTACTCAAACCTTAGTTGATGAAAAAATTTAAACATTTGAAAGTTCTCCATTCTAAATCTTGGAAAGTACCTCTTTCCAAAACCAAATGAAAAAATTATCTAGGTGACTATACCAAAACCTTACCTTTCCAAACCATTCATCAAACCTTTGGAAACCATTTGTGACGACCCGCGTTTTTGGAAGGTTCAAGTAGACAATAAACCACACATGTCCAACTCAACAATCAAAAAGGCAGATAGTAAATGGGGTTTTATTTAAGAATAGAAGAAAAGAAAAATAAAACATAGAATCTCACAGCGGAAAGACAAAATATAATAATCAACTAAATAGTTCATGAAGCTGTTTAATATACATTTGATTGTACTATACAATAAATAGAGCTTACACAATATCATTAGAGTTATACATACAACAAATAATAAATAATGCAGCAGAAACAAAATGACGCAGTGGAATAAATACTAGTAATATAATATACCAATCTTCGTCTTTGTCCTCCAGAAATGATGATCTTCAAAACACTGAAATACCAAGGCTGACCCGAGCATAATGAAAAGAAAAAAACACTCGGATCGGAACTAAAATATCCTCATGTAAGTCAAATCAACATCATGATAAAATATGAGTGTAACAGCGTCAGAGATGTTTACGGGATTTTACATCTCCTATCCAGTGTACAAGTGCGTGTAATAACTTAAAAGATGTTGTGCAATTTTTCCAACTCTTAAGGATCCGTCAAACTATCTATATATAGTAGGATACGCTATATATGTAATGTCTACTAGTAATATAAAATATCAAAATAGCGTTAAGGCTTTACATTGATCCCCTTAATGTGTTTTTAAGCATTGTCGTACAGTTTGCATATAAAACACCAGTAAACCGTCGGTGGATAGGGATGCGCCGTGATACGACAACACTAAATCAAAATCGTAGTGGTCTAGTATAGGGATAAAAGTTTGACAAGGCACGTGAGGCAATGCCCAAGGTAGGATACTACCAGTTTACCCTTCCCAGTTGATGGTAACCCCTAACGGCCCACCGTAACACAACACTCCACAATATTCACGGGTGCGCACCAATCAATCACAATGTAAATGATGGTAATACGAAGGAGTGTGTCCACTAGAGGTAGCTAGCTTCATTGGCCGGTACGGCTCCTGTTTTAGTCATTTCAAATTGACACAAGTGTCAGACCAATCCACCATCGTTCACTTTCTTCAAATCCAGCAAACATACGCCAAAACCATCCACTTCATTTTGGATCATCCACTACGTACACAGTTGTTAAAGTGGTTCCAGTATTGACAGAGAGTATGCCAATAAGAGGCCCCGGTCTCTTTAACAACCAAACATCATTTTACACACCGGATGGTTCTTTTACATTTCAAAAGTGAACCATACTTTATATTCAAAATATCATATTCACTTCAAAACCAATTTCACTTCAAAACATTCATATTATTTCTTCAAAATAATATTCACTTCAACATTCATATTCAATTCGAAATCAGTTTCGAATTCAATAATAGGTTACAACTTCATATTAACCACATTCACATTTAAATCCAATGATTTAAATATAAACAATTTCAACTTCCAAAACAGTTTAAATATTGAAATAGTTGAATAATTTAAAAAAAGTACGGAGAATTGTAAATAGTTGGGAGATTTGAAAACAGTTTAGAAATCAAATAGTTTGATCATTGAAAATGGTTTATCTATTAAAATAGTTTGGGAATCAAAATAATTTGCAAAGTTAAAATAGTTGGATTTTAAAACAGTTTTATATTAAATAGTTTGTCTTGTAAATAATTTAAACTGTTTCTTCCCAATTTCAACAAATCCGAATCTAAGTTCAAATTTCAAATCAACCAATTCAATTTCCAATATCCAATTCAATCAACCCGAAATTCACAATTCAATTCAACTTTATCCCAATTTCAATTTCAATTCGAATTAACTTAGTTTCGAATTCATTACAAATTAATCTCAATTTCGAGTTTTATTTCAGTTTCAACAATTTAATTTAAATCAATCTCAATTTGATACGTTTTAACTTAAATTCAAATTAAATTAAATCAATCCAATTTAAATGGAAAATACTTCACTTCAAATTATTATTTGAATCCATTTCAATTTTGTCAAAGTTCGAGTCCAAATTTAAAATATCAATTTAAATCACTTTAATTGAATTAATTTTCAAAGTTCAAATAAAATTTCAAATCTTTAAAACAATTCAATTTCTATAATTTAAATTGTATTTCAATTAAAACTTCAAATTTCGAAATTAAATCCTTTAACAAATTCTTTTAAACAATTTAAAATTTCAACATTTCAAAACTTGAATCTTTAAAGTAATTCCATTCGTATAAATAAAACTTTTTTCTTTAGAACCATATTATTTAATGGATAAAAATTTCAAGAATTCAAAATCATTTAGTTTAACCAATCCGGTGTCCGTACATAATTATCTATCCTATGGCCAAGTGATTAGTTATATTATATTTAATTGAAGGGATGGATATATATCATTTCAATCCAAATCAAAATGTCATAGGTATATATCATTTCAACCTATTTATTAATTTATTCGAAATGATTTAGCTGACAATTTATGATGCCCATAAAATCCAGGGTGATAACAGATATATATCAAAATAAGTAACATCCAATCATCCAACATATCAATCAATAGGCATCCATCACAATCAACATCCAAAACAATTAATTTATCATAACAGTTAACTAGTTATCAAACTTCGAGTATTTAACAAGCTAATTTAATTTTAATTTCAAATTTAACTGTCAATTCAAATTCCTGACAATTAAATTTATTTTTCAATTAAAACGTCAGTTTAAACTACCAATCATCAATTAATAAATTTAAATCACTTCATGATTTTAATTTAACTAACATCAAAATATTTTAGTATTGCGTGAGTAATTTGAACACTCACCTTATTGTGGTGTTTTCCAAACCAACTCGGACATGATATGCACGAACGTTTGACGGAAACTCAAGCGAACAAGAAAGCTGCCTTCGAATAGAACTGCTACAAACTGTGATCAGAAAACTGACTTCGAGTTTAGCAACTGCGAACTAGGGAACTTGTTTCAAAACTGAAACTGCTGCCAGATTGGACATCATACGGGGCAGCAAGACAAGATGGCAATGGCAGTGGAGGTGTTGACTGGCGATGAGATGGAGAAGGCGTGGTGCTGAAGTGGATGGGCGAGCATATAGGAGGTGGATGGCTGCTAGTGAGTGTCGAATGGAGTAGCAGAGATAGATGCAGTTTGAAGCAATGGAGGGTAGGTTGGGGTTGCGGTAGCAAAGCGGAGGCTGTGGGCTAGGGTGGAGGAGCAGCTATCAGGTCTGGGTGGTGGAGGCTTAAGGCGAACCGGAGGGAGGACAAGTGGTCGGCGAAAGATGACAGGCGAAGTGGGCTGAAGTTAGGTGGTGGTTAGGTGAGAGTGTGGACTGCGATGTGTTAGAAGATAGTCTGGAGGTACGGGAAACTCGCTAGTTGGCGGCCGACTTCGGTGAGGAGCATGAGCGGGCAGAGGTGGATGGGTTTCAGGTAGAGGGTGGAGTGACTGGATCTCGAAATCGGGTTTCGCGGCAATAGTGGAGGAGGCTCGGCTGGAGTGTGGTGCAATGGCGGTGGAGGTAAGGAGGAGGATGCGCTGGAGCTTGGGTGCGTGAGTGAGATGGGGAGAAGAGTGTTGAACGAAACATGGGAACTTGAACAAAATAAAAATGAAGAGTAGAGCAAAAGTACAAAGAATGAGGAGGGAGAACGTGCAAAGGGGTAGGTTATTACATAAAGTAAGATGAACAGTGCCTTTATGTTTGTTTTATAATAATATAAAGTTTGGGTGCACAGTTTGCAAATAAAATGAAGAGGGGGGGGGGGAGGGGAAGAAGGAGATGGCCACGTTTTTATGTATGGAATGAACGGTGCTCTCATGTTCGTATTTTATATTTTTATATAGGGAACATTGTTTTATATTTCTCCTCTACTGCTCTCGAGGGAAGGAAATTTTTGGAGAAGATCAAAATCTAGGTGAATGGATACGAAGTGACAATGCAGAAGATTCAAAAGATAGTGAAGGTTATTTTGTATGGATGACGTGACAGATAGGGTACCGCTATAAGCTATAATTCTACCACTTAACATCATGCACTGGACATCAAAATACAAAACTAAATATACTGTAGAGATCAGTGTGATGAGACGAATTTAATGGTGTAATAAAATCTATGCTACAACAATCGTGTCAAAAATCCATTATGATCACCAATTACACCGATTCAAAACGTACTCAATTGTAAATCGTGATAGACGGAGCTAGAAAGGTCAGAACTGGATGGAACAAACTTCGCCATTCAAATTAGATAATTTTTTAGATCTTTTCTATGTAAAAATATTTACATGTCGAAAAATGATATTTTACCTGTTTGTACCAAAATTGGGCACAACACTCTTCGGATGTTTTTGAAGAGATAAAGTGAAGAAATTATATGGAAAAAGAGGAATTATCAAAAAAAACTCCAGATCTCAAACATGAAAGTAATTAACATGCAAGGAGACACAAGAATTTAGAGTGGTTCGGCGTGTTGCCTACGTCCACTGTGAAGTTGATTGCTTTATTGATTTTTCTTTGATGATTACAAGTGAATTCAATGAATTACAGCAGGTAATTAAGATTTGCAGCAGTGAATTTCGTTGGTAGCAGCAGTAATGGAGTTCAGATCTGGATCCGGCAGAGTTTAGGCGTTGGAGATCTCAAAAGAGAAGAAGAACCCCTTTTCTGTTGGCTTTGAGGATCTATTTATAGGTGTAGGAGGCTGATATTTTGCTCAGATTTCGGGAGACCCTCTCTGGCACGTGACCAGTCCCGTGCGCCCAAGCCTGTGAAGTTTCGGTCTGATCCGTGATCGATACGAACATATTTCGTATCGATCAAGATTTCATCCAATGGAGTCGAAATTTGGCGTGGGCATTCTTTAGCATGCACGTAGTCTCCTGTGAAAATTTCATAGCATTTGGACTTATAGATTAGGAGATACGATCGATACGAATTGGGATTCTCGGTTGGCTGTATGGTTCGACTCGCTCTCTTCGACTCGCTTTCATTCGACTCGCTTTCGTTCGACTCAGTGACGTGGCGCTTGAATCTTTGGATCATTTCTGCCTTTGATGCTGTTTTGATCGATTCGAACTATGCATTGATTGAACGAGGCAAAGCGGAGCGTCCTAAGGGATTCGAACAATGGCTTTGCCAATGGAGTTGAACTCGATGGAGTCGAACAGTGGTTCGAGCGGAGCGAGTCGAAGTGGGCTTTCCTGAGGGCTGCGAGCTGAGCGAGTCGAAGAAGGCATCTGATGGAGGAGAAGCGGAGCGAGTCGAAGTAGGCGCTTCTGATGGTTGTGAAGCGGAGCGAGTTGAAGTAGGCTCGAAGCGGAGCGAGTCGAAGTGTGCACTCCTGATGGATTCGAACTGGAGCGAGTCGAAGTATGGCTCGAAGCGGAGCGAGTCGAAGTGCGCACTTCCGATGGATTCAAACTGGAGCGAGTCGGAGGAGGCTGTTTTTACTCAACTTTGCATCGGTTGTAACTTGAGCATACGAACTCGGATTGACTTGAGATTTGGAACGTTGACTCTCATGGCTTAGTTTGTCATGTCATACCAATTTTGGCTCGATCCGGAGTCGGACAAAATTCATCGATATCCATAGTGAGCCTGTGTATAACTGATCTTTAGGACAGGCCGTCATTGGTTACTAGTCAATTCCTTGGTGTCACGGCCTTGCCAAAAGGCGGGATAACATTTTCCCCCCAAAGTACGTCTTGTGAAAACATGATGTGCTTTGAAGTGCTGCAATCTTCATTCTGAATAGTCATCGTTTTTTCGATGAAAGCCGTAATCTTCGACTGTTTTTCTTGATAATGTAAACTGTTGACGGTCAAACTGATTGTTGTATGCTAGTGGTTAGCCGTTTGTTGTTTTAATTGTTATCAAATGAGTTTCCAATTCCTATAAATCTGGAATACTAAATATTAGTCCGACATACACGCATATATGTTAACCTGACTCTCGTTGACGTTTGTACGTTCACGAGTCGTTGTTAGTTTATTTTATATTGAATTCCGTATCAATCCTCTCCTGAACCGACGTGAAATTCACTGCAACAACGCTCGACGGTTGTTTTTGAATGTTACTTTGTAACGATCCTCTCTTGAATCGATGTGAAGGGTTGAAACATCGAAGACAATTTTTATTGTATTTATGGATGCAAAGTAAGTATTTCGAGTCGATGGAGTTGGCCTTTGGAAGCCGTGATTCGATGGGTTCGAACTGCTTGTTCGACTCGGTCTTGGATTCGAACTGCCTGTTCGACTCGGTCTTGGATTCGAACTGCCTGTTCGACTCGGTCTTGGATTCGAACTGCCTATTCGACTCGGTCTTGGATTCGAACTCCCTGTTCGACTCGGTCTTGGATTTGAACTGCTTGTTTAACTCGGTCTTGGATTCGAGCTGCATGGGAGTTGGAGTCGAAATGCACATGAGATGAAGTCGAAATGCGCAGGAGACGGAGTCGAAGGTGATCGAAGTGTGGTTTCGTGTCGATGGAGTCGAAATGATTACTTGTATTGCTGCATCGGAGATGGAGTCGAAGATAAGTGATACGAAGAGGAGATTCGCATCGACGCACTAGAGACGGAGTCGAAAAGAATGTTCGAATCCACCGGGATGCGAATCGTTTATTCCTTTTGCTTTTGAGTCCATACAAATACTCCGTACTTAGCCATTTTTCCACTTTTCACATTCTGCTTTCCTGCCTTACCTTCGTATCGCTCAGAAACTCGAGAAGAAAGAAGAAACATTCTTGCCTTCGAATCGATTCTTAATCATTCGAACTAACTACCAGTCATAGGTAATCCCCTAGGAAAATGCAACGTGTAGACGATGAGACTCGATTCTTAAAACCAGATCAACTAGAGTCGTGATCGATCGAGATTCCTTTGCGATCGATCGAGATTCCTTTGCCTCAGCTTCGCGTCGATCTGGAGTAGGGGCTTCGAGATGGTGAGACGGAGGCCTTCGTATCAATCGATGGTTAAGCCATTCATCGAATCGAGTGCTTTGAATACATAGATTGATACAAAGGGGCTGCGTCTGATCGATTCGAAACGATGGCATTCGATCGAGTCGAAGTGGACGTTTGGGATCGAGTCGAACTGGAGGTGTGGGAGCGAGTCGAACTGCGTAGTCTTGGGATCGAGTCGAATTGCGTTCTGATCGATCCGAAATTCCCAGCCTCTTGATCGAGTTGAACATGCATGCCAACCTTCTGACCGAGTCTAACTCATACGCAGATGACCATAACTTATCGATGCGAACACGGCTCTCGTGAGCGATACGAATTGATCATTAAAAAATTTAAAACTCCTTGCACACTTGAACAATTGACTCCGACGAGCTTGAAACTTGCATAACTGGACTTAATCGTTTCACCGCATATCTGATTGCCTATCGAAGCTCGTCGATGAAACTGGAACTTATCAAAATGATAACAAACTTTAACTTGGAATGATATCTAATAACTGGATGGCACGGTCGTCACGGTCAGCGATGACGGTCCTTTCGACTGAATTCTGAAGTCTCGTTGTTTACATTCTTTCTTCAATCCTGTAGATCTTGTCAAATGATATATAGTACTGTACTGCACAACACACTCACACACTTTACACTGGGAGATGCACGAGCGTTATTGTCAGTTTAACAATGATTTTTTATAAGCTTACTAGTCATGGAACCTTCAAGTTCTCAGCAGCCGGAACTCCCGAGTTCTATTCCTCTAACCATGGAGATACCGGTTATTAAAGCCGAAGTTATAGAGCCAGCTCAGGACGAGCGTCTAGGGGCTCGGTTTATTTGTAATCCAAAAGTTCTGTGTCATCGGGTATCTCCGAAGATATGCTAGGACGGATTTGTTTAAGGCACGGTCTATCGCTTGACGACGTGTTATTACCTGGGCCAAATGACAGGCCACATGATCCCCCGGAGGGGTTTACTGCTTTCGACCGTCACGCTTGCACAGCGGGGACACTCCCTCCCTTCAATCAATATATAAGGGAGATGTTATCATTCCTTGGAATAGCTCCATCCCAGCTACATCCCAACGGGTATGCTTTGTTGAACAACACCTTCATTCTATTTATGGAGATCCTCTTTCGACCACCGAAGCCGATCGAAATCAGATATTTATTTAACGTCAAGAGCCGTGGAGATAGCCCTTCTTTCACCTTCCTGGAAGCGGTCAGAAACTGTCACATTGTAATGGGCTCCTAGGGAAGGCTAAGTTACTTCAAGACCGAATGGTTCTACGTTCGGTGCCCCCCTGGGTTTGCTAGGCGATGGTTGGATAGACGTAAGTGTTGTCATTTTTCTCTTGAATCATCGAGATATTATTAACTGACATCAGAACTTACATACTTCCCCTCTTTTATAGCCGCAATCTCTCGACCTGACGGTGCATACTTCCAAGAGCTAGTTCGGATCCTTCAAGCATTTCCGGGCGAAGAGAGGCATATCGACCTGGTTTTGTCGACAGAAATTTGAGGACCGTCGAGTTGATAGAACGGAGGCAGAGCATACAGTTGGAAGGGACACATAGAGTGGTCCCGTAGAAATGGGTGAAGCGCAAAGCGCCCGCAGTCGTGATAGCCGAAGAAGTTGATCCGGAGAGAACGCCTACCGATACCGAGCTCCCAGCCGGGCCTTCTTCCGATGTTCAAGATTCCGGAGGAAAGAGAAAAGGCAAGGCTGTTGCTCACAAACAATCTAAATCCGAGAGATTTAAATCCGTGGTCGTGTCTTTGCCCGTCCCGGGGATTAGAATTTCAGAGGCTCCTCCCCCGCAAGTAGAGAATCCCTTTGTAGGGCTTGCTGATATTCCGATTCCGGATTTTGTGTCGTCTCAACACGACGCCGGGATGGAGGAGCTTGATAGTGCTCTTGAATTGAGCGGGTCGCTTGCTCTGAGTGCGGCCGACATTTCCGGTTGGTCGGGGGGTTGCACATGCATACACTTCACTACACTACATGATTCACAACTGTAAATCGTCCAACTTAGGAAATCACTAACTCTTTCTTTCGTTTCTCATTCTCAGGTACTATGTCTGAAAAAGGATCGATGCTCGGGAATCTTCGCTCGGCCCGAAAGGCCTCTTCTTATTATGATTCCCGCAGGAGGGATTCAGACAGAGATCGCGATCGCGATTATTCTAATCAGGATAGGTATGGGCGCGACAGGGACAGGGAATACAGACATCGGTCTAGATCACGCTCTCCTCCTCCTAGACTTTCGTCTCCACCCCCTGTTTTTGTTCCACACCCGCCAGAGCCTCCTCGTCACAGGCCATCTTCTCATACTTCTAGATCTAAGACTCATCTTCAAAGAGTCGAGACCACGGCTTCCATAATTGCAAAGCAGGTCCCTGCTGAACCCATAGGAGAAGGGGCCCTTAAATTGGCCCAGATGAAGAAGGATTTTCCGAATATCTGCTTTGATGGCTATGTCTTCCCAGCTCACTTAAAGAGAATTCCATCAGGGTTAGAAAGCACGATGCATGATTATGTCCACGACAACTACACCCAGTATAGAGAGTAGGTAAAGGCTGTAGAAAATGCTTCTAAGGTGGCCTTTGAGCGAGCTAAAGCACTTGAGAAGATGGAGACCGAGCTCGCTCAAAGGGATTGGATTATTCAAGTGCTCACTGATGAGGCCGAGTCTTCTCGGAAATCGGAAATTGAGGTCACAAAAAAAGCTGACGAAGCGAAGGCGGCGAAGGAGAGGTTGTGGCAGACGCATGTTTCCCTGGTGGAGGAGATGGCCCACCGGAACACTGAAGTTACCGCCGAGCGGGACGCGACAGTCAAGGAACTTAATGAACTCAAGGCCAAATTCGCCGACATGGCAAAGGAAAAAGATGATGCGAACAACGCAGCCTAGGAGGCGTGCGAGAAAACTGTTCTGCTCAGGGGTGAACATGATGCGGCTATGGCTAAAGTCCGCACGGTGGAGGCTGAGATTGAGGAGAAAGTGAAGTCAGCCGAGTCCAGGATAGAGGCTGACATCGAAGACCTTCTCGTTGTTTACAACGCTAACGTGCTGAGGCACATGGGTCTAGCCTGGCTCGATGATTATCCAACGCATCTTTATAACGCTTAGGGCCGACTGGTTGAGGAAGAGAAGGAGGCGCATCAGGGCGAGTCTGTGGATGAATTTGAACTCGAGAATCACATTCTGACTGAAGATGAAAAGAAGATTCTCCATGAGTCAATGATTCTGCACGAGAAGGAAAGACTTGGCGCCCAACACTTTGAAGTAGGAGAGGGTTCAGGGGTTGACCATCATGAAGCAAGTCTTGAAGTTCCCACGTCAACCCAGCCCGAATCCTCGTCTGCGGTCGATCCCCAGGCCATTCCCGCTTATAATCCGGATCGGCTGCAGATGCTCCAACTGCAGCGCAAGTTACCGTTGTCGCCCTGCCGCCTACGAGTCAAACTGAGGAAGGTATTCTGAACGTTCCACATATCTCTCTTAAGTCGAAATCTTCGATCGAGTTAAGTTCTAACAGTTCTCTTATTCTTTGTCCAGTGATCGATGCTGCACACGACGGGCCTCCTATTACTCAGCAATCACATCAGACACAGGAGGTCATTGTTACCGAAGCGATTACCGTGACTACAACTGCTGCGTCTCTTGATGATATACAAGGAAGCACGCTTGTGTTCGATGAGCAGATGATAGACGAACTCTTTCGCCATCACGGCGATCCTCTTGCCGACTTGTCATTTGCCATGGGGGAAGCGCTCCTGCTACCAGTTCCTCAATGCCAACTGCCGACGCCCCCAACGAGGCTCGAGCGGTTACTGAAGAGGAGATGTTTGCTCAAATTGACGCTGAAATGGCAGCAGCGGCTCACGGTGGTAGTTTTGGAGTGGGATGGCAGCACCGGGACCAGCACCGCTCAGAATGATATCTCCTGGTGGTACTGTCTTCATTACCAGCGTGCCCATTCCATCTCCTGTACTTGATCCTGTTCCTCTGACTCCGCCCGCAGGGAGCATTCCTATCCACTCGAGTTCGGAGGAGGATGTTGACATAATGCCCTCGCCTGAAGACCAACCGTCGAAAAGCAAAGGCTCGAAGAGGAAGATTAGCGGTGGCTCCAGTGGGTCCACACCGAGAAGGAAGCCAAGGAAGAAGAAAGATTAAACATGCATCACCGGTTCATTTTGACTTGCATTTTTTTGGCCGTGTATAGATGCGAGTTCGGCCCCTAGTAGTAGGAATTTTTCGAAACATACTTGTATACGAACTTCTTTTATAAACAATAGAAATGAAACTTCTCTTTTTTGACTTATTTTCTGTCATTGTGTATTTGCCTAAGTGTTTCAGTATCTGAAGTACACTTGTGACGTTTCAGCTTCCGAATAAAGTTTGTTTTTGTTCGCCAAGTTCGGGTACTGTGGACATGGTTTGCGACCGGGGAGCGAGTTGAATTTTGATGTCGCATCGCTTCAGTCAATGGTTGATGTTTAAGTCCTGTCCCCCAGTCTCGGGGATGAGTTGTGGAACATTAGTCAGTGATTGATTCTCGTTTATATCATGTTAAGTCTAGTGTCACTGAACGAATGCTTGAGTCAAGTAGACACCGAGTGGTTCTTCCTTGTTTGTCTGATTGTCGACGATCAAATCCGCACTCCGGGGATTCTCATTTGTTTAGCAGCGGTTGGTCACGCCGGCTTAAGTTTCAATCATATGCCCACGATCTGGGGACTTGGAATTGATGTTTATACTCCGACTCGCGCTCTGGGAGTTTGGAGTTGATATCTATACTTCGATTCATGCTTCAGGAACTTGAAGTTGGTGTCTACGCTCCGTTTCACACTCTGGGAATACAGATTTGATGTTTATACTGCGGTTCGCACTCTAGGAACTCGGAGTTGATGTTTATACTCCGCTTTGCACTCTGGGAACACGGAGTTGATGTTTATACTCCGACTCGTGCTCTGGGAGTTCGGAGTTGATGTTTATACTCCGGTTCGCACTCTGGGAACTCGGAGTTGATGTTTATACTCCGCTTCGCACTCTGGGAATACAGAGTTGATGTTTATACTCCGGTTCACACTCTGGGAACTCGGAGTTGATGTTTATACTCCGGTTCGCACTCTAGGAACTCGGAGTTGATGTTTATACTCCGCTTCGCACTTTGGGAATATGGAGTTGATGTTTATACTCCGGTTCGCACTCTGGGAATACAGAGTTGATGTTTATACTCCGCTTCTGGCTCTGGGAACTCGGAGTTGATGTTTATACTCCGCTTCGCGCTCTAGGAATACGGAGTTGATGTTTATACTCTGGTTCGCACTCAGGGAACTCGGAATTGATGTTTATACTCCGCTTCGCACTATGGGAATACGGAGTTGAATAAAGGATTGTCGTGTATTAATCCTTTTTTGACTTTGATGTGATGGCTTGTCCCCGAGCTCGGGTTTCACTTAGCGAGTGATTGGTTGCATCACAGTCACTCCCTATTTGAATAAATTCCAACATATGGTGAAACTTAGCTCTCCGTGCATAGTGATGGTCATATGAAGCATTTCAAGTAAATCACAGTTCTAGCTCGAAAAGATTGCATTTTATTGCTGAAATAATAAAATATGGCAAAGTCAGTCGCCTTATTACAAATTCTAATTTCAAAATGCAGAAACAAATTGCAAAATGGAAAGTAATCTAAATGGATAAAGATAGCCTGTCATGTTTAATAGCGGCGAAGGCTCTCGCTATTCCAGGCTCTTGGTAGAGTAAGACCGTTGACGGTCGATAATTTGAATGTGCCATCTCTGAGCCTTCATTCGAAAACATACGGTCCTTCCCATGTCGGCTTCATATGCGAAGGAACCGAATAAACTCTTTTCAAGACGAGGTCTCCTAGCTCGAAGGTTCGCGGACGGACCTTGGCGTTGTACAATCGGGCGACTCGACTTCGATGAGTAGCTGCCCTCAAATCAGCTTCTTCACGCTTCTCATCTAGTAGATCGAGAGATTCAGCAAGTAATATAGCATTTGTCTTTGGATCATAGTATGTCACACGATGAGAAGGTACTTCTAACTCGACTAGAATAATGGCTTCTGAACCGTAAGAAAGATAGAACGGAGTGTGATCGGTCGCAGTCTTGTGGGTTGTTCGGTAAGCCCATAAGGCCATAGGAAGTTCATCGACCCACTTGCCACTGACCTTTTCCAGTCGCTTCTTCAGAATGTATTTTATAACTTTATTGACTGCTTCGACCTGTCCGTTTTCCTTGGGGTGTGCAACTGCAGAGAATTTCTTTTGGATGTGAAATCATTTGTAGAAATCTTTAAATTCAGTGCTATCGAATTGGGTTCCATTGTCCGTAATAATGGTGTGTGGGAGACCAAATTGAAATATGATGTTGCGAACTACAAATTTGATTACTTTCTTCGTTGTTATGGTAGCGAGAGCTTCGGCTTCAGCCCAATTTGTAAAGTAATCAACTGCGACGATGGCGTATTTCGCACCACCTTTTGCCAGAGGTAGAGCGCCAATGATGTCGATGCCCCACATTGCAAATGGCCATGGGCTGACCATTTGCGTTATCTCGGTAGGAGGAGCTCTAGGAATCCGGGCATGTTTCTGGCACCTATCACATTTCTTTGCATAATCTGACGCGTCGCGATTCACGGTCGGCCAGTAATATCTGTATCGGAGTATTTTCTTGGCAAGTGCTTGCCCCCCGGTGTGATCGCCACATTCTCCCTTGTGTACATCGTGCAATACTCGTTTAATTTCATCGTGAGTGATACACCGGAGTAGGGGAACAAAGTACCCTCTTCTATACATGACCCCATCCTGAATGATGAATCGTGAGGCCTTTCGGAGAACTTGTCTCTTTTCACTCCTACGTTCTGACAGGGTTCCGTGCTCAATGTAGTTTCTAAGTGGAGTCATCCATGAATCTTTTCCGGGGACAGTTTCGCATACCCAGTCTATTTCTGCCCGGTCAATGCTTGGAGAGGATAACGTCTCTACGAGAACGAGTCCCATTTGCTGAGCTTCGCCCGTGCTGGCTAGCTTCGCCAATGAATCGGCCTTTTGGTTGCATTCTCGAGGTATAAAATAGATGGCGTAATAATCGAACTGATTCAGTACTTCTTGAACTCGAGCTAAGTAAGCAGCCAGCCTTGGATCTCTTGCGTGATACTCTCCCCGTACTTGACACACAACTAACTGTGAATCATAATAAATTTCCACAGCGATAATTCTCAAATCTCTAGCAAGCTTTAAGCCGGCTAGGAGGGCTTCATATTCAGCTTTATTATTAGTCGCATGAAAATCGAACTTCAAAGCATAGCATATAGATCGGCCTTCGGGGGTTTCAAGTACAACGCCAGCGCCCGAACATCGGTCGTTTGATGCACCGTCATTATAAAGCTGCCAGACATATTCAGGAGATTCACTGGTTTCGGGCAAGTCCTCTGGAATGGTAAATTCAGCTATGAAATCAGCGAGGACTTGTCCTTGGATTGCTCGTCTTGGAGTGTAAGTAATATCAAACTGACTCAGTTCGATGTTCCACTTGAGTAACCTACCAGACGTCTCAGGCCGCGAAAGGACCTGTCGTAATGGTTGGTCGGTGTAAACAACAATGGGATGTGCCTGTAAATACGGTCGGAGCTTCCTCGATGAAATAACAAGGCAATAAGCCAACTTCTCTAGCTTCGGATAATTTCTTTCAGCTCCAGTCAATCGTTTGCTGACGTAGTATACTAGCTTCTGTATCTTGTCTTCTTCTCAAATTAATGCAGCGCTGATAGCATTCTCTGATATCGTCAGATATACGAACAGCTTCTCATGATCAATTGGCTTTGACAAGATAGGCGGTGTGGATTGATGTTGAACTAGTGCTTGGAAAGCGCCCTCGCACTCCGTGGTCCATTCAAAGTTGCGTCTTCCTTTTCGGATCAGATCGAAGAAGGGAATACATTTGTCAGTGGACTTTGAAATGAACCTGCTCAATGCTGCTACTTTTCCATTAAGACTTTGAACTTGTTTTATAGTCTTTGGAGTTTCAAGATTTCTGATAGCCCAGATTTTTTCAGGATTAGCTTCGATCCCTCGAGCGTTGACGATGAACCCAAGGAATTTTCCGGATGCAACTCCAAAGTGACATTTCAGTGGATTTAGCTTCATCTTGTATCCCCGAAGTATGTTGAACATAGTTTCCAGGTCTCTAACATGGTTGATGGAGAGTTGCGACTTCACAAGCATGTCGTCTACATACACTTCCATTGTTTTCCCGATTTGATTGGCAAAAATCCGATTCACCAATCGTTGATAAGTGGCCTCGGCGTTCTTGAGTCCGAATGGCATAACCTTGTAACAGTAAAGCCCCAGATTGGTTACGAAGCTGGTATGTTCTTGATTGGGTAAATGCATCGGTATCTGATTGTAGCCAGAATATGCGTCCATGAAGAATAAGAGTTCATGCCCAGCTGTCGAATCTACTAGCTGATCAATTCTGGGAAGCGGGAAACTGTCTTTGGGACATGCTTTATTCAGATCGGAATAATCGACACACGTTCTCCACTTTCCGTTCGGCTTTCGGAAGATCACGGGATTCGACACCCATTCAGGATATAGGGCATCTCAAATTAACCCATTCGCTTCAAGCTTTTCTACTTCTTCTTTAAGGGCGGCAGATCTCTCTGGATCCATGCCACGCCTTTTCTGTTTGACCGGGACATGCCGCGGGTCAATGTTCAGGGTGTGGCTCACGATGTCCGACGAGATCCCACACATATCGGAATGTGTCCAAGCAAATACATCAAGATTTGCCCATAGAAATTCAACCAATTCCTCTTGAGTTTGCTGGCTTAGCTGAGATCCAATCTTTATCATTTTCGAATCATCGTTATTGACAACTGGGACATCAATCATCAGTTCGGCCGGGGATGCTTGACTTTCTTTAGATTCTCCTTCGTCTACAGTTTCTCTTGGGTCAAGATCCTTGAGGAATTGGCTAGGGTGCCCGAGCCTGGGCCCGGGCGTTAATTGTCAATTATCGGCAAAACGGATGCAGAGAGATTCCTCCACGCCCTTTCCTTTCTCCTTTAGCTGCGCCTCCCGCAGCTCCGCAACATAGCAGGCTCTGGCAGCAGCCTGATCTCCCTGAATGATTCCTATTCCATGATCAATGGGAAACTTTAAAGTCAAACACCACGGGGCGATGGCTGCCCTGAATTCAGTGAGGGCCGGTCGGCCCAAGAAAGCATTGTAAGGGGAGTCTATGTCCAAAACAATGAACTGCAACATCCATACTCTCCGACGTTCTCCAACTCCCAACTCCACTGGCAGTTCCACCATTCCAGTGGGTATAGTAGCACTTCCGTTGAAACTATGGACTCGGGATTGACAAGGCTTCAAGTCCATGGCTTCCATTTTCATTTGATCATAAGCTCGCTTGAACAAAATATTCACAGAGCTTCCACTGTCAACTAAGATCCTCTTCATCCAAGCGGGACCTACTTGTGCTGAGATGACCAGGATCGATAGTGGGGGCTTCGACCTTATCAGGGTCTCTGTTTCTGAACACGATGTCATCTGTCATCGTTTTCTGTTGCTTGGTCGGAGCCCCTTCATCAAAACTACTGCAACACTCGAAGTCCGCGTGCCTGATAGAACTGGCGTACGACTCCATTTCCTTCCAGCTTCGATCTGCCGAGTGAGGACCACCACTTATTGTATTGATGACCAACCTCCCGCCTGTATGAGCGGGTTCCTCCTGTCTTTCCTGATTTGGCGCACGATTCTGATTTGATGGGCCCGCACCACCAGACTGCGGCGCCCGCACATACTGATCCAACTTCCGTTCACGTATTAGTTTTTCAATGAGGTCTTGTAGGTGACGACACTCATTGGTGTTATGGCCTTAGCTCTCATGGAATCTACAAAACTTTCCTGTTTGGATTTGTCTTTCAGTTGGTGGTTTCGGAGCAGGTTTTTTGTACTCCATGGTATTGCAGGTCTACAAATACACATTTTCCAACGACGTGTTTAATGGAGTGTAATTATCATACATGGAAGCTCTACGCCGTGGACCACGATTCTGATCGCGCTTTTTGTTTTGATTCCCATTGTCCCTCTGCTGATTCTATTTATTTTGGATGTTCAACTGGACTTTTCCAGAACTATCTCCGGACTATTTAACAGCAATGTTACTCTGGATTCCTACGATGTTGGGTCCTGCATCATCCAGCTTCCTAGACTGTTTCGCATCCTCGCTTCTCAAGAATTGGGCTGCCTTGGAATAGAAACGGTCCAATGACGCAGGTGGTTTCCAACTAACCAATTTTCGAACTCGGAATCAGCATCAATCCCCTTAGTCAACGCCATCAGGATAGAGTTATCATTGGGATTGCTTATTTCTGCACACGCGGAATGGAATCGCTCCAAGTAACGTCTAAGTGTTTCTCCAAGAGGTTGTGTAACACTAGACAGAGTGTTAACATCTTTAGGCCTCGCCACGTGCATACGGAATTGTTCAAAAAACTTGGTGGCCATCTGATCAAAATTAGAATCGTGGCAGCAAATGAGTAAACACATGGTAGCGATGCCTCCTAGGGAAATTGGGAAACTATGGCACTTTACTGCGTCATCAGCTCTCGCAACATTCATCAGCAATTCGTGTTTTAAGATGTGTTGATTGGGATCAGAACTTCCTTCATAAACTGGCAAAGCTGGCATCCTGAAGCACCGAGGTGGTTTAGCATATAATACATCATCGGTGAAAGGGGTATGACTCCGGGAGATTCCCTAGTCGTCATTACTGAGACCCTGACTTTCACGGATCATTTGACAAATCATCGCTGGTATATCCGGCATACGGATACTAGGAGCATGCTGCACCAAGGTGTGGTCGGGTTCCATAGCGCGAGTTTGGACCGGTCGCGGCCGACGGTCCGTGCCTCGCCTCCTTGGTTCAACATTCTTTGGGACATAAGGCTCTGGAGTTTTCTCTCGTTGGTTACGTTGAGGATCAGCTTGGTTTATAGCATCACCTCCTCGTTCGGTAGTGGTGGTAGTTGCAATGTTGCCTGTGACATGATAAGGAGCAGCACCTCCTCGTGATGAAGGTTCTGTACAGAGACTAGCGGATGGTCCAGTTCTAGGTTGCCCAAGATCCGAAGCGGGTTGGTGTCCCGTGGCTTGGGTGTAGCATACACCTAGCCGTGGGCGTGTGGATCTGGTTTTGCCATTAGAGGAGGCTGAACTCTCTGTGGAAGAATAGGAACCTTGGTCTCTTCTGAATTTTCTTCGCCTTTGGCGATTTAGTTGGTTGGATAACTCTGTGTTGGCGCGCAGTTGTTCAGTTAGCTGTTGTTGACTCTGGGTCAACTCTTGAAGTAGTGTCTGGAACTCTTGTCTGGTAACCGGACCTGTTGGATCTGATGGTCCGACGGCATCCTGGTTTGATGGAGGCAATTGCATGGAATTTTGTCGGTCCCCTCCTCCTTGATTAGCAGCTGTAGAAGTGGTACGTGTGCTTACCATAATGAATTGATGAAGTCCTTTCCTACATCTGATGCAGATCTGAATAGAATGGGAGGGCTTCAAAGGTGTAGATCTGGATCTTCTTCATGGATTTGTGCAATCCGATATAGATAGGAGATCCAAAGAGTAGGAGAAAAATTGGGTTTTTCTCAGTGAAAGCACCAAAGTGTTTGTACCAAAATTGGGCACAACACTCTTCGGAAGTTTTTGAAAAGATAAAGTGAAGAAATTAAATGGAAAAAGAGGAATTATCTAACAAAAACTCCAGATCTCAGATATGAAAGTAATTAACATGCAAAAAGACACAAGAATTTAGAGTGGTTCGGCGTGTTGCCTACGTCCACTATGAAGTTGATTGCTTTATTGATTTTTCTTTGATTATTACAAGTGAATTTAATGAATTACAGCAGGTAATTAAGATTTGGAGCAGTGAATTTCGTTGGTAGCAGCAGCAATGGAGTTCAGATCTGGATCCAGCAGAGTTTAGGCGTTGGAGATCTCAAAAGAGAAGAAGAACCCCTTTTCTGTTGGCTTTGGAGGTCTATTTATAGGTGTAGGAGGCTGATATTTTGCTCAGATTTCGGGAGACCCTCTCTGGCATATGACCAGGCCCGCTCGCCCAAGCCCGTGAAGTTTCGGTCTGATCCGTGATCGATACGAACAAATTTCGTATCGATCAAGATTTCATCCAATGGAGTCGAAATTTGGCGTGGACATTCTTTAGCATGCACGTAGTCTCTTGTGAAAATTTCATAGCATTTGGACTTGAAGATTAGGAGATACGATCGATACGAATTGGGATTCTCGGTTGGCTGTTTGGTTCGACTCGCTCTCTTCGACTCGCTTTCGTTCGACTCGGTGACGTGGCGCTTGAATCTTTGGATCACTTCTGCCTTTCATGCTGTTTTGATCGAGTCGAACTGTGCATTGATTAAGTGAGGCGAAGTGGAGCGTCCTGAGGGATTCGAACAGTGGCTTTGCCAATGGAGTCGAACTCGATGGAGTCGAACAGTGGTTCAAGCGGAGCGAGTTGAAGTGGGCTTCCCTGAGGGATGCGAGCTGAGCGAGTCGAAGAAGGCATCTGATGGAGGTGAAGCAGAGTGAGTCGAAGTAGGCATCTGATGGAGGTGAAGCGGAGCGAGTCGAAGTAGGCATCTGATGGAGGCGAAGCGGAGTGAGTCGAAGTAGGCGCTTCTGATGGTTGTGAAGCGGAGTGAGTCAAAGTAGGCTCGAAGCGGAGCGAGTCGAAGTGTGCACTCCTAATGGATTCGAAGCAAAGCGAGTCGAAGTGCGCACTTCCGATGGATTCGAACTAGAGCGAGTCGTAGAAGGCTGTTTTTACTCAACTTTGCATCGGTTGTAACTTGAGCATACGAATTCGGATTGACTTGAGATTTGGAACGTTGACTCTCTTGGCTTAGTTTGTCATGTCATACCAATTTTGGCTCGATCCGGACTCGGACAAAATTCGTCGATATCCATAGTGAGCCTGTGTATAACTGATCTCTAGGACGGGCCGTCATTGGTTAATAGTCAATTCCTTGGTGTCACGGCCTTGCCAAAAGGCGGGATAACATTACCCTTAAATTTATTAACTGGTTTCTACTTAAATTTGAACGACATAAATTTTCACAAAATTTGAAATCTGAATTCGTAGGTTAAACTTATTAAAAACACTTTTAAATTATACAACTTCAATTTATTGAAATTTTGAGTTTACACGTTAAAATAAATTCTATATAGATTGCGGTTGTTTTTCAACGACCGTACAATATTGTCTCCAAACCCAAAATTTCTTTTTTTATAAAATTCTACTTACTTTTAGGTTGAAAACGTATATTTTATTTTTCTAAAATATTCTTTTATTTTCATTAAAACATTTATTTCATTTCAACATAAACGCGCGATTAATTTCATTTTAAATGTAAACGTTTATTATTCTATTTCTATTATTATCATCTTTTATCCTGTTACACATTCGCTCACTTTATTTGTTTTTGTAACATCTTAATTGTTTTTTTGTTTCTAACCATTTTGTTCAAAAATTATATTAAATTTAATATTTTAAATGGTTGAAAAATATACGGGTCGTTACAATCTCCCTCACTCAGAACTTTTAGTCCTCGAAAAGGAACGAAATAAGTTATATAATTTTAAAATGTTAACAGAATAAGTTATAGAAATAAGTTATAACCATTTGTTATCTATCACGCTTCTGCTTTGCCTCTCTAATATGATTTATTTGTAAAATAAGTTATAGATGTTTCAAATGTCAAAATTTTCTAACATCCGAATTTACGGAAAATTTTGGCAGCGTCTCCTTTACGTGGCTCGATCGAAAAAATTTACAATATCAATATAATCATATAATATACATCTCATCTCAATGATGAGGCATCCCAACCATGGGGAAACAATATATAATATCAAAATATGGTATGTAATCCGAGATGTGTACCTTACTATTGTTAATACGAGCGAGTTCGGTCATATTAAGCAAGCAAAAGCAATATAACGCACACGCGAGTTCCAAACGCTTCATGTACCTATCTCAAGTCAAAATTTAAACATTATTTATATATAGAAAGATATAGAAAGCATGAATGACAACAAAAGCAACAACTAACGACACAACAATCATTTGCAACCAAAGTAGTATACAATGCTTCATAACAAAAGCAACCATCACCCATTCAAAATAATCAAAGCTAACTAATTCATAACATAAAATCATATATCTTCCTCCCTTTATTTACATCCAACATTGAATTTATTATACTTCCATTACTTATTAAAATAAAATTCTCATTAGCATTTCGAATTAATTCACTTTCAATTTATTTACATCCAATTATTAATAGTCATTTTATCAATTTCTCAATGATTTTATATTCAACTCGAATGCTTTAATAGATTCAAATTTATTTAATTTCCATTCTTTTGATTTATATTCACTTTATTTCACTTCATTATGTTTATATTTATTCATTCACATTCAATGAATTCACATTATATTAATTTAATTCTCTTAAATCCAATGGAATTACATTCAAATGTTAAAATTTATTATATTCAATTTCACTTTACCGCTTGAGTTCAATTTTATCAACTTACTTAAGTTAAATCGAATTTCATCGTTCATTTCAGATTATTTTTCCCTATCTTTCATATTAACTAAATTTGTTAACTTATACTTATGAATCTATAAGTTATAAATTTTCTACTTTTTTCACAATACTTAAGTTATAATATTAATTTTTTTCTTTAACTTTTAGCCTTATTAATAAATTTCCTCTTATACCATTACTTAAGTTCTTTTACAACTTAGTTTAATTCACATTTATTTTTTCACAATTTCCATTTTAATGCTATATTTATTTGTGGAACATTTCATTAATCAATTCTTAAATTTTTTCCCCATTTTATAAGCTTCATCTTCCTTTATATCATTACATTCAAGTTTATAATTATCTCCGGAAGTTACAAATTTTAATTTTCAAACATTCTTTGAAAATTTACATTTTATTTTACAACCATTTACAAAGACATGATTTATTTAATTATTTGTTTATTTTCTTAAGTTCATATATTAAATAGCATTGGGAGGAATTAGTTTAATTTGAGGAAGCCATTATTTTCTTCCTTTCTATTTATTATAAGTTTTGTTTATGAGGAAGAAGAACTAAACTACGTATAGTAGTTTGTTTCTCACCAGAAACATCCAGATAATGGATTTTAGGTTTTAAAACCTAACTCATAAAGCCCATGGCTATATTATTTAGAGAAAATGTTGAGTTATCTTCTTTTTTATCTTATATTATTAATATATGTACAATCTAATTCATTTTAAAACCAAATAAAAATATATGCACAAATGTATATGAATAAAATTATTATTTTAACAAGGTAAAATTTATTTCTACCATCAAAGTTAGGTTTTACAAATAAAACCTTATTTTGACAATATCACACAATTTACACTATTTTATTACAAAACACTATTTTTAATTCAACAATTTGTACAAAAACTGTTCTTTTGTCAAATAAATTATAATAAATCATTTTAACTCTTTTTAATCATCAAAATATTATTTTCAAACAATATTTCATCTTTTATTTTAATAAAACACTTATTATCCTCATATTTCTCATTTTAAATTTAATAAAAGATTAATATTGACAATGTTTTCCAATATTGTTGTATTTACTCATATAAAATTGCAATTTGATTATTTTCCACTCAAATTATCAGAATAAAGTTTTTAAAACTTCATTTTCATTACTTTAGATTTATTTCAACAATTTAACAATGAAATACATCACCTAATTAATTTATTAGCTCCAAACTAATAAATACCCAATATTTCAGTTTATTTAAACCAAATACTTATCCAATCAATATTTAATCCCATATTTATTCCCAATAAACAAAATAAAGTTCCAAACTTTATTTTTCCCATTTTATTTACAAAATTCATTGTTTATTCCAAATAAACAAATTTAAAAATTCCAATTATATTTTAATTTACAATATTAAATTATAACTTCCGTTATAATTTAATATATACAGATAATCTCCAAAACAGGGTTGTTACAGACTCCCTCCCTTAACAAAATTGTGTCCTCGCAATTTCTAGAGGAAATCTATATTCAAAACACTTTATTTCATCAAACAAAGTGGATTTAGATCGATTAAGATGGAAAATTCTTACCTTCGGAGTGAGAAGATAAGAAATCAGGATACGATTGCTCGATGAATTCTCTGGTTTCCCAAGTGCAGTCATTGGGATTATCGGACCATTGAATCTTCACGAGCGGAATGCTCTTGTTCTGAAGACGTCTAGTGTCCGAAGCAAGAACTCTCACAGGGTGCTGCACATAAGATTGATCAGGAGAGACTTCCAACCTCTCTAAAGCACGATAATCGAACATAGAATCTGGATATCGTAGACACTTCCTCAATTGAGAGACGTGGAATATGTCGTGAACTCCAGAAAACTGATCAGGAAGTGCTACACGATAAGCAACAGGACCGATACGCTCTGTAATAGGAAATGACCCAATATAGCATGGTGCCAATTTCTCGGTCTAGCTAAAGCGTACCACTCCTTTCAGAGGAGAGGCTCGAATATAAACAAGGTCGCCCACTGAGAATTCAAGAGGCCTCCTATGGTTGTTTCCGCATAGGATTTCTGGCGACTCTGTGCCTCTTTCATTCTCTCACGAATAAGATGGATCTTCTCAGATGATTCTCGAATAGATTCGGGGCCTAAAATAAGCTTTTCCACCGACTCAAGCCAACAAGATGGAGAACGACATGGCCTTCCATATAAGGCTTCGAAAGGAGCCATGTTGATAGAAGTTTGGTAGCTATTATTGTAAGAAAACTCAACTAGAGGAAGATGATCCTCCCAGCTACCACCAAAATCCAAGATACAAGCACGAAGCAAGTCTTCCAAGATACGATTCACCCGTTTAGTCTGTCCATCATACTATGGGTGATAAGCTGTGCTAAGATGAAGCTTTGTGCCCAAAGCTTGCTAGAGACTTCGCCAAAAGTGACTCGTGAAAAGAGGATCACTATCACACACAATAGATGCTGGAACACCGTGCAATCGGACGATCTCCTTAATATATAGCTTCGATAACAGAGATGTCGTCCTATTAGACTTAATAGGAATAAAATGTGCGGTCTTGGTGAGACGGTCCACAACAACCCAAATGCTGCTATGGCCTGACCTCGAACGCGGTAAGCCATCGATGAAATCCATAGAAACTTGGTCCCACTTCTACAATGGAACCTATAAAGGCTGAAGAAGACCACTGGGTCGCTGATGTTCGGCCTTAATAAGCTGACATGTCAGGCAATTGCCTACATAACTTTCTATATCTTGTTTCATTCCTTTCCAATAATAAAGACGACGCATATCAGCATACATCTTGATGCTGTCTGGATGAATGGTGTACTTAGAATGGTGACATTCAGCTAGAATGTCCCGCCTAAGTTCTAGAATAGGAGGCATGACTAGATGGTTCTTCTTTCGAAGACACCCATGAATATCGATGCTGAAATCCCTCATCTCAATATCATCATGGGATTCAGACTTACACTTCTGAATAAGAGCAGATATATCAGGGTCTTGCCGCTGAGCCTCGGCAATCCGTTCTAGAAGAGTGGGACGAGCTTTCATGCTATATAATAGAATAGGAGAGTTGGATGTGGAAGCACGATCACGAATATCACACATGGAAAGAGTCTCAAGAACTTTCGATTCTGCAACCATCATGGAAACAATAGCTGAATGCTTGCGACTCAAAGCATTAGCCAAACGATTCCCCTTGCCAGTGGTATACTGAATATCGAAATCATATGAAGTTAGAAACTCAAGCCAACTCTGTTGTCGCATGTTGTGCTCCTTCTGGATGAATAGGTATTTGAGATACTTGTGATTGGTGAAGGGAGTAAAGTGCTCTCCTAACAAATAATGATGCCACATCTTTAAAGCAAAGACAATGGCGGCAAGCTCTAAATCATGGGTAGCGTACTGAAACTCATTTGGACGTAATTGCCTTGAAGCGTAGGCAACTACCCTATCCTTCTGCATAAGAACAGCACCGAGGCCACTATGACTGGCATCAGTATAGACAATAAAATCCTGATTCCCTTCGGGAACCATAAGAACAGGAGCATTAGTGAGAAGCTCCTTCAATCTCCGAAAGGAAGCCTCACACTTATCTGACAATATATAGCGAACGCCTTTCTTCGTAAGGCTAGTCAATGAAAGCATAATACGGGAAAAGTCTTTGATGAAGCGGCGGTAATAACCCGCCAAGCCCAGAAAGCTACGAATCTCATGAACATTCTCAGGCCTCTTCCAATTTTGGATGGCTTTGATCTTGGAATGATTAATCGAAATGCCTTCGGAAGAAACAACATGGCCTAAGAACTAAACTTGTTTTTCCCAGAAATGACACTTAGAAAGTTTTGCTTTGAGTTGATGCCGTCGAATAGTACTCAAAACAATTCTAAGATGTCAAGCATGGTCCGCTTCGGACTTAGAATATACAAGAATGTCGTCGATAAATACAAGAACGAACTTATTAAGGTATTCCCGGAATACTCGATTCATAAGGTCGACCAAATAAGCAAGGGCATTCGTCAAACCGAACGGCATGACGAGCTACTCATATGAACCATAGCGAGTGCGGAAAGAGGTAAGTGGAATGCTATCTTCCTTAACTCGGAGCTGATGAAATCCCGTGGCAAGGTCAAGCTGTGAGAAGACCTTAGCGCCACTTAACTGATCGAACATATCGTCGATCCTAGGTAATGGATAGCGGTTCTTGATAGTTAACTCATTAAGCTTGCGATAATCGATGCATAGCCTAAGAGTCCCATCGGACTTCCTCACGAATACCACCGTGGCTCCCCAAGATGAAGAACTAGATCGAATGAAATGCTTGGCTTCAAGCTATAGGAGTTGCTTCTTGAGTTCCTCGTTCTCTTTGGTATACATCCTCATGGGGGGACGACTAACAGGCTGTGCTCCTGGAATAAGTTCGATGCATAACTCGATAGCCCGCTTGGGTGGTAATCCCGAAACAGGCTCAAATAAGTCAGGAAAGTCACGAACAACAGGAATCCGAGACACATCATCATCATCGTCTCGAGATTCTAGAGAGAATAGGGAAGTTGAGGAATCACCATCGACGTCTCGAAGTATAAGAGACAACTGAGCAGGAGAGTTGGGACGTCGAAGATATAAGACTCTCTCTAAACATAGAATCCTAGCATCTTATTGAACTAGTCAGTCCATACCCAATATCATATCAAATCCTAGAAAATGAACCACATGCATATTCACATGGAAAGAAAAGCCACAAATAAGAATCTCAACATCTTCGCAAAGCATACTAAGGGTTGCAGATCCTCTGATAGGATTCGAAATCATCAAAGAAGTAATCAAACAAGAAACATCCAACTGAAAAGCATCAACGAGTTCCTTCGATACGAATGAATGTGACGCACCCGTATCGAAGAGCACTCTAATAGAGCGACCATGGAACAGAATAGAGCCCTCCAAAATATTGGGAAATATACCTCGAGACTGAGAAGCACTACCAGAAGCCTTTACCACATTCAGATTACCATAACGAGCATCCTTCTTCTTCTTAAGGCAAGTAGAAATCATGTGTCCTTCTTGCTTGCAATAGAGACACTTGGGAGGATGAGGACAATCTCGAGCTAGATGACCTCGAGAATCATAGTTCAAGCATGCTAAGACCTTGGCTGAAGCAGGTGTGACATGAGGATGAGAACTAGAATTGCCTTGCTTCTTCTTCTTCTTAGGAGGAAAGGACTTGGATCTTTGGAAAGGAAATTTCTTCTTGTGTGGGTTCTTTCCAACCTCGACCTCATCACTACTATCCTTTTCCTTTTCGACGGCTTCGGGGTGAAGCACCGAATCCACAAGCTCCTCGAATGAGAGCTTAAGCTGAAGCATGAGAGATTTCTTCAAATACTTCTTAAATCCATATACGAACTTAAGATTCTTCTTATACGGTGTGCTATTAAACTCAAGCGCATACTTAGATAGAGACTCGAAAGAGGATACATAATCTGATACGGAGGATTTGCCCTGCTTCAACTTGAGGAAGCAACGGGAAAGAAAAGCCTTCTCAGATTCTGGCACAAACTTGAGCTCAAAACGGTCTCTAAAATGCTGCCATGTGAGGGTGGACTCATCCATCTCTACAATAAGGAGCTTGTACCAGTCTAAAGCCTGTTCTTGTAGCATACTCGATGCCACAAGAACTCGATGATGATCGGATATCTCCATGCGAGTGAAGATGCGCTCGTAAGTATGGAGCCAAGCTTGAAGCACAAGAACTGTCTCGGAGAATGACTTGCCTCCAAGGTTGGTGAAGTCGCTGCACATACGCGCAAATGCGGATTTGCACGGAGGAGAGGAGTGAGATAGGGCAGGAGGCTGAGTGCTCCTAATAAGCTCGAGCATCTGGTCAGTCGACATATAAACTCCTTCAGGACGGGTACCACTGGACGGTCCTGCCTCCAAAGTGCGACCTCTTCCTATTCCAGACATAGCTGAAAGTTAAGATAAGATAGGATTATTCATAGGGGTAGATATTAGCAATTCAAATGCATTAAATAAGGAATACTACAGAATTTAAAATTAACATTCCTAGACATATTCCTTTCTATCTGTCCCCTAAAGGAATCAAAAAGTTAAGGACAAGGTCGGGTTTGGTTATGATTTGGGGATGATGTTTAAGAGTGTATTATACTTGATGTACGATAATCATGTATACTGTTTTGTGTTTATTACATTTTGTTCTAAATCATGCTCTGATACCAAGCTATGACGCCCCACCCTGAGACCCACATTAACAAAGAGAATTACATAGTAATATCATCTGCTAATGCGGAGAATAGGGCTGGTTAAGGGCGACGACCATCATAGTCTTGCATTAGATAAGAGCTAAGTATGTCGGTTTTTGCTCTTTTTTCTTCCATTTCATCTCGAGTATTCAACATACTTAATTCCTACCTACTACACTACTATGATGGCTATAGGATCAATTTAAAAACAAAACATAATAACTATATCAATTACATGTCACACAACAGCAACACAGAAATGATACATATGAATACATACATCAAATGTGATACAACATGCCACTAGTGGTATACAACCACAATATATACATACATTCCCCCACAAAAGAATATATACATCATAAGTTCCCAACAGAAAGACTACTACACAAAAACTATGCTATATCCCAAGTCGATGGTGAAGTCCAAAAGGTAAAGCAAGCTAAGAGTCCAACTACCTAACTTGTAACTCAGTCTAACCCGAGTAATAAATACACGGGTCAGGCTAGCTAGAACTTGATATTAGTATAAGATAAGAGGAATATAAGTGCATAAGGGAATTCTTCCTTTAACTATAAAGGAAGGGTACAAATATAGTATAATCTCAATGCATGGTATACGTTCACCAAGGGTTGTCACGTGGATAGGTTTAGTCCAACATAAGAAATCCATAATTAATGGCATTCAACTCAAATGCAAGGAATCATACAAAATTCATAGGAGAAACTCATCAAAATTCCGATATGAATCTCATGGAACTCAAGATAGAGTTCAAATCTCATAAAAATGAAATCACCCTATATAACATCTCATATAGCACTAGGCTATCGATGTAACAAAAATATCTCAAAATGGTGAAATCGTATAAAACTCAAAAAACTCAAAAAAAACTCAGAAAACCCAAATTGGCCAGATCCCTGATTGCAATGCCGAAGCAATGATGCACGTGCTAAACTCTTGTCTAGTGCTATTTATAATTTAGGTTCCTAACTCGTAGACCCGAAGGTCATACTCGTGGTGACAGAAGTCACATAACTCGTGGTGACCGAAGTCACATAACTCAGATGACCCGAAGGTCTATAGCACTGGCATACTCATGGATGTGTCACAAGCTCTTAGAAAGGAACCCGAAAAGTGTTAATGTGCATCCCATACTGCACGTTCGCACTAAACGGTTTACTAACCGCTAGTTAACTCCACATCATAAAATAAAATCTCAAATCTCATAAATTTTAGAATTCTCATATATCTTGCCTCGTATCATCGGTATGTGCAAATAAATTTCATAATGGTTTCTCATAAACCATAATTCCTGAAAAGGAAAATCTCATTTCAAGGCTCGCCTCGTCTCATCGGCGAGTAAAACATCTATAAGTGGTTCTCATCGATTATTACTCCTATAATAGTTGATCTCGAACGTCTCAACTCGACAAATATTGGCTAACTCAGATAATTCCTATAATATGAATTATAAATCTCAAATATCAACTCAAAATACAATACTCAAAATGTTTCGATCGTACTAGTCTAGAATTAACTGAAAAAGTAAACTCACGTGTCCCATACCACGTATTTTACTAAATCGTTTAATTCTCTTTCTCATACGTCTGAAAAGTGTAAAAAACATGTATTATTATATAGAAAATAATTTATTATAGAAAACAAGCTTTTAAAACTATTTTCGAAATCGTTTGGAAAATAACTTTTGAAATTCTCTTATTATAATGTATAATTTTAATAGCTTTAAATTAATTATAAATATTATAAAATATTTATTTCGAAAGCTAAAAAATATATTCCGAAAACGATTTAGAAAGCACGTGCAAAGAAACAACAAAAATCTCCTAAAAACTCACCAATCCAAAATATGGTTAAATGGTAATATTGTCTCTTCCATCTTAGGATCAAGCCGATCAAAAACATCATCGAAAAAAAATCCATGTAAAACAATTCAAATGTTCAGCTGGAGCAAAACATGCTCTGATTCAAAGTTCCAAGCAAATTTTCAACTAGTAACAATGGCTTAAAAGACTTGAAATTTTGCAGGCATAGATTTCAACAACTCTACTTTAAATAAAAAAAGGAAAGGATACAATCGGACAAGAAACGAGAGAGACATGATCACCCAAAGTTGGCCTTGCAGCCAGATTTCACTGTCAACAGCTGAAGCAAAACATGCTCCAATTCAAAGTTTGACAGCAAGTTTCTATAGGCTACAGAGGTCAGAATGACCTGAAATTTAATATACATAATGATCAACAATAAACTGCAAACAGAATCACACAATTTAGACAAGATATGAGAAAGTTATGAGGTCTCAAAGTTGAACCCAAGCAGTGTTTTCACTGTAGAAATCTGGCAAAAACATGCTCCGAATCAAAGTTCGGCAGCATATTTCTATAAGCAACATAGGTCAAAATGATCTGAAATTTAGTATGCATAATTTTTAACATTCATATTTGAAGCTGAAAAAATAACCATGAAATTTTAACAAGCTTTGAGAAAGTTATGATGTCTCAAAGTTGAACCCAGGCAGTGTTTTCACTGTAAAAATCTGGGCAAAAACATGCTCCGAATCAAAGTTCCGCAGCATATTACTATAAGTTTCATGGGTCAAAATGGACTAAAATTTGGTATTCGTAATTTTTAATACTCATACTTGAAACTGGAAAATGAATTACGGAATTTGAACAAGCTTTGTGAAAGTTATGATGTCTCAAAGATGAACCCAGGCAGTGTTTTCACTGTAAATATCTGGGCAAAAACATGCTTCGAATCAAAGTTCAGTAGCATATTTCTATAAGCTACATAGGTTAAAATGATCTGAAATTTGGTATTCATATTGTTTAACACTCATACTTAAAACTGGAAAAAGAATCATAGAATTTGAACAAGTTTTGAAAAAGTTATGATGTCTCAAAGTTGAACCCAGGCACTCTTTTCACTGTAAAAATCTGGACAAAAACATGCTCCGAAACAAAGTTCTACGGGATATTTCTATAAGCCACATTGGTCAAAATGGCCTGAAAATTGGTATGCATAATCTAAAAAACATGGTCTACAAAAAAAAATCCAGCAGCATTTCATTGCCGGAATAGATACATATGACTGCACAAATATGTAACTCAAGACAGTTTACACAGAAAATCAAAATAGTTCAAAAACAATTTTTTTAGCAAATTTTTGATTTCAACTTGCGATTTTCGGCATTGCATGAGCTAGTTTTTGTGAGATTGATACTCACCTGATGATTTAGCAAAGCTTTAGATAGCAAGCAGCAAACTTTGGTGAAGATAGAAGCCCTAAGAACCTGTAGAAACTTGAAAACAAATATGCAAAACAAACAAAAACAAATTACAGACAATTCATACCAAGTTCTAAGATTTGGATGAAATTATTGTAGTATTGGTGGAGATTACCTTCTCTAATCTCTATTTGGCAGATTTATTTCTTGAATTTGCAGCAAATTGAGAGGAATTAGTTTAATTTAAGGAAGCCATTATTTTCTTCCTTTCTATTTACTGTAAGTTTTGTTTCTGAGGAAGAAGAAATAAACTACTTACAGTAGTTTGTTTCTCACCAGAAACATCCAGATAATGGATTTTAGGTTTTAAAACCTATCCCAAAAAGCCCAAGGCAGTATTATTTAGAGAAAATGTTGAGTTATCTTCATTTTTATCTTATATTATTAACATATGTACAATCTTCTTCATTTTAAAACCAAATAAAAATATACGCACAAATGTATATGAAAAAAATTATTATTTTAAAAAGATAAAATTTATTTCAACTATCAAAAGTTATTTTTTACAAATAAAACCTTATTTTTGACAATATCACACAATTTACACTATTTTATTACAAAACACTATTTTTAATTCAACAATTTGTACAAAAATTGTTCTCTTGTCAAATAAATTATAATAAATCATTTTAACTCTTTTTAATCATAAAAATATTATTTTCAAACAATATTTCATCTTTTATTGTCTTCATATTTCTCATTTTAATTTCAATAAAAGATTAATATTGACAATGTTTTCCAATATTGTTGTATTTACCCAAATAAAATTGCAATTTGTTTATTTTCTACACAAATTATCAAAATAAAGTTTTAAAACTTCATTTTCATTACTTTATATTTATTTCAACAATTTAACGTTGAAATAGATCACCTAATTAATTTATTAGCTCCAAACTAATAAATACCCAATATTTCAGTTTATTTAAACCAAATACTTATCCAATCAATATTTAATCCCATATTTATTCCCAATAAACAAAATAAAGTTCCAAACTTTATTTTTTCTATTTTATTTACAAAATTCATTTTTTATTCCAAATAAACAAATTTAAAATTTCCAATTATATTTTAATTTACAATATTAAATTATAACTTCCGTTATAATTTAATACATATAGGTAATCTCCAAAACAGGGTTGTTACAGATATACTCTATCTCCTAACACATAGTATGGAAATAAAGTAGTACTGCACTATCCTAGATCTTCTCTTTTACCTATTCGTCTGAGAGACAATATAATTAACGTTCTAATCAAAAATCACAGCTTATACTTTATGAACATAAATCAGTATAGGTTATTGTTTCTTTCAAAGAACTGAATCATCAATCATATACATATATATATATATAAGTATTTAAAGAACATAAGTTTTAGTAAATAAAAATAACTTTCATACATATTTTATGAGATGAAAATAAGGTGTATAATTCAAAAGTTATGTCCTGGGGAAAGAAAAGGTATTTTAGTCATCATTAAAAATTAGCTTATAGTATTATACATAGTTCCCGTTAGACCAGTATTTGAATCATTTATTCTTTGAATTTGCCAAGAGTCATAAGGATAAACTTTTAGTAGCTAATCATATATTTTGTGCAGTTTTACGAATTAACAACCGAGTTAGCAAATCATGAGTTATGAAACTGGGACGGAAGGGGTTAAAAGAGGTTCCACCAATTCAATCCAAATCCCAAAACTCATATTGGCGCAAGGTTTTTGGTCATTATATTTTTGAATTTGAATAAGTGGTAATGTAATGTCCCCACTCTAAGACTCAAAAATAGACACTGATGATGCTGCAATCATCAACGAAATCATTTCCCAACAACAAAGTGAGTTCGGTATTATTTTACACAACATAAGTAAATAGAGCAAGTAAATAGTTTTTTCCATTACATCCATTCAAATAACATAATTTGTTACATCATTTTAACCAAAATCGTTGCCTATGCAGGGTTAAATATAAATAAAACACAGATAAAGTAATGTCGTCTCTGATATTTGAGGATGCTAACACAACACATAACAAGTTATAAATCCTAGTTTTATACAACGGAATTTTAAAATAACTATTATTATAAATTGCAAGCCTCCAGCTTCGTCTTTAAAATCTGTATTCGCTCTTCAAAAGCTATAGGTCTAATCCATAAACTCGGCATACACGAATGAGTAAACATGAGTTTATGGGAAATAATAGAAACAATAATAAGACATAAAGCCTGATATGATTAAACTTTCACCCTTTTCATCTATAGTGAGAACCTTACTGCTAATGTAGAACAGTTTTCCCTTTACTTCATCATCACTACAACATATATATATATCATATAGTATAAACAAACATAATCATCATAGCAACCATGTGGATAATATCAATAAATAAGTGTACCTACACTTGTCATCGGGTTAGAACCAAGTCATGTATCAATTCAAGTTAAGCATACCCCATAGTTATCATCCAAATATGAACCAAGTCATATGATCATTCATCATTCAATCACCCTATTGTCCAGGTTTTTAACCCAACCGGATCCAAAAGGAGTCGGAGCAACTTAGTCGAGTCAGAATAGCCCAAAAGTCAACTAGAAGAACTAGAGTAATGATCACAAGGAAGCCAATAAAATGGAATGAGGAAACCCACTAAGGACATGGATCGCTAGCGATCTATGGATTTAACTCTGGAATTTGCAGAGCCTCTTGCATCATGATTCAATCCATATTACAGAAGCAATGACTGAGTTTGACGAGATTCTGAGTTAGTTAAATCAAGAGACAAGCACTTGCCTCGTCCAATCAGCAGTTGAATACAACCAGCAAGTAAATTATCATCAAAACAAGGTGACGTGCAACAAGATTATATGAACAACATCAACATAAGATGACAAAGATACTCTAGATACCAAAGTCCAAAAATAGATTAAGTGTATGGATCGCTAGCGATCCATAGACTATGGATCACCAGTGATCCATACATCAACATAGTGTCGCTGTGATTCATAGAAAACTAATCAAAGGGCAAAAAACTAAGAAGTTGGCTCGCACCCGGGCAAACACTATGGATCGTTGGCGATCCATGGACTATGGATCACTGGCGATCCATGGTTTTGGCTCGGGTCGCGAGGCAAGCTTCAGTGAACCTCCTGTGATCATCTGTGAGTACTTGGCAAACAGGCCTGGCCCAGAAGTTCTCCAATCTCTATAAATACTCTCCTATCTGCAACATAAACTGGATCTTCTCCAGACTGGTTGCTGAAACTCTGTTGGAAGCTTTCTTCACTCCTCACCTCCCTTACGACGGTCTTCAAAGGAATTCATTGTGATTCTCCAGTGGATTCCAACCTTGGAGATTCAATCTACTAAAGGATATTCAACAGCTTTGTAATCAAATTGATGCAGCAGCGGATAACGAAATGTATGAATCGGTGAAAGTAGCGATCGGGGAATTGAAGATACCAAAAGGCCCAAATCCGTTGATCCGAAGATACCGGATTTTAGCTATCTCAAACACGTTGATCGCGCACGATATCGTGTTTAAAGATCTACGATTCTTCGTACGTTGATCTAGCGCACTAGATTCCATCAATCGGCTTCAGCGATCGTTGATTCGAGCGCACTCCAATTCCGAAAGTGGAGATAGGAGATCACACTCAACTACCGATTTGAGAAGTGGCACAAAGCACACAAACAAGTTTTTATTCAAAATCAACTAAACTTTACAAATGACCAACACTCCGCTATTTATAGAAGTTACAACTCAACACGACTCAATTCTGGACAACACTTAGGTCGGCAACGACCTAACAAAACGCGACCTAAAAACAAAGCCATGCGACTTAACAAATACAAGTTACAACAAAACACACGACTTACAATATTTACATCACGCGACCTAAGTACAACACACGCGACCTACGACTTTCATATTACAATACATCAGCCTGCATCAGCGACCTAAGAAACAGCGACTCAAAAATTCCAGGCGGCATAAGCTTCAGCGACTTATAGCAATCAACGACTTAAGCTTTGTACGCGACCTAAAGCTTCGCGACCTACTCTTGAGCGACCTAAGGTCTTGCGACCTAAGAACAGAGCTTCATGACAATCTTCCTGCGACCTATCACTTGAGCGACCTAGTGGCACAACACGTGAGTTAGGTCGTTCGCGACCTAAAGAGGCGGCATGTGAGTTAGGTCGTTCGCGACCTAAAGAAGCGGCATGTGAGTTAGGTCGTTTGCACCCTTCTTCAGCGACCTTGGACTTAGGTCGTACATGACCTAACTTCGCTTCATCTTGCACTGCATGGTTAGGTCGCTCGTGACCTAGGACTTTGTTAGCTCGCATTACATCTTCGAAGTTAGGTCGCAACTCCTTATCTCGCGACCCGTTAGATCGTTCTCGACTCAAGAATTTGTTAGGTCGTTCGCGACCTATCACTTCACCATTCTGGGCTACATCACAAATACAACTTGTACCAGTAATCAGTCAATAATAAAAACTATAAAGCGGACATAGGCTTCGTTAACAGCCGAACCACTATAAAAATTCTCTTGTATTCTTTCTGTTTCTGCTCTTTTATATTTATTCTCTATATTATTGTTCTATAAAAACAGGGCTGGTGCTTTCTCACTCAAACCAAGCTGTTGATCCACTTTTGGGGTTAACACTTTTGGTGTTTTCATTGAGAACCCAATTCAGGGTTCAGATCTAGCTATCTACTTTGGATCAGACAGGTCAAGAAGTTAGATCCTCAATCTTTGCTTGACAATTCTGTTGCTTGGAATCAATGGCTCCAAGGAGGAAAAGAACTGCCTCTGGAAGGTCCATAAGGGCAGTGATAGATAGAGAAGATATGAATCATCAGCAAACTGAAGTAAATGGGGCTAACTTGGAAGATCAGGCTCCAGCATCCTCCAGTCGTCGTGAAGTCGTTGCAAGGGATGAGTTGAATAAAATGGTTGATGAGATCAACCAAAAAATGGAAAACGATTAGAAGGCTCTGATGGATAAGCTTAATGCTCCCTTAACCTTATAGTCAAATACTGCTCCAAGAACTATGGTCGAACCCATAGCTGCCATAAAGTAAGAAAATTCTTCCGTTTCGGGCTTAAACGGGAAGCAGCCGTAGAAAAGGGTGACAACAGGAACTATAGGAACCAATGTAGAAGGAAGCACAAGTAATCCACTCGCCGCAAAGCAACCAACTTTGAACTTAAACCAAGGAGTGAAAACCCCATGAGAGGATATAGTCGTGGACATCTCCGATTCAGAGGATGGAGAACAAATTAATGATGATAAGTTGGAAGAGAAAGCTAATGCGTTCAACAATGCCGAAATGTCAAGGCCACCCCAGTCAAAACAACCGCAGGCCAACGGGACCCCGAGGGAGTGGTTCTTCCAAAGATAGGAGAGCCTAGGCTTCAGCCCACTCGCCAAGACCGTTTCCAAAGTAAAACACCTGGTGCAGCGACTGACAGTTGACCCCAAGATTATCGAACATCAGAGGCATTTATCGCGGATATGGCTAGGAAATTAATGGATGAAAATAAAAATAGAAGTGATGATGGGTGGGGATCTGCACCAAGTCGGACTCCCTTCACTGATGAGATAGTGAATGAGCGATATCCGGAAAAATTCACGATGCCAACTATCCCATCCTATGACGAGACGAAGGACCCAAAACCCCATTTGTACAATTATAGTTGGTACATGGATGGAGCAAACGCTTCAGAGGCTGTACGGTGTAGATGTTTTCCTACTTTCTTGGAAGGAATCGCTTCCTTGTGGTTCACTAGGCTTCCACCGAGATCCATCTCCACTTTCGATCAACTAGCCATGAAATTCCTTAATCAATTCAGGCTCCATACCGCACAACCCGAAGATGTGATGTCCCTTTCCAGTTATTCCAGGGACGAAATGAATCGCTGAAGTCTTTCATGAACCAGTTCAATACCGCAGTGATAGAGGTCAGCAATCCAAATGAGGATATGGTTTTCATGACTTTGGTCCGATCCATTCATCCCAAAACTAAGTTCGAAAAGTGGATCAAGCTAAAGCAACCCACTACAATGAAGGATTTCAATCGCAAAGCAAGTCAATACTTGAGATTGGAGGAGGTGCAGGTGCTAAAAAGGAAGTTAACGGGCATGCAACCGTTAAACGTCGGATAGAGTAACGTGGCAGTGAATTAGAATAAGAAAGCTTTCGAAACCGCCGAAGGAATCACAGGGAAAGATGGAAATCAAAAAAGGAAGAATCGAAATTTCAATAACAAAAATGGAAACAATAAACGCCTTAAAGGCTTCAGGCCTAAAGATTACACCTCTCACAACGAAAACTTCGAAAAATATTTATCTTGCGACTCAAGGGACCGAGGAATATAAAATCCCCTAAGAAGGAAGCAACCGAGCAACATAAGCCCTAGGGGAAGTTCTGCTGCTTCCACGAGACACACAGTTGCAACACAAATGAATGCCGCCACCTAAAGAACTTTATTAAAGAGCTGATTCTGGAGAACAAGCTCTAGCAATACATAAGAAACCCACAAAATCCTAACCAGCCCGTGGCTCCTCAAGCCCCTCGGAATCAAAGAAACCAAGCTGGAACCAGTGAAGAATGGTCAAATCGAATTGACTAGAGACTCATTATTGGGACGATATCTGGAGGCTCACATCCTGCACAGAGAAGTTGGGGAGAGATGGAGCGGTATGCAAGTTCATTGAAGCACGTTCTGAAGGAATCATGTCTCATAATAGAAGATGGGGCTCCAACCACGCAGCGGAAATCTTTGAATGATGATATTGTATTCAAAAATCGAGATACCGAAGGGATCGAAGCTCCAACTTTCAATCTGATGGTAGTGACAGTAGGAATCAGACCCACTGTGGTCCGACGAGTATTAGTTGATAGCGGTGGTTTTGTCAATATACTTTTCAAACGTACCATTGGCCAAATGAAGATTGGCATGAAAAGTGTGTCAGCATGCCAAACAAAAATCCAAGGGTTTACTGGCGAACCCAAACAACATGTAGGGACAATTGACCCGCCAGTTGAGCTTGGAGAGGGTGATCGAAGAGTTACCCTTGTTCAGACCTTCATAATTGTGGATGAAATTTTTGTGTATAACGCCTTCTTGGGACGACCTGCCTTAGCTGATTTTAGAGTTTCTCGGGCTCAATGGTGCCTTACCATGAAGTTCCCAACTACAAACGGAGTTGAGGTGGTTAAAGGAGATCAATGCGCTACCAGAGAATGTTACATTACAGAGTTACATGAATCTAGAAGAAGGGAAAAGGGGAAGGATGCAGGGAGAACTCTCCACATTTGTGAACCTTCTGAATAGCAACTACATAGCCGCCCCTGGCTCGGGGACCAAAGCCAATTCGACAAGGCTTTGGACCTAGAAAGAAGAGTTCATGGGAGGATCGGGCAGCATCGGCAGAATTGACGGTGTCTGTCCCAATCGATATGGATGACCCAACCAGAGTCTTGAAAAATGGATCGCACCTTGGAAACAAGATGCGATTGGAGCTTACTAAATTTCTACGCACTGACTTGGATGTGTTCGCTTGGACGCACTCCGATGCGTGTGGGGTATCACCAGAAATCGCATGCCACGTGCTTAACATTGACCCCAAGTTCACACCATTGAAGCAAAAGAGGCACAGCCTGGGCCTTGAACAGTCCGAGGCGTTAAAAGAAGAGGTAGACAAGTTAATGGCCAATGGCTTTATCCATGATGCAACTTATCCTGAATGGGTAACTAACCCGGTTTTAGTAAAAAAGTCCAATGGGAAGTGGCAAACCTGTATCGACTATTCGGACTTAAACAAAACTTGCCTGAAAGGTAGCTTCCCTCTGCCCAGAATAGACCTACTTGTGAACGGAACTGCGAGACATGAACACTGTCATTCATGGATGCATACTCCGGGTACAACCATATCATGTTGCACGAGCCTGATCAAGAAAACACAAGCTTCATCACCGATCTGGGACTTAACAACTACAGGGTAATGCCATTCGGTTTAAAGAACACCGGGGCAACTTATCAAAGGTTGGTAAATACCATGTTCAAGTGCCAAATCGAGAAAATCATGGAGGTTTACGTGGATTACATGTTGGTCAAATCACGAGTAGCTGCCAACCACCTGGATAATCTCGCTGAAATGTTCAAAATACTCCGAAAGTATGGAATGAAACTGAATCCACTTAAATGTCACTTTGGATTGGCCTCTAGAAAATTCTTAGGATTTATCGTAAGCGCCAGGGGCATTGAAGCAAATCCAGAGCAGATAACAGCTTTATGACAAATCCAAGCCTTGAAGAACAAG
The DNA here is from genome assembly GCA_030737815.1 of Allium fistulosum. Classification (NCBI taxonomy): domain Eukaryota; kingdom Viridiplantae; phylum Streptophyta; class Magnoliopsida; order Asparagales; family Amaryllidaceae; genus Allium; species Allium fistulosum. The sequence goes on along the minus strand of CM060906.1, from coordinate 512,681,725 downwards.
AAATAATTGCAAAGCTTGAATGGGAAGGTCATGGCTTTAAGCCGATTTATCTCAAAGGCCACCAATAGGTGCGTACCGTTTTTCGCTTCTTTGAAGAAAGGAAAGAAAAACTTCGAATAGAATGCGGCATGTCAAACTGCATTTGAAGAATTGCTGTGACACATGGAAGCCCCGCCAATCCTGTCAAAGCCAGTGGATGAAGAGGACCTATTCATTTACTTAGCGGTCTCCCTTCATGCTTTGTGCGCGAAGAAGCGAAAATACAACGACCCGTATACTACATTAGCAAGCGGTTTACTGGGGTCGAGAAAAATTACCCAAAGCTAGAATAGCTAGCATATTATCTCCTGATTGCGTCTAGGAAGCTACGACCGTATTTCCAAGTGCGTCCAATTAAAGTACTGGTTGACCAGCCTCTGAAACAAGTACCGTACCAACCTGAAACTTCCGGACGACTTCTTAAGTGGAACACCGAACTGAGCCAATATGATATTACTTACCATCCGAGAAAAGTGATCAATGTGCAAGCGCTGGAAGATTTTATCGCCGAGTTCACTATATGGGATGACGAAGAAGAAACACCATCGGAAGTGGAGACGCAATGAAAACTCTTTGTTGATGGTGCATCTAACAACCTCAATTCGGGGGTCGGAGTAGTGCTTGAAACCCCCGAAGAACGAGCCATTTGAACCCTACATTTGGAATTTCCTGCAACAAATAATGAAGCAGAATACGAAGCATTAATAGCAGAGCTGAAAGTTGTGAAGGAACTTGGAATAAAATCCGTCCACATCTACAGTGACTCCCAACTAGTTGTCTGCCAAGTAAAGGGCGAGTACTAGGCTCAAGGGGAGAACCTTGTTATCTGTCTAACGTACAAGAGTTGCTGAGCGACGTCAAACATTATACCATAACTCATATTCCGCAGGAGCAAAACACCAAAGCTGACTACTTAGCTAAGCTGGGAAGCTCCGGAGAAGCTCAATCGTTGGAACTAGTTTCAGTTGAGACTCTGAATGCCCCGAGTATAGACAAAATAAGAGTCGACTGGATTCTCGAGACCACCATCGAACTGGAAACATGGAAGATGCCAATCAAGGACTACTTGCTTACGGGAACCCTTTCAACCGACCGTAATCAACAGAAAAAGCTTCTCCGAAAGGCGCCACGGTTCATGATGTAGGATGGAATACTCTACCGAAGGGGATTCTCAACCCCCTTCTTAGATGCATGACCGACGACAAAGCTCGACGGATCTTGAAGGAAGTCAACGATGGCGAATGCGGAGACCATATTGGTGGTCAAACCCTTACAAAGAAAGTTCTCCGGTACGGATATTTCTGGCCAACAATAAACCGCGACGCATCAGACTACGCCAGGAGATGTGATCGTTGTCAAAGTTTCGACAAAATTAAAAGAACCCCCTCAACAGAATTAACACAGATGGTCAGCCCATGGCTATTTGCAATATGGGGAATCGAATTGATTGACGTACTGCCAATAACTAAAGGAGGAGCCAAATACGCTATAGTTACTGTTGACTATTTCCCGAAATTGGCCGAAGCAGAACCGCTAGATGCCATTACTACAAAGAAAGTCATTAATTTTATTACTAAAAACATTATTTGCAGGTTTGGTGTACCACAAAAAATCATCACCGATAGCTGGACCCGGTTGGAAAGCGCCGAGTTCAAAGATTTTTGCAAATGCTTCCGAATCGGAAAGGGCTTCTCTGCAGTTGCTCATCCACAAGAAAATAGGCAAGTTGAAGCAATAAACAAGATCATTAAGTCCACTATCAAAAATCGACTAACTAAAGAAAAGGGAAACTGGGTTGTTGAACTTCCACTCGCACTGGCTTACAGGACAACTCACAAAGCGGCAACTGGACAAGCTCCATTTGCCTTGGCATATGGCTCAGAAGTGATGATTCCCATCGTACTAGAAGTCCCCTCTCATCAAAGGCAAAACTTTAATCTAAAGCAAAACTAGCAGCTCCTACTCGAATCACTGGATATGATTGAGGAAAGGAAGGAAGAAGCCGAGTTAAGGACCATCGCCCACCCAAAAAGGGTCGCACAATACTTCAACTCCAAGGTTCACAACCAAACCTTCGAAGTAGGAGACCTCGTCCTCAAACGGACCTATCCCGTGTCGGGAACCTTCGAACCAAACTGGGAAGGACTATATGTGATAAATCAAAAGCTAAGGGATGGAACTTTCAAATTGACAACTGTCGACGGAGTCCAAATTCCCAGAGCATGGAACAGCGAATCACTACACCACTACTTCAGCCGAAAACTACCTTATGTACTTTCTATTTTTCAACAAATAAGCCATCCCAGGATGCCCGGGGCATTGTAAATCGATGGAAGAAAATCGACACAAACCGTTGGATCAGCGGAACCCGATCCCCGCCTTCTAAGAACCGGTGTTGCCTCGGCAATATTGGGAAGGCCTAAATAAAAAAGCCGCGCATCCCGTAAGCCACACACTAACTCTTAAAACACAAACTCCTTGCGTTACC